>CAIIXF020000007.1:3838654-5107795 GCA_903813345.2 Owenia fusiformis
ATATGGAATATTATACTTAAGTAGTATGTAGTGAAACCTCTCTAATGTGAACAACAGTAACAATAGCTAACGCCAGTCTTAGCCCCACTCTCATAATAACAACCACACTAGTATGTGTTCTCGTGAACAGCTACCTCCCCAGCATTAGATATCTGGGCATTAGATTAGCTTGGAAATCATAGCTTAGAAAATAATTTCAAATTAGTGAAATAAGCCTGGCATTTTTAGTTGCACTATATCTTTTTTAATAGGCATGGGATTTCAATGCCCAATATACTCATTGGGCTGGAGCATGTTGCGTTTCCAGAATTATACCAGTAAAAAGAGAACATTTCATTTTTTGATAATAAATGGAAAACAACATGCTAAATACCTAAAGCAAGTAGGCACGAATATTTCATTGTTACATTAAGTACAAAATCTTTTGAAATATGCCTAATTTTCATGATTTTCTTAATTTGTGAGTGTAATCCAAAATCTAAAGCAGTGCCCACTTGCTTCAATGCTAGCACTGGTGATCCACTCGATTACGCTGGTTACCAAAACGAACCGTTTTGGTAACAAAATGTCGGAACGTCGAAGGCATGGTTTTTCTTTTTTCCTTATTTCACGCGTTGTAGGCAGAATCCTCACGACATTTTTTCTCACAACGTGCATCAGTATCATATGTTTTAGAAAATGTACATGTTTGCGAAAAAATAGCTCAAAGGACAACAGAATCATTGATTTACTTCCTCACTTAAGTTACATAAACGGTTTTTCGAAAAACAGCTAAGATCTGCACTTTAACCCAAACCGTTTATGTAACTTAAGTGAGGAAGTAAATCGACTATTCTGTTGTCTTCTGAACTATTTGTTCGCAAATATGTACATGTCTTAAACATATGATACTGATACACATTTGTGTTAAAAAATGTCATGGGAATTCTGCCTACAACGTTTAAAATAAGGAAACGAGAAAAATCGTACCTTCTGGATGTTCCGACATTTTGTTACCAAAACGAACTGTTTTGGTAACCAGCGTAATCGAGTGGATCACCAGTGGCTAGGGAGGTATCTGTTTACTTACATTATTAACATCATTCTTCTGAATTTATTCTTGCATGATTTGAAATGTATTTTCTAACAATGGCTGCCTTCTACAGATTAATCACAATGCAGTCACACTTGACTGATATAACTGCCGAACTCTCAGACAGTGAAGATGAACTCTTCACAATGGAAGGTAATAATTTCTTGTTAGATATTGTAAAACGCTTAGGATTATAGGCTTCGTTGGGTGATATTTTGTTTGTGCATGATAAACAATATCATTTATTTACCTTGATATTCATTTTTATTCATTTTCTATCACTACCATTTCAAGTCGCTAAAATCAAACACCTTAATATAAGATCAAACACCTTAATATAACTTTGTCAATTAAATCAAACACCCTTTCACTTATCCCGTTCCCGGACTAATATGGTCCTGCACTGAGCGCATTCCTTTGCCTGTACGATTACAACTTGGGAGAATTATCTACGCCCCTTACACTTAAGATACCTACCTCAATGCATTATAGAACTCAAGATGTAACTTCTAATATATTGGAACCGCCGATTGTCTGGGTATATCGGCAGAACGGGAACATTTCTCTTTTTCATCGAGAGAGATTCCATCACTTTTCAAAATGGCGGTTGGATTTAAAAGGGGAATCCCCCGTTTGGCTGTCCCTGATGTAGCCCGGAAGTACCAATATGGAGGAATTTGAGGGTTGAAATAAGTTAAATGTTACACGCAAATATTGCGATCCAAAACGAAAATGTCTTCGTTCTGCCGATAAACCCAGACAATTGTGGATTCAACTACATGAAAAGAATGCTAAATTACCAAGGAATCTATTGAAGTAGGTATCAGAAGTGTAAGATGAGTAAAAAATTCTCCCATGTTGTAATCGCACAGGCAAAAGATTGAGATGTTCACAGGACCATAGTCTGGGAACGGGATTACCTTTCACCACTCGACTCTGCCTACCTTCGCACTGCACTCAATAATTCACTTCAACAGACCATATATGTCTGTACATGTAAATTAAGATTAATTCTACTTACTGTATTGTATCCTTTATTACCACATTATTACTATGTGAGTACATTACAATTTTCAATATTTTGTCCAAACATATTTACATCAACATGTTGCGTTTTTTATACATAAAATAAATTGCCTTGGCCTTTAAAATCATATTAAAATCATCATCCTCTTTAAAAATCTGGAGTACATTATCTTCTCCCATTTTAAAAAGTGCTAGTAGAGCTACCCTTTCAGCATCTAAAGAGCTACAAAATATAGTAAAATGTTCTAATGTCTCAATCTCACCAGAATTACATATAAGGCATTTTTTATTGCCCCATTTATTGTTTCCATTCAGTGTTTGGTTAGTTAAGAGCTTAACCATTAGTTTAAAATACATGCATTTATCAGGATATCTGTTGCACAGTACCCACCAGATTAGTGGTTTAAATGAACATCTGGTCCATAGCATTTTGGGAGGATATAGATATCCTTTACATCTGCTGGGAAGAAAAATTGATTAGTAAGTGGAGAAATAAGAAAAAATTCTGAATAAAAGGATAGATCTGTATATTTATCGGGAGAAAGGGGATCAATTATAATTAATTGTATTTAGGAAAAATGTTATACTGGTATTTAAATTTATATTTAACACATTCTCTGATTCTGATTGTTTGAATTGGTGTATTGATTTTAAAAACCAATTCAACACAAAGGGAATTTACAATCTTTTCTTGCTTAGCTTGCATTATCTTTTCTGTTGATATGTTTCTAGATACCCAGTTGCTGGAGGGCCAAGACGGGAAGGGGGAGGCACCCAAGATCAGTGGAAAGGCTTGGGGTAGAGTGGCTGTAAGTAGCTCTTAATTAGTTCACACCTTTTGAAAATAGATACCGTTATACTTTCTAGATACCCATTGATTCAATGTGTACTGAAGAAATGTAAATTCTTTCAAGTTCAGTATCAACTACATATTATTCAGTTTTACTCAGATTTTGATTGAATTTTTTTTCATTTTCCAGAAAATATTCCGCAACAGAAGTGACTATCCTACTTGTGTCTTCCTGATTTTGGGAAATGAGTTTTGTGAGAGATTTTCCTATTATGGAATAAGAAGTAAGGATTCCCTTGTTTTGTTCATTCCTTTGAAGTCATATAATGATCACCTTCTGTTGTTTCCTGAAGGGTATAAGTCTTTTTACAATAATTTTTATCCATAATAGATAATTGAATTGATATCTGGATCTCCCTATATGGACCAACATAATTATGAGAAAAGTATTATGCCTAGAACCATTCCATATGTAGTGTATTACTCTCTAGTCTGGTGCCCCCCCACCTATAGATCAGGTAAGGAAGAGGGAATCGGGGAGGGAGGGGGGGTCTTGATGCCTTGATGCAAGACTTAACTATACACTGTATTGTCAAAGAATAATGCCTGAAGCATAACTGAGGAATAAAGCTGTGGAATGTGGAATTTTTTCTCAAAGTCTATATTTTGGGTTTCAGCGATTTTAGTGATCTATCTCTCACAATGGCTGAAGTTCTCAGAAGACACCTCTACTGCCATCTATCACATGTTCGTCATGCTCTGTTACTTCTCGCCTCTCTTTGGAGCAATGTTGGCAGACGGCTTTATTGGAAAATACAAGTAAGTAGAGCCTCTCTTTGAAACAATGTTGTCAGATGGCTTTATTGGAAAATACAAGTAAGTAGAGCCTCTCTTTGGAGCAATGTTGGCAGACGACTTTATTGGAAAATACAAGTAAGCAGAGCCTCTCTTTGAAACAATGTTGGCAGATGGCTTTATTGGAAAATACAAGTAAGTAGAGCCTCTCTGTGAAACAATGTTGGCAGACGGCTTTATTGGAAAATATAAGTAAGTAGAGCCTCTCTTTGGAGCAATGTTGGCAGACGACTTTATTGGAAAATACAAGTAAGCAGAGCCTCTCTTTGAAACAATGTTGGCAGACGGCTTTATTGGAAAATACAAGTAAGTAGAGCCTCTCTTTGAAACAATGTTGGCAGATGGCTTTATTGGAAAATACAAGTACTCTTTGGATTAGTGTTTGCAGACTCCCAACATCGAAACATCACAACATTGAACTTCTTCACTTTAAGTACATGTACTGTAGAATCAATAATTGACTTTATTCACAATTTTGATGTTTTTTGAAAACATAAAAGGTTTAATTACAGTAAAACCTGTATATATGAACACCTCTCTAATTTGAACACCTCACAATGTGAACACTTTTTCATTGTAACAATTTTATTTTCTCTGTAAGTCATCTGAGAATTCAGAATCATCAAAGAGTATAATGTTGATTTAACTTGCTTGCTTGAATTGACTTTTTCTGTATATTTATCAAATGATGTAAAATGTCTCATGTATAAACTGAGTGTCTCTACATATTATAACGACTCTTGTCATAATTATAGAGACTTTATAGACACCTGTACAGGGTGGGCCAAAAAAATGCCACTTTTTTTTCAAGACGCTACAACTTTTTTATTTTCCAACCTACATACCCCAAATTTTGCAGTTATATAGTGCCAGGGGTTCTTAGTAATAATATAATGTAACGAAGTCCTTCAATTTGGATTATATCTGATTTAAAAGACGAGTTCAATTGGTCCGCCACCCTATTTGATGATATATTTTAGTTTTAGTCGCCTCGCTGATATAGCAGTATCAATGAAATGTTAGCTAAGTTTTTTTCAACCTGTCTTAATTGCCAGCTTTAGTTGAGCAATTTTCTAGATTGGGTGCCTTCATACAATATCCTTGAGACCTTCCCATACCCTATACTCACTGGGGTTTGCATCAGGACTATTAGCTTGGCGATCATCAGGCCATATCAGTTCAGGAACATTTTGCAAATTATGCTTATTTCTCATGGCACACCACATGTTTAAGAGAGACGCTGGTGACATATTTTAGTCAAGTAAAAGTGTTCAATTCATGATACATGGCTAGATAACAACCTCAAGTTTCATTTGGTATGCAAATTATGATTTTATATCAAACATTTAAAAAGTTATAGCATTTTGAAAAATAAAGTGGCGTTTTTTTGGCCCACCCTGTATATTTGAATTTTATGATTTTTGCAGGACTATATTGTACCTCTCCATACTGTACGCTATTGGGAATGCCATAGTCTCCTTCACAGCTTTCCCTCCTCCTGAAAGGTATTGTATACACATCTATAGTATAGACTGAAATAGTATAGTGTATGTTTATTATTTATATAAGATTTAGATGTGAACAAAAATTTCAGTTTGCTCATGTTTATTCCATGCTATTTTTTATCAATTTTCTATATGTAGACTTTTGTTAATGTACGATTTGCTTCAAAGACATCTCTCAGGCTTATATCACTCCATTCCTTGCCTCATGTACACCTTAGTGTCTGAACTTCATGCCTACCTACACTTTTTCTTGCTAATTCCACTCTATTCCACACTCTATGATGTTTTTTTATGATCAAATATGACTCAATGGCAGCCTATCTTTCTCTGATGCATGAGGTCTCGGGTTCAATTCCAAGTTCAGATAAAAAGTTTTTTCATGCATTTATTATGGAAAGGACACCACTGAGTGTTTTTGATGATGACTGGTCAACATAAGATATTAATTTATGTTTCCTGGTTATCTTTATTCTACTTTATAATATAAACACAGTTTCTTTATTATTACGAGACTCAAAAGATACAGCTTCAAATCTGGAATATGGCGATCATGCTTCGCGGAAACATCCTGAACGAAAATACAATATGCATATACAGGTTTTGATTCCCGGGGTAAATCACACAACATTCACACAATCTATAAACTGTGAATAAAGTCAGTATATTCCACCAAGTATTTATTCGTCAATACGATACCTGGTCTGCACTCAGTGTTTCGTTCAGTGCACCAGAAGTAGGAAATGAAGTGATGATTTTGCTACATGTTGGTGTGTTTTCATTTTCGAATCATAATAAAGACCCTAGATCAGATATTATATCGTGTACATGTAATAAATACCTTAGGGCTACCTTAGTATTGTCGATTCTTCAAATGATAGAAATCATGTTAACATGATTGTGGAGCACAAGGGGCAGCAGACAAGAATGAAAACATAACCCCAATAAACAATATCAAATGGTAAAATTGAAATAAAAATGGCTCATGAAAATATAACTCAAACATCCACCAAGATAGTTATAGTTGAAACCCTCATGTTTTCAGTTATTACAGTGTTTCCTCAATGTTCATTTGATATTCCATCTTATGTGTATTACAATACAACCCCGCTTGAAATTTCGATATCTGAGTACTTATGTGTAGCACTTAATTTTTCTCAAAAATGTAAATAATGTACCCCGTTCCTGGTATTTTGTATGTAAGGAGTATCACCTACATGTCTGTTTGTTTTATTCCTTTCCTATTTCTCTCTTTTCATTTATATTTCTTATTCAAAAATATAATTTTATTCATAGGTGATTATGAGCCAGTTGGCAAGCTTGCTCCAGTATTTGTGGGAAACAACTGTTATTGCCAAGTCAGGAATTACCCGCATAAAGTTTTGTTTCCTTTTCCTGCCTTTTCTACTCTATTTCCCCCTGTTTGATTGAATACAATAAAACCTGTATATTTGAACAGCTGTCTGATTTGAACACCTGAAATTGTGAATGCTTTTTGGTTCATTTTTTAAATCTGCAATCAGATTATGATGTTTAGAAACCCTAGAATATAGACACGTACCAATCCTTACACTTTTTTGGTAAGTGGCATTCGGATAAGACTGGTTTTAGTGCAATTACTCAGACACAAGTAGGTAGTTACCAGATTCGCCACCAGGTGGCTGATTCGGGGGGAATAACATGGCAGGGTATTACAAAGTTCCCTTAAACTTGAATATTCATCAGTTTTAGTAGTTCTCCTTTCATATTACCCCTATGTATCTGATAGTTATACAAATTAAAATATGTCCAATAAAAGAAAATATTATCTGCCCAACACAAGAAAAGATACTTAACTTTTTGTGGTTTTACAACATGGGGTCTATGGGGAATCTCCCCGACCTAGAAGTCACATTTTCAAAGAAAATTAAATTTTCAAAGTTGATAAACTCTTATAAAAACCACATTTCTAGGTGTGATTTTACATGTAGATTCCAAATATGACATCAGTATGAATTTAAAATTTTTAATGACGTAAATCAAGATTATTAGTACTCACACCTAGTCTATTGATTTTTGGGCATTTTAAGTAATAACAACAAAGCTGTACAGTTCTGTATATTCCCTGCTTATTCCACTCTTTTTTCATGAATTTTGCATGACCATTATGACATTGTTTCAAACAGCATTCAATACATTTAATTCTGTTTTTACTTCACATGATGGGGTATTGCAATACCTGTGTTATATTAAGATACAATAGATACTATGAGGTTATATAATGGTTGATTCCGTATATCGTGTTTATACTCAAGTTAGTATATGATATATTCACGAGTGACTGAAGGGAACGAGTGAATATATCATATACTCACGAGAGTATAACGATATACAGAATCAACCATTATATGATCTTATTATCCCACCCTAATATGTAATCAATAAAAGGTTAATCTAAATTCACCAGTTGTATATAAAGTCGAAGAGTTGTATACGCTATCCAGGAGTTGTATATCGTTCTCAAGAGTTGTATACGATGAGTGTTGGTTTTATATTGCAGTTATACAATGCTATTATACAATCATATAAAGCACTTAGGGTGGGGTAAATTTTATATATAAGCCTTTAACTTTGCATCAAGCTGTTATACAATATTGGAAATATTTTCTTAACAAGTAACAGGCATAAGTGAATGTAAAACATAACCAGCATTCTTTGTAGAAATGTATGCATTCATTTTAATGGACAGAATTTATCATGTCATGATGAGAGGAAATTATTCACTGTTATTTAATGCACCTTTTCAAGCTAGATGCTATATGTTGCAGCTTTGCTATCTGAAATTTTAATTATGTGCGTTATTTGAGATGTCTTTGACTTACCATTCCTGTCCATATCACAAAAAGAATTGACTTACCGGTAATTCCATTTCTGAATTAAAGTTATTGCATGTGTAAATACAAGTGTAAAGGACATGTATTCATCATTGTTGCACATGTTTGTTCTTGCAGCGCTGGACCAATCATAGGCCTCATAGTTATAGGAATAGGGACTGGCGGGATCAAGCCTTGTGTGTCAAGTCTTGGAGGAGATCAGTTTGCAGAAAACCAAGTGAAACAAAGGGCCACTTTCTTCTCAATATTTTACTTTGCTATTAATGCAGGAAGTGTCTTGTCAACTTTTATAACTCCAATATTAAGGGGTAGGTACATAAATCAAGGAACACTACAGTTGTACATTACTTCATTTATTTCAAATTTAACAAAATAAAAAAACAAAATGGTGCTTTGATCATGGTCTCTCAAAAAGCCTAGCTTTGATTGACCTTTCAAATATTTTATAGTACTACTTGTAAGCTACAATTTAAGCATTTGCATGGGCTTCAGAAAGGGGGTTGCCATGCCACCTATATTTTCTGGAAAAACACACTTCCTTTGTCAAATATAATGTGACGCTCCTGATTTGAAATGATTTTCAGTCCTTCCTTCACGATCACTTCACTTACATTGCATTCTATAGCTCTTTAATACTGAAATATTTAACAGTGAATTGACATGATGAAACTATTTTTAGCTGACGTTCAATGTTTTGGTGGCGACTGCTATCCATTGGCCTTTGGTGTTCCCACTCTGCTGATGATCGTTGCATTGCGTAAGTGTTTGATGGTGCCAATATTAATGTACATCTACTTCAATGGGATACTGTGGGCCTTCATAGACTCAACAATGCAGGACTTCAGCATAGGGTCTTGCTTTGTACATAAAGTACAACTGAAATAGTAATTTAAACCCAAAGGAATCAATTTTATTAATGGATGTATTTTGGACATGTCATCCAATCTGTAATGTGGCAACTGTTTTATTCTACTGAAAGTGGTAGCTGTTTAATGAGCAATATTAAAATGTTTTGTGACATATTTTAGCCACCACATGACTTCTTTGGTCCTCATGTGCCCTGTTTTGGTTCACCAAATCATGTGAAAACATGTCAACATATGAAACTCAGAAAAATTGAGTGCAGTGAGCATCTCAAGCATTTCCAGTGATAAATGTAATCGTCATTCTGACACTCATCACATCTGTTTCAATGATCTATTGGCTGAGAGGAATCATGATGTGTTATTGTACATTTTTATATAAGTTTCTGGTTTGTTTCAGTTTTATTTGTTGCTGGGACCAACCTATACAAAAGGAACCCACCCAGTGGCAATGTTATAGGCAATTTCTTCTGTTCTATCGGGGTAAGTAGCTTAGACCATTGTCAACTGGGACAGATGTTAAAATATTGACGGCCATTTTGTCACATTTTCTAGATTTAAAGAAAATCGCTCATCGGATTTTCTCCAAATTCACACACATGATAGAGGATATCAAGTTCTATAGCTGATTAACCTTTGGGCGGCCATCTCGTTTTCTGGTGGCCATTTTGAAAGTTTTTCAATAAGTCTTGTCATAGCCATTTCAGGAAAACCACTCATCAGATTTGGCATCAATGGTTTACCATCATTGTTGGAGTCTGTAACAAGCTGATATAGATGTCATGTAACTAATGTCATACACAAATTTGCTTATTTCCAGCGTGCAATCAAAAACAAATGTGGCATCCGAGGAAAGCTTCAAAAAGAGCACTGGCTGGATTACGCTGATGATAGATATGATGTAAGTATCCTGAAATGGTTTATTTGTCATATAAGGAATTGTTATTAATTTGGTGAAAAACCTAACCTCAGGCAGTTTACTCAATTTCGAGAGAGAAAATAGTGGAATAGATATTACCTTGACCTTTATTCCTAGGCTCAGTTCCTTAGTGATGTGAAGGATGTCTTGAGAGTATTACTCTTGTTTATCCCCCTCCCTGTCTTCTGGGCTCTGTTTGACCAGATGGGATCTCGCTGGACCCTCCAAGCGCAAAAAATGAATGGAAAAGTTTGGGTAAGATTTTCAAAAAAAGAATTTTCTTAGTTACTTCAAGAAAAACGATATAATGATCATGTTTATGAATACAGTGTAGCACAAAAATGCACCAATTGATTTCTGGCTGACTTGATATTGATATTTAGACTTTTTTATGATGCTTTTGCACCAAGTCAGTCATACAAGCAAGATTTAAAAATTTGGTCTCTTTCCTAAAAATGCCTGATATGTAAATCTCTTACTGAATTTACTTTCATATAAATTATCTTAATTCTCAAAATCTTGCATTTTTGTCTCAGCCTGCAAAATGAGCATTCTTATTTTTGAGCAAAAAGATATGCGGCTTATTTAAAGAAACAATATGCAGTTTTGATTACCTAGGAGCTAGTAGGTAGTTACCAGTTTCACATGCAGATGGGTAACTTGGGTCAGGTAACATGACAGATATCCAAAAAGTTCCCCAAAACTTGAATAATTGATAGATTTAACAATTTTCAACTTGCCTGTTTTTGTTTGGTAATTTTACCATTTAAAATGTCTTCAGTAAAAGAAATTGGTTTAAATATAATATATTTTTATAACACAGGCTCTATGGGGAATCTGCTTGACCAAGAAACCATGTTTTAAATTATTGAAAATATGATGAAAATCAAGATTATTTCTACTCATATCTATATCTATATAAAAAAATGCTTTAATAAACTGATTTTTTATTGTTTCTTTGTATAATACAGGGTGACTGGCATTTCAAGCCAGATCAGGTCCATGTGAGTAATATTTTTGCATGTTTTCTATTTCTTTTTCCTTTCACAGGGTGATTGGCACGTAAAACCAGATCAAATCAGTGTAAGTTATTATTATCGGAGGCAAACCCTCCTTTATATAATTCATGCCATGGTCACATTTGCTCTGATTTTCAGATGAGCTTTTTGTAAAAATTGCATTCAGTTTTGAACTCAATACTCATCGGCCGGCCTCCCATATTGAAGATAGAAGCAAATGTGACCACGGGATCAGTGGAAAATCATTTTTTAATTATACTCCAGATTTTCTATCACTTCTGCCTGTATTCTGATCATTATTATTCTTTGCACTGTCACCACATTTACTGATCGGTGTCCAGAAAGTAGGTCAACAAAAAACTTTTGGTATTGAGAAAACAAGAGAAGACATTCTCTTAGGATTCTGAATCTACAGGGTGTCCCCAAAGTATGAGATACTCCATAGACAGACCTATACCAATGTCTTCATAGTATCTGTCATATAAAGCTTATCCAAAGTTATATTGATTTGCCAAACCATGGTTCAACTCCCAAATGAGAAAAAAGTACAGGCATTTTAAAACTTAGTGTTTGGTCAAAATTGAAGTTCAGTTCAGTATCCTGGAAACAGCCCTGACCTGGATGTGGCCAAAAATATGGGTGCTATTGTCAAAGATAGGATGGATATTGAGTTGGAAAAAGAGGAGTGTGCTGGCATGAACTCTTCTGAAATACTTTAGAAAGGTTTCTATTTGAGGGGTGTTTAAGGTCATTTCTAAAAAGAATTGCTGCTGTTAATATGGCCAAGGGAGACACACCAACTTTTTAATTTGGTGTAAAATTGAACTTTAATTATGGTCACTTGTGTGTATTAAAAACATTTGGGAGCAATTCACCATGGTTATTGGCTTATTGCTGTTAATCCCCACTTAATCTCATTTCAATTGAACTCCTGTGGCACGCCAGTGACTAGCCATCGCGGGTGTGTGGGACAAGATTGACACTGCGATGTAATTCTTGTCAGTTTATAGAGTGAACACATACTAGTTTTTAGAAACATTTTACTTCAATCTCCTGTTGTTATTATTGCCACTTAGGGGCTTTCCATCGCCCATTTTACAAATAGAATGTAGATTTCTTTTTTTTCTTACATAGAATGATTGTATATAGAATATAGATTTCCACATGGAGTGTACATTTTTACATTGTTAAAGTTATATTTTATGCTAATATTCAATTTTAAATCAAGAGATAATCTATTATCGTATGATCTGTAAAATGAAGCCCTCTTATTGGTCAGTTCTTGTGCTGTATCAATCTGTATTGCTACTGAGATTGTCCCCGTTGATCATCTCCATCACAATACAGAAAATATTGGTACGGAGGGGACAATCTCAGTAGTAATACAGAGGAGCACACGATAAAAACATTTTTGAATGATTTGAAGTGCAATACAGGATATATTCTGTCTCGATATTATGTATTGGCACTTGACTTCGTCTCGTTCCAATACAAAATTTCTCGAACAGAATATATCCTATATCGCACTTCAAATCATTCAATAACTTATATTATTATATATTAGGTGTTGAATCCAGTGATGATCTTGCTGTTTATTCCACTCTTTGAAAGCGCCATCTATCCGCTACTTGACAAGTGCAAGATTCCTAACAGGTAAAACTTTGAAATAGGGCATGAGAAAAATCTGTTTGTCATGCTTTAATATTATGTTCATTAGGGCAGAAAGACATGGAATCAGCATGGAATAAAGTATCTAAACATGAAGTTAATAATCTAAATTGTAAAGAAGTTTTAAGGCATGGGATCTCAGGGGCGGATCTGGGAACCAACAAGGGGGGGGCCCAAATTTCAGTTCAGAGAAAAAAACGTCCATTACATGTCGATGCAAGCAGTTCAAGCCTAACTTCACTGTCTGATGCATTAAGAATTATGAGCAGTGTAGGAAGGAGTTTCATGAGGATTAGTGAAGACCTTCACATGGGAAAGAGGTTGCTTTCAAGATTTGTTTAAAATCATGCATTGCTCTTGTTCTAGGCCACTACAAAGAATGGTTGTAGGCATGCTGTTTGCATCTGCTAGTTTCTACTTAGCTGGGTTTTTACAAATAACTATTGATGTAAGTACTTTTCTAATCTCCAACTTTTTGTGGACGTTGTTTGGTGGTAGGCATCTGTAACAAATGGCAGGTGATGACATTTGGCATATTAATGCTTTGTTCTTATATGAAATGATCCCAAAGTGAGTTATGGCATCAATAATTTAATTTAACTCTTTTTCTGATTAAATTATTTAAATATTCAAGAAAATGAATTGGTTCCTTCAAATTTTAGAGAACAATAGAGTAAAATTGTGTGAGCAGACAAAATTGACTTGCTCTTTTTCTCCAGGAAGCTATTGCTGCTCCTTTAGATGTAAACCAGGCTGATGTGAGATTTCTGAATGCTGCAGAGTGCCCCTTAAATGTACATACATATAATCTGAATATAGACTCATTGGAGGTATGAAACTCAAAAAATTATGTTCTTGTTTAGAAGTTTCAATTGTAGAGGAAGGGAGTTAAGAGGGAACAAAACGAGATGAGTCGGGTATGCATGAGTTACATACAGACATACAATTGTGTAGAAATGATGCTTTATACAAAAATGTAACAAATAATAATTGAATAACAGACATATTTTGAAAATCACTTGTCCTTTTTTCTTGATAAACAGTGGAAAAGTGTAATATTCAGGAAATTACATGAAAAATGTCAAGATCTGAAATAAATCTATGTTCAAAACAATGTTAATGAAACCAGAGACTTATATTTGTCAATGATCAAAAAGATGTCACTAACGTTTATTTTTATGATTTTCAGAGAATAGAAAAAAGATTAAATATAGGGGAGATGCAACCATTAGAGGTCTCTTATAATCTTACTTGTAAAAGTAGTGAGTCTTCCATTAAAGTGCCCATAGAAGAAAGAAGGGCTTACACTGTGTTATTTTATGCTGATGGTGCAAAATATGTAAGTACATCTACAATATGTTATTATTAAACAATATGTTTGAAACAACTGATATTCACAGAACCACATAAACTGAAGAAATTCTGTAGAATATTTCTCTGTTCAATTACAATTATCGAACCAAACAAAGTTTGAGTGGGATACAGGAAAGCCGTCCGTTCATCCATTTTCCGTCTCAAATACTCAAATACCGGTAGACAGATTTGGTTCAAATTTTGTAGACTTATGCCATATGGGTGTAGAACCTCTGCTCGAGAAGGAATTTTCAATATGGCCACTCAATTAAAAATGACCTCTAAAAAGATTAGTCTTTTATAACTCAAATACTAGTTCACAGATTTAGTTCTAATTTTATATGATGATGCCTAAGAACAAAGGAGCTTTGCTGAAGAAACGATTTTCAAGATGGCGGCTGAATTTCAAAATGGCCACTGTTCTTCATAACAGAACTAATCTTTGAGAACTCAAAAACCAGTTGATGGACTTGGTTCAAATTTTATTATGTTGGTGCCTAGAGACATGGGAGTTGCACTCAAGAAGACATTTTGTGGAAAGCTACCAAATATCAAAATGGTTGCCATTTTTCGTAAAAATAAACATTGATAACTCAAATACCAGTGAACAGCTTTGGTTCAAATTATATATGCCTAGGGACAAAGAAGCTCTGTTTAAAAATAGATATTCAAGATTACTGCTGGATTTCAAAATGGCCGCCATTTTTAGTAAAATATTTAATCTTTGCAAACTCAAATACCAATAGGCGGATTTGCCTAGAGATAAAAGAGCTCTGCTCTGTCAATATTATTCTCAAGGTTAAAAAAATGTGACCTTCAATGACTTCCTCAAGGTCAAAAAGGTCTTTTTTCAAAATCATCTACAAGTTCTCAGAAGTTCACATCTGACTTTAGATTTGATATTTCACCTTCAATGACCTTCTCAGGGTAAAAAAGGTATTTTTACAACTTGCTTTACAAATTGATTTATTTCTTCAAAATCATCTACATGTTCTCAGAAATTCAAATCTGACATAATATTGAACTAATAATGAGTGTTAGCAACAACGTGGTGACATTTTGTCATGTTAATGCCTTGTTTATAATGCAAAAGTATTGTTTATGTATTAGAATTCTTACTTTTCAGTATAAGAGCAGTTCAACTAAGCCAAGAAAAAACAAATGCAGTTTTAGGTAAGATTGAGACTCTTCCTTTAACTGGTGGTGACCCAATTAGCAGTTTTTACTTTTTAATCTCCTTGAGTCAATCCAAGTCAGATGACAATATGATGTTATGTAAAATTATGGTACAAACAATATAGTAGTAATTTCTGTGTCAGTAAATTCACATCACTCCGTCACTCGTTATTGTATAATTAATAGAATTTTTTTATTGCTTACTATTTTCAGTTTAATAAATGTACTAGACAGTGACGCCTACAGTCTGGTGCTTCAAGAAAAAAATGGGGAGACCCAGTACAGTGTAGGTGACTTAGAACATCTACACGCTTCAAAATACTCAACAGTGCTTCCATATAGGTAAGAATTTAAACTAAACCTCGAAACTTCTCATAATAGTCAGGTTTTGAAATGCAAAATAGAGTGGAAAAGAGTGGAATTGGAATGAAAAAAAGTATGCAGGCATATAGATGATATTCAAGATTTTATAGAAATGCAAGAAAACAATGAAGTTCATTCAAATTTCAGAGAGATTTTTAGTGAAAAGGGCATGACCATAGAGAAATTCTAGGCATACTTTTAAGAAAGGTTCTTCCCTGATTTATGTTCACCATGGGGTAATAAAACTTTTAGTATTGGCAAGTTTGAATGAAAAATATATACATTTTTACACGGACATGTCTTTTCTGAAAATGACTTATTTGTGGGGCTCAAAGGGATATGAAATTCCAATTTATCAATAATCATTAAAATGGGACTTTGATGGTTAAGCCAACCTTAGTTCTTTATTAGCTGGTAGGTGCATTATTTGTATAATGCCACATGCTTTAACACAAGGCTAGAAGCATGACTAATGTCTTAAACCAGGTGAATACATGTAACTCAAATTAATTTAATAAATGTGACTAAGATGACTTCAAAAACCCACTCATGCTCATGCTTTGACACATGGTTAATATCATGACTAATGTCTGAAAAATCAGGTGAATTTGTGTAACTCAATTAACTTTAATGAATCTGACTAAGATGGCTTTAGACACCCACTCTTATGTCCTGCCTGTGGCAATAATTTTCTTTTGTCATACCTATTTTACATATTTTCTCTGTATAATTTGAATGAACCAGCTCAGTTTTAGTTTTTTCTAAACAATTTGGAATGTTAGCTACATGCCTGTTTACTTTATTCCTTGCTGATTCCACTTTTCGCCATTCTATTCATCATTGTAAAATACTACAATCATGTTATTTTCTCCCTGTCTTATTTAATACATGTCAGACAGACATCTGATGTTTATCGCAATTAACTGATGATGCATGTCATGCATCTTTTGACTTCATCATGAATACATACTGAGTCAACCATGTTGATTGGTCAATAATTTCAGTTATAAATTCTCCTTTTTGAGATAATAAATTGGGATTATTACTTTATTTTTGATTTAGTTACCAATTATATGGCAAACTTGGTGACAATAGCAGTGACTCACTTCCATTGGGGGACATTATACCATGTAGCGAGGGTGGAGCTTACACAATACTCCTGATCCGTGGGGATGCCAATGCTACATCAGGGGTGAGTGATTTGAATCGTTAGTTGTAACAATTATTATGAATCAGCCTTTGATAATGATTTACGATGTAGCATAAGATATCTAGGCGGGTTATACAATTTGCCAGCATCACATGTCATATTATGTGTTCATGCCAGGTTATACAATTTGCCTGGACCACGTGTCCATAATGTGCGTTCATGTTAGGTTATACAATTTGCCTGGACCACGTGTCCATAATGTGCGTTCATGTTAGGTTATACAATTTGCCTGCACCACGTGTCCATAATGTGCTTTCATGTTAGGTTATACAATTTGCCAACATCACATGTCCATAATGTGCTTTCATGTTAGGTTATTCAATTTGCCAACATCACATGTCCATAATGTGCTTTCATGTTAGGTTATACAATTTGCCTGCACCACGTGTCCATAATGTGCTTTCATGTTAGGTTATACAATTTGCCAACATGACATGTCCATAATGTGCTTTTATGTTAGGTTATACAATTTGCCTGCACCACATGTCCATAATGTGCTTTCATGTTAGGTTATACAATTTGCCAACATCACATGTCCATAATGTGCTTTCATGTTAGGTTATACAATTTGCCAACATCACATGTCCATAATGTGCTTTCATGCCAGGTTATACAATTTGCCAACATCACATGTCCATAATGTGCTTTCATGCCAGGTTATACAATTTGCCAACATGACATGTCCATAATGTGCTTTCATGTTAGGTTATACAATATGCCAGCATCACATGTCCATAATGTGTGTTCATGTTAGGTTATACAATTTGTTTGCACCACGTGTCCATAATGTGTGTTCATGTTAGGTTATACAATTTGTTTGCACCACGTGTCCATAATGTGCTTTCATGTTAGGTTATACAATTTGCCTGGACCACGTGTCCATAATGTGCTTTCATGTTAGGTTATACAATTTGCCTGGACCACGTGTCCATAATGTGCTTTCATGTTAGGTTATACAATTTGCCTGGACCACATGTCCATAATGTGCTTTCATGTTAGGTTATACAATTTGCCTGGACCACGTGTCCATAATGTGCTTTCATGTTAGGTTATACAATTTGCCTGCACCACGTGTCCATAATGTGCTTTCATGTTAGGTTATACAATTTGCCTGGACCACGTGTCCATAATGTGCGTTCATGTTAGGTTATACAATTTGCCAACATCACATGTCCATAATGTGCTTTCATGTTAGGTTATACAATTTGCCAACATGACATGTCCATAATGTGCTTTCATGTTAGGTTATACAATTTGCCTGGACCACATGTCCATAATGTGCTTTCATGTTAGGTTATACAATTTGCCTGGACCACGTGTCCATAATGTGCTTTCATGTTAGGTTATACAATTTGCCTGGACCACATGTCCATAATGTGCTTTCATGCCAGGTTATACAATTTGCCAACATCACATGTCCATAATGTGCTTTCATGTTAGGTTATACAATTTGCCAACATCACATGTCCATAATGTGCTTTCATGTTAGGTTATACAATTTGCCTGCACCACATGTCCATAATGTGCTTCCATGTTAGGTTATACAATTTGCCAACATCACATGTCCATAATGTGCGTTCATGTTAGGTTATACAATTTGCCTGCACCACATGTCCATAATGTGCTTTCATGTTAGGTTATACAATTTGCCTGCACCACATGTCCATAATGTGCTTTCATGTTAGGTTATACAATTTGCCTGCACCACATGTCCATAATGTGCTTCCATGTTAGGTTATACAATTTGCCTGCACCACATGTCCATAATGTGCTTTCATGTTAGGTTATACAATTTGCCAACATCACATGTCCATAATGTGCTTTCATGTTAGGTTATACAATTTGCCAACATCACATGTCCATAATGTGCTTTCATGCCAGGTTATACAATTTGCCAACATCACATGTCCATAATGTGCTTTCATGTTAGGTTATACAATTTGCCTGCACCACATGTCCATAATGTGCTTTCATGTTAGGTTATACAATTTGCCAACATCACATGTCCATAATGTGCTTTCATGCCAGGTTATACAATTTGCCAACATCACATGTCCATAATGTGCTTTCATGTTAGGTTATACAATTTGCCAACATCACATGTCCATAATGTGCTTTCATGTTAGGTTATACAATTTGCCAACATCACATGTCCATAATGTGCTTTTATGTTAGGTTATACAATTTGCCAACATCACATGTCCATAATGTGCTTTCATGTTAGGTTATACAATTTGCCTGCACCACGTGTCCATAATGTGCTTTCATGTTAGGTTATACAATTTGCCAACATCACATGTCCATAATGTGCTTTCATGTTAGGTTATACAATTTGCCAACATGACATGTCCATAATGTGCTTTCATGTTAGGTTATACAATTTGCCTGCACCACGTGTCCATAATGTGCTTTCATGTTAGGTTATACAATTTGCCTGCATCACATGTCCATAATGTGCTTTCATGTTAGGTTATACAATTTGCCAACATGACATGTCCATAATGTGCGTTCATGTTAGGTTATACAATTTGCCAACATGACATGTCCATAATGTGCGTTCATGTTAGGTTATACAATTTGCCTGCACCACATGTCCATAATGTGCGTTCAAGTTAGGTTATACAATTTGCCTGCACCACATGTCCATAATGTGCGTTCATGTTAGGTTATACAATTTGCCTGCACCACATGTCCATAATGTGCTTTCATGTTAGGTTATACAATTTGTCTGCATCACATGTCCATAATGTGCTTTCATGTTAGGTTATACACTTTGCCTGCATCACATGTCCATAATGTGCTTTCATGTTAGGTTATACAATTTGCCTGCATCACATGTCCATAATGTGCTTTCATGTTAGGTTATACAATTTGTCTGCATCACATGTCCATAATGTGCTTTCATGTTAGGTTATACAATTTGCCTGCATCACATGTCCATAATGTGCTTTCATGTTAGGTTATACAATTTGTCTGCATCACATGTCCATAATGTGCTTTCATGTTAGGTTATACAATTTGTTTGCACCACATGTCCATAATGTGCTTTCATGTTAGGTTATACAATTTGTTTGCACCACGTGTCCATAATGTGTGTTCATGTTAGGTTATACAATTTGCCTGCACCACATGTCCATAATGTGCGTTCATGTTAGGTTATACAATTTGCCTGCACCACATGTCCATAATGTGCTTTCATGTTAGGTTATACAATTTGCCTGCACCACATGTCCATAATGTGCTTTCATGTTAGGTTATACAATTTGCCTGGACCACGTGTCCATAATGTGCTTTCATGTTAGGTTATACAATTTGCCAACATGACATGTCCATAATGTGCTTTTATGTTAGGTTATACAATTTGCCTGGACCACGTGTCCATAATGTGCTTTCATGTTAGGTTATACAATTTGCCAACATGACATGTCCATAATGTGCGTTCATGTTAGGTTATACAATTTGCCTGCACCACATGTCCATAATGTGCTTCCATGTTAGGTTATACAATTTGTTTGCACCACATGTCCATAATGTGTGTTCATGTCAGGTTATACAATTTGCCAGCATTACCTTTCATAAGTGTGATCATGCTTAGGATTTTAGGATTGCACAAAATACTATTCAAATAAACATTGATGATCTTAAATTATTTAAAACTCAAAATGAATTACAACTGTATTAAAACCTCTTTCTGGTCATTATTTTACCAGTTTAATGATCTAGAAGAATTTGTAAACTATGTCTTAAAAGTGGGAAAATGAAGGAAATAAGCTAAATATGTAGTATTGTAAATGTAATGTGTACATTGGTAAAATCCCCCAAATTGGTTTCATTGTATTTGCAGTGAATGATCCATAAAGTAAACTTATTTGTTTTTGATATGTTCAGGTCTTGGAATTTGGTCTCTACAAGAGGTCAATGTTTTGTAGTTCACAATCAGAAGCTTTGCATGGGTAAACTCCCCCAAATTAATGTGATTGTATTGGCAAAGCATGATTTATAAAGTTATTTGTTTTTGATATGTTTAGGTCTTGGCAAACAAATTTGCCTTATACAAGACATTAATGTTTTGTAGTTCACAAACAGAATCTTTGCATTGGTAAACTTCCCCAAAGTCCCCCAAGATATTTGATACTATTTCCTATGAATTATCCATTATTTCAACTTATTTGTTGTTTAATGTTTTCAGGTCTTTGAACTCATTTTAGTTCCCAGACAGAATCTGTGCATTGGTAAACTCCCCCAGAGTAATATGACAGTATTTGCTCTGAATGACTTAATAATAATAATAATAATAATTGATGTTAAATAAAAAATAATCTATATATTTAATAAACATACTAATGTAATATCCGCTTCTGTTTTGTTTTTTACCATTTGATAATATTATTGATTCTCTTGCAAATTCTTGCAATAATCATACATGTTATTTAATTTTCAGATTTTACTGGTGTAAGTTTAACCATATTGTTGCTGTTAATATTTTTCAGGCAGATGACATTTGTACTTCATACATAATATTCTATGTAGTTTAACAAGGATTTGTAGGTTACTAGTTCCCACCATGTTGTAGGCTTATCGATATGTGTCTTAATATTTTCAGGCTGTCTCGGCTTTGTATAAGAAACCTAGTACCTCGTACCCATGTGTGTGGGACATGGTACACTCTTTGAAGGGTTCAATTTTTAAAATATAGAGATTATTCAATCTCCTGTGCTGAATTGTAGATGCATTAATGTACGCGTAGGCCTACATGCATGTTTTATATATCTAACATTTGTCTAGTAAGAAAATAATATGTTAAATAAAAAATAATCTATATATTTAATAAACATACTAATGTAATATCCGCTTCTGTTTTGTTTTTTACCATTTGATAATATTATTGATTCTCTTGCAAATTCTTGCAATAATCATACATGTTATTTAATTTTCAGATTTTACTGGTGTAAGTTTAACCATATTGTTGCTGTTAATATTTTTCAGGCAGATGACATTTGTACTTCATACATAATATTCTATGTAGTTTAACAAGGATTTGTAGGTTACTAGTTCCCACCATGTTGTAGGCTTATCGATATGTGTCTTAATATTTTCAGGCTGTCTCGGCTTTGTATAAGAAACCTAGTACCTCGTACCCATGTGTGTGGGACATGGTACACTCTTTGAAGGGTTCAATTTTTAAAATATAGAGATTATTCAATCTCCTGTGCTGAATTGTAGATGCATTAATGTACGCGTAGGCCTACATGCATGTTTTATATATCTAACATTTGTCTAGTAAGAAAATAAGGCCAGAGAAGAAAAATTGTTTATCTTTGCTATTGTATCCCTTGTCAAAATTGCGCTGTTGAAATGTTCGTTCATGATAGAAGCAATCTACACTAAAATTGTTTTTTTAATTGCTGGGTAATTCCAGGAAGTCATATAAAAGGTGTCACTATATTTCACAACTTTGTCTTTATGGGTGTACTGCTGTCCCCATCATTCCATTTGGAACCAAATAGAGACTTATCATCCACAGTTAAGCAAACAATTACACTTACATATTCAAAACTTTGACTAGATGAATTTCACAGTTCAAATACTATGAGTGTATTTAATATAATACATCTAAGTTAGCGTTAACTAAGATTGAGGTACGGTTTTTTTTATACAAAGCTTGTTGTCTCCCATATTTATGTAGATGTGACCTTCAATACGGCGTTTCTAAAGCTGTGTCAGTATTCAGGAAAATCCCATTTTTTAAGGTAAATGTATTGATGTGCATTGTCAATATACATTTTCAGGTCAACTTCCACATTCATGTATGTTGCCTCCAACACAGTTATTTATTTATTTTATTTATTTATTTGCCAAACACTTTTTTAACAGTGGCACAGTGGAAGAATTCCAGTGCAGCAGTTCATACAACAAAGAAACAATTGTCAAATAAGAAACCTTGGTCTTTACCCCAAATACTAAAAACAACATCTCCTAGTTCATATAAAGGAACATATGAAACATTCAAAAAATATTAAATACATCAGGTGAACAAGAGGTTTTGATTCTCTTGAGTATCTCTGTTTCTAAAGCTGTGTCAGTATACAGGAAAATCCCCACTTTGGTGTAAATGTATGTCTTGATGTGCATTGTCAATGTACATTTTCAGGTTGACTCGCACATTTATGTAGATGTTGCCTCCAATAAGGTGTCCATGTTCTGGCAGATTCCACAGTATGTGATGATCACAGCCGGAGAAATCCTCTTCTCAGTGACGGGACTTTCATTTGCATATTCCCAGGTAAGCTATTTAATTTACCTCTTGACGCGCAGAGAGGGAAAACTTAGATTTAAAAATTATGTTTTATGTGGCTTATGGGTCTTTGTTTACTGATAAATGTACTATGGGTATTTGTTGTATAAAATGGCAAAAAGTGGCAAGTATGGGAAACTGTCAGTGACTGTTCCTAGTTACTATTTACAATGTTTATTTGTGTTGCTTAGGTAGGACCTACATGTTTATTGTTCCTTGGTTACCAGTAATATTTGTATGTAGCCATTCCTTAATTACCAATTACATTGGTTGTTGCTGTTTCCTATTGACCACTTATATATCGTCTTTATTTTTCCTACTTCTCATTTCCATTTATATTGTCTCTTTGTGTTCCTTAGTCACTAACAATTCGATTATTGTCTGTGTATTTCCAAGTAATCTAACTGTAACGTAAGCTATGTTCTTGGCTATGGATTGTCGGAGTTTTACTGTTGACATGATACATCTTAGCCACTGTAAGAGACATATAGGAATCCATCATTATCTTTGAAATTATTGTCAACTTGTCCAATTGTATCACTCGATTCCAGAAAAATATTTTTAGCAAATAGGAAAATAGGTTTGTTAGACGTTAAATGTATTCTCTTTCGAATTATAAACATCAACTCCTCTATTTTACATTCAGCATGCAAGATAAATTTACGCCTTCTCATATCCTGGATTGTTGAACTGAGAGCTCGTTCTACAATTACAGGCACGCTAGTAGAATATTTCACCCTTTTCCGTGCAGATTCTTGGACTCTTTGCTCAAATGTATACTCTTTCTTAAATAGCATTTTTATTTTATAAATTGTATCACTAGTATATATTCAAATCCTTGACATTTTCTTACCACACAATTTGGTTGCATTTGCCAATACTGTATAAGGGTATATATGTATTAATAACAGTTCATTTTGGCACAATACATTGAAATATCATATACTGTACTTCTACTTAATTTGGTGCTATTTATTTTGGCGGATTTTTTACAATTTTAAAATGTATATACCATTTACAATTGAAATGTGGAATATTGAATTGGTGGCGACCTAATTTGGAGGACTTTGGCTGATCCGTTAAATTAAATCAGCCGCTAAATTAAGTAGAAGTACAGTACATATAATATGTTGTTGCCAAATTCATAAGATGATACATGTACTGTGAAGTTATGTAACTAACCGCAATTCACAAATATGATTTGATATCAAAACTTTAGGATTTTAGTATATCTGTACAAAACTTCCTAAAGGCATATTGATAACTCTAGAAATCTGTTAAGCTGGTATACCAGCAGTTCGGAGCACAAATAAAGTCAGATTATGTAATAACTGGATATCCCACACATTAGGATGGTTACATTGTGCAATATTGTTAACACATGTTTAGCCACTCTGTATCACTTTCTTGTCAGGGATCAGTTTCAAATGTTGACAGTTATGAAAAAATGAAATTATTTTGTTGTTTTTTACCTCTCTTGTTTCTTGTTGATTTGTTGTCTAGCGAATTTTACATTAGGCTGCATTTTTGTACATGCTTTTTTATGACCATGAGCGAGATTTTAATTCTAGAAATTAGATAGATTGTGGTTATATGTGTGAAATACTGCTGTGTAAAACCAAAAAAATATCACCATATCTGACGCAAATTCACTGGCACCCAGTTAGTTGACAGATGATCACTATTTTTTGTGACAACATATTATCAAATGTAATAATTTTGATTTAATTTCCTGCGATGAAATTGTCTCATTGGTCTCATTTTAAAGTTGAATTAGCAAGGAATAAAGTAAACAGGCATGTAGTCGATACTCTAAATTATATATAAGAAGTCTAAAAATCAACTAGTCATCAAGATTTTCGTGAGAAAATCTGTAAAAAGTGTGAACAAAGAGAATTTTGGAGAAAATGATCATTTTTGTTATGTCTAAAATATATTTGTTATTCTTACAGGAAATGCTTCTTTTTTGTTATGTCTATCACTTATTTTAAGACAAAATTATTAAAAAATAATATCATGATATTACTATTATAAAGTTCACAAAGTTCGGTTTCTTAAAGAACCCCGTCAATGGAATCTGGGATCAAATCATAGATCACCAAATGATTCACTGTGTAGACCTTATAGCATTAATCATAGGCTAAGCTTGTATTTTCGGGAATGCAAATAGTGGCTACCGCCTAGCGGGTTGATTGGAATTTGATGGCAAACTCATTTAGATATGAATAGTACCTGCCGTTAGTTGCCACCTCTCGGCCCAAACCCAGTAGCTGAGGTAAATAAGGATTTAATCTGGTTATTAAAGCAGCAATTAACACAGACTATCGAGGTGTTCGGAATTGTAAATAGCGGAAGTACACCTTCACCTGGCGCATGCGCATAGACGCAAAACACATTTTAAGTTTGTTTGATCATGTGACAATGGCATAAAAAGTCACGCGATCACTGTTAGTCAACAAACGGGTTGTTCGATATAGCAACTTCAAACTGACGGATTAATTTATGCAAAGCAATTGGTTAATCCGGTAGCCGGTAGTCGCTATTTACATTCGCGAATACAAGCTTAATCATAGCTATCCGTGAGGTTTGAATTTGATGATTTCATAATTTTATTGCGTTTTGTAGACAACTGAGACTTTCATAATCTATTAGAATATCACTCATATCAATAACAAATAATATTAACCTCAATCAGAAAATTTGCCTCAATCACTTTGCCTCAGTTGCCTCATTGCAGTTACAGGCTTATCTATTTAATTATAAAATGTTTTTCCTAACTGGTTTACCCGACAAATATTTCATTTAACCTTGTCAAACTTTATTATCTGAATTATTGTTTGTATTATACGTATAAAGTAAATTATTATAAAAAACATTTCATTTCAATTCCTCTCATATGTTTCATGAAGAGTGTTATAGACCAATCAAATCACAGACAGTTGACAATGACTCTAAAGGCTCTAAAGCCCAGTTTACACTGACAGATCTTTTCCTCTAGAGACTGGTAATGACCGAAAGTCTCTTTTCATGATAGCCCAATGAGTTCTCCTGAGACCTTTGGAGTCCGATGGAGTCCTGTCGAGATCGATCGAGACAGGTGGAGTCCTGTCAAGTCCAATGAAATCCCCTCTGACCGTGTGACATCATGTATGAAGGCCTCACTTACCATAGAAGTATCACGTCACCAGGTTTTAACAAAAAAAGATAGATGAAGACCTGTGAAAGAATGAAACTGCTCATTCCACTAAAAGACTGGCGGTCTTTTTGAAGCGGTCTCAATCGGACTTCACCTGACTCAACAGGATCCCATCAGATTTTTAAAAAGGCCAATCAAGACTGGCAAAAGTACCGTGAAGTCCGACCTAAAGTTACTCTCAAGACTGGCAAAAGAATACCGGTCTATTCTCCCATTGGAAATATACAGGGGATCAAAAAAGAACTGGTCAGTGTAAACAATGCTTTAGAGGTGTTGTCAAAATTGTCTCCATTCAGGATAAAATCAAAGATTGATGAAAGTCATCAATTTATGAGAAATGAAAATCTTAGAAGACAATTGAATTCGCAAAGCATAACTGACAATGTTTTCAAGAAACTAACTCTAGAGAAATTCTAGTACAGAAAAACTCGTTAAGAATGTTTGATTGTAACAGTCATAGGTAATGGAATTTATAAATCATAACATGGAACAAGTGCAACATTCTTTAATGTCCTTGGCAATTTTGCAAAAAACAACAACTGTAGGAATCTGCCTGTTTTATACTGTTAATGAAACACATATTATCATATTACAATGTTATATAATGTTTTTTTGTCTATTGTATGTTGCAGGCACCTGCTAGCATGAAGTCTGTCTTAATGTCAAACTGGTTGTTGACAACAGCCTTTGGTAATCTTATTGTACTCGTCATTGCGGAGGCACAGTTCTTCGAATCTCAGGTCAGTTTTCACTGTAACCGTACTTACAATCCTAGGGTACTAGTATCCTAGAGAAGCTACCTAGAAAATCCCAGGGTATCCTAGAGAAGCTGCCAAGAGTCTAGGGTATCCTAGAGAATCCGAGTGTATTCTAGAGAATCCCAGGGTATGAGAAATAACAATGTTATGAAATCAAATAATAAGAAGCTGCTTGGTCACATAATAAAAGCAAAAGGCACATGTTAGGCGTATCTGAGCACGTTGTTTGTTTAAATATAATTAACCTGAGATGGTTTTATTCATCAAAGTTATAAAATTGAGTGATAAATATTTTATTATATCATGAATATATGAGGCCTTGGTTTATTGTCTTTTGATGACAAAATTGAGTGAGAAAATCATAATGGTCGGTCCAGGGTTTACCTTGCTCCATTACAACTTTTGTGGGTTTTTTGTTCTGATTCCATTTTACCTAAAAAATAGATACGTAATTGTTGTTGTAGTTATCTATATTTATATGAATCATAAAATGATCACTGGGGAATTTTGAACGTGGATGATCTTTGGAAAGGAAAATTTGGCTTTTGTGTCATGAATGAATTAGTACTCAACCTATTCAGAGTTTTTTGTACATTTAGAAACAACAGTTACTTCGATTGTTTGATCTGTATGTGGGATGTTTGAATGTGGTTTGGGTTCCTTATGACTGGTTATACTTTGCTCATCAATGCTCCTTTTCTATCTGAATCTTTCCTTACACTTATACTTACACTTATTACACTTGTACTTTGACATTTACATTAAGGCTCAATATATAAAGTAAAATAAAACTGAAAAGAGTGAATCGAGTAGGAATAAATTCAACAGGGATGCAGTCAATTCAATACCCTAAATTATAGAGAAATACAAAAATAGAATTATCTTATGACTATGAAATACTCTGAATGTATTTCACATGCATCTTGTTTTTCAAATACATAATGGAGAAATCAGGAGGGCATAGATTTGATTCAAGATATACCTAAGTTTTCTCTGCCTTTTCCTATTCTGCTCTATTTCTTTCTATTTGAATTAATAAACTAGCAGATTTTTTGGCATTTCTATACAATTCAAAGCATTAGCTATATGCATTATTACTTTATTCATTACTGAATTCATTCTATTCCACCCTATTTCAGATTTTAAAACACTGCCATGATGTTACTTGTCTCAATTTAAATTTTCATATTTTATGTTTCCAGACTGCAGAGTTTTTCATGTTCGCCACATTGATGTTAGTTGTCACGGTGATATTTGCCGTCATGACCTGTTTCTACACATACGTCACACCACCAGTAACTGAAGTACAGCAGCTAGATGACCTTAGTAGCCCAGATAAATCTGACACATCTGATAAAGAAGGAGAATCATTGACTAGTAACTTTGATGCACAAAAAAGGAACATTCCTAAATATACCGATGAATCTCCACAATGATAGCTATTATAGAAAAAATACATATAGCACTATATCTAGGATACAATATGAAATAGTAATAAGTGAAAAAATAAAAAATGGTATTTAGAATAAGAAATAATTTTAGTATAGATATAAACACTTTTAGGCATGAATCATAGCTTTGAAATTGCTATGAATTAAAATAGTGATAGTTGTCACTAAACAATGCAATAGCTATAAATTACGACAGAGACAGCTGTAAATAAGGGTGTAATAGTTATGAATTACTGCATTAATATTTTTGACTCATAATGAAATATTTTTGATTAACCATGGAGAAAGCTGAAAGATGGCTATAATGGATAGTATTTCTCATTTTATCAATCACCATGTTGTTACAAGTTACTAAATACAGTAAAACCTGTCATATCTGAACACCACTGGGACCGTCCAAAAGTTTTTGAATAAACATTTCTTGGTTTTCATTTCATATGTGAGTCAATTGTGATACTACAAAAACTGTTCACCTGAAGTGATATTCAGATAAGAGCCATGTTTGGATATACAGGTTTTATTGTACTTGAATAGCTCTAAATCTACAAAAGTAGCCATATACAGTAAAACCTGCCTATATTGAACATTGTTTTGCCAAGAATAAATGTTCAGTGTTGGTGGTAGGTGTTCACTATAGAGAGGGGGACTTATACAGAAGTCAGGAGAGTGTGTGTGGAGGAAGGGTGTCCACAAATAGGGACATGTGTTCACTAAGGTAGGGACAGGTGTTCCTAGGTGAGTGGTGTTCACTAGAGAGAGGTGTTCATTAAGACAGGTTTTACTGTAGTGTGATAGTCATGAATTTTTGAGATGAACACAAAACTGTAATATTAAGAATCTCAGAAAGTAGCGATGGATATTTAATATTTAATGCTATTAAATAGCACTGGTAGCTGTAATTAATCAAATATTTTTTTTATTAATGATTTATTTCCATAGAAAAATATAGATATAACATACACGTATTTGCAGCTTTGCAAAACTGTATTATAGGCCACATTTGGATTTTGAAATTTGAAAAATAATAATCAGTATAGGGTAGAGAAGTGAATTCTAAAGATGATCACTTGAATAAGAGATTTCCCATTCATATATTTATTTATGATTTTTGTTATTATCATAACAGAATTATTAAAGTAAGTTGTTCAAGGTTCCTGTATTTCTTTATTAATTTTATTGTATCCAGAGTGTGGGGATTTTTCTATATTAAAGTTTTGGGTCAGCATTTATAACAGAGGGATGGAGGGAACACCTCCATTTGTCCGTCCGGGCAATAACTCAAATACCATTCGCCCGATTTCGTTCATATTTTGTACACATATACCCTTTGGGAGTAGAAAATCTTCTGGAAGGCCAATTAGTACGAAAGTACAATATGTAAAACTGTAATTGCAATATGTTTTAAATGTGAAAAAATTATATTGGACATTAATAAAGATAGAATTGTAGATATTTAAGAAACATATGGCAGCCATCTTAAAAAATGGCGCCCTTTGCATGCTATTTTACGATTTTTTCTGTAACTTGAAAAGTAGTGGGATGATTTTGGTCATATTTAATATCTGAATACTTATAAGCGTGGCACACTGTCTCATGACGTTTTGGCTAGTAGGTGGCCATTTTCAAAAATGGCTGCCATTTACATGTATGAGTGTGCAATTTTGTTGAAATTTTATATGTGCCCACTCAGAAGCATATTGCACTTCCTGATTTGGTTTGTGAGCAACCATTTTGAAAATGGTGGCCATTTTTTGTGTGTTATTTTACAATTTTTCTAAATACTTCATTTGTAAAAATGCCAGCCATGCCTGTTCAATGGGATTTGCTACGCTTTGGTGTTGCTGCTGTCTAGTTGCATTTTTGCACATATTATATTTTATTTGTATTGTAGTAACCACTTGTTAACTGATATGGTCTTATAAGGCCCACACAGGGGTTTTTATGAATAATTTATGTATCTGTATTTATTAAGTTATGAGGTTAACCTACACTTTAAGAGAACTTGTACAGGAATGTGTAGAATTGTGGTCCTTTAGGAATTAGTTGTCCCCTTCGTAGTCTTTACTTCTCTGGGGATCGAGTTTAAAGATAAAGGCATAAGGAAAAGAGTTGTAATTTTGTCCATTGAAAAACAAAATGAGACACATTCAAGTTTTCTTTAAAATGTGTAGCTTAAAGATTTTGCACTAATAGCTTAGTATTGTTAGGATTATAGTCATGTGGACATGCTCATACCTAGTAGATATGATTGGCTAGTTGTTGTCACATGACCATTTCATTTCTCTGAATTGTAAGTAAATAAAAGTACATTTGTGCATATTCGCTTAATATATACAGGGTGTTTCATAATGGACATTCCCACACCAACAGTCAATCCTAAATCACATGGCTCCATAATCTATATACCTTGCATGATAAAGCTTATTGGACTTAAGTTCCAAATATTAGCATGACTCGTAATTGTAAACTTATGTTTCGAAGTCACTATCCCCTCAATTTGCATGATTTCAGGCTGTACTATTCCTGTTGGATCTAGAGAGGGGCAGATCGCTATATAATTCATAGTATCATCTATAGCTCTCTGTGTATTTCTTTGAAATACTTAATACTTTTGTTTTTCAAATATCATTCCGATATATCCTCAGCATTCATCAAATGAATCCACTAGTCTAGTGGAATATCATCTTGTGAAAGTGTCACAGGTATTCCCTGAAAATAGAATTAAATGTTTGTTTTATTATTTACTCACATTAATGGAATATTGAATAACAAACTATTGATGTCTAATTAATCATATTGTACTCCCGGGGATATATAAAATTAAAATTACACTGGACTAAGTTGTGACTGGTGAATATCATTTTATATTCATCGGAAGTCACGCAACTTCCGTTGAATGTCGCTTTTTATTTTTTAGTCACTTGTAGGACATGGACCAATCAGAGAGTGAGGAATATGAAAGTGATATAATAATATTTTAAAATATTTATTAGGAATAGTGAATTAAAAATTGTTGTTGATGTAATAATGAATGAGTTGGATTCTCTTGCGCCAGTTAATAAAGCAGTTACACTGAGTTTATTAAGCAAACTGATGAATAGCACGAGTCTTATGAGAAAACATTCTCAATTTTTTATTCATTATTGCAATTCAACTATTTGCACTTTCTTCACAAAAATGAGATACATAAAAATTATATGGAGATATATTGTGTGCTTGAGGTCATATCAGTCTGACCTCGGAATTACATCACCATATTGATTCATGAATCCAGACATGGAACTAATTCAAAGATTTGAATGAATACTGCACTTATTCACCACATATTGTTCTTTGTTGAGTTATAATGAACAGTAAATACTCAATTTTATTGGTTGAGAATATTAGGCCATGGAGATTTGAATACGTTTTTTAAATTTTATTTTAATGAACTTTCGTGATAATAGGTCCATGCGTTTTATTCCAATCTATTTCAACATTGGGCATTTTGGATAGAAAAATGCCCTCTTTTCAAAGGCACATGAGACTCTTTTTGAATCCTCTCAAAAATGCCTAGTAGATGAATTATCCAAAAAAAGATTCATTGAAATTACCGATGTTAATAATAAAAAACTGAAATGTGCTATGTGATTACTGCTGTTCACTTACATGATTTTCGCAATCACGTGTACCATGAAGAGACTTTAATCAATCAACGATTGGCTCTTTTAATTCGTAAAAACATTCCATGGACAGAAAATGCTCTATAAAATGGCACCTTTCACATGTTAGCAGAATTGTGATGAAAGGGTTTGATTTTTTGATTTGTTAATCTGTTTTTTGATCCATGTACTTCTAGTGAGAAAATCATGGTAGCAATTTCAAACTATTCAATAATATTACTTATGCTTTGAAATTTATGTTTGCAGAAGTAAACCTTCTGGGTCCATTTTTTAAATAATTTCTGCTAAATGGACACTGAACATACAGGGGCCTTATATTATATGATATTATATTATATTACATTATATTATATTACATTGTATTATATTATATTACATTGTTATATTATATTATATTATATTATACAAGTATTATGTATCCAGTTATTCCACAGTGATACATCATCAATATTTAGCAACTTTGTATTTTATTTATTGACATATTGAAAAGTAGAAATTATATTTATTTGAAAAAACACTGATGCAAGAAAGTATGTTATATGTATACCAAAATCTTTGTTATTTAACTGAGTCAGTAAAATGTTGGACTAAGCAGCATCGTTGTATTGTGAATGAACAGAGTCTGTGGGGTTGCAGCCAAGATCTGAAAATTAATAAGGTAAAATTTGATAAGGCAAATCTATTTTTAAGGAGGTATTGGATTTTATTTTTTAGGGCTTAAAGGCATACAACATATAGCTGACAAAATGGTTAAAAAACATTTTCTCAGGCTTTAGAGTCGATTTCATGGTTTAAAACCTCTGGTGATTCTATTTTCGAACTATGCATGAAAGTCCATTCAAAGTCACCTATTGAACCTTGAAAAGCGATATTTAGACTGAGGATCGAAAGGTGTTCACGACAACATTCAGCTCATCTTTATTACGACAGACCGAAAGTGAATTTTCGAGTCGAGTAAATGGTGATAATGTTCTTTTTTATGAATTCAAAACATTACTAATAAAAATCATAGTAAGCATTAGAAGATCATTTAGAAGTATTTAACATACCTATTTTCTTAAAATGTATGGATAAACTATCAATTTCAGCATTAAGAAGTGTAAATTCAGTTCAAAGTTTCTATAAAGGGAGTCCCACTTACAGATTTTTTTAAATATCTGCCATGTTTTAAGAGGAATATCAGCTGAAATAATGTTCATCTCGGGGGTTCCTTTGTAGATAATAAAAATATGGTTTTCTTGATGAAATATCCAAACTTAGATATATTTTGACACTGGTCCATGATCATTGAATGGCCCCTCTGGACTAATTGTTGCACCTTTAAGTTGAAAAAATGCCTGAAATAATACATTTCTATAAATATATGGTGAGCCAGCTGCCTTGCATGCCTCAAACCTCACCCAAGGCCTGGTTATAATTGTTCAGATTTTAACCAATTACTGTAGCCACGGCTATGGTTACAAGATGCGCATAACAGTTTTGTATATATTGACAACTCTAATAAGTACTGTTAACTAACCTGAGTAGGATGGTTGGGTTGACTTGAAACTTAAGTAACTTATGTAAGCTTATGTTATATAAAACGAGCATCTTATGCACATTTCATACAAGCATTAAAATTTAAGCTATTCATTGGTTTTGATGTCTCTAAAACAATTAAAGTGGTAAAGATGAAACTTCTCATTTTCTTGTTGCTATAGCAACACCATCCAGGTACAAACACCAAGAGAATGTTCATCATTGCAATTACTGATATGTGATAATTGTGCATATATTATTAATTATTCTTATTTTATATATATAGTATAAGTACACAAACACTTCATACAATCCTCTCGACATCCAGGGCAATTGAAAACCATTTCTTGGAATCGCTTTGCCACATTTGATACTCTTGCCTATTAATTTTATTGTTCCTTGCAGCGCAGTCAATGATTACGCTTCTTAGTAGATTTGATTTGAAAATGTGACCCCTTTAGCTTGACATATGTGATAAAAGTACATTAAAGAAAATGGTGATTACTCCCATATAATATGACCATTTTCATTCACTCGACATATGTAAGAACACAATTAAGGCCTTCCAGAGAGGATATGACTGGTGGGGATATTATTAGAAATTTTGTTCATTGCGTCATTCATGGCTCGAGAATTTCATATCGTGAAGGTACATGTACAGGTATTCATGTCCAGTTTGAAGTATAGCAATTTGAAATCACTTTGATAGTTATATCACGGTGACCAAGAGTTAACAGTGCAAATCGGCCCGGTAGTGTTTTTTTAAACTCTTTAGTCGTGTTTTGTAAGAACATGGGATGCGACATTCGATAGAATGGAGCAAAATGGTAAGAATATTCTATATTTTACAAACTTACATATCTTGACTTCTACCTAAGATGTTCTTCTTCATACCAACGAATCTATTTTGGGGATAAATCCATCATACTTCATATCAATCGCAATTATATACCAAAAGTGCCAGAAATATGTACTTAATTTGCATTTAGTGTTATTTAATCAAATTTAAACAGACAATCCATTCAACAACGTGGAATAATATTCACTACTCTAAAGATCGTGTAAATATTTTAACTGTATTTATCTTAAAATTGCCATAAATGACCGTAAATGTAGAAAGTGGAGTTAACTATGGAGAAGGGACAATATAACGTCATGGACGTGTCTTATAATAAGCATGTTAACGTTTTGGAATTGTAAAGATAACGTTTTAGACGTGATAAAATTAACGACTTTGAATTGTCTTGTAATATTGTTCACATTGACCATGTTTTGTTGCTTAATAATTTGTCTGTGCTTCTGAAAATAATCGTATTAGTACTAAACACGGGAATATACATTATGTGTCACCCGTTTATTGTAATTTGTAGTCAAGATATGAATAAATAAAAAAGACAGATCTATGATTTAACAAGATCAACAGATGTTGTAATTTAATTCGCTAGAAAACTATGTTACACTACAGTTCATAGATCACTCATAGAACGATAGCAGCATATGTAGCGTTTTTTACCTATTGCAATTTGAAAATTAAAATTGAAATTGTATTGCATTGTGTGAGGCGAATTAGGGAATAACATCGAATCAAATTGTTAAAAATCCTGAGGCAAACCTAATAGATATTGAGCATACGATTTTAATAACGGTGGAGTTATTCCTTACATTAGGTGATCATATATATGCATTTACATGTAGTGCATCACAAACTAAACATTTCCTCTCATTTTAAATAAATTTATTTACGTTTTAAAACGTATTTTAGGCAAATTCAAAAATAGCAACGAGCCATTTAATGAGCGACAGGGCAATCAAAAAATAATATGACTGGTCAAATTTTCAAAATGACCAGCGACGAGGCAAAGCTCGCTTGCATTAACCATGCGTGTCTGATTCTAACCATTTTGATTTAAGTATCAAATTTGGTAGTGATCCCATAGATCAATCTTGACATATTATGTCGTACATTTGATTATTGTTAATCATTTATAATTAAGATAGTGTCACTCAGACAACAACTTCTTCCACATTGTGATCATTTTTTGGGAAATACATAATGTTAATTGTGCTGTTTCCCACTTCCAAATCGTTAAACCTCAATGTCTCTACACGTCTAGAACGTTTCACTAACAGGTCAACGTCATTAACCGCAATCTTTTCAACACGTCTAAAGAGTTTAATGTAAAAAATATTATTCGGTCAATTGCTACTTATTTAAGCTCTTCTAACTTTTGATTTTCGCACATATTGTGAATGCTTTCCTTATGAATCGATGTATTCATTGAATACAAGTCAGGCAAGTGATTTTCAGGCAAAAATATGTATAACACTGACAGAATTGCTCATTTCCCGATATAACAAGACTATAGCATACGATTCGTGCAAATAACACGTTTACGAATACCTGAAGTTAAGATATATAGTATGGAAAGCAATATAAATTACTTACTTTTACATAAAGTCAAGTGACAGCAATTTCATGACCAAAATCAACCTACCTCTCAAATTTTCAACAAAACACGACTAAAGAGTTTAAAAAAACACGACCGGGCCGATTTGCACTGTTAACTCTTGGTCACCGTGTATATACAACCTTTACATGACTGGTACTAGTTTTTTTTGGTACTGGTGCTGGTTGTAGTATTTTAGGAGCCTGCATAATTGACTAGAAAATGCAGTAGAAACAATCCCAAGTTTCATGGTAAAATTTTAAACATTTAGCCGAACTGGGTAATTATAGGTGTTTTTCTGAGAATGTGATTTTTATGTTGGGGTTTGTCATATAGCTCATTGAAATTTTAAATAGTAAAATATCCCTTCAAGGAACAGAAAATAAACTGTAACACATTTTAAATAGATGAAAATAAGTCCACTTCTTCTGTTCTACTTCATTTTTAAAAACGTGACCACAGTAATGCATTCTGTAATTTTCCTAAGTGACGATGTTCTGTTTGACCTTGATTTTGTGTCAGATTAATAAAAAAATAATGGACATATGTTTCATGAATAATAGCTTTGTTCATATTAAAGTAGTATCATTACACACCGTTAACATTAGTGGAATTGAGCCCCTGAGATGACTTTTAGTCCGCCCTTTACTTTCTTTTACCCTACCCTTAGTTTCACTAAAATTCGTTCCACGTAGGTGTTCCACTTGTAGAGTTCCACTAACATGAAGTCAACAGGTCGTGGAACCTACAGATATGTTTCACTTAGAGAGGCATCCCAGGTGACAGGTTTCTCTATTGCCATTAACAGCCAATTGATTTCACTTACTGTCTGTCACACATGTTTTGTAATTTAAACATTACATGTACTCAATATAAAGAAATCTACTGGGCCTGCCATTTTGAATTTTTCAACTTTATATTAGTATAAGTCACCACCAAGTGTTGACACATTGTTATGGTCTCCAACATTTTTCTGACAGCAATTTGCATCAAAAGTGGTGACACATTGTTATGGTCTCCAACTTTTTTGTGACGGCAATTTGCATCAACTTAGTGTCATGTTTATGCCTTGTATATCATTGCCAATATAGGAAAAAGACTTAAATGTGAAATGCTGGAAACAATCTCACGGTGTTATAGCATGACGGTTACGTCAAGGCAATTTGCAAAATTTTGCGGTAACGATAACAAAAAATGGTGGATGGGAAAGACAGCATGTCCTCTATTCACAGATAAGATTTCCTTTTCAACTACAGTAAAACCTGTCTTAGTGAACACCTCTCTCTAGTGAACACCTGTCTCTAGTGGACACCCTTCCTACGCACATAGTCCACTGACTTCTGTATAAATTACCCTCTCTCTAGTGAACACCTTCCTACAGTGAACGTTTTTTCTTGGCAAAAAAATGTTCACTATACACAAGTTTTACTGTACCTGTAGTTCCATTCGGTGACGTATATATATGGATGGTTATAAAGACTGGGTCAAATCTGCCAGGTGGTTTACAAGAAGCAGAATATAAGCTGTAAACCTACCGACTGAGATATCCAAGTTCATAATTTTTAGTCCATTCTCGTGTTTTCTCAGTACATGTATATGTGCCTCAGAGCCACTCAAAATATTAACTGTAAGAAAACTGTGTATAAACAAGCAATAAATTCAGAAGAAAAACGTGGTGTATATTGTAAATAATAAGGTTTCAAACGTTAGACGACTACGTACGAATTCTATGGACGGTAACGTATTGTATTAGTTGTACATTAGATATAGATATTTAGCGGATGGTTACGTGCATGTACATCTGTCAAGGCAAGGTTGCTAGATCTGATAGCCTCCTTCCATATTATTGTTATAATGGGTAAAAAATGGAATATTTAATTGCTGATATTTGTTTTCAGGACTCGCAAGAGACGCTCTTGTTTGAGCCTCTACAGGGCAAGGTAAAAACTGTAGCTTGCTTTATTAATGAAAGTGAAAAAGATAGCAATGAAGAGGCAAAAGAAGATTTAGCATCAAGTACTGATAAATATGACAAAATTAATAATAACAATGAATCGGGGATACATATTTGAACGAGGTCCATGTAACCGTCCATCAATTTTTTGCATTATTATGGCTTGAGTAGAACATATTAGGTGGTTTCCAACGCTCATTTGACTTTGTATGGTCGTATGTAGGTTATATCTAAATACCCCGAGGTTGTTACGCAATGCAGACCATGCCCTTTATGTAGTTTTGAATTTCAAACTCAACAGTTTTTTTTGCTTATTTCATGTTATCCCCAGGCGTCAATTTGCAAAGACTACGTTCAAAATACACATTGCTGAATGCATCACCGAATGCGATGCTTACATAAATCGTTCATCCTTTCATTGATACACAGTAGTTAGTTTTCTGTTCCATCGCGGCCATTTTATTGGATATATCAATGAACGCAGCCGTCCAACCTCGTTTTCAGAGTCGGCATAACTGTCATGCTATGACAGGGTGAATCTCAATCAAAAAAGCATAACACAAAAAGTTAAGTCAAGAAATTAAGTCAGAGTCAGTTGGAAAATAGTCAATATTTAGTCATTGCAAAATTCACATGTTTGACAAAGATGACAGCCATTTTAAATTTGAAAGCCATTTTGGAAATTTCCTCTTGAACAGAGATTTTTATTGAAAATTCATTCTTAAGCATAGTTTCTATTAGAGGTGTCAAGTATTAACCGGTTAACCGTCGATAATGCCTTGACCGGTCTGTGTTTTTATGGGCGGTTAGTTGACCGTGTATAATTCTGTTATTTCCCGCGCTTATTTTGCATGCTAATCTGTTTGGTTTTATGGTGTCAGTTTCACGTAAGCTACTCATACATGTCATAAGTCCTATAACTCCTTACAAACATCCAATCAGCAACTTTAATCCCTGCCACATTGCTTTCCCGCAACTTTAATCCCTGCCACATTGCTTTCCCGCGCTTACTTTGCATTTTAATCTGTTTGTTTTTCAAGCGTCAGTTTCATGTGAGCTACTCATACATGTGATAGGTCCGATAATTCCTTACAAACATCCAATCAGCAACTTTAATTCCTGCCACATTGCTTTCCCGAGCTTACTTACATAGAATAGAGTAAAGCTTGACGAACGTAAAAAATAAACGCCGATATATCATTTTTCCAATTTTTTTCAACTTTCAAGATCGAAGATGAAGATTTCATTTGAAATTATCAGTTCAAATTTCCCGCCGGTTAACCGACGGTTAATCGGTTAATGCTCAAGCGGTTAATTGACACCACTAGTTTCTATGCCTATAAGGCACCAGCCTATAAAATCTTAACCAAATCTGATGACTGGTATTGGAGTTATCAATAATATTACATATTATGGAAATGGTTGCCATTTTGAAGTGAACGGATGCAACTGAAAATTCTTTCTCTAGTGGGGATTGAGAGGCAATTTTTCTAGAACAAGTAATTACCAGCCAATTGACACACCCACCAACTGCCAACATGCAAAACAGTATTTCCCTTTACATCATATTATTTTTATGGGAGTTAACTGACTATGCAGATATAGGGCCTCATCACAGAATTTCATATCTGTGTTTTCTTTTTCCATAGGAAATATAACATAATACAAACTTTATGTTTCATTTATCAATTTTAATGAGTTTATTTTAACAACAAAAGATTTTCAACCACACAACAATTATGTTGACTTTCAATAATTAAACATTTCCATATTTCATCTTTCTACTCTTACCATATAAGAAAATCATTATTTTACAACTGTCAATTGAGCAAACAGGGCTTTGAGTCTGCAGTAATACAACGAACACAGTGAAAATAAAGCAGAAAAATACAAAATATGGTGAGTTTAGAGGGGAAATTAGGCTGATAGACTAAAATCTTCAATGTTATATCGCGAGTCAGTAGTTTTTGATTTATCAAATGAATGAAAATGTTGCCCTAAATCAATTTGTAATTTCTTAAGATGTACGCATGCATTGAGTCTCGGCCCCCTCCATTATTAACTTCCCCATCTCTAGTTTGAGGAGAATGGAGAAGATGTACGATTCAAAGCTTTATACAAGACTATAACCAAGCCATCTTTTATCAGTGTTTTTATAGCCTCTAAACTCATCATTTCTCTGCTCTCACTGCACAGTGTGTTCTATGTGGTAGCTAAATAGGCATTCATTTCTCAGACTTAGCTTCTATACAACAAAATAAACAATATTTCGAAAAATATCACAAACATATTTCAGAAATACCACCTTAAGAACTAAGCTGTTGTTCTGATGCGCTACTTAACTCCGTATTTGAAAATGTCCCAAAATTCACTGCGTTTTTGTTGCTATACGTTGCATAGCAACAATAATATATCACCTGTATGTCAAAATCTATTTATGAAAATACTAAAATTATTGATAAATTCAAGACAGCAATTAGTTATACTTTTGCGTCTCTTTAAAAGATTTTCTGTGATTGTTCACCCATGCAAATTGTTCACCTATGTATTTTCCAATTTTTGAAAGATCAAGTTTCAATAATAATTCAAGTAGAATGTAAAATGAAAGTTCACTTTTTATATATTTTTATTTTTGAAACTTAATCTAAAAGTTTACTTTTAAACAATAAACAGAAATTTCTGCGTATCTAAATTCATTTACATATCTCTTCATATATTACAAATGTACAATAGTGTTTTACTAAAAAAGTAAACCATTTGCAAAATATAAAATCTGAATTGTACAGTGAGTAAGCATTTAATAATACCAGTGTGCATTTACACAAAAATATATTTTAGAATTCCACATTCTAACTCCTACCAGCAGGTCTCATATATCTAATTGTATGTAAAATAGAATATAGTGCATCTATGCATAAATCAATTTTTCCAAAATTTTTGACTGATACCATAACCATATATATATTTAACCAGAATGGACAAATAAAGACTTCCCTCCCACTTGATCCATAAACCATCCAACCCTCGTATACAATTTGAATCTATTTTGCACAAAGCCACAATTTGAATCTATTTTGCACAAAGCCACATATCCATATTGCACAGGGAGACGAGCGAACAGAACGATGGACTTCTCTATTTCCTTTCAAAATTTTGTTTGGTTAGATTATAATTATGGATATTCCCCATAACATCCATTACAAGATTAAAAGCCTAAATGCCCATCGGTTAAACGCCACCCAAAGAGGAATGTGATTCCAACATGTATTTTATTCATTTAAAACATTCGGAATTAATAGGTCAGCATATCAGTCAAAAATTTGAATAAATAACAAAATTAAATCTCTATGAAATACTCACTGGGATAGTCTAGTTATGTGCTTCTAACATAAATCTAACATCTTACTTAAATTGGACAGGCTTAGAAATGACATCTCAGATATGACATCTTCAATATGACACATTAGACATGACATCCTAAATTTGACAAAGCACTACATATTCTTCAAAACTACTATCTTATGACTACATCCTCATGACTACATGTCCTCGGAGAACAATTTGACAATTAAATGATGTTTTCCGTCCTAGGATATTTTGAGAATTCAACTGTTTTTATATTTGGCAAAAAGTATTTTGAATAATTGTAATTCAAATAAGGCAATGGATTGTTATGTTATGGAGGCCTAAAAGTAGATTTACAGTTTTTTAACAATCTCCTTTTATAACTATAAACCTGCTTTTGGGCCACCCTGTATAATAAATCAAAAAGAAACAATTGAAATTATAATTATTTCAAAACCAATTTTTATATACCAACAGTTTTAAAAGAACAGTTTTCATAAAATCTGAGTTGAGGTTGAAAATGTACAAATCTCATGAGAAAAATGTCAGTAAATGCAAAATAGAGCAGAAAAATGGATTCAGCAAGGAATAAAGTAAAACGACATATAGACAACTCTCTAAATTGTATAGAAATGTAGGAAAACAATACAGTTCATTCAAGAATCAAATTTGGCAATGACCAGAGAGACACTTAACAGGGTTGACAGAACAGGCTTGCTTGATCAAAATCTCAAGACTTTTCGGACAAGCCTCAGATATCAATTGATTGCATTTGACGTATATTTGTTCATATCACGTTAATTTCTACACGTGCTATCCAAAGCAACAGATAAAAATCTGAATATTTTAAAACAATTCATTCTGAAATAACTGAATGTTGTACACTAATATCCATTATCAATAAATTATCAGTCATTTATTTATCAATATTGTGCTATTATTTATAATCTCAAAATTTAAGACGTTGATACATAGTGTAATCATTTTTAGAGAAGGGTAATTTACCAGAAGAGTGTAAAGTTATGCTCTTTTAACTATGATGTAATGAATTGTTTCCATGGTAACAGTGATGTATTCTAGAATATCCATAGCAAACAATTTTCTGGTAATGTACTTAAATACCAAATGAAGATGCTGTATGATGAATGCCAAATTGTACTCATAGAAACAGATCCAGGGAATTGTAGTTTTACACTGAGGTATTAAAGTGAAGGTACTCTACATGTTGGTACTAAAGTGGAGGTAAATAGTACTAAATACATATTGGTACCAAAGTAGAGGTACAACTATAGTATATATTTTTGTCTGTTAATTTACATGAAAAATGTCATGGTGGTCATGTTTTAGAATGCAAAATTGAGTAATAAAGAGTGAAATCAGCAAGGAATAAAGCAAACAGACATGTAATGAACACTCTAAATTGTATAGAAATGCAAGAAAATCTGGCAGTTCATTCAAATTTTACCGAGAAATGTGAAAATCACATGACCTCCCATGACATAATCATGTTTTAGATTGTCCAGTTTGAGACAAAGGTGGACCATTTCAAAGATAACTTTGACCACTGTAATGAGTAAACTGATTCATGATAAATTAAGATTAAGGAATGTTGAGAGGATGGTACCCGTGTCCTCCCCTCCCACATAGATCTATTCCTCGGGGTAGAGATACGAAGGAAATAATGGTCCCCCAGGGATTTGGTCCCCCTTTCATATGGCTTTTACTTGTCTTGACTTCAGATTCTGACATGCAAAATAGTAATAGTTAATTTAGAATATAAATCAATGAGCAAGAGGACATAATTGTCTTGAACTATAATTGCCTTTCCACACAAATAAGAGGTACAGTAAAGAAAGACTAGAACCTCGATGACAATTATTGATAAGGAATTAGTTATTTTTGAAATGGTCAACTAGCATGAGGTAAGGTTTAGCCTAATACTGAAGTTCAAAGATCATGAATTTAAATACAACCTAATGAAACCTTTTTCTGTATGGTATCTACAAGAAACCTTCAATATAGTAATAATAAGAACTATCTTCCTCTAACAAGTAAAGATAATTTCAAATATAAAAGCAGATTTACTTAAAGGTGACACATGCTTTCATAATTTAAATGATTCATTAATCCACAAAAATGTAATATTTCAAAATAAATTGAATTAATGTTTGAACTTATTTCAGCTTATGTCACTCTAAAAGTTTTACCATTATCTGCAATAATACAATAACAAATAAAGAAAACATAGTATGTCATCAGAAAATCTAATTACATACTCTGATCTTTGATACAAAGAAAAATTGTACAATAATTGTAATAGCATATTTTCATAGTCGCTGTATAAACACATGCAATAATTCAATCTAAAAGCAGTAGTTTTTATATCGAATATTCAGGCCTACTGTTATTAAAATGACATTCTGTTGAAAATAATAAACTTTATTTATACAAAATACATTACATTTAATATATACATAATGTATTTCAAAATCTGAGATCAAAACATCTATGAATCTGAGAATGAAACCCAACTATTTTTCTCAAAATTGCTTGCACATTTTTTTCAATAATCGATTCTTTAAAAAGGCTAAAAATAGCAGAAACTTTATGAATAAATTCATATTTAAAAAGATCAGCTCATAAACTCGAATCAATTAAGTTAAACATTCATATACACAGTGTAATATTACTTATAATACATAAAAATACTTGAATTTCATTCTCATCATTTGCCAAATTATTTATACCCTTCAACAGATGTGCTTATTTGACACCATGCTTTTCAGACATCCAGGGATCTTCTCTACTGACACTATGTCTCCCATATGACACCATGTTTCCAATGTAAGCAATGATTTTTCGATCTCTGGAAAAGCAAGGTGTTCAAGCCGCATCATCAAGGATCAGGATTTACGAAGCAGTACTCAGGTCAACACTTGAGCTTAGGGTGCATTGTTTTATATTGACGCCCTGTTCATCACAGTCAAGTGACGAGCCCTTACCCCGCTCACTCTCAAAACTCGCAGAGCTCGAAATTGAATGTGGCTTTAAATGTGTGTCTGATTCCCCACCAGTTGTCGAGTTTGAAGAGAGTCGATCACGTTGTTCTCGCCATGCACGTTGCCTGGCGGCCATGTTTAAGTTTTCACTAGATGAAGACCAAGCATGTTGTTTGGACCAGCCGCTCGTGAAAACATCCTCATGTTGTGCCTTTGGAGAGCAGGGATGCACGAAAACACTAGGTTCATTCGCACTAGACCATTTCCTAAGTTGAACACCTCGTTTTTCTTTATGTACAGATTCTGAGCCGCCATCAGTGCTTGTGTCTACCGATCTCTGCGTGTGAGGGAAGGGATCTGAATGTGCGCTTTCGAAGCTATTAATGGACCAATTCCTGGGTTGTGGCCGCTTTAAGCGAGGACTCAAACTCAAGTATTGACCAGGTTCCTCAAGAACGGATGATGTGGTATCTGCTGAATGCCACATTTTGAGCCTAGGACTTAGTAGCGGATCAACACTACCAGTTGAGCTTTCAGTTGAGGCTGACCAGCGTTTAAACTTCGGAATGTCCATATATTTTGTCTTGCTAGGTGCTAATGTCGAATCACACTGAACAGATTCAGATTTATCCAACGATTTCATACCCTCACTTTCCACACTTTTCATATGCTCGATTAATTGATCCTTATCGATGCTAGAGAATGGAGAAGTACGCATACTAAGAGCACTTGAACTGGTGCCCGAGTCTACACTTGATAAAGAGTCTTTACGAGTGTCCACGACACTTGGCCCTGATGCACTCCGCTGTAACTGCTTCTTGCCAGGTTGCTTGTTATGGATCCGCATGTGACGTGTGATCATGTCACGTCTGCATGCTGCGTACGGACATTGTGGACACTTATACGGTTTCTCCCCTGTATGTGTGCGCTGATGCGTGGTGAGATGGTCGCTTCGACTGAAAACCTGCCCGCACACTTTACACTCGTACGGTTTTAAGCCTGTATGGAGACGCATGTGTCTCGTCAACATGTCACTTCTAGAAAAGGCACGATTGCACACCTTGCAATAATGTATCTTATTGCTGTCTCCAGTTTTCACAGTTTCAGTCGGGAGATGTTTCGCCATATGCTTAGCCAAGTTGTCATATGAAGGAAACAGTTGCTGACATACTGGACATAAATAGCTCATACGTGGATCTCGCGTGACTCTCTCTTGTTGTCTAGCGGGACTATATGGACAGTAGGCCATGTTGGATGGGGTACGTGGGGAAGCCATCCCACTGTCCGACAAAAGAGGGCTCTGAGGTAAATGATCGCCTGGGCGATGCCCCGTGTGAAATTGAAACACATTACCCTGTTTACTACCACTACTTGGTGTACGTGGATCACCGAAAGTAAAACGTGGCGACCCAAAATCAGAAGTTAATGGGGAGGGAGTGGCAAGGTTGCTTAACCAATTGCGAACCATGAAACTTGATTGGTGGAAAGGACTGGGAAGGAGACTTGGACTAGGGAGCATACTTGGACTAGGATGGGGGCTCTTCCAGGCTGGGCTAAATGGCACAATAGGTTTACATTCTGCTGTTGGAGATATAGTCAATGGTTCCCCTTGCCACTTTTTCTCCTGTTTAATATTGATTGTATCCACGTTCAACTTTTCACCTTCTTCTGGAATGTTCCTTAGGTACTCGCTCCGTACAGAACTAAGATCTAAAGCATGTTCCATGGGAGTATGCTTTTCTTCAATAACTTCCTGAACTGTGACTGTCAATTTGCTTGGTTCATTACTGAAGGTTTTAGGATTTACTGTTTCATTTGAGCAAGGCTCTGTTGTTGTCATAGTTACATCTGCTTCATTATTTTCACTCTGGCTTGATATGTAGCGATTACGCAAGTATTTTTTATAGTAAACATTTTGATTAGATTTTGGTACAGCCATAGATCGACTTGAGTCCGAGTGACTATCTCTTGATGGAGATACATCACTACGAATTTGACTAGCTTCAATATCAGCAATCTGTTCATCTTTTTCTAGATTCGTTAAATCAGAGTCTGACTTTGCAGCGTGGAGACTCCCAGAAAATGACGAGCTTGGAGACCCATAAGGTGAGAGCTTTGTTGATGTTGTTTCTACACTGAGACATGATGGATCAGGGGAGCGTGACAATGGAGATGGCGTGTGATACCCAGGCGCAAGACTGTCTAAAGTCATTAAAGGAGATTCACTTGTGATGTTAATATCTATCCCAGAATGCTCCACAGGAGATGCTGGGCTCCCAGAAGCCATGCTGTCACTACTGATATTTGGTGACATCTCCCGATCTTCTTGTTGGATAATTGTGAATGCTGGATGTGTGAGCCTCCTTTTGAATCCAGAATCGCTATCAAGAGATCGTTTTTCTTTCCCATGATCTGAATCATCGACAAAAACATCATCAAATTCAAATTCCCCACTTGGATCTCTTGAGTCCAAAAACTGATTTTGTATGGGATCTTTCTTAGGAAGCGTCAATTCCATTTTCTGTTTATCTTGCCAATGTGTATGTGTTGCTCCTGAGGGGTGAGTGATCATTTGTTTGCTATCTACTGATTCGCTGATACCAACATCTCCACTCTTGTCTAACATCTTGTTCATATCACACTTCTCCGTCAAACTAACTTCCTTCTTACCCATCATGATTTATAAGTAGCGTTGTCGTCGTGGCAACACCAAATAAGGTAATATCCTACCGATTGATTGACATCATTAACAACTACCTCCTACTGTCACAGTTGTTGTTTTTAGCATCATAAAACGTATTTTCTGTATCGTGTGTCATTGTATTCTTTAATATTTAATAAAAAGAGTGTCGTAATGTCTCATGCATAGCACATCATACGTTGTTATTCTCGAAACATCCGGTCAGATATAATTAAGGCAACATCATGTTAGCACTACGTTGTCCTCCTGTTGGTCTGGCATTACGTCTTAAGTTGACGAAACATGGAGCCTGAAAAACACAATAATGCAATGTTTAACAATATTATTGAACAGTCATTAAAGAAGCATATAATTAGAAATTGTTAACTATAGACATAGTGAACAATTATTGAATTTTTGTTCCTGTTCATAAAAATTGACATTTTGTATGACAGAAGGCATTTTTTCATTTGTGTTCTATAAGACTTCCCAGGCACCCATCCTCAGGAATATCATTGCCATGGAGATCATAAAATATGTTTACCCAAAAATAATATAGATCACTGAAACTAAATTGCTGTATGACAATTACAAGATATCTAGTATTTATTCCATTGTTAGCATGATATTCATAGGATATCATGTCAAAATAAAAACGGTATTTTTGTAATCAGTGGTAAAATATGATATATTTTGACAAATTTTCACTTAACCATAGCATACGGTGTTTAGGCCATGACATACGGCGCCGTATGCTATGAATTATAGATTTTTCCTACTTCAAACTCAAAACGAGGCTAAGTGTCAACATCATCGGATCGTTTGGAAAATTTGAATTAAATCACATAATTTCCGACAATTCTGATGATGACTTTAACTATGGAATAAAAAGAACACTCGCTACACTCGCTCGTGCAGATATCTATTATCCATTCGTGGATAAAAATCATATCACTCATAAATCATAGGATAGCCTCTATATATGCCCATGAAATAAATAATTCAATTTCAACATCAAAATAGTTAACAAATATACAATATTGGCGCAAAACACACAAGAACACAAATGTGTACAATATGTCCCCACCAATGGGTGATCCCGTCAAATGGTTATCCTGAAAATGAGTAGACAAGACTTTACTGTTACAATTTAGGGACAGAAAATGCAAAATGTCCACCTTAAAATTTACCCAGAATGCCAAAAGATTAGTCAGCTCTAGATTTTCATACTAAGAACCATCCCTGAAAATTTGAAATTGATCCGTCAAACAGTAAACCAGAAAACGTGTAGACAAGACTTTACAGACAAGATTTTAGGACGGAAAATCCAAAATGGCTGCCTTGAAATTTTCCCAGAATGCCAAAAAACTAATCAGATCTAGATTTTCATACTAAGAATCATCCCTAAAACATTGAAATTGATCTACCAAATGGTTTACCTGAAAACGCGTAGACAAGACTTTACAGACAAGATTTTAGGACAGAAAATCCAAAATGGCTGCCTTGACATTTACCAAGAATGCCAAAAAACTAATCAGATCTAGATTTTCATACCAAGAATCATCCCTGAAAATTTGAAATTGATCTACCAAATGGTTCACATGAAAACGTGTAGACAAGACTTTACAGACAAGATTTTAGGATGGAAAAATCCAAAATGGCCGACAATAAAAAAGCGATTATTAGTTTTTGCTGATTTCTTTTTACAAAATTATCACATATAACTACTGTTAACAATAACATAGGCTTTTAAGGCAGAATACACCTGAAATTATTTATAAAGCTACTAAATAGTTAAAGTATGAAAACTCAAAAACACCATTCAATATGATACAAAGTATTATTGCGCGCTAACTTTTCTTAAAACATTCAAAATGGCTGACATGACTGAGCTAACAGGTCCAAAACCTAATCAGATGTAGAATGAAGTAAGCTGAACAAGATTTTAAAGTTTTAAAAGCAACCGTGAAGCCATTTTTCTTTAAGTTTGCAGACAAGGATTTTAGCATTTGACTTAAAAATGGCCGACAGGAAGTAGGTATTGAGCTAAAAGTTTTTCGTCCAGATCTGTATGCACTCATAAGTTATCCCTGAAAATTTGAAGGTGATATCTATAGTGGTTTTGGAGAAAACTGCCGGACGGACAGACGAACAGACAGACAGACAGACGGACGCGCCTAGGCCGACACAATATGGCCCCACACTATGTGGTGGGGACATAAAAAGGGACAAGTACTCACAGAATGAACAAAAATATCTAAAAATGCTCAAAGTAAATAATAAACAAATAAACATTTTATTATTCATGGGTGTAATCAGGGGTTTAATCAGGCATTTGACAGTTTAAATGCAAGTTCAGCAATTCTAACATTTAGAGTTTCAAACTTTTGATAATAGACGTAAATATTCACTGAATTTGTGCCATTTACTAATTGATGTTTCATACAAAAATATCTTAACATTCATGTTTTATGTAACTTCCCAGGTATCCAGGTTATACTGAATAACCATGGTGACCTATTGTTTTTTTATCACATCAAGAAACATAGACAGCTTCAACTATGTGCTTTTAATAACAAGGTAACTTGACATGCCTATATCATTTACTTATTAGTTAACAATCACATTTTCATTTACTCATCTTTATAAAAAACTAATATCAAGGTTTTTACTTGGCTTATATTAGGGTCCTTCATAGGATCCCATATTACATGCATAAATTTGTTCTTAAAGGGAATGAAAGTGCTTCACAACGAAATTTAACTACAGGTTTTGACTTTGCAGAAATTATATTATTTTGGAAAAAGAGGTCTTATTCACATAAGATATCAGCCTGTGCAATTTGGACCAAAGTTATAATAAGTTATAATAAAAAACTTAATTTTTTCATGAAAAATGGTAACCATTTTGAATTCAACACCCATCTTGAAAATTATATTTTTCAAAGATTTAGAGCCATTTGAATTGAGCAACCATTTTAGAAATTTCTTCTTGAACAGAGGTCCTGTATTCTCCAAGGATAATAGTCTATAAACTTAACTGAGCATTTTGTTAACCATGACATTTTCAGGAAAGTGCTACAGCAAAATATTAAGGCAATTTTTAGAAAATAGGTACAGTATACCAATGAATGAGTCAAACAAAAATAATTTTTAGAGAAAGTCCCTCCCTTTATCTGATCCTAATTTAAATAAAAGAAATGAAGGCTGACAAGAGTGGAATTAAATAAAAAAAAAAATAAATGAACAAGTATAGAAAAACCATATATTGGTAAAGGAGTGATGAACTCGTATTATATTATTTCATTCATGTTTTATGAAGAATGACGTCAAGTAACTATTTTTATCTAAACTTATGATTAAAAATATATTTACAGATCCAAATTTAGAAAAGAAAAACCTGTCACCCATTCTAATAATAAGTACCTCAAATGACGTTCCATGACAGAAGACAATTACTCAGATGCGAGTAGGTAGTTACCAGTTTCGCCACCAGGTGGCTGAGTCGGGGGAAATAACATGGCAGGGTATTACAAAATTCCCTTAAACTTGAATATTCATCGGTTTTAGTGGTTCACTTTTCATATTACCCTTTTGTATCTGATAGTTATACAAATTAAAATATGCCCAGTAAAAGAAAATATTATCTGCCCAACACAAGAAAAGATATTTCACTTTTTGTGATTTTACAACATGGGCTCTATGGGGAATCTCCCCGACCTAGAAGTCACATTTTCAAAGAAAATGAAATTTTTAAAGTTGATAAACTCTTTTCAAAACCACATTTCTAGATGTAATTCTACATATAGATTCCAAATATGACATCAATTTGACTGAATTTTGAATTTTTGATGACGTAAATCAAGATTATTTCTACTCGCATCTAGTCTATTGTGCTTTGGTTTTATCTATTCTACCCTTTCTCTTTAATACTTCAATGAGCAACCCAATTTTCTGGTATTTAAGGGTTTAAGCCCTAGACTCAATGTATTGTGGACTAAATCATTCCTCTGAAAGTGTTGTTTTCAAATCTTTGCATGATCGCCCAGCGGGAATGCAAAATTTAGGAAACGACGCCTGAGTTGAATGAATCAGCCACAGTACATCAAATTATTTTCACGCATTGCAAATATTTTCTACAAATGCAGTGCATTATATAAAGCACTGTGTTTGGATTGGCTTGAGACACAACTTGCCTAGCTATGTGTGAATTCTATATAATTACATGCCTGTTCCAAGCTGACTCTTTTGTATTTTTCATCTTAAAACATGATATTTCATGACATTGGCATTATTTTCTGAATATGTGTAGTATGTAAATATGAAATATACTAAAACAAATACAACAACAGTAATACACTAGTATCTAATTGAAAGTAGTAGCTTATAGATAATATATAGGTACAATACTTGATTAACAGTTTAATTTTCATAACTCAGTTCATACCTTAAAAATCCATATTATAGTGTGGGATAATTTTAAGACCTTATGAATTGATGTTTTAAAATGACACCATCTACATATAGTTGCAATTACATAATGTATCCATTCTTACAACCACTGATGCTTAACACAAAGCACCAAAGGATAAATGACTGTCACAAAAAAGGTTACAAGTATCTATTCATGCGTGACCAATTATATGACGCATTATCAAAAAAATACTGAAATTTGACTGGTTAGGAGAACTTAAATACAGTAAAACTTGTGTATAGTGAACATTTTTTTGCCAAGAAAAAACGTTCACTGTAGGTAGGTGTTCACTAGAGAGAGGGTAATTTATACAGAAGTCAGTGGACTATGTGCGTAGGAAGGGTGTCCACTAGGGACAGGTGTTCACTAGAGAAAGGTGTTCACTAAGACAGGTTTTACTGTAGTCATCAAGACAAACTCAATCAGAGCCACACACAGTTGTCTAATATCATATCATTTTCATTGATTTTGGGAAAGCTTTTAGAAAGCGATTTGATAGATTGAACGAGACAAATGGTCATAAATATAAAAAAAAAAATACCCAGCATGCCAAAAACCTAATCAGATCTTGGCACTACTATGGTTTTACACCTGTAAAAATTTAAAATAAATAGGATAAACAGTTTTTCTGGAATTTTACTCCTTGCATGCACAGATGTACAACCATCACCACAAGAAGATAACAATATTGTAGTTTTCAAGTAGTTCAGTAGACAAATCTGAATACCACTTGGACCAGCCAAAAGTGTTTCAATTACCAGGTGTTCATATTTCAAGGTTCTTAATGTGAGTCAATAGAATGTAACAAAATTGAAACCAAGAAAAGTTGTTAACATTGAGAGGTGTTCAGATAAGACAAATGGTTTGATATACAGGTTTTACTATAATATAGTAGCTAGCTACACATCATTGAACAAACTAGTCTTGAATCTCTTGAGGCACTATACAAAGAGGGCAGACCATAATAGTTTCACATGATGATATAATTTTAAGACACTGGCAACGGGCACGGGGCAATCAAACTGAAAACATAAATATGTAACTTATCAACGAATAATGAATAAGCTAATTGTTTCTGAGTAATGATTGCCAAAATTTAATATCAAATAATAATATTACATGATGTAATAAATTGCCATTAATGCATAAAGTTGAGGGGGCTGGTAGTTCATTAACAAAATTTTGTCTTCCCCCATCTTATTGATAATGAATGACATCTTCTCTCCTACATTTTACCTAAAATGCTTCCGACATGTAATGCTTGACTCTTACCTTTTTCTCTAAAATGAGGGGTAGGTAATTAATTCACTTTCCTCTACCTTGGTGATAATGAATGTAGTTATTGCCCAGACCCACTCTAATATAACAGTCCTACATTTAACACTCCCATGTATGAGATTCCAGACCAAATCAAAAATATCAAAGAAATCAGTATATCTTCTCATGTTTTCTCATGCTTATTTCACTTAATTTCTCCCTAGAATTTGTGAGAGCTACCTAATATTGTGGTGTTTCTATATAATTTAAAGTATTTTACCCATGTCTGTTTAATTCATTCCTTCCTAATTTTCCTCATTCATTTGTCATTTCAATCTGCCATGAGGGTTTTTCTTGCGAGTTTTTTCAATGAGGATTTTTTTTTGGTCTAAAGTTAAAGCACAAATGAAGCAGTATTATTGTTTTTCACTAAATTTTATGCAAGCAAAGATCAATCACCTCCAGAGTATATTGATCAGTAAACAGGCCTTCCTTCCTCCTACCTACAAATCATCCCCATGGCTGGTTCAATACCCTTTCCAATATGGTAAAACCTGTAATAGTAAAACCTCTCTAATATGAACACCTCTCAATGTGAACATTTTTTCTGGGCCCCATATTTGTTATCTTCCATTAACTTACATGTTTATAAAACCTTGAAATATGAACACCTGCTAATATGAACACCTTTGACTGGTCCCTGAGGTGTTTGGATGAGGCAGGTTCTACTCTACAATTTCGCTTGTTAAAAGTACAGATTCACGGACTAGTTTCTGGGACTTTGGCTGTCTCATTGCACAAAGGTAGACTGTATATTGTCAGAATCTAGTACTTTTGCAAAGGATATATATTCTATGTCTTTAGAATACACAGGTACTATATATAATATTTGTATTATTTTCATTCACCTCAACTATGAACTCAGCCCCATCTCATCTGCCTAAATTCAAATATTGCTTACTGGCTGAATATCCTGTTCAACTCAGTGAAAAATAGCACCAAATCCCACATAGAAAATATCTTCTCACTATTTTCTTCATTTCAAACACTGCAGGCTTCAGGGCAGAAAAATCCAACAAGCGGTTTTCAAACTAGACAAAGCATTAACATGCAAAATGTCTCCACCTGCCATTTATTACAATCTCCAACCCCTTAACACCAATCACTAAATCCAGAACAACGTATTTTGTTTATGATAGTTAACCTTTACCATGCTGCCTTATTTCAGCAAATATATCCCACGCATCTGGCTTCTTTTTCAAAGAGTGCAAAAAATGATATGCCTGGACTAAATAATTAATATCTCAATAACTACTGAATGAATCTGGATAAAATTTTCACAAAGGGAAGATACAGTGGCCTTGCTCATGAAAAAAATGTTCTTATGAATATTTTTCGTACAATAACATGACTGGGCATAAATATACAATGAATACTCCTCCGAAATCCGCCGCTCCGCCCCTTCGTCTGGTCAGAATTCAAATCTGAATTTGCAGCGATCGAATGTTCAATTTTTCAATTCAGAAAATATTCTAGTTTCTATTTTCGATGACCATTATCGGCTTCCAAGAGCCTAAAGAGCTCGAAATCGTAGTCCATTTCCTCCACATTTTGGTTGTGATCGTATTTGTCCGCCATTTTGTACGATTTGTTCACTTAAAACGACTAAAACACTGTTTAAATTGTTGAATTGAGAATTATTTTTCGAAATATCGCCATTTTTAGGTCAACAGGAAGTCATGTTAGGCACTGAATAAATCGGGCAATCTAATTGGACAATACGTTTTTAAAAGTTTGAAATTGGGCGTACGGGTCCGCCGGCAGTTGTGAGAGACATTTTAGTCTCGGCGGACGCGTCCGTCGGCAGCACGCTAAAGGTTAAATGGTCAGTTGACAAAATTTTGAGAATATTTCTTCGCCAATCACAGAGGTATTTCTGAAATTTCCGAGGTTGCTATTTCATGTCTGTCTTGGTACAATATAGAAAATTGTAATGGTACTGAATCAAAGTTTTCTAAAAAGTAGATGTAACTGATGAAACTTCAGGATCTTTTTCATTTTTAAATTGATCTTTTAAAAACTAAATCTTTAAATCAGAAGACCAAATTTCCAGAATATTCATTCATTACTTACAGAGTTAACTTCTTGTTAATCTCTATAGAATTTTTTTTGGGACACCCTGTAGATCCTATAGATAGACTTAAAATGATTTTGAATTTAACCTGATATGAAAGCAGTTTTAATTTGACCACCAATATTGATGGACAGACCAAAAAACAAAATGACGTAAAGTGAACCACCTGACCTCATTGGTTCTGGTGTCGTTTGCAAATAAGCTGTCGGGTTACTTCGTTAATATACTGCCAAAAGATAGAATTTAAGTTGTCAAAAATATAAGAATTTTTAAGCCATTTTTAGCCATTTTTTAAACAGAGATTCTTAACCATTAACGCTCTCAAGAAAGGTAGAATTTTGTTGTTAAAATTACATTATTGCTTTTAGTACCTATTTAATTGGTCCTTTCAGCAAATCCAAAGAATTTAGATCATTAAAATACAACTGAAATATTAAAAATGATGACGATATAATCATGTAAAAAAATAAACTCTTCAAATAATAGTTTATAAATATTAGAATTGTTATAAATGTATTGTTATATTTAAGAATACAATAAGAGTCTTTTCAAATAGCCCCCATTGGTAAAAAATATAATCAGTGACAAAAATGGTGATTTTTTGATCAACCATATATTTTAACTTACACGACCAAAAAATAAAAAAAAATATGAAAATCATGACTTACTGAACTAAACCGTCCAAGGAAGGCTAAAATAAAACAAAATTGCAAATCTTGATGCAAATAAGAACCTCCAATAAAATGCAAAATTAATATTATCAAGTATCCTTACCCTCTCAATATGTCCTCCCAAAGTGCTATTCCTGAATATATCATTAGTGATCCTCTTGCTATCTTATATACATATATATATATTATATCATACATAGACTCCTCTTCATATTAACATGTGCAAGACAATCAAGAGATGTGAGGCTACTGACTTCATTCATGGGTTTTATACTGCACTGAGAGTAATTATTATATATGAATGAGCAAAAGCCACCCCTGCACATAAAGACGTCAATTGAAGATCGCTTAACGTATGTACACCCTACCAAATTATTAACAAGCCGTCAGAAAAATTGACTCTTTTGATTGACAAACCAGGAACTGTTTGTAAAATCCTGAAGCTGTATACATTTAAAAAAGACTATCAACCCTCATGTTAACAAAGGAGAAGGCAAAGATAATGAGATAGAGATGGAATTTTTGATAGATGATCACAATTATTTGAATGTATAACTAGGGCTAGGAATCAGTAGGTAGATTTCTAATAATTAGCATGAAGAATGATGTAAAAATTGTGAATCATTTTTAATGGATTATCAGTAACAGGACACAGTAACCAAGAATAAAGTGTTTATTGGAAAATTCTGAGAATGCATGCTGCTGATAAAATAATGTAACCTCACCGTGTAAGGTGTGTGTTTCTTATACCCTTTTAAAAAGTTGATTTTGTATCTTCTAATCGTTGACCTTCAAGGTATGTTTCCAACAACTTCAACAAATTTGACGAAATGCTTTATTTTTAAAGGCCCCATCTAAAGTTTCATTTTGGCTTATCAAAATGAGACACATGAAATTTTTTTTTATTTCAAAAAGTGGTTTTTGAAGGTCTTCGGGAATATTGTTTGTGAAAGATACACAGGTATTCACCTCAATAGAATGAAATGAATGAAATATAAGCATGACCTGAGAAAAGAGAAATAACATGTAATATACAAGACCTAATAGAAGTTAACATACAGGGAGAAATCTTGTTTCCTGCTTATTTACCTCATTTGCAATCAATAACAAACTGTACTGCAAGCAATCCAATAAACATTGGTGTCTCGAACCTATTAAATCATCTTTCCAGAATCATACCTATTTCTTTGGATTTCTCTCTGAAATTTGAATGAACACCTTGATTTTCTTGCATATCTGTATAATTTTGAATATTGACTACACGCCTCTTTACTTTATTCCTTTTTATTTCTATTCTTTATCACAACATTTTGAATTTCAAAACATGACCTTTATGATATTTTCTCCACAGGTTTCGAGAGCACCGATAACCACAAGTAAATTAGAACTGGATTTACACGCTTGTTACACGCTCTAGTTTTTAGACATCAGCTTAGTGGTTAATGACCGTATTCAATAAGAAAACAACCTGTTGCAGACTGCACTTCTAGGGACACCTCAACCGTATCTAGAGGTTTGGTTGTCCAGGGGATAAGTTGTCCACTTATTATCACTAAATATTGGAAAAGGTGAAAATGACACCATTCAGTGGTCACATGGTGAGATATGTGATATTTTGATAATAAAAACCTGATTCACTCCAAAATGAGACAGAAGGAAGAACTGGGACTTATGGTATAAATAAATAATCAGTATGCACCCCATAAAATAAAATGTGAATAAGACATTTAAGATGGACAGACAGACAAGTGGTAGATTCTACTAGCTTCGCAGATAAGACAAAAATGAGAAAAAGACATGAAAGATTACAGCCTTCCTTTCTAAAATGTTAATAATTTGAAAACAGAAAGATGTAATGGCTATCAGTGTCAAACAACAATATTAGAAAATCACAAAGTATACACAAGGCGTTGACATGCAAAATGTCACCACCTATCATTTGTTACAAGACATCAAACATCAACTGCCAATCACCTTCCACAAAAAAAGTTGGGAGACCACAACCATATGGTGGTGACATAAAAATAAAAATGTCTATCCTGTTAAAAAAGCAATTATAAGATTTTAAAAAAAAATTAACCAGATATTTTTCGAAAGAGCAATTTATCATTGTTTCTTTTTACCTAGTTTTATTTACATTTATTAACTGCATATCTCAATAGTTTTTGTTTTTTTTATTTGTTTTTTGAATCAACTTAACAAGCAGTAGAATCCCCTAACAAATCTTTTTTTTCAAATGTTGGCTTCTTCATGGTATCAATGCAATGAAAATGTTATTCATAAAATTAATTTGCAATTCAAAGGTCAACACAAATATATTGACATTTAGTTTAAATTCCCAATTTTCCAAATATAAATTTTACCAATATGACATAGTTCATTCTAAAAATACCAACCAGTATTCAACCAAATCAAGGATCCATAACCACTATACAGCTCGCACAGTGGTTTTTTAACAAATTAATTGTATACAGAGAAAAGGAAATCTAACTTTTTGCCCAAATTGCAGGAGTACATGTCCAAAGCTGTTATTCATGAGGTTGTGAATTTTTGAGGGGTAGTCCTTACACCATATTTTTATTAGAGAAAATGTGATGTTTAAATCATCAAAATCCAATTTTTTTGCAAATTATGAATTACCCTAATATATTTTCACAATTGGCTGTTCTCTCCACCATTCTCCTTCATAAGTTATCTTAATATGCTGGTATTATATTTAGCTGTTATGTCCCTATCATCGAATATATGCCTAAGGTCTGTCACCAATATAGCCCGAGCTTGCGAGGGTTATATTACGACAGACCGAAGGCATATATTCAATGATACGGACATAACTGTTGTATTACATACTTTTATATCATGGCTACGTTATATCAATGACGCCACGTGTCTATGTGCTAGTGAAATTAGGAAGAAATGAAACTTGACGTCCCGATGACGTCATAAGATTGTCATGGTAAAAGGTTTGGCGGCTATACAGGAATATATAGCCGACCTTCAGCTCCATTGACTTCAATACAAATGCTTCGCTGGGTATGTAATACTATATTGTAAAACCTCTCTATATAAACACATGACTTTCTCTAAAACTAATTAACATGTACACTGATGATTATTACATATTTAATTGCATCAAGCTTCTGCCCCCCCCCCACCCATTATCTCCTTTATATGTGGAATTCAAGTGTAGAGTTAAGGTGTGTGTAAGGAGGGGGCCACCAAGTGCTTTAAAACACTCAATATAAACACATTTTTACCAGCACCGCAATAATTAGTCTGGTATTAAGCCCTTGTATACTCCCTTTCATCACAAAACAGGCCTGTAGTCAGGGGGGGGGGGTTACCAAGAGGGAGTTTTTGCCTGTTCCCAAGGGGGGAGCTTGTGAAAAGTGCTCTGAATATAGAAAACTGTATGATTTTGAGAAGATTTCCAGGGGGGGGGGGGGGGGGGGCGGCCACCCTCCAATCCCCCTGGCTGGGCTTGCAATACAGTGAATCTTGTATATCCAAACACCTCTCTAATCCAAACCCTTCTCAATGTGAACACATTTTCTCGGTTCCATATTTCTTCCATTGACCTAAATGTTAAAAAACCTTGAAATATGAGCACCTGCTAGTTTTGGCTGGTCCCAGAGATATTTGGATTAGACAGGTTTTACTGTACATACTTTCTACTCACCAAAATAGAACATAGGTGGAGTAAAGGCCTGACCCAAAGGCCTGCAGTGCTCAGTTAAGAATGTTTTACTGTACAGCATATCAGATAGGGGCAATATTATATCTGGAGCAGATGTATATAAAACTATTAATAATTAGTATTTTCACACTGAATTAACCTATTATGTTCCATTCAGAACAAGAGGACATATACATTTACCTCAGTAGGGACCCAGGTAGGGGAACAGTTCTTTTGGCGATCATAGTTAATGATATTTGCAATCAGTTCATTCAAGTGTGACTAAGAGGAGACACATACCAAAATCAACCCATTGATTCAGTTACACATTTGTACATTAAGCCAAGAGATAAGCTGGATTTGGATTATATTTGGATATATAAAATGTAAGTATTTTACTGTTTATTTAGCTGTTTTAACAGTTAAAACAATACACTGTGAGTATCTGAAATATTATTGGATAGGGACAAACATGTTAAAAGAAATACATCAATATCTTGGGGTCTTATCTGCAAGGTTTATTTTGTCATGAAAAAAAATAAAAACATTTTATGCATTCATTTTAATTGATTCTCTTTACAATTTAGGGTTAGCTATATTATTATATTAGCTATCATATAACGTTTTGGAAAGTTTTGACAAAAAAAGAAATATCGGGTGGGCATAAAGAATGGACAGTACTTTGATACTTGTTTACTCTGAAACCTATTCATGTCTGCTTCTAAAATTGTACACACTCAAAAGCCAGCATGTCCTTAATATGCAGACCAAAGGAGTTAAGTAAACAAGCAACAGAGCCTGCCCCAATTGAAGTGTGAAAATCTTTTTATAAGAATCGAAAAAAAAATCAGAAATGCTAATACTGAAGTTCATATTTTTGTGTACAATGAATAAAAATATTGAGAAAAATTTTCATGCTGGGTCTAGAGACCTTTAAGGAGGTAGGGGTCAGAAGGAAAATATTTAAAGAGATTTTGCACCAGTCTTGATCAAATCCAATTTACTGAGCTTCGAATGAATGTTTATGATTTATCTGTCCAGGATTCTATAAACATAATTTTGTTTGTTCAATATATACCGTTTAAACAATATGTGCTGTTCGAAGGTCAGTAAAGCTTTGAAAGGACATCCGAGCCTGAGTCTAGGTGACAGTTTCATTCACAGGAGGTAGTTATCATTTGAGTGTTTTCACATTGTATTACAAGTCTCCACTCTAATTAGTGCTTCTTTACTTACATTTATGTTATATTGTTGCATACAGACAATGTTTTTGAAGGAGACAAGTTATGCTGTATATGTTATAACTGTTATCTAGATTCAAAAATATATTAATTTTAGAGCGCTCTGATATTGCTTTAATGCTATGCCAATATTTTGGTTTATAGAGTTGACACTGGATTGATTTCATAAATCAAAAATGCATGCTCCGGACATTTCAAAATGACGTCTTTCTGAGTTTCACTTGAAAATGTGGTCAATTGGTCCACCTAAATCTAAAGTGCTCTCCGAGGGGGGGTCATTGAGCAGCTTGATCAGTCATTGTGGTTACAAATTAGCCATGAAATAACCATCATGATAAACCATGACATCTCATTTCTTCTCAGCCCTGAGATGTTTCAGGTGAAATAGAAAGATGCTATGAGTATCAGAATGTGAAACAACACATTCATCACAGATACTAGTTTTCTGCATGAAAAATTCTGCAAAAAATTCTGCAAGAAAAAAAGCAAATTCTACAAGGAGAAAATCAAAATTCTGCACAATTTTCAAAAAAAGTCTGCAATTCTGCAATCTATCCTATCCATCGAAAACAGAAACGGAAGTCAGCTACTTTCTAGGTAAGAACTGCGCGTCATTAGCGAACTCGCTTTAGCGAATTTAAACGTGATAGAATGTTGAATTTCACGGTGAAATCGTACTTGTACTCAATAATGATTGATTGTTGGACATAAACAGACACTCTTCAAATACCCCGCAAAGGTAGGAGATCGTAAAATATGTAATTTCTGGAAATTCTGGTAATTCCGCGGGATTTTCAAGAAAATCAGGGATTCTGCAAAAAATTGAAGTTTTGTCAAATTCCGTCCACGCCGCAGAATTACGGAATACTAGTATCTATGATTCATTGAAGCAAGCTATTTTCTAAGAGTGCCCACTTTCAAGCCACGATTGACCGTTCATGAACAGAAACTCCTCCATAGAATAATGTATATTTTAATCCAATCAATTTTCAGTAAACCATGCAAGGCAAACATGTAATGTTATCCTACCAATTTGCTCAACAAAGCATGGTTGAGGGAGTATATGATGCTCTTAAAGCTAAAGGAATCCCAGTATGGATGGCCCTTCATAGAGACATGGCAGGACAACTTCATGAAAGGTAGGTACTGTAGCATGATAACAACAATTAACCCTGCTCAATATAGTTTTTTCGACTGTAATGCCTACGTCACATTTGCTCCGATTGTCAATACCGGCGGACATCCAATGAGTATTTTTTTTTAAACTAAATGTCATTTTGAACAAAAAACTCATCAGTCGGGCACTGGTTATAAAAAAATGGTATTGATTTTGACATTGTTTTGGACAATTACTTTATAATGATAATTCAAATTTTAATAGTTTTAATAAAAATACAGAAAATAATATACAAAACCATTTGTCTGTTTGTGTGTCAAATTGAAAATAGCGAACCATACCCGAGACACAGCTTAGATGTAGTCTTGCCTTATAATCTATGATGTCATAGAGAACCTTTATCAGTTGTTTAAAATGAAATATAAATGAAATATGAAAATTAAAATTAAAAATATAAATTGAAATATTGCGAAACTAAATAATTTTGTTATTAAATTGTATAGGACAATAATAAAAAAAATGCTGCATCTTTCTAGTCTCTGACAATATTTCCAGTACCCTCTATGGTGTTGAGAATGCCATGGTCATCTGCTGTTTCGTGTCAACAAAATACCAGGTAGGAACCACTTACTTTGTCCTTAAAAGAGATCAACCGGGATTTTTTTTGGAGCAAAGTTTTACGAGACTATTCAACCCAAAATTGATAAAAATGAGCCAGGCCACAGGAAAAAGGGTCTTATCACAGATTTTTTCAATATTCTTATTTTTTGTTTATCTTAAAAAGCACAAAGAGACCTTTCAAATGAGCCATGACTTATGTTTTTACAATTTTTCCTTGCATATATAGACCAAAATGTCGGATTTGAATTTACTGTAGTACATTTCCCTCTTAATCTTGGGCATAATTTTGGCTCTATAGAACAATTTTAATTTTTGTGATAAAACCGGTTTTCCCATGGCCAGGCTCATATAACATTGTTTATGAAAACATGATAGTGTACCTTTTATCAAGGTTTTTAATGAATGGATTTATATAAGAGATGTTTGCTGTTGAAATATTTCCAGGAATCATGGAACTGTAAAACAGAACTCAGTTATGCATATTCATTGGACAAGTGCATTATTCCATGCATGACTGAACAAGGCTTCAAGGCCAGTGATTGGCTAGGAGAAATTACAACAGGCCTAGAAGGAATAGACCTCGGGTAAGTGGGGGTTAGAAGAAGTAGACATATTCAGTAATGAAGCATTCAAGTTACAAACAAAAATTGAATTCAGTTTGAAAAGGTTTTAATTTGTGCGCCCAATGTTGATGGAAAAATGGATGGACGGACCAAAGAAAGGACGCCTAGTTAATCCCATCACTGTATGAGCCAAAAATGATGGCTTTTTCAAATCAAATGCCTATTTTAAAGAATTCCTCTAAGTCAAAGGTCCTTCGCCAGTAATGCATCAACTTACAGGATTCAAACCAAATTGTATTACTGGTATGGGTTATCATTGTTTTTAAAAAAATAGATTGTTTTGAATAGAGTCACAGATATTAACTAGATCTTGTTATACCATGAGTTTGGACGGTGGCATCATATCCAAGGCACTGGCTATATATATGCGGGAGCTTAGTTCAGTGGGATAATAAAGCATGTATAAAATAGATATGTAATATTGATAATTTGATCATTTTTATAGCTGTAAGTTTGAATCATAATTTCAGAGAAGAGGCCGATGATCCAAATAAAATTAAATCACTCATCAAGGAGATCATGTATCAAGCTGGACAAAAAAAATCAAAAAATATTCCAACACCAGGATTAAAGGAACAATCAAAGGCAGAGGAACAAACAATAGAAGAACAAACAATAAGAAAGGCACAAGCAACGACAATGGCTGTGGCCTCGTGATCAAATGAAGTCACAAACTGAGAAGATACTTGGACATTTGAAAACATTTGATACATCAGGAAAGTAATGAAACTTTCCACCTTTCCCACTAATGAATTCTTGTAATGCCACTGACAACTCAGAAAACCAGATAAATTCATAAATAGTTTGAGTAAACCATCATCTTAATTAATCACCATCAGGTTCTTATCACCATCATGAATTTAAATCTCACATTCATTCATTCTTCTGATGACCATCATCATTTTGTCTCTCACATTCATGTTCCAGTCATGTTCTTGCTGTATTTGTTTTTATATATCTGAATGAGTCTGTTATGAGGCGATGATGATTATTATATATTTTGTTTACTATTTATTTATTAATTTCTGCAATAAATACTCATCTGCCGAACATGGAGAAGAAGGAACTAATAGTGGATGATGTCTGGAACCCTGCGTTTGGAGGATGTAAATTAGATTAGATAGGGGCCAAACACTGAAAGGAGCCCCTAAAAGTGGGTGTGGAATATTTATTTGGTTATGATAGCAACGCTGTCTCGGATTCAGAATTGCCAACATCATTTTTCTTGATCAGTATCACTTCTAGTTTATGAAAACATATGTCGCTTAGCTCGCCTCTTAAAAGGACACAGAACCTCTTATTAGGACCTTTGCCCCTAGACTAAATGCTGAAAAAGGTAAAATCAAAAAATTAAATGAAGTATAGAAAAAAAGTTTCAGGGATGAATTTGTATAACAATAAAAAGAGAAAAGAGAAATAAACACATTTTCGAAAGAAGATTGTGGGAAATATGGAACTTCTGACATCAAAATATTGCAATTTCACATTGTTTGAATCCCAGAGATAAATCTGGTGATTAATTTAATTTATATGCACAATATATTTTGTAAAATAATTGTTAAGTTATATCTGCTGTTCAGTTTTTACTAGTCTCGCATAAAGTCTCTGGAACCACCACCCCCACCCAGGTGCATCATAGATCATTTTATGGAGACGGGACATATAGGGAAAAAATAAGCGAGGAGAGGATAGCAAGGGGTTGATACAAAACTGTGTTTTTTCCTGGTAGTGTGTCAGATGGGCGTTTCTTGATAATATGCTACATATTGATTATGGCATAACTCGTGCCATGTTATGAACAATGTATATATTGATTGTTCATTTTGAAATAAGTACTTTTGTACTTTTTATTGAGCAATCGGGAAATCCAAAGAGTCCCTCTTAATCTAAAGCTTGTCAGAGATTATGCTCTTTCCAGAGATAGTAGAGATCTCAGAACCCACAAGGTATTTCAAACTGAAGCATTTGGTTTTAAAATACAGTGGAAGTATGTGTCAACAATCAGGAATAAAATAAATAGGGACGTAGTCAACAGTGTCAGTACTTTAAATTATATAAAATACTCAGAAATTCAGACAATTTATCTAAATATCCAAGTGGAAATGCACCAATCGGGCCATCCGGCGGAAGCAGTAGACGTGGGCAGAGGATACTATAATAGACATGAAGCACTCATCATTACTACAATGGCTACGTAATTTCCCACATTACACCCAGCCGTTGGGGACAACCTATTTAAAAGGAAATAATGTCAAGCCCTTGACATCATAAAAGGAAACATGTAAAACCATGCAGGAATATTGGTGAAAATAAGCGTGCGATAAAAAAATTAAGGAAAATATCATGGAATGGCAAATTGGTCTGACTGACAATAATAATAACATAAAAAAAAATTAGCAACGTTTGTGACGTACATTCATATAGTAGGTTAATTCATTGTTAACATAAATTGATCATTGAGACATTTCATGTTACTAAATGTAATTCATGGGTATAACTTGCCACACACTTTCTTTTGAAACGACAAACAAAAAGAGAACAATTTGCTAGTCTTACTTGAGCATGTACCGTTTTTATTCCACAAGAAAAACCCCAAAAAATGCCAGTAAAACAACATTTGTTCAGTTTTTCCTCATAAATTCTCTCTTCTCTCAACAGAGCACCTACTGACTGTAACATCTGGCAGAACCCACATTTTGTTTGTTTTGAACCACACTTTGCACTATCAACTTTTAACTTTAAATTGGACATACAACATTTAATATTTCCTTGACGATGCACCTACAAACTCTTAAAGTAGGACATACAACATTGAATATTTCCTTGACGATGCACCTACAAACTCTTTAAGTAGGACATACAACATTCAATATTTCCTTGACGATGCACCTACAAACTCTTAAAGTAGGACATACAACATTTAATATTTCCTTGGCGATGCACCTACAAACTCTTTAAGTAGGACATACAACATTCAATATTTCCTTGACAATGCACCTACAAACTCTTAAAGTAGGACATATAACATTTAATATTTCCTTGACGATGCACCTACAAACTCTTAAAGTAGGACATACAACATTTAATATTTCCTTGGCGATGCACCTACAAACTCTTTAAGTAGGACATACAATGTTTAATACTTCCTTGGCGATGCACCTACAAACTCTTAAAGTAGGACCTACAACATTTAATATTTCCTTGACGATGCACCTACAAACTCTTAAAGTAGGACCTACAACATTTAATATTTCCTTGATGATGCACCTACATTAAACAAAATTTAGTAAGACCAACATTTCATGTTTCTTTGCCTACAGACAACAACTAAAGGACAGGTGGCGGTAAACCCCTCTTATAGCCCCCCTACAAAACAAGTATATATTGACATGGAATTGAAGAGGAAGTATGACTCATTACTTAAAATGTGATTTCTGAGAGTTTTGACATTTGACCTTGACACTAGGGTGGTTTAAAGGTCAACTTTGAGAGTTGCTATTTTTGTCAAAATTTTACTGTTTCTAATCCAAGAAATGAGAGCAATTGGCTTTATTTTGATTGTGACTGATAAAAAGACATGTGAATAGAAATAAATTTTTTTAAATAAATTATCACGGGCAATTACCTGAAAATCTTGAGAATAAATACCGATGTGGGCATTTTTAGGGGGACTAAATTTTCTTGTTTCAAAAATGATTGCTCTTGTTGCCTTTTGAGACTCTAACAGTATCCTAAGCATGTTTTAAGAGTTGAGATGTGATTATTATTTTAAATGCCTATGGGCAATTAGGATAAAATGACTGAAATTAAATGCACACAAGGGCACTTCAAAAAGAATGGATTTTCTTATTTCAATTGTTTCTCGCCAGTTTTCTAAACATGTTTGCCATATTCTAAATAGTTATCGGGTCACTTTTACTAAATGCCCATTGGCATTTGGCATTTTATTTGGCATTTGAAATTAAAATGTTTGAATGTACACTTACTTTTAAAGTTATTTGCCAACTTGCAGTTCCCATATTTGAAACACAGATAATTCAGAGAAATCCTCTCTCAATATATATCATAAAATATAAGGCAGCATTTTGTATGAATGGCATGACACTCAAAGGATTGCCTAAAATAATTTCTACTTATTTCCTATTTAGAAAAAACACTTAGGCCATTCAAATATTTTCTTATAATAATGTCACTAACTTCTATGTTTTCAGAAAAAACAAAATGTCCACATGTACTCTCTACTTGTAATGTATATAAATGACAAAGGGAATTGTGATCTTGGATTATATTGTAGCGAAATGAGTTCCAAGATTGATTAAAAACTACATGTATATAAACTTCATTAACAAGGTCATCTGAACTCAAGAGGTGTGTTACTTGCTTTGGCACAATGTGTTATTGCATTTTCACTCTTAAATAATATATAAAACCCTTTAAATAAATGAAGGTTTTGTAGTTTTTAATATAAGGCTCTTCATCAGAATGCCAACATATAATTAATTTTGGATGGCCTAATCTGTACATGCAGTTATGTAGTGTACATGTATGCCCAGGTTAGCAGCCATATTGAAAACATAAACCAGTCAGGCTTATTTTCATCACAAAAGTTAAGTTTTAGTGGTGAGCCCAAACTCCCACAAAAATGATATTTGCAAAGAAGTTACTTTACAGTCTCTGCATTATACAGTTTCAATATATTTTTTGTGGGAGTGTGGGCTGACGGTTAATTTTTCAATGAAAGGGAATGAGCACCATGCTAAAACTTGATAACAAAGTGAACGAAAAATGACAATGTTTTCTAGATTTCCATAGGTAAACTACATACATCGCTTGATTTTGTCAATTTTCTTCTCCGAATACTTGTATGCCATATGTTCCATATATCAAATTCTATATAATGATAAGTTTTGATGGTAAACATAATGTGTACCCATATTCAGACAGCCTTGTGATAGGGGTTCTTACTGCCAATTTTTCAAAGAAACTGAGAACTTATGCCACTTTTTGAAATTGCACATCTCAAGAAGAAAGGTTTATCTACGACTTGCAATCGGTTTTAAAAGTAAATGGAAGAATGAGTTTTTCAGAAAAAGTCTAAGTGGACCAATAGTCTGTTAAATGGACCTGTTCTTTCTTATAGTTCCTTTGATGAAGTATCTGTTTATGATCTCCATCTACTTGTTTGGATTTTAATTCAACCTAATAATTGTTTTTGCAGAAGTCTGCAGTATTTTGTATTTGTTTCTGTTTATAACCATAGCATCCATCTCCCTCAACACCCTCCCTAATCAACTGCTACCATGACAATATTAAAAACACATAATATTACACATAAATACTAAATAAACACATAATAATTAGCAACTGGACTCCTTCAGTAAAAAACATTTCGATAATATGTTCTTCCCATAACAACATCCTCCCTACCCTAAGTTAGACTTAAAATAGTCTTTAACCATGTCATCCACCTTCCTCCCATAACAACATCCTCCCTACCCCCATCTGCTACCATGACAACCACTACACATTTATATATAAATAGAAACATTATACCTAGCAACCACCTTTTTTGATAACTCTTTGAAATTTTTCTCTGATTTAGTATTTGAGAAAGTTGCTGTCTGATTAAATGATCACATAGAAAGTCTATGACACAGGTCAATGATGAAAAACAATACCCACAGAAGAGATTTGATGAGAGAAAAGAGGAAGAAGCTAAGACTAAGAGGCCTGCAAAACGTTTCACATTGCACTGGGATAATGCTCCGTCTCACAATGCTATTCTCATGGTACAAACCATTGAAGCACTGGGTTTCCCATTGTTAGATCATGTACTATTCTCTCCTGACTTGTCCCCTTATGATTTTACCTTCATGGTGAGCTGAAGAGGAGTTGAGGGAGTTTCTCATGGGAAGACTTGAAGTCGGCTGTTTTGAAAATTTGCAGGCTATGGGAAAATGGGTTTAAAAAGGTGTTCAAAGACTGGAGTAGAAGACATGAACTATATGTTAAAAACAAAGGACATTAAGTAGCAGTTATGAAGTATGAAATAAGAATATGATATGCCATTTTAATTGTGATTTGAAATATATTATCAAAAGTGTTTCGACTGAAAATTTAGTTTTTTTGATAGTTGCCCCGGGTCTTCATGCTTTCTGTTGCCATGGCAACTATAACTTCAACCAATCACATCACTTTGATCTGTAACTTGATATATCAATTCAATAATGTTTGAACATTATTCTGTGCAAATTCTATGAGGATTGGGTAAAATCTGAAGAAATGCCAGATACTTTTAACTTATTTATTGATCACCCTGTAGATGGTAAACAAAATACAATACAAAATATAGCAAAAAAGGTAAAAAAAAAAACACACATAAAAATCGCCAACATTTTTCAGAATGGCCTCTCACTAGCTAAATTGTCATATAAAGTGTAGTAGTATCACTGGTGATCCACTCGATTACGCTGGTTACCGAAACGTTTCGTTTTTGTAACAAAATGTCGGAACGTCTAAGGTACGATTTTCCTTTTTTCCTTATATACGCTGTAGTCAGAATTCCCACGACAAATTTTATGACAGATGTGTGAATATCATATGTTTAAGAAAATGTACATATTTGCGAACAAATACTTCAGAAGGCACCAGAATCGGTTGATTTAATTCCTCACTTAAGTTACATAAACGGTATTTCAAAAAACAGTTAAGATCTGCACTTTTATCCCATACCATATCGTTTATGTAACTTAAAAGAGGAATTAAATCGACGATTCTGTTGTCTTCTGAGCTATTTTTTCGCAAACATGTATATTTTCTAAAACATAAGATACTGATACACGTTTGTGAGAAAAATGTCGTGGGCATTCTGCCTACAACACATGAAATAAGGAAAAAAGAAAAACTGTACCTTCGACGTTCCGACATTTTGTTCCTGAAACGAGCCGTTTTGGTAACCAGCGTAATCGAGTGGATCACCAGTGAGTATGCTTTTATTGTTCAACATTACTTTTCCATTTATAACAAAAAAACTTATAAAATAACAAAGATAACAAACGGATGTATGAATGGACAGCCAGACTCATTATCTGTTTCAATGGTATATTACAGACAAAATCAATAGACAGTGAAATCATTTTCTCAAAAAAGACAATTTTGGTCAACCCAACACAAGAAAATTGCGTTACCTGCTATTAATAAAAAAACTGGCAAGTAATTTAGATTTTTAACTTAATTTCTCATACTGATTAGATATCTCCCAACATTAATCACCAATCTTCACTTGTCCTTGGTTAAATAATTTTATATTACATCAGTATTAACCTCATACTACAGAAGTTAATATTCTATTTGGTAATATCAATTCGTTGGCCAGGGAAAATTATGATTGTTTCTGGTTAGCGGGTGATAATTTTTAGGCCAGTTTTTAAACTTCATGAAAAATGCAACTCTGGAATAGCAAAACTGTATGACATGAAAAGACAATATTGCACCTATTTTGGAAATGATTATGGATGTCACAGTTTTCAGAATAGTATTGTCCCATCATTCGGGCATTAGATTTTGAGGAAAAATTAACATAATGTGACCTCTTCCTTGTACGCAGAAGTTCACTATTCATTGCGCAGTTAGTTCGCACATCTCTAATACCAACAAGGCACAGGACGTGAACGAGATCACACCATCAAATAGGCAGACACTATGAACCAGGAAAACTGCTCTCCTATTATGTTTACAAATTTCAAGAACAAGAAAACAAGATGGCCGCCCAAAAGTTAATCAGCTCTAGTACTTGATATCCTCTATCATTTGTGTAAATTTGAAGGGAATCCGATGAGTGGTTTTTCTGAAATGGCGATGACAAGATTTTTCGAAAAACCTTCAAAATGGCCACCAGAAAACAAGATGGCCACCCAAAAGGTAATCAGCTCTAGTACTTGATATTCTCTATCATGTGTGTAAATTTGAAGGAAATCCGATGAGCGGATTTTCTGAAATGGCGATGACAAGATTTTTCGAAAAACTTTCAAAATGGCCGCCAGAAAACAAGATGGCCACCCAAAAGTTAATCAGCTCTAGTACTTGATATCCTCTATCATGTGTGTTTTGAAGGAAATCCGATGAGCGGATTTTCTGAAATGGCGATGACAAGATTTTTCGAAAAATCTTCAAAATGGCTGCCAGAAAACAAGATGGCCGCCCAAAAGTTAATCAGCTCTAGTACTTGATATCCTCTATCATTTGTGTAAATTTGAAGGAAATCCAATGAGCGGTTTTCCTGAAATGGCGATGACAAGATTTTTCGAAAAACCTTCAAAATGGCCGCCAGAAAACAAGATGGCCACCCAAAAGTTAATCAGCTCTAGTACTTCATATGCTCTATCATCTCTGCGAATTTGGAGAAAATCTGATGAGCAGTTTTCCTTAAACGGCGATGACAAAAAACGGGACGATCACGACCACGATCACGATCACGACCACGACCAGTATGACGACTATATCCCACTGATGGTGTGATAAAAATGTTAACTGAATAAAACATTGATACATGTACAGTAAAACCTGTCTTAGTGAACACCTCTCTCTAGTGAACACCTGTCCCTAGTGGACACCCTTCCTACGCACATAGTCCACTGACTTCTGTATAAATTACCCTCTCTCTAGTGAACACCTACCTACAGTGAACGTTTTTTCTTGGCAAAAAAATGTTCACTATACACAAGTTTTACTGTATATCTTAAATATATCAATTCTTCGATCAAATCCAGCGTGGAGCAATCAGTAAAAGTTTTAGAAAAAATTTTAACCTCCAGAATGTGGGTTCGAAACCCGACAGAATCTTTTTTTTCAATTTTAAGCATCCAAAATACACTTTCTTGATCTATTTTCTTGAGTAAAACCTGCATATTCAAACACTTCTCTATTCTGAACACATTTCCATGTAAACGCTTATTTTCGGTCCTATTTTTCAATCTGTACTTCCCAAAACTTTTGTCCAGTCCAGCTTGTGTTTGGATTAGGCAGGTTTTTCCTGAACTTGACTCTGAACACTAGACTCATAAGGTATTTCTGTACATGTATTCGAAACAATGAATTAATAAAGAAAGTTACATACCGTTTTATAAATCTTTAATAAAAGAGAGGATTCCGGATTATGAAATGGTAGCGCCATCTTTGTAATTTATTCATCACTAGACCTGGAAGTAGAAAACAAATTAACATTACTCTCTGGAGAAAAGTGGTTCCACACAGACATTTTGAAGTATGTTTTTTTAATTCAGTATACTTTAAATTCACCACTTTCCAACACCTGCCTCTTACATAAAAGTGATTTGGTGTAAACTTTCATAGAGCATATGACATGACACAGTGACAAAATAAATTGATTTTTCAAATAAGAAAATATTTATATAATGTTTAAAACAACAAAAAGATCTTCCACAATGATCCCATCCTGCCCTGTGATTGGTCAAGCTAATCACTCGAGCTTGGTGATTGATATATACTCTATACTTCTCGATAAGGCGAAATAATAATAATAATAATTTCAACTATGGAAAACCCAATCACCTCCTTAAATGAAAAAGAGCAGCTGTAGATAACACTATGACCTCACAGCAGCTAGACAGTTATGATGTAGAGAAGATATAGACCAGACATGCTTCACTACATGTGATAGGCATCACTATATACTTAATAAATACATTTTAAATGTGAGTCAATGATAAGTTGTACAAATCGCCTTTCTTGCTCTAATTACAGGCATCTAAAAAGATTTAATGTTCTCCCATCAATCTAATGTAATAATGCCCTCCATCAATCTAATGTAATAATGCCCTCTCATCAACTAAATGTAATAATGCCCTCCCACTAATTTTATGTGATGAAATCTCATCATGTATCTCAAAGTAGTGTTTCAGTTTTTAGTCTGTCTTTTATTCAATTTACTTCCTAATTTTTAGCATTTCTTCATGATTAAGGGAACTTTTTACATTTCATTACAAATATTTCTGTAGAGATCTATAATTATCAATTAATAGACACTGATTAAATAAAGTTACAAAATCCGTATTTCACATGTCTTCTAACATGTGACTCTCTTTATCAAGACGACGCAAAACTTTGTCATTTAGAAACCATCAGTTTATTTGTCATTAGCTATAATTATCCTTAAATGTCAATGTAACATCTAGTATTTAATATTAGGCATTAAGGTAGTACCTTTCAATTCATATTTTAAGTTATACCTTTACAAAAATAATTATCTGATCATGTCTTTATCTCTTAACACTATACTTTCCAAGATTTCTATATATATTGGATAAAAATAATATATTTTCCATGGTGCTATTGCTCAATGAATGATACCAGAAAGTGCAACTGATATTACAGAAGTTCCTCCTCAAAAAGCTATATTCACCTGGCCATATAATAGACCCCTTGCATAAAACTAAAAATATCAAAACCGACACTTCCCATCCGCCATCCTTGATGCGAAGGTGACGGCCATTACCGTCGCTTGATACTGACCAGTGATATCATCAGCACCTTGCTAGGCATGTTATCAGGACATAAGAACAAGTTTAGAAGGCTTATGTTTTACTATATTGACTTGAGCTCTAGGTGGAGCCATAGTGCTGGGCCATAGTGGTCATCCATCCTGGTCCAGAGTAAATAATGATTTTGTACTTAGTTTTCAATAGGTGGTGATAATAGTAATAACATCATTTCAGTGGGTATAGTGAAATCTTAGCCCAAGGGCCAAAATAAGGATATTGGTTTATTCAATCCCTCCAAGTAAATAACCTCAATTTATCCCATACTTGGACGTGTTACGGGTACATAAAGCCGGTTTGTAAAAACTTATATTTTCATCAGCGGGCAGATATAGCTTTACGTCCCGCTCCGAGCGGGCAGATATAGTATATCTGCCCGCTACGTCATAATCGCCGCTCGCATATTTGTTCATAATTTGTAACGTTCGCGTAATGACTGTAAACGACAATGGAGAAATCACAGACAATCGGGATCTGTTTGATGGTTTAAAAAATGGAAGGAGCATCCACTTAAAAAATTCGAGAAAATAAATGTGGGAATATTTGAGAGAACAGAAAAATCCGCCCACGGCCAAGAAAACAAAACTGGACATGAATATTCTAGAATATTTCCACGATTGAACAATGTGAACCAGATGACCAAAATTGGTATGGGATAAACATATTATCCTATAGTCGGTTCAGGATATTGGGATAATCCCTTGGCCAATATAATATATTTTCCCTCGGGACCTGCGGCCCTCGGGCAAATATATTATATTCGCCTCAGGATAATCCCAATATCATGAACTTCATATAGGATAATCTCTATTTATTCCATAATAACATGTTTTCCCTGGGAAATAAACAGGGAATAGAATTGATATTCAAAACCTGTATCAGATCCCATATCAGAACTATTCCCGGGGATTTCTCTTGATTTTTTACATTTTTTTTCCCACCTCTTACTGTTTTTTCAAGAAAGGAAGTGTAAATAAATGAAAATATGGTTGCTATAGCACTTACCTTATTTAATTGTCCCTCAATGGAATGTATCATATGACCATAATAGAAACAGTTCTGATGATTCACTCAGTTACTGTAAAATCAATTGAATTTGAACTTTTTTCATTTTTGCATACTGAGGATATTCATCACCCTGAGAAAAGATATGATATTGATAAAATTATAAATATGTGATACTCAGTATTTCATACCATTTTGATTTTCACTAATTCTTCCAAAATATAAAATTGAAGAATTTATACCTTTAATAAACAATCTTATATTTCAATTTAAAATGATTTAAAGTATTGGATTATTTAAAACGTGATTTGCTCGATAGTTCGACTCTGTATTTTAACACCTGCATTTGCATTGTGTTATTAGATCTCCAGTGAAAAAATTCACAGTATCTGGTAAAGGTTAAAATAGAGAGAAAACAAGTGAAATCAGCAAGGAAAGAGTATACAGACAAATAGACCACACTCTAAATTATATAAAAATGCAAGAAAACAAGATGCTTTATTCAAATTTTAGTGAAGAATCAACTGAAATAAATATGAGCAGACAGATATTATATTCATGAGCGATGAATCATAAAACGAAGGCATTGGATAAGTTAATAAAGCAACAATAGAGTATAAATAATGTTCAATTGAATAAGACTTACAGCATTAGTATAATCACTTATTTATTAGAATATATAAATGTTCATTTTTGATTCTATATTAGAAATAAATAATTTCTCTAAATTTATGGTCTCAACCCTGGAGAGGTTGTGAGTTATTTATCAAGTATGGGTAATGGGTAGGCCCATACCTTTCTTACTTGGTTTTCAAATATTGAGTACGATATTTTGGAAGTATTTGGAAATGTTAACAGTAATCAAACAAGGCATTTACATGCAAAATGTCACCACCTGACATTTTCACAGATGCCAACTTCCAAACACCCACCACCGAAAAAAAAAAGTTGGAGACCATAACAATATGTTTCCACTTGTGGTGCTGACATAATATTTGTAATATCTGACCTTATCTATGTGCTCGATATTGGAGCATATAATGGTGGGGGGAAAGGGGGTATTAGACATTAGTTTCTTTTCACGTTAGATCATTGTTTTGGGCTATATGGGGTTTGTTTTTCTTGACTTGTATGCACTTAGAGTTGAGTTTGTTTTTTCTTGCTAAGTTCTATTACAACTTTTGGTCCTTTCCCTTTGGCACTAGTGCTTATATAAGCAATAAAACGACTAAATTAAAAAAGCTTAAAAATGCATTGTAGTAAAGATAAGCATCGTTAAGAGGCATTTCATTTGAGTGCTTATAAACCTTAAATTACAAGATATCACCTTTCTCTTTGATATACCATTCTTATATGTAACAGACCACAGGTAGATATGAAGATTTGTATATATCTGAGAAATTCAGGTATCAAAGGAGAAATCAATCAACAATTGTATCTCCATTATTAGACAACTGCAGGATCTGGATTTGTGTGACTCCATCTCTCAATAAAGCTTTGTCAGTTTGGAACTAGACAAAAAAATGTGCTCATGGTAGTTATCAAGTTGGGTCACAAAACCAATGCTAGAAGATCAAAGTGCCGTCATATCATTCATAAAAAAACAACAACAAATTCATATGACAATAAAAATGACACATAATAAATACTTTCATAAGCATTTCAGTGTCATTGATCTGCGCATCTCATATCTAATCTCCTTCCCAAGAGTTGAATGCTCTGCAGATTTAAATGAAATGAAACTGTCATATCACCGTACACTATTATGAGAATATAATACATTGTCATACTTATCAAATAGACACAATTTGCAAGAGCACAACTTTATCACGTAGTATCACTTACCAATGGAAATCAAGGCACTCACCTGATATATATAGGTTATTTACTGCGCTCCCTCGGTCAATATCATATTACCCTTCGGTCAATATCATATTGTCCCTCGGAATAAAACCCATATTCAATCCCGACCAGAAATAACCTATTTATTCCATAATACACCCCTCTAAAATGCTACATTTGGATAATGCAAAAAACGGGAAAAAATAACCGGGAAACCGAAAATAGGTTAATATGCTCCGATACGATTTTTTTCCCGGGGACAATTACGATTTTTTCATGTAATACGCTCTAATACGATTTTTTTCCCAGGGACAATACGATTTTTTCATGTAATACGATTCAATACAATTTTTATTCCTTCATATTTCCCTGGGAAAACAGTAGTATTATGGAATAAGTATCCTAATATAATAAAGGACCCACGGTCCTGTGCTCACACAGTGTTTTGTGCAGCCAATGATGATTGACTTTATTCATGAGAAAGTTCCTTGAAAATGACAAAGTCCTACTTTTTGTCAAATCTTATGGAGTAAACATCAAAAACTGTAATTTTAACTCTCTCATGGCTGAACATTTTTGGGAAAATGGAAAGAAATGAAAAAATTAAATGTAAATGACTCTAGAAGCAAGAAAAGGAAGCAACACCCAATAAGTAATATATCATTTTGAAGGGCTATACCCATATTTTATGTTTTTTGAAAAAAATTTGAATATGCAAATGAGATAGTGTCATTGTGACGTCATAATTCAAGATGGCACAGTTAGATTTTTTTCAAAATGGAATTATTTTAGCATTTAATTTTTTATTGAGACTTCAATTTAAAATCTGAAAACACAGAATTATAGATCTTTTTATGCTGATTCCAGTGGTATTTGTGTCATGGCATAACTCCTACAAATAATTTTTTTGGAGCCTCGAGACTAAAAATTCCAGGAAAATCCCTATGGCGATTTAACATGGGATTTATACTGTTTAGACAAGTTTCTTTCAGCATTAGATTATAAATTGGGATATTAGGGAGTTGTTTTTCTTTTTATTGTACTCGAGGTTAAACTATACAAAATATGCCAAATAAATCCAGATACCATTCAATAATTCAGCGAGGAACCCTGGCATTGAAAATGAGGCTAATATCCTATAATGCACTTTGATACGAGCAGACGGCTAGAGCATTATGAATGTAGTTGCACTGGATCCACTATTGATTGTTCCCTGTGTAAATCTATGAATGAATTGTGCTCAGTACTAATTACATGTATATAGAAGTATTGATCTACTACCTACTGAACCTCAAGATTACACAACATAATGTTACAGTTAGCATGTCTTGAAATATTTAATAGCTCACTCAGAAGCTAGAATTAGAAAGGAATAAAGTTATTGGGTATATAGTCACACACCATGCGGATAATTTTTCATAATTCCGACAAAGTACGGCTTTGTTTCAATTTACTTAGTAAATCCATCAACTTCAACTTTTCAACATAGGACTTTATTTTGGGGTAAAGGAGTGGTATCGATATGGTGAACTTTTTGAACACGCGTTTCTCTTAAACCAATCATCAAAACATTCTGAAAATTTTACACATCGTCAATTTAATGGTCATCTTTTGGATAGTAACATTATAATTTGAAATATATATATATCCTTTTCTCAATATTGTTTTGGAAAACACATCAGACTCTGACACTTCTTTTGTTCTTGGTATCATATGTTCGGAATGAAATTGTAATTGTATAAAGGAAAGTTTGGTTGATTTTAAAAAAGGATCTTGTTAATGAAATAAAATGTTTATCTTAATTTTTATCTATTTTGAGGGTTTTTGTTTAAGTTTTTGCATACTTATTGTAAAATCAACCAAAATTTCCTTTGTATAACTGTAATATTGAGAGGTCTAAGAAAATGTTGTATATGCTATTTTGTTCCAACAAGGTTCGGAAAGACATTTTATTTCAATCTCAAGAATTGGTAGAAAGGAAACAGAAACAATTGCACTAAAAAACAAAAATGTTAACAAAAGCAGTTATATAAAATATATATAAATAATTTTTGCATTAAATTGTTGCCAATCAGTCAACATTACATCAAGGACCGTGTTTTTTTACAGAATATATTCAATAATTGGTTTAAGAGAAAAACATTGTGAATTCAGTTCACCATATCGATACCTATCCTTTGAGATAACAAAATTCAAAAAGTAATGCAGTAGTAATTCCAAAAGATATAGGAACTGGGATAAAAATCAGTCAAAGCACTCTGGCCAGTACAAGAACATAAACTTGAATTTCCAAAAATCTATCTATAAGTATCAAGCAGACAAGAAAATGGCAACTCCACTGAGTAGCAAATCCCAACAAACACTATAACATATGAATCTGTATTTGTCACAAAAAATATAAACATTAAATTTTAGAGATATATGAGAATTTCTACCAATTTTAAAAGCATTTGAGTGACCATTTAAGAGTTTTAAAGGAACAAATAATAAAAAGACAATTTGAATTTATTTTCTGAGGCACAAATCAGGAATACAATACCAAAATAGTGATCAGCTCTAAATTTTCTTCAATTTGAGAATAATAAAGTCATACTTTGAAGAGATCAGAAAATTATTACAAAACCGATACAATATTTGCAATCTACTCTTAATTGCCTTACATTTGAGTACAATAAAGTTATACTTTAGAAATTCTCAAAATTAACGCAAATTCCCATTTTTTACCTTGGCCCCTGGGGGTCATGGTGAAAAACTCAGAATATATGAAAAAGATAGATGTGAATATACTATGAAAATTTCAAACTATAATATCTATTAATTTGGTTTTAAATGAAATACTTAAGACGCACGGACGGAGGGCTTCACTATATCCCTACCGAACTTCGTTCGTTGGGATAATCAGGATTCCTGAACCTTACATGCCTAAATCCTACTTACAGTTGGAACGCTTCTTTCATAATAACAGTTAGTCTTATGAGACAATCCTTTATGGTTAAAATCATTAAGATTATCTTTTCATAAGTATGATAAAGGTTAATATTGATCCTAGTCATTTTAGAGATACCTTGCCGAAGCCCTATGACGTCAATCTAACAACAACAATCATAAATCCAGGGTAGTCTATCGTAAATGAAGATCAAACCCATCCGTAAATTAATTGTCTTTCGGTTCATGAAAATTCCTTGATACTTCTCCCTAAAACTTGAAGAAAGTATCTGGTCTCCTAAAATTTCCATATAATTTAGAGTTGACTTCATCCCTGTTTTATTTCACACTTTTGCAATTCTACCTATTTCTTCATTATTTTTCATTCCAAAATGAGACTACCGTGACAATCTTGCACGAAAGCATAATCTTGGATCAAGAGATAGCAATAATACAAACGTCACTAGCATAATTCAAGATCAAAACAGTGCAATATAAGAGACAATAACACTATAAATCAAAGACTTTAGAGGCTCAACTGAATGGGGACAAAACAACAAGTTAAGATCTTGGCTTTAATTGATAATAATGTTGCCCTTGATTCTTTCTGTTTTACGTTTTATGACATTCAATTTATAACATGTACCCAAGTTCAGAATTTTTCTCTTGTTACTGTTATTCTATCAAATTTCCCTCTAAAATTTTATATTTTTGTATTTCTATTCAATCAAGAATGTTCAGTTCATGTCATGTGAATTCCTTGATATTATCTACTCCACTATGTATTGCATTTTAAGTCAAGCCACCATCATTCTTAACATGGATACGTCAGTGTCAGACCAAGAAAAGGTATGTGGTCCATGAGGGCAAATCAATAATAAAACTTGCAGTGGCCGTGAAACAAATATCACATAAGTCATATTTCAAAATCTAAAATAAAGGGAAAATAATATTTTATGATTGGAGCTATATAAACAAGCATGTAGACAACACTCTAAAATGTGTAAAAATGTCAGAAAACAGAGTCTTTGTTCAAATTTTAGAGAGATATGAGATGAAATATGAAGAAACAGACATCTATTTTTTGATGAACTAACAATATGTCCCTGGATATACAGTAAAATGAGCTCCAATAGACAAAAATAGACCAAAGCAATTTCTCCCAATTGTAAAACCGCAATCAATTCCCTTGCTATCAGTATAATTACTAAATAGATACTTATAATCATTCATTTGACAAAAATGTCTTATCTGAAGGTTGAAATAACATTTATTTTATGTCTAAATTGATCTGCACTTACGTATATTTACACTCAACATAGGGTTTCCACAGATGGCTACATTTAAGACCAAGCAGAACTGTTAATATTATAGAACTGCACATTGCTAACCTGATATTAATGATGTTTTAATTACTTTCAATTTCAATGCTAGATTGGTCAATCAGTTCATTCTTTAAATATGTATTCTACAATTTAATTTTTCTTTAGTTATAGGTCTGACTTACAGTAGATATATCAATCAATCATCTTATTAGGATTAAGCAAATATTTAATCCTATGGAAGGTAATATCTGCCCAACTGCCCGCAGCACAGCTTATGGATCCAACAGTTGACAACGATTTTACATATGTCCCTTTCCCAATATCCTGAGGCCCCAGCTAGTCATAGTTACCTTGGGAGTTCTCTTTTAAAGAACTGAATCAAACTACAGTAAAAACCATCTTAGTGAACACCTGTCTCTCATAGGCATCCTCCCCACAAACTCTACTGGCTTATGTATAAATAACCCTCTAGTGAACACCTACCAACACTGAATGTTTTTTCTCTGCAAAAAAATGTTCTATATACATAAGTTTTACTGTGTTACAAAGGATAATTCGTAAGGAAAAAATGACAAAATTAACTTCAATATTAGCAAACATGCAAATCTCCAAATCTGACAGTGAATCTATATTAATATATTTGAGAAAATAATTAACCCAGTTTATATTTAATACAAACATAAATGTATGATATATTTGTGAAGAAAAGAAGTCAATAGATGTATAAGAAAATATGAAACCTATAATTAACAGCTTTGGAGTGTCCTATTGGAGCTGACAGGTTAATCAATAAAATGATAGAACTTTTAAAAACTATAGTGATGATCTTGAAAAATAATCATACGAGAAAAAATGCCATTTCAAAGCATCACCTTGGATTTCTGCCATATTTCCCAAGGGTATTCCAGTGTAAATGACTAAGTCCCCGTTCTGGGAAAACAATGATCTCAAAATAATTTTGCCAAGTGCATGTTTGAATGAATTTGTTTGGAGCTATGTAAGATAAAAAAATTAAAAAAGAGTGGATTCAGCAACGAAATTTTTTAGGATCAAAATTCTAGCAAGTCAGATATTTGAATCTTACAAAGAGAATGATTGAGTAGACAGAAAGTGAAATATGTCTTACCAGAGGTAAACATACAGGGCAATGACTTGTTTACACGATTAAACACTTTTAATTTCTATTATATTTAGAGACATACTGTATTGGAATCAATAAAGTGTATAATAAAGATGCTATAAATATCTAGGAAGCATGTGTTATTTCATTGTTGAATTTCAAAAATACACTTTATCATACACTCAACTGTCAGACAAATAACAAGGCATTAACATGCAAAATGACACCACTGCCTAAAGCGCCCACTGCCAAATGCGAAACACTTAACACCACCCACAGAAAAGATGGAGATTGTAACAATATGTCACTAACAGAAGTGGTGCCACTGTATACTAACACAGTGACTAAACCCAATTTCTCCCAATCGAGACTAAACCCAATTTCTCGCAATCAAGACTAAACCCAATTTCTCAAAATCGAGACAATAGTACGAGTCGGAACCAATGGTACAACTTACCACCACAGATATGAGTAATGTTTCGGCTGAATGCTAGTTTTCATTTACCACCAACCTGTACAAATGAACAGTTTTATGGAGCATTTCACACAATGAAAATGAGTTACATATAAATCAAATATGCCATGCAAATTAAGAGAAATGTATTAGTTGTAAATACCTCTTTGTTATGTTTTGAGCTATCAACCATGGGGAAAATGGCCTTGATCACTTCTATAATAGCTCAAGCTTGATCACTTGTATATTAACCACAGCATTAGGATTCTTATTTTATCTTATTCATTTATTTAACATATCATGTAAATGTAATTTATTCATTGTAACTCTCTATTAATTGAAGGTAAATATAAAAACAATACAATACGATCCGACACGAAACGAAACGAAAGAACACAACACAAGAGAGAACATTGAAAAAATGAGGATACACAAAATATAATATACTAAAAATACCAAAACATCAGAAAAATAAATGGAGAAATTCCAGGTAACGCCTTTTTTCACCCTTAAATGAGAGCTTCACCTATTGTATTATGCAGCCTGGTTCTCTTAACTTCCCCGGTCCCAGGTGTTTCAATTTGTGTTTTGGGCGGTTAACATAGTATATAACCTTAGAAAAGGGCAGATGCATTGATTTTCTAAGAATTTCAGATCTAGAACACCTACATCTTCTAAGAAATTCAACCTTTGTCTTTTTGTTTCAAATAGCTCACGCCTTTTTTCATCCTTAATTGAGAACTTCACCTATAACTAACTAGCCTCTGGTCTTCAAAGCCAATGTTGTCTCATGACTAAATTGTCTTTTATATATGCTTATCTATGACATCGTTTCAACTAGCTGTCACTTGAGCCGTGTGGGCTTGACATTCTAATTTATCATTTTTGTATTTTGTGTGATGGGGATATCTTGCTGTAAACTATTCGTTTTACCCACTGTGTATCAATATATCCGTGCCCCGCCATCTGCTCCAAAGTATTCACATGGTGGAGAAAGGTGCACCCACATGACCTAGCTGTGACAGCTTCATAAAGTAAAGCCTATGGAATCACCCACAGCACTCCAAGCATAGTTGCAAAATATCATAAATATATATATATGTTATTCTACAGATTTGACCTCAGCTATTATATGGGATAAATATATTTATCCCATACTTGGACGTGTTACAGGTACATAAAGCCGGTTTGTAAAAACTTATATTTTCATCAGCGGGCAAATATAGCTATACGTCCCGCTCCGAGCGGGCAGATATAGTATATCTGCCCGCTACGTCATAATCGCCGCTCGCATATTTGTTCATAATTTGTAACGTTCGCGTAATGACTGTACACGACAATGGAGAAAACACAGACAATCGGGATCTGTTTGATGGTTTAAAAAAGGGAAGGAGCATCCACTTAATCAATCAAAAATTCGAGAAAATAAATGTGGGAATATTTGAGGGAACAGGAAAACCCGCCCACGGCCAAGAAAACAAAACTGGACATGAATATCTTAAGATATTTCCACGATTGAACAATGTGAACCAAGATTGGTATGGGATAAACATATTATCCTATAGTCGGTTCAGGATATTGGGATTATCCCTTGGCCAATATAATATATTTTCCCTCGGGACCTGCAGCCCTCGGGCAAATATATTATATTGGCCTCGGGATAATCCCAATATCCTGAACCTCATATAGGATAATCTCTATATCTCCCGCTGTATCTCCTGGTGTACCTCCCACTCAGCAATCCCTGGAAATTTCATTCAGTGTATAGTCATTCATGTTCATTTACTAAGTTAAGGATAAATATATTGGATCGATATTAATTTCATATAATATTAAATTTTAAAGTTTCTAAAAAAAATTAATGTTACGAATTTTTTGTTTTGATTGTAATTATTACACTAGGGTTCCATAATCTTAAAGGCGTCATTGATCCTTATAATCATTTGTTTAATGCTCGGTTTTGGATACAGGATATAACCTTCAGGAAATACAATATATCTACCCTCGGTCCCTACAGTCCCTCTGGTTGATACTGTATTTCCCCTGTACCCTGTATCGAAAACCTCCTATTTAATAACTCTCATGTCTAGAAATTATTACCTACATGAGGGTTGGCAATTTGATTTAACTACACTACTGTACATTCACAGCTTTAACTACATGTAACAACTCAAATAACTACATAAGATCAATTTTCCATTTTGATTTTATTATTTAGTGTCTGGTTACCTACATTACTTGGCACACTACCTTTCATTCAGATTAGCTTACTAAGCTTACCCTCTATAGAACAATGCCCAGTATGAATAATTACATCATCTAACAAGGCATTTACATGCAAAATGTCACAACCTGCCATTTGTTACATATGCTGAATGCCAGATGCCAAACACCATCCACAAAAAAGTTGGGACACTGTAACAATATGCTACCACTTCTGGTGGTAGTAAAATTAAGTATTCAAAATTCTGCATATAATTGTTAAATATTATAGCCATTTAATCAAATATTTAATTAACCATTTCCTTCTATGGTTTGTAATGTTATTCTCTCAGACCAACAATAAGCGATGTTACGAAATGAACAATTCTGAAGCATACTTAATGTAACATTTCATATTCCATATATTTGTTCACATTCATGTTTATGTATGCCTCATTATCTAGGTCATCACATTCATATTTTTGGCCCCATCTTCCACATTTTTGTACCTTTCTTTATTTTCACTTTTAACATTACCCCTCCCAACTCTCTCTTATACTCTATTAAAGAGTACTAATACAAGTACAGTGTACAGTGAAACCTGTAAAGTAGAACACCTATCGAAGTGGAACACCTCTGTTAGTTGAACATATTCCAGAGTCCCAAGATCAACTGAATTAATAATGTCATTAAAAATTATTATATAATAAATGTTGTATTTTTAGGGAAAAGCGTAGGAAGATCATGAGGAGAAATTGGATTTAGACTGGAATTTAACTGGTAACCCCATCATCAAATTATGTGACTGGTAACTACATTACTACATATATCTAATATCCAATCCAATATCCATTAGATATAATAAAAAGAAATACATAATCGGATTTTCACATTTTCTACATGTTTCCTATGAGTTTTTTGTAATGACATCATAATGGTTTGGGACATAAGGTATGAAAAATATGGTATATAAAGAAACAACTCTGAAAAATATGATGTACAGGGACAAGAGCTCTAAATACCTAAAAGAGATAATAGGTTTGAAAATATTGATTTACAAACTTCCAACACCCCCTCTATGTACGACTAAAAGGGGAGGTAATGAGACTCGTCTCTTGAGGCTAAGTGTAAGTGGAGTGGCCACTTTCTGGTGAGGGGGCCTTGACTACGCACCCCCACATAATACTGAGAAACAGAGGTGACTAAAATGGAAAAGATATTGATATCAACCGTGTATCAATATCCTGGTACACTGTAGAATTCTGCAAAAATCTATAATGAATATGGTGTTACTTATATAATGCTAAGTCTCCCGAGGTACTAAGAATTAACGATACTTTATTTTAGGCCAAAATCAATAGCAACATTGGAACTGTACCTGCGTATGGAAAATGAAAATTGATCACATTTTATGGGTACTAACAAGACCTTAACATACTATAGGCATTTAAGGATCCAGGTTCACTAATAAATATAGCCTCATGAAATTCTCCTGAGACTTCATTTCTTTCTTTTCAAAAAATGTTCTCAAAATGTAAGAAACAGTGACAGGATGACTCATAAAAGGACTTCCAGTGTTTTAATACAAAGAATATCGTTTTAATTTGCGAGATATCAATACAATACCGTTTTGCCAGGCTTTGTCCACACATTTCATCATTGCTTCAAAAAATTGTCTACACTCATACCAGGGGGTGAGATTGTGCAAGAATGTTTCGTAAGTGTCTCATACATGACACAGACACTTGATGCATTATTATAAACAGCTTGTTTTGATGAAAATGCATTACAATCCATCAAGATTAGATCATTAACAAACAATAATGCCTAAATAAATAAAAAAGAGGTGTTAAAGTGTTTAAAATACAAATCAAGGTTAATAAAAAAAGGGAGGAATTAGCAAGAGACGAAGAAAACAGAAATGAAGTGCGTACTCTAAATAATACAGAAACAAGATAAAATCTTATTCAAATTAAGGAGAAAAATCACACAAAATAAGCATGCAGCATGAGCAGAATATGAGTTCAAGTATGAGTTCAAGTATGAGTCTACGCCGAGATTTCAAGCATAACAACATCCTGTTGTGTTCCATACAAGATATTTGTATTTATAAGTTATTTCAACAAGTTAACGAACCTTTTTAATATCAATCAAGTGAGAATTTATTCATTTTGTCTTTTTTTATTTCCTGAGTGGCCGAGATCAGACTTCAGTTCCCTTGACCATTAGAAGAATAATGTGATGTTTCCTTTCATACTCGCTCTGAGGAAGACCTTGTAACATGTCAGCATAACATGATGTCTAGTATTCATACAACAAACATATAATCCATTCAGTTCCCTTAAGTTTTCTGTTTCATTTCTAGCCAGTTGAAATATAGAAAGATGTGATTAGCATTACAAGAGCAAATTATCTAATCTAATAGTTATAGTAAATATCTGTTTTGATTGGTTTGCTAGAAAATATATTGAAAAAGTTTAAACACAACATATTATGACAAAAAATCCCAAATGGTCAGCTTAAAATTCATCCAGCGTGTCCAAAAATTGATCAGTTCTATATTTCCATACCAAGTAACATCCTCAAAATTTCAAGTCAATTCCTCAAAATTTTCCCCAGGGTAGATTAAATGTTTTTTGGACATCTGCCCCAATTATTCCCATTTTAAAAATTCTGTGAGATGTACATGTGACGTCAAAGTAATGATGCATCGTGGGATTAATCGTGGGTGTGGTGGAAACATCTTCAGCGTAACTTTTTAATCATGATAAATCATTAATGTTATTTCTTATATTATTATCCTTTTTACATAATATTATTTTGTATTCAGTCAAGAACTGTAGATACAATCATAATTTGCCAACAGGTTGTGGTGGGAGCTATATAGACCGGGGTACTGCTCCACAGTCTAAAAGCCTGAGAATAGCCCTGAGTATAGCCACTTTAGGTACACCCAGGTGTGACACAGAATTATCTCTCAGGATAATCTCAGGTGTCAACAGCATCTGAAGAGGAGTAAAACTCAGGAAATGACATACTTGCATCTCTAAGAGAAAAGACGTCACAGTTAAATCAACGAGCTATTTATACCTCTTCAAACATTGCCTGGATGCTCCACTCCATCTTTGTTACCATGGTTACACTTGACTAGTCTCATAAAATAATGGTATGATCCCTAGAAGACTTAAATACCTGGGAGAAAAATGTTACAGCAATCACGTTTTAAAAAGACAAATTGAGCAAAAGAGTAGTACCTGTATTGAAATTAACTAAATGAACATGAAGTCAACAGTGTAATAGAAATATTAATCAACTAGATGCTTCATTCGGATTTTAGAGAGAAACGACAGAGAGAAGCCCTCAATGGGTTAAAGTATTAGTGAACTTGGGTATAATGCTTTATGATCCTCATGTGAAGCCTGGAAAATCTGAATTGTCATTTAGTAAATTGTTAGTGGACTTCTCATTCGTTTACATGAAGTCACAATTACATTTTTCTGAATATTGAATTATTATTCTTTCATTTTGTCCTCAATGTGATCTTATGTTTTGTAATCTACAAGGTTGTCAAATCAACGAATAAGAACAGTAAATAAGAATTTAAAGGCTTGTCAAAGCCATACAGATCTTATAAAATACTAAATTGATCTTCAACGCAAGGGAGTAATAAATAACCTTACTGTCAATTGACACTCTGCATTTCTTTTACACCCAGTTTCCTGAAATAAAGATGGGACAGTCTTCGGGCCCACTATATACGTCACCTCTACATAGTGAACAAGGCATTAACATACAAACCGTCACAACCTGCCATTTGTTACAGACACAAAACACAGAACAACAAACACCATCTACTAAAAAGCTGGAGACTATACCAAGATATCAACATTGTTGTGATATCATAACAATTATAGGAAGGGGGGGGGGGGGTCTAGACAACGATGCAAGACTAAGAATGGGTATATAGTAGAGAACTGATATAAGAATAACATGTTTGAAAATCAATAAAAATACATGTTGTAGTTATTGAAAATGAGATCATTAATGTATAAAAAAGGAGTGAAACTAAAACACCCACTCACCATTCATAATAATTTAATTATTTTTCTTTAAAATAAACTAAAAAGTTGTTTTTTGATTCTAGACAATTTAGAGTGTCAACTACATGCCTGTTTATTCTATGTCATGCTGATTGCACTCCTTTCAATGCTAATTTACATTTCAAAACAAGACCATCATGGCATATTTCTCGTGTTTCCTGTGTGATAAATCATTACACCTTTGTGTACATATCTGCAAGTCGTGATCATTAGTAAATAAAAAAAAATGCTTGTCACAAATTAAGTTCAAACTCATTCAGGAAATGTCAAGAACAACACAAACTACCTGATACAATAAATAAGGGGGAGTTGTACTTGTATGGAATGTTTTCTGCTTCATCATTCGTATTTTACTCTAAGTATTCGTAAATTGAACTTTTGTACTTGTTGAATGCACATTTATGTTCGTAACTTAAGTATTTTCATTCATCGTTTGCCTTTTCTGTTCGTTAATCTTTGTTTCGTTAAAACATATATGTATGTGTTTTGTACTGAAATACATCCAAAAGTCCTGGGAAATTTACGAATTGTAAGCTGTAGTTGGCGAATAATAAATTGTTAGTTACAAATATTTCTAGTCCTTACAAACATAAAATGCATCCGAATTTGATATCTATTTAGTTTATTGATTAGAAAATGCATCAATTTTAGACTGTTATTTAAGGAGGCCATGCCTAATTTGAACTTCAACACATGGGATATACATCAGTTTCCTTCTGTACCGGACATCTTCCTTAACTTATAATAAATTTTCTTAAAAAACAAATGATGACATTGACAATCCGTAGACTTCCGTGGTTTACCTAGTAACGGGATTAGAAACAAAACAACTATGATTTACTGCCAGTGCCCAGCACTGCGGGGATTAGAAGTGACACTGTAAACACTTACCTCCTCCTATAGAAGGTGAAGGCAATTAGCCATGGATCTTTATACGGAAGGAAGTAAAAAATTACTTATGCCTACATACTATATTCCATTCAGGAAATTTTGATATAATTTAGAATACTGGCTACTGCTCGAGTAATGACTTTATGCATGTTTACCTGTTATCTGATTTCTCTCCTACCTCCTACTACTTCACAATCACCTTTTGATCCAAAGACAACCACATTTTTCTAATGGGTTATTGATGAAGCCTGTCAATGAACTCTTCATATCACGTTCTTGTACTTTAATCGGAATACTGTCCGTATCAGGCCCGTAGCCAGGGAGGTTCGCTTGGTTCGGGCAAAACCCCCCCCCATGGCCAAAAATTCTTTCAAAATCATGCAGTTTTTCACCATTTTGAGCACTTCTCAAGTGATTTTAGTCATATTTGGGCCAAAATTGTCAAATGTGAACCCCCTGGAAATTGAAAATTGGCAAATCCTGGCTACGGGCCTGCCGTATTCATAAAAAAAATTATTGAGGCACATTTCAAAATAGAAAATAAAGTATGAAACAGTGTCATCGGAAGGGAATAAATTAACAGGCGTGTGGTCATTTTCATGAAATATACAGGAAGACAAGAAAATCAGATGTTTCATTCAATTTTAATGAGAATAGTGTGAAAATGCATGAATAGAGGGGCATTTTTAACCCAGGATAGATCAGCACTCAGTTGCCATCATTCATACACTATCAGACCATTATTTAAATATGTTTTAAATCAATTATAAATAAAAAACAATGGATGTCTAGCAGCCTTATGTTAATACATTTTTATATTACGTAGTCATGTAATAAAGAGTCAGAATTATAATTTCATAAATTGTTGCAATATTTTGGCTTATTCACATTTCAGGGTGCTTGAAGCAACTTAAGGTTGCACCTTTTTGTGAATTTCAAAATGAAATATATTACAAATGTTCACAAATGCAGTTTTACAACTTACTTTATCTCATATTCCTTATCACGATTCAGTAAGGTATTCTGGCTAATAGATTTTAAATCATATTGCAATCGAGGCTGCTAAATGCACTCTCCGAGATATCCAAACACACAAACAACTCCTACTCCTTAACTCGGAGAATTAGACATTGATTATTGAGTGGGCTATACTCACTTATTTCGAAATTGGATTTGTTAGAAAATGAGTGAAATCATAATCTGATCAAGCACAGTATTTTAACCTGTGATTTAACGGTCATATAAAAATATTAAAAGCAATTTAGTCTTTCATTATATATAAATCAATTTCAATTAAAAAAAAGTATTACAAGATTAGGTATTATCTCATCATGATAAACCATGACATCTTATTTCTTCTCAGCCCTGAGATGTTTCAGGTGAAACAGAAAGATGCTATGAACATCAGAATGGTATTATCTTAACAAATCCTACAAAGCATATTGAGTGATTATTATGTCATTGTTTGAGCTCCTATTATATATGTCTGTACCTAATATTCGTATGAATATGTCTTTTATTGACTCTTTGATGTCACCACGATGCCATATTAGTCCTCCTTTAAAGGAGGAGGCAAGAGATCCTATTGCATTGCTAGTTGCATAACAAATTATGAAGTGATCAGGATGTGGAGGAGGGAAGATAAGAGAACCTGTATTATCTAGCTGCTCTTTCATTTAATATTTGCAAAGTGTTAATAATGTTTCGTCATCTTTGAGGATATGGTTGCCCTGACGATACATGCAGGGATGTCACAATGCAAGAACTTACGAACTAATAGCTAATAAAGGTTCTGCAATCCAAGCAAGTCATTTGAGGAGATGAACTTTTGTAGATCAGTATATATAACAATTACACCAATCTACTTGACCCGCCCTCCCTCCAACCTTAATTCTTGTAACCCTGCCTCTTCTCTCAATCTTGCCTGTACTATTACTCTTAAATATAATATCATAACCAATCACCTAATCATTTTGCAAACAAAACATAGTCAGATAGATCTGTCATTGACCTAAGGACACAAAATTTTATGAGGTCACAACCTGCAAAATAAATGAACCCTTAAAGTCCCCGTCTAAAGTTTGAAAATATTTTTTTATCATTCATTTACTATTTGTCATGACTTAAAAAGTTATTTTAGAGATTTTTGAAAGAAAATTTTTTTTGAAAAAAAGTTGTGAGCATTTCATTTCTCAAATATTCAAATTTCCCGCCATTTTTCAAAAAAAGTTGAAATTTTTTAATCATCAAATAGTTCTTAATGCATTTTGGAAAAGATTATATTTTTAACACCAATGCAAAGATTGATCAAAGGACACACTATTTCAATAATAAAATGCCATATTTAATGGGCCACTTCAAAGTTTTAGCATATCAAAAATATTTTGCACCATTAGTGATGTCACTAAGGTACCAAAAACTTTTTGAAAAAAATTGAAATTTTTTTTTCCATGTCAATCTTTTCTTAATATGCTAGACTTCAATAATATACCAATGTTGATTGTCTAACCAGGTTAAAAGGAAGAATATATTATGTTTTAGATATCATTGTACCATTGGTTTCTATGAGAACTAGAATTTTTAAATGCATTTTTCTCGGAACCATTTTCATGCACTGATAAGTTTATTTCTCGCTTATTTATGAACCAATTTTCATAATTTTTTCGGCAAAAAACATGCAAGGATGAATGCTATGCATTGGTATGAGTTATGGCTAATTAAAAGATATGTGTGACCTCTAAATGTTAGTTTTAAATAAATTCACAAATTTTGGAACAAAAAGTCTATCAAAAACCACTTTTTGAAATTTAAAAAAAAAGTTTCACATATCACACTTTGATAACATTGGGTAAGACTACAATATAAGCCAAAGTGGTTTAAACTTTAGATGGGGACTTTAATAAATTCAAGTTCAGAGAGAAATTATTGTAAGCATGAAAAGAGACCAGTATAGATGGAGGTATTAGCAATGTGCCTATTTTACTCTGTTGACATATACCTGGTTCAGCTCTAATCATAATATGTTCAGGTTAACAAACCGAAAGTAAATGATAATAGTAATGTTACCTAGAAATTTTATTTTATCTGGTATTGCCTATATCATACATTTTCTCTCTCTTATGTAAATAAGTAAATAACCTGTCTCACCTTCTTGCATTTCTACATGTAATTTAGTGTTTACTACATGCCTACTGTTTACTTTATTCCTTCGTTATTACCATCTCTTAAACTTGTTTTAAATTACAAAACATTTTTTTTGTCAGAAAAAACAGAATCAGTTCCTTCCTACACACCAGCACCAAAAAGTAGATGACCTCATACCCTTGAAACACTGATAATCCAAAACAAATCAGAGAGCATTATCTACTGTATACAAAATATTAGATCATTCATAAGCCAACACAATGATTGTTCTTCAATAATTTAACATCGCGCAAATTACAAATGCTTATCAAAGGAATCTCACAATGTTGTACTATAGTCTATCTTTAGTGGGTCTGTTTATAGCAGTGTTTACTACACAATGATGTACCTAGCATTCAAGAAAAAGGGCACTACACCCACTTGAGCTTTTTTTCACAAAAATAGACTAGCGCCCACTTGAAAACCTCTTCAAACCCACATGAATATGAGAAAATACATGAAAATAAGCATATTTTGACCAAATTTGGTGAGGATTGTGATGAGCAAATATTAAAATGTTGCACCTACTAATGAAAACATCATGTATCTAACAAGTTGCACCTATTCCAGCCGATGTACATATATGATCAAGACACTAATGTCTAATGGTTTAACACTGTTATCTATCCCACCCCCTCTATTATTGATAAGGTCCCTTAATGATATTTATGAGTCCAAACTCCTTCAAATATCCAGGGACTGCAGACATGTCTATGATTTATTTAACCAAGAATAATTTCCTGAATGATTATTGTTTTTGTAATTAATGGAATACAGTATCCTTCTTGGTCATGATTTGACAGCCTTATATATGGTCAAAAATCTAGTGTCTTACAATCTACATAGGATTTCATGATAAAAGGACAATGAACCAAATGGGCTGTAAATATCCATGTAAATTGTAAAAATCCAAGAAACTATAAAGAACCATTTGAAGTATAAAGATTTGTGTAAGCTATAAAGATGTATGCAAGTTGTAGATTCATGTACGATTTTAAGATTCATGTAAGGAATAAAGATTTATGTAAGTTATACTTGCACTAAAGATGGTGATGTTAGGAATAAGGGTTTGTATAAGGTTTCAAGATTTATATAAGTTATTAAGATTCATGTAAGGTATAAAGATTTAGGTAAGGTAGATTCATGTAAGGTTTAAAGTTCCAAACCAGATCTCAATACTTACTCAAAATCCTTATGAGTTCTAATAGATCCAGAATGAAATGTTCCAATGAAGAAGATCTGGTGCCTAACATATTGGAGGAGATATACTGATAAAAATAGATTTTACGTTCATAAAACCTTGCAATTTTTACACAAAATTCAACATGGGACATGACTATCAATAGATGGCGACCTTATGCTAGGTTAAATTTACCATTCATTAACAGTTACAGAATCTAAAAATATGTTGCATCAATCAAACTCAGTTTCAAAAAATTTCATGGACGAGGGTGAACTTTCTTCATGCAAAAGAACAGGTATTAACGAAAAACTATTTTTAGTTGTTCATCCGATCGTTTAAGATATACTGGTAAAAGGCTTATCTTCGATTCATATTTCTGGATGTAGGAAACAAGTTAGTTGTGACAAGCCATCTATATAGGACCCCAAGATCACTTATTCACAAATCATCAAGCAATGTCAAGAAACAGTTTTGTATGAAATAAAAATCAATTTATCCCACTACAATTCAATTTTACCAAATACCCTACAAACTGATGAAGCCTTTTTGATAACACACAGTAGCCATAGCATCTCACATTTGAAAAATCTGAATATTAACATTTAGTATTTACCTCATCTAAATTGAAACATTTGTACAACCACTATGAAAGGAAAGGTTACCATTGTTTGTTTATCATTTAAATACACCTAATAAATTAAACAAAACATCCTTTTCTGTATCAACAACATAACAAGGTTTGTCATATAATATATCGGACTCGTTAAAACATCCTATTACTTGCATCTAATTTTAACCTCTACTTAGCAAAGCAGAGCAATTTATATTTTTTTAACACTGCAATTCAGTATGCAAAACGACAGTCATATTTATCATCAATTGTGATCTATAGGCTACTTATGAGGAAAATGAAGCTCGGGGTAAAATTCAGGGGTGGCAAATGGATGTGCTCACCTCAACCTTTAATGTAGTGACAGATAATATGTAACTGTTGAACAATCATCATGTATGATAGTTATGTAATACATGTACTCAAAAACCTGGATCTATCCCTGTTACCTATCTGTAAATCTGTGAATTAGGCCATAAGAAGTCTATTCTTTGTTTTGCGTCCTGGCAAAATCCAAATCATGCAAGGGTACAAGGAAAACAAACACACACTCAAGAAAAACACAAACTTGTTTGCTGAGAAATGTATACATTTTGTGGCCATAAAAAGGGATGACATACCAATTTGCAGTGATTACAAACACATATCTATACATTTTATACAATATATTTAAACATAAAGGTATAATTCAAGGGTAAAAAATAAGAAAATATACAATGTATGCCAAAGTAATCAATAACGCTGTCAATTTTGATGCATGCCATTTCGTCTGATTCTGATTGAATAAGATGCAATGGTACTTTCAGACCCTAGTGATTGCTATTTGGATGTGTTTGTTTTTCTGATTTACTCCAAATCATGCAAGCAAGGGGACGCAAAACAAAGAATCTACTTCTTATGGCCTTATATCAAATGTAGGACTATATATAAATATATATCATCTTGCAGTGCAACCAGACAGTTATATGGCATTTTTGTGCTTACATAATCTGCAGAAATTCTTTTTCAGCAATCTGAGCTATTTGCAAAGTTTAATAAAGTATACCCCCAGCTGCTTACCAGAAAGAGGATGTAGACTTCTAAGTGTAGAAGTGTGGGTGGCGAAGGAGTAGAGAGTATATCAGAAATAAAAAGTCCATTCGTCAGTTGTCACTTGTCAGCGAAACTGCCCACAAGCTAAATTAGCCTAATAAATTCAATGGTTTTTGTTGTTTCTGTAGGTGCCATTCAAAGAACACTATACAAGCACACGTCACTGATGAGGTGATCTAGTATCAAGACAATCAATGCATCATAATGATAAACAATCGTGCGAAATGCAGTATAATTTACATTGATCATAAAATCCACACCTCACTCCCACACCCAGCTCCCACATATTATCTGACTGAACAAAATTTATAATAGAAGTGTGACATCAAAACAAAATAAACAAGAAAAACAATAACAAGCCCTAAGTCCAATTCCATTCATGAAAACTTCCAAGTTGTTTTCACTCAACTTGAACTTGAATTTGCTGCAAAAAATATTTCGAAGTACCTTTTTAGAACATGATTTAGACATATAAAATAGCGAATACGAGTCATGACAGTTATCTCAAACGAAATATAAAATATTGCCTTACCAGGTAGCTGTTATTCCGCAAAGTTCAGAAGATGTACGACTGAATGATTTCAACATTACTTCCCTCCCGGGTTTATTCACACCGCCCACGCAGAGGCCATTTTAGGTAATATTATAATTTTTAATTGGATGGCCGTACTTTCGTATTTTCTCGCAGTCACGTTTAATTGATTATCAGTCAATTTGATGATTTATACGCAATCAAAATGACTTAGCTCGTTACTTAATACTATCCCAATTTGCTTTATGTAAAGAGTTTCCTTTGTAAAGCAGTCAAAATATGATCATAGAGCAAAGTAAACTTAAAATATGAAAGTAGGTCATGATCAAGGTTAGTGACGTCATTTGGAAATTCCCTTCAGCCATGTTGACATAAATAAAGGTGAGGATTCATTATTTGTAGTTTATTTGTCACTGGTGCTTGAAAACAAAACTCTAAAGATTTAAATGTGTACTTCGCTATGAGAATATGTTGCGTATGTTTCTATTTGATCCCCAAAATCTTCTCGAGTGTTGGTTGATTCATTTTCACAGAATTATGTGGAATTATTCAGAAAACCAATGAAAAACTTGATAATTTTTGAATATATTTTGATTCATCAAAACCACAGGGGCTTGTCTGGAGGGTCGGGCAAGCCCTCCGATGAGTCTACTGCTTATTAATAGTATTAAGGGGGGTCGGTTTTGATGCAACCTGAAATTTGTAGAAAATGATTGTTTATAAGTTGTTAGATATATCAAGTAAAATATATTGAATCCTTTCAATAATCGACATGCTGATTCAAACAACACTACAGAGTAAACTTACCTAAAATGGTAGCAATCCATCCACTAGTTGCTGAGATGTGTGAAGAACATGTAAGGAAGTGATGAAATTTAATTGAAAATGCATAACACGACAATTTTCGACCTCAAATTGTTAGCTCCAGAGTCGATTTCTTCCCAAAGACACGTCCACTGTTAAAAAATGGTAGTTCCTAGAGTTCTTTGTTTCCTTAGGTTCATTCCCGTATATTATTTTAAACGAAGGACAGCCTATAACGACTGCTATACGCAAAATAGATGCATGGAATTATGTTTCGAAACTGAAAATGTGTTCCATGCGCAGTTGCGTTCAATCCAGCAATTTGATTAGTTCATATTATATGAACGCATGCGCAATGACCACATGTTTTTCTAGATAGATGTCACTTGCGTTCATTATTTCACACCAGTCCCTTCCCATGATGCACCTAATATTGCGGGAATATTTTCCTTTAGTGATAAAACAAATAACTCTCATCTTCGAAATATGTTTTCCGTTCCTTGGCAATAATCTTTCATTTGGTACCGATCCAACCGCCGAAAAGTAATTCGAATCGTTCTGAATCGTGGGAATGAAGTACTTTCTTTTTTGCGCACGCGCATAGAACACGGGATATTCGGCCATTTTTCAACTTTCAGTTTCGAAACATAATTTCATGCATCTATTTTGCGTATAGCAGTCGTTATAGGCTGTCCTTCGTTTAAAATAATATACGGGAATGAACCTAAGGAAACAAAGAACTCTAGGAACTACCATTTTTTAACAGTGGACGTGTCTTTGGGAAGAAATCGACTCTGGAGCTAACAATTTGAGGTCGAAAATTGTCGTGTTTTGCATTTTCAATTAAATTTAATCACTTCCTTACATGTTCTTCACACATCTCAGCAACTAGTGGATGGATTGCTACCATTTTAGGTAAGTTTACTCTGTAGTGTTGTTTGAATCAGCATGTCGATTATTGAAAGGATTCAATATATTTTACTTGATATATCTAACAACTTATAAACAATCATTTTCTACAAATTTCAGGTTGCATCAAAACCGACCCCCCTTAATACTATTAATAAGCAGTAGACTCATCGGAGGGCTTGCCCGACGCCTCGAGACAAGCCCCTGTGATCAAAACAGTCTCTTGGCCAGAGTACTAACAGTTTTCAACCTCAATGGTATATTTTTTACTTCGCTTTTTGGTGTAATTTAGTTAAAACTTGGCCATCTCGTATCTTAAATGTCAACCCATTTGGCTAATGTTATATTGCTATGCATTACCTTTTTCTAAGGCCACTATATCTTGGCCTTCGTCCAAAGATAGATCACTGCATGTTTTTCACTGCTGTATATGGGTCATGTCGTAATCATAAAATTTGAAATCAAATGTTCGCCATTTTTCCGCATCACAATTTGAATTGCAAGTTTTGGTCTAAGTGCCAAAAATTCCAAAACACACATGAAATGATCAATGTATTAGTTCACATCTTCTGGATCGCTAACTTAGAATTTACAGACAGTTACTAATGTCAGACAATAACGACATTTCGTCCAGATTTTGAATATCGCCATTTTTCTTAGAGCCGTTTATTTTAATTTTAGACGAAATCCTGACGAAATCGTGCACTTTCTCATTAAGGAGCCCAGACAGTTCCATTTTAATTCATGATTTATTTATCTAGCGATTTTTAAAATGTTTAATAAATTTATAACACGACAGCCAGCTTTTTTCAAATGGTTCACGGTGTTCCAGATGAAATTACTTCTAGCCAAGAACTGGCTAGAGACTCGTGTAAGTGATGCACATGATGCAAGACCAGCAAGACCCACAGAAACTTGAAGCGTTATCTAGCTCATGATCAGAGCTGTTTTAAAGTTGAAAAATCTGACGTTTAATTTTCAAAAATGTCTCATTTCACTTTCACTAACTTCTCTTTTTAGATGGTGCTTAATGTTCCTGTATACCCAACCTAGCTATCACTTCTGAACAATCTGAACTATTAGATCAGCCTTAATTTGGGTCCACTGCCCACTCCAAGACTTGGAAAGTGATAATGATACACCCTATACTAGTAAAATAATGAAGGTGCATTTCTTATCCCAGTAACATGTACAGTTTTTATCTCAGTTTAACCTTATTATGCATCATATAGGTGTGGCACATGATAAGCATGTGTATCATCCGTCATCCCAGTCTTCATTGAGTTTCATCTTTTTAGGCCTTTTTCCAGTCTCTGGTACCAGTCATATCCAATTCTTCTCAAGGTACACATCATCTGAATAACTTGGATGTATGTGGTTACCAGTTTTACCACCAGGTGGCTAGTTCAGGGAAGATTACATGTATATGACAGGGTATTAGAAACTTCCCTTAAACTTCAATATTCATCTGTGTTAATGGTTCAATTTTCATATTACCTTCGTGTATCTGATAGTTATACAAATGAAAATATGTCCACTAAAAGAAAATACTATCTGTCCAATACGAGAAAAGATATTTAACTTTTTGTGATTTTATAACATTGGGTCTATGGGAAATCTTCCCGACCTAGAAGTCACATTTTCAAAGAAAATTAAATTATTTCTATTATCCAGTCAGCTACTTAGGGTCATTACTTAATATTCTAATATGATACGTGACGTCTCACTGGCTAGAACAATTGATTTATTGGTCTATATTGGAGTATGTATGACCACTAAAATTCTTAAATGCAAATATTTATTATCATATTAGAATCGTAACAAAGACCTCGATTTTTATGATTTATGTCAAACAATGAACAGAATAAAATTTTCGGTCATATATTACGCCATCAATCATAAAATCTCGGTCTTTATTCCTTAAGTATATAGCCAAATCAATTCCTAGATTTTTCTATTGAATCACTGTAATTTCCTGAGAATTTTGAATTGATGGCCCAAATCCAAATCATTTTAGCATGATACCAATCCAGCTTCTCGCATCATTCTGGTCTATTTACAAAAGCTGTATATACAAAAAATGTTTGCCTGCTGTAATGTAATATTGATATCCTAAGCCATCTCATGTCGAAAAAATAGGAATGTTCCATTGTCTTACATCAAGTCAAGAAAATGAATGTATCATCTAGCCGCGAATTTCAGTTTATTGGGGAGGGGTATGTGAAACTAACTACATGTATGTCTAGTCTTTTTTTTTATCTCACATCAAACTTTTGAACCCCCCTAATTACCTAAACACCTGGACAAAAAGTAAACTTGTAACTTATTTAGTCCACCAATTTATTTGGTCCATCAAATCTTCTATTGAATTCTCAATGGAGCCGGTTGTTACAGGACTAAGGAGAGAATATTTGGTCAAAAACATAATTGAGGAGGGAGATTTAGCAAATGTACAGGGGCGGAATATGGGACAAGCATTAAATGAAATAACTAGAGGTGGGAAAAGCTAGTTACGTCAAAACTGAAAATGAATGTCTTTGACCATTCTGATACTCATAACATCTTTCTGTTTCACCTGAAACAGATTTGAGATGTCATGGTTCATCATGATGGTCTTGACAATTGTTTCTGTATTAAAAAATGAAATTATTCTTTGAATTTTCCTTAACCATAACATTAGTATATAATATATGCATCGCATACTTGTGTACTTCACTCATATCAGGTTCAGAAGCCTAACTAGATTGTTGATATTCGCCATTGCATTGTGTATTTCCAGATATAGGTGACAATGTTTGGCCACAATCCCCTCATAGATGACTTTATGATTCTCCCAACTGTAGCAGAGTCCATGAATAATCAAAACATTTTCCAGCAACACTTTATCAGCCATTTTCTTACATTATGCGATGATTATGCAATCGAAGAACAAAGGATTCATCCCAATGTACAATGGAATCGGTCAACAGGGGTTGACACGGGTGATAGCTTTTTGTATGATTCCCGGAAACCCAAATCGGGGTCCATATCAGACTTTTTGAAGAGAACATTATCATGCATTCCATGTTTACCATATGCATATTATTGGTTGAGGAGGGTGTGTCAAAGAGGACGAATCAGGGTGATACAGAAACTTTCAAAACTGACCAATGAGGATGTAGAGTTGATTGTTGAGGATGTGGCTTGTGAGTTAAGTATTGTGTTTGAATACCAACTAGGAATGATTTCGGGTCGCACTCATGTTCAGATGTTAGCGGAACATGCTGTCGATTGCATATTTACATATCTCCGCCGAAATGATTCTGAGCTTACACGCAATGACTTGCTTTATGCTGTTTTGACTGTTCTCCCGAAAAAACGAAACAAGAGTAAATTTGTTCTCCACACAAAGTTTGATCAAAATGAAAATTGCAAGTATAAATGGCGCTTACATCACGTATTGAAATATCCGGGTCTTCGTGTCCAAGACTCAAGCCAGCCTCTAGTTAAATGCAAGTTCTACAGATGCTACACTCCTTGGGGCCAAAAATGTAAGCCCCAAATATATGGCTACAGAGCCCCTATGTATAATTGGAATGAACATGATAAAGTATTTGAGTTGTGTAGCGTAGATAAGACAACGATGGCACAGGGTGGAAGAACACGTGTAGATTTTTCCTCAATGGATCCCCATCAGCAGTTCATTCCAACATTTTGGTATATATCATGGGATGAATTAGAGAAATACACTGCCTACATTCGAGACCAGAAATCTCTGGGGTCAAACAACATGGATAGCTTGAATCTCTTTGTGAAGTACATGTACAATATCCCCAAAGAAATCCATTGTGTGTTTAGACCTGAGAATAAAACAGTCAAGACAATCACATTCACTCTGGAACCTGAGACAATCGAAATGATCGAATCATCAAAAGACTCTGGGTCTGATCTAGATGGCGCTGTGCTAGAATTATTGACAGTTGTCGGGAATAAGCGCAGTCCAGAAACTGAGGATGTAATCTCGTCACAAATGGTTGGTAATGAAGGAAAACCAAATCAAACTACCGATCATGACATTGCAAAACACAGCTTGAATCTGAGTGGAGGAAATTTCAATGAGACAAACTTCTCCCATTGTCATTTTGATAAACTAGTACCAGAGTTATGTCTCGAAAATGTGCAATTTCAAAGATGCAGTCTTCAAAAGTGTAATTTGGAAAAGTTCAGTATTCGGTGTTCTGACTTCGCTGAATCTGATTTCTCGTACAGCAACATCAAGAATTTATATGCTGTTGACAGTGTCAACTTTTCCAAAGCTAGGTTTAGGTATTGTATTGTAGAAGGGGCCCATTTGCATATGGATAATGAAGACCCCTTAGAAGGTGAATCAGATGAAGATGAACCAATGACACCTGATGTGTCTGGAAAACTTGCATTTGTGAATGAAGCGTTTGATGGTGGATATAAACTAAGTAATGAAGATGAGTCTCAAACTGAAAATCAAAAGTAGATCACAATTCAGAATCTTGATTTATTGGCCATAGGGCGACATCCATATAATGGAATTCAAAATATTCATGTTTGTATTCATTTTCTTTATAAAATGTAAATGAATTTCGCCGCATTACTTCCCATTGATTCTTCAATAACTTCTTTCCTACAATGTTTTACTAACATAGGACTAAACTGTTGTTTAAACTATTACGTGAAACATATATTGATATAAAAGCTTTTTCTTACCACTAATGAACTAAAGAATATAGTATATCTATAGGTTCATTTGATATTTAATATGATACAAAGCAATGCAGTGCAATCAGTACAAAACATTTCATATTAGCATGAATATGACACCTCCAATTTCTAGATAACGCTTGGATTTATAAAACATTAATCAATCTAAAATCCTCGCTGAGTAATACATCCCATTGTTTCTCTGTTTCGCAGTATTTTATGGCATTACTCCAATATGTGGTAATTCCTCAGCTCCTCTTCAAATACTGATGATTATCTGCTTATGATGTAATAATAAAGAGTTTTTTGAAGGTAGAAGACATTTTCTCATATCATGAGTCATATGACTAGCCAAGATACAGCCATCTTGAAAGATATCACCATCGTTCATTATCTCGCTTTGATAATGTTTCTTTATCTCATCTGCGACTCGATAAAGAAGAATTATCAAAGCTCATCAAGAATGGACGATCTTGCACAGGTTCTCATATAAGAACCTTTATGTATTCTTTTTTGGATACTTAAAAATCTCTAGTAACTGATTGCATCCAATTGTCATTGAAGATTCTGGCAGGTCTCGTTCATTCCATCAGACAATGGTTCAGATAGATTAGACTATGGTAGCCCACTGGTCTCATATGCATATTATAGTCTCCATTTTTTGTGGTGGCAGATGGTGTTTGGAGTTTGGCGTCTGTAACAAAGTAACAAATGGCAGGTGGTGACATTTAGCATGTTAATGCCTTGTTGAGCTTATCTGGGCATTCCATTTATTCAAACTCGCGAGTAGTATCCATGCCCTGATCATACCATGAATTATTCTTGGTATCATGTCTTGGAATTGTGAGGAGTCTCATCATAAGAATGTTATGAAATTTTTATTGGTATGTAGATAGGTTCCAAATTTATTATGTAGTGTGAGCAGGTCACAGTATTAGCAAGGCATTATGGGTCATGGATACTTCTCGTGTTATACTCTATTCCAAATTGTATTTACATGACATGTATATTATCTGTATATATATTTAGTACCAGTTTTTGTATAACTGTTTGGTATATTTATGAATATTTAACAGTGTCTTTTGGCATGCTTATTGTATGAGCTATAAATGTGCAATATCAGCTGTAATTTGCAATATCAGCTGTAAATGTGCAATATCAGCTATAAATGTGCAATATCAGCTGTAATTTGCAATATTTAGACTGTGAAATAACTAATTGTGCAATATAATCCAACCACTGTGGTGAACCTCTATTATAAGTGGAACACCTCTGTTAGTGGAACACTTAAGAGTCCCAAGACCATCTGACTTAATGTTGATTGAACCTCTATAAGTGGAACACTTTTTGACAGTACCAAAAATGTTCCACTTAGACAGGTTTTACTGTATATTGGTCTCAGCATTTTGAAAATATGTATTGCATTAATTGTTGAGCAAACATTATATGCAAAGATGTGACAATGTTTCAATATTTATATTGTCAACTTGTCTTTATACTTTCTTGCCTCTTTAATATTCCTAATAAGCTGAGTAAACTATTTTACACTGTGATGGGCTTAAACATATTATAATGGCATAATTTTATGTTATTATATAAATATCACTCTCCTATTATCAATGAATCATGTAAAATATTCTTTTGGATATATTTATATCACACCATGTAGGTTGTAATAGTAGAAGTACAGCAAAACCTTTCAGTGGAACATCTCCCAAGTGGAACACTTTTAGAGGTACAAAAGGTGTTACATTTTTACAGGTTTTACTGTTTTTTTCTTTTAGTCAGGCCTGTCTCCCAATATTTCTCTTTAAGTTTTGAATGAACGAACTTGTTTTCTGCCATTTTATACAATGTATAATTTCTACTACACCCCCTGAATATTTCTTCGTTGAGTCGAATCTTTACCTCTTTTTCATTTTAAACATTAAACCATGACCATTAGATTTGAAGAAACTGACCCATTTTGCATATTTAGAGTGTTGACTACATACTTAATGTACCTAAATCTATCAAATTCTATTGAATTCAAATGATTGAATCACTTTTCCCGTTCTAATCTCAGTATCTTGACCCCAATAGAGAAATGTATATGTTTAACCATGAAAAGTAGAGAGGAAAAAGAAATGAGCAAGGAATAGAATTATTGCAATCATATTTTCACTCTAAATTGTATAGAAATCCCAAAAATTGGCCAGTTTATTTAAATTATAGAGAAATGCCATTTAATCTGCATAATCTGAGAGTTATTGTATTGAATATTAAAATGCAATGAATTTGTTTTTGAATTAAATTCTACTCCGTAGATAAATATCAGTAACCTTTGAAATTTGTGGAAACATATACTAGGTGGCAGAGAACTAGGCTAATTATAGCAAAATATCGATAACGAATATGATATCATTTTTACGAGGGATCGCTACAGCTGACGTCATACTATCATCATTTGATACAAAAAAGATTATATATATGGTGAAGTAATCTTACTTCTTTATATAGAAATTGTGAGTATATTTAGAAACCATTTATATTTATTTAAAGATACATGTAGTATCGCATCACTTTTCTAGTCCCCATTATATACAATTTATGCTTCCATCCTGTCCTTGCATTTAAGAGAAATGATTGAGGAGTGTCGCATATAGTGATGAAAGACTAGTTTCAAGACAGTGAAACCTCATTTAATATATCAACATTGGCACTAATTTAAAGTTGTTCTCCTTAGAAGGCTTCATACGCTCGTACAAGCCATTTTTTGTATCTAGAGGTTGTATTGTACTTGAGTTGAGGGTTAGGCTAGTGTAAGGGTAACGCCATGATAGTGGCAGATTGATATGTTATTTTAGGAGACTAATGATGTCATATTGTCATTTGACACTTCTGTAATTCAAGATCACATTCCTATTTATATTTATAACATGTCATCTTTTTTGCCTGAACGTTATTGTTAAATATACTTTTGCAAGAGGAGTCAGGCCCATCAAAAATTCAAAACTTCAGGGGGGTTTACAATTGACAACTTTGGCCCAAAACCACTTGAAAAGTGCTCAGAATGGTGAAAAACTCCCTGATTTTGAAAGAATTGCGCTCTCTAACTTTCTGAACCCCCTAGCTATGGGCCTTGAGTTCTTCACCAAAAAGGGTTTACTTTGCTATACCTACATCTTTAATTTAGAATGCATTTTATCTACTACCAATTTAAACCTTAACCAAATTATTAGAATCAATATATCATCTATTTAGATAGTGTCATTGCGAGGTGACTTTTTCAGGACATATTGTTATTATATGATGGTTGAAAATACCACATGTTTAAATCCAATAATGTTTTATTTGTAAATGCCATCTATCATAATAGTCTTAAAATATGTTATAACCAGTATTGTTATAGATTATGTATTACGCCAATTTTGCAATATGGTATGATTGGTAATAAGTATATGTAACCAAGGATGGAGGAAAATTTTACAAATTTTACACTTCTCTTACTCTTTTGTATACGTTTCAAATGTTTCATTCCTTTTTATATTTTATTTGGTTCATATTTTTGCCTTGAATGGGGTTATAGAACCGTCCTTCATTTTTATTAGACTTTTTAGATTCTTGAAATCATTTACAATTTCATAATCTCACGAGCACATGAACCATGACAATTTTCTCAACTTTTAATTAATTTATTCTTTGTTTTTATTATTAGTTGTACAAAATGTAATGAACAAGATGTTCATATAGAAGGGCAGCCAATTAAATATTTAATCTTAGTATGTTACTTAAAATAGAAGACCAACCCAAATCACTTGCCCTGAAATCATTTTCCACTCAAATCATATGTTTCTACAAATGTGCCAAGTCTGTTGCTTTCCTGAAAAAGCTGAACAAAAAAGGGGTTATATTTGGACATCTGACTCCGCTAAATATTTAATCTTAGTATGTTACTTAAAATAGCTTTTTCAGAATATGGTCAATAAGATAAGAATTTTGTCTATATTGTTGGCTTCAAAATTGCCCCAGCTTTATGACTATGATGACTATAGGCATGTACTGTGCATATGAAGAACCCAAGTGGGTCAAGGTCAGAACTATTGAGATTAAATGGTGAGGGTCACTAGGAAGGTCAAGGTCAACATAAGTGAGATCATATTGATAATAGTAAAGGTCACAGGAACAATGAATATTTCTGTGCTAATTATATATTCAATATGCATTGTGATATATAGCAAATTAATGCACAATGAATATTTTCAGTGTGCATTGTCGGCATATATGCACAATGAATATTTCTTGCTAAATTCTATATTCAATATGCATTGTGGTATATAGCAAATTAATGCACAATGAATATTTTCAGTGTGCATTGTCGGCATATATGCACAATGAATATTTCTTGCTAAATTCTATATTCAATATGCATTGTGGTATATAGCAAATTAATGCACAATGAATATTTTCAGTGTGCATTGTCGGCATATATGCACAATGAGTATTTCTTGCTAAATTCTATATTCAATATGCATTGTGGTATATAGCAAATTAATGCACAATGAATATTTCTCATTAAATTATATATTCAATATGCATTGTGGTATATAGCAAATTAATGCACAATGAATATTTCTTGCTAAATTATATATTCAATATGCATTGTGGTATATAGCAAATTAATGCACAATGAATATTTTATGCTAAATTATATATTCAGTGTGCATTGTCGGTATATATGCAAAATGAATATTTCTCGCTAAATTATTTATTCAGTCTGCATTCATGTCATTGTGGAATATATTAAGCAAGTAAATCCCTAGTGAATGTTTCAATGTGAATTATATATTCAATATGCATTGTGGTATATAGCAAATTAATGCACAATGAATATTTTCAGTGTGCATTGTCGGTATATATGCGCAATGAATATTTCTTACTAAATTATTTATTCAGTCTGCATTCATGGCATTGTGGAATATATTAAGCAAGTAAATCCCTAGTGAATATTTCTTGCTAAATTATATATTCAATATGCATTGTGGTATATTAAGCAAATATTTCATTCTATGGAGGGCAATACCTGTTCATCTTTCAATGATTTTTGCGGTATGTATTGCCCGCAGCCCGTAGGGCGAGGGAAATACATGATGCAAAAATCATTGAAAGTGCAACAGGTATTGCCCGAACATAGAATGAAATATTTGTTTTATTATATCATTGCTAGACATTCCCTATGATCATTTATTTTAATCAATTAATATATCATTAATCCATAAGTGAACATAATTACGTACAAGTATCATTGAATGGTACACTTTATTTTCGTCCAGTGTAGTTGTCAGAATTCCCGGGCGGGCAATACGCCGGGCAATACGTCTTTTATTATCCTAAAATTGAGGGAGCTGTGAAATACTTTATGGTATTTTTGATCACATGGTACTGACTCGACCAATCAAATCACACAATTTCTAGCAATGATATAATAAAACAAATTAATGCACAATGAATATCTCTTGCTAAATTATATATTCAATATGCATTGTGGTATATAGCAAATTAATGCACAATGAATATCTCTTGCTAAATTATATATTCAATATGCATTGTGGTATATAGCAAATTAATGCACAATGAATATTTCTTGCTAAATTATATATTCAATATGCATTTTGGTATATAGCAAATTAATGCACAATGAATATCTCTTGCTAAATTATATATTTAATATGCATTATGGTATATAGCAAATTAATGCACAATGAATATTCAATGTGCATTGTACTTTACAGCTCCAATGAATCAACTAGGTATTTGGCTATTGAAAATGTACAATGTATTTGATAACTTCAAATTGATACCATTTTAAAGCCTGTGCCATAGACTGTAAAATAATGTATGGTTAATGAAATGGACTTAGTACTATGTTATAAATTCATTTTCATTTAATTAGATATACACAATGTATGTAAACATGATTATATTAATATTTAGGATGTCAAATAACATTGATTTCTCCAAATCAGAGAAATGAAAAAAAATGTTTTGATGTATCTATTCAGATAATGTACAACCTAATGTGACAATGTGGAGTAAAACCTAGGCCTGTAACTTTGTGCAGTGTTCTCCACAGGAATTTTTCCTCAAGTGGGTGTCTCATTTTCACAATTCAATACAGATAAAATTATTGCGTAATATTGTCTTTTTCACTCTAAAATTATGAAAATATGGATTATTTCTGTCATGTGACATGACAGTATAGTGTATATTATATTCCAAAAAACTATGGAATAAATTGAATTGAATGGGAATTGAATCAAAAATAAAATACTTAAAACTAAATCTATTAATGTACAATTTATGTTTGAAAATATTGAATAAATAAATACAAGATGGAAGAGACATGGAATTTTTCATATTTTATCGCACTTTCTCAAGGTGCTATATTTCTGTTGTATTGTTCTGCTGAACTCAAGGGCGGGCAATATTGTCATCAAATTCCAGTAAAACTGCTTACCTTTGCTTGGTAAATGGAGTCTAGATAAATCTTGACACCTATCGGGATGCGCAGTCTTATTTTCACTTGAATTTTTTCATAAAAACTTGGTGCAATGTTTATCACTGTGTATCTTGTTTTGCGACACTTTTATGACCTTCAAGAAAACTACATTTGTACTGAGTGGTATCCTGTAAATTCCTTAATATTCACCAATTTTAACCTCCATCAATTAAATGTTATAACTTCAAACCAGTATGGTGCACAGCATGTTTATATATGACACATCTTATGGTGCTCCATGTTGCTATTAGTCTGTTGCATAATTAAATCAGCTTAGTTTTGATACTAGTATGGTGCATGTGCCCCAAATCCATGGATCATAAATCTTATTGCAATCACCCCTTCTTGTTAGTTCAGTTTGTCATTTTAAGGTGGCAGCACCTTACAATATTAATTTTTCCAAGCACCCCTCAACTAATGGGCATGTTGGGAGTTTACTGTTCCCACTTGGCATCCAAATATTTTATAATTTCTCGGCTGGGGTATTAACGTCCAGAAAAGCTGGATAAAATTTTGAGCATGTGATAAGTATGGAAATAGCTCATAGTCTCAAATGAATATTATAGACCTAAATGTTTGATAGAGCCCATGGTGGTATACACAAGAAACACAATAACAATAATATGAATATGTACATTGTTTATTCACTAGCACATGTGAAAATGTACCAAGTACCAAGATGAACATGCAAAATTTTTCCAAATAAAGGGGCTATTTCAAAATTAATGAAACTGAACTTATCAGTCACATGACCCAATATTAAACTCAGAAAGAATTAATTTTGGTTTAACAATACACTAGACAAGTTTATGGTTATCGTCTTATAAAATGGATAAATTGCCAATTTATGTGAATTTTCTTGACATGAGACGATCACAAGTATCGCCAATATATTTTAAACATACTTAATAAATGTACCAAAGTTGTTTACTCTAGTCAAAATTATTGTAATTGACTTCCGGTCTGCTACCAGTAAGTTCTTTTCTATATTATTACAGTTTCAGAGTGTAATTCTACATCTTATTTAGATTTCATTGATCTCAATTATAAACTAAATCATTCTAGTTGTATATGATTATTATCTGAAATATTGATTGAGACCATTTGTCTCTCCAAACTGATAAATACTATCCAGCCTGTTTGAGAAATAGATCTAGACTATTCAAAAATAATTTGAGTTGGAGGCCAGTTGGGTGGTTGGTTGCTTGGATTGTTCAGTGGCACATTTTTGAGCATAAAATGAAAAAAACTCCTAACCCTGCTAGGAATATTGGGTACCCGGTCACCCAGTTACCCGGTCAACTGTTTTTTTTACACAAATAGGTTGGGGAAGTCCTATCACCACACAGGTACTCTGGAAAACTACTGACGATTTCAAATATGATAACTTCAACTTACTTTGAGAATATGAGATGAAAGATCAACCTTTTTCTTAAATTTAAGTAGTGTTTGACATGTCTCAATCTCCGAACACTAACACTTTAAGACCCCTAAGACTCGCATGTGTGGTGGTCCTAATTATCGCACAGTTGTGTTTCAGATGCCATTTCACGATACTGCATATATTTCTCTGTTTAAAGTGGGAATATCGATTGCCGAGTCGTATCCAATGATCCTGGGCCTATCGTAAAATGAAAGCTTTGAATATGTTGTTGCCTTTAAAAATGTATCTATTTTCCATGTATGCAACTAGAATAAGTGCACATACCTTATAACGATCGATAATGGCAACGGAAAATCCTCTAATTCTTCGTCATAATTTCTCCTTCGACGTCCGCCATTATTTATTAAAACGGAAGTTTGTTCTCTGACGTCCGCGCAATGTTTTTTCACTTTTATTTCAGATTACGCTTCGGATTCAACATTTAATGCTTTCTAATATTAATTAAGTGTTTTCTATCAGAAAGATTTCATAAAAAGACTCACACTATCAGAGATTTTATTGTTTCGAGCAGCCAGAAAAATTAGTTTCAATTTCACCCGCTAGGTGTTTCGACGTCGACTTGGAAAGAATTTGAAAAATCTATGAGTGGGACTCCTTGTATGGAATTGTAGATTCTAAACGATTTGCCAGTTCTACTGGTTGATGAATATTGCCATATGCATACATTTTTATAAAATAGGAATAAGGAAGAAGATGTTGGACCAAACTTCACTCCGATAGCTCAGAAAAGGTAAAATTTCTCCATTTTTCTCTCCACAGACCTTAGAGCCGCTTTAAAACAGATACATGCTTATGCTATAATCATTTTTCTGTCAGTTTTTTCTATCAGCTTTAGTGTAAAATATTAACAAAATATACATTATACACTTACTTTTCTGTCGTTATTTGGAGGGGGGGTCAAACTTTGTCAGACGAATTTCACTTCTCGCGCAATAGCATTTATGACAATAGCGGAAGTAAAAAATTCTAAAAAAATGAAGAGATATTTCTAAATATATGAATAAATCATGAAGATTGGGAGTAATTGTGTTGAACTGTTTTTCGTAACACTGGTTTAAAAGATGGTGGGTGCATATTTTAGCTATTTAGGACAGTCAAGCGATAATTAGGACCGTGCGATAATTAGGACCATTTCCCCTACAGTCTGTTACACTGCTTCAAAGGCAAGCAGTTGAACCTGAAAAATAAGAAATCTATAGACCATTTTGCCATAATATATAGAAAAATATATTCATATATCACACGAATGACATTGATCGGCTGAATGTATTTTCATGGGTTAGTATGTGTCAATATTGAAATTGACAGTGATACCCCAATCAAAATCTAAAGTCTTTTTTTACAGACTGGTCTTCATAGTCAGAGAAATAGTTTTTATATTCATACTTCAAGTATATAAAGGAATGTATGCTTGTTTTTGTTACTCAAGTTGCCAGAGTCTTTCATGGAAAAGTCGGATGTGCGTTCATTAGAATATGTGCACCTATAAAAGATAATACGATAGTCATATTTTTTAATTTCAGAAAATGGTGATACAAAAAGCAATGACTGTGAAGTCGGTGCTGTTGAAAGCTTGGAGGGAAAGATGGACAGATCTCCAGTTTTCTATAGCGTTGAAGAAAACTGCACCATTTAGCAGTAACCCTACAGAAACGTCACAATCCCTTGCAGGTTTGTTGGTGAATTACTTTGTTTTTAGAAAGGCCTTACTTTTTTCTTACCCTGTTATTTCCTTTAATTTAAATGGATTTTTTAATGATATACCACCCAATGCTGTTTCTAATATAATATAACCCTTGAAGTGAAAAAATGTTGATATATTAGGCATTTGAAAAACAAACCTTACTATAGTTCAAATCCTATCTTTTCTCTGTATAAATTATATTACTAAAATTTTATATTCATCTTTTGATATATTTCAGAGCTTATTCTCCAGCAAGCATTGATTGGTTCCAGTCCTAATAACTTAGTGCTATCTTACCTTAAACACTGCCTCAGTACACAAGTGAGTAACAAACGAATTGTCAGATTGGTCACGTTTTGAAATGTTAACTAGTGTGGAAAAAGAGTGGAATTAGCATGAAATGAAGTACAGTAGAAACGGCTAAGTGGAACACCTCTTAAGTGGAACAGGTTTTTAAAAGTCATGTGGCCCATTGACACCATGTTTATGAATCTCTGTAAATGGAACACCTCACAGGTGGTCTTAATGGTTTCAAGGGCTTTTCACTTACACCGGTTCTACTGTAATCACACATGTGTTGAAATGAAAATGGAAAATTCGCACAGTTATTGTTCTGAACTCACTTAAATATAAAAACTACATACCAATATTTTGTGGAATTTACCTTTGATGTCTTAATATGAATTCATTTGCGTGATTGTACTCTTTTTAACTTCCAGGTGGTTACCATCTCAAAAGGTCTGAAAAGTGTTATGAAATATGATGATGTTGGAATGCCTCATTGCTTGAAGAGTTTACTAAATCTGGTTCATTGTTTCACACCCAGACTCAGGTGAGGCCTATTTAACACCTGACAACCTGTATTGACCAATCAGAGTAAGAGAGTAAAGTCAGTGGACTTCTGGGATATCCCTTTGCTTAATTAGGCTTTGTTACTTCATTTGATCCAAATCCAACAGTCTCTGAAATACCTGTGTTGAAAGGTGAACTTACATTTCTGAAGACCTGATTAGATTTTGTTTAATACACTTATGGGGAGCCATTGTGTGTTCTTAGTCAGACAGTCATTTAAAAATCTTGTCATAATGTCTCAATTTTAATAGTAAAATATTCAGAATGACAATGTAGACCTGATATATTATATGAGTGTGTTGTTATTTACTTGTTTTTCTAGTTGCTATGGAAACACAGAAGACCCGTTATCCCTGGCTAAGACGCTGTTGCATCTTCTGCAATGGCTATTGCATCTCATTCACAAGAGCCTACAGAAGTTGAATGTAGTGAAACATTCCCCGGAACATTGTGCAATCATTGAAAAGGCCTGTAGTATAATGAAGGACTTGATTGAGAGTCCAACGAACAAGGCAATGTTATACATAGCAAAGTTAGATGATCCAGGTATGTACCAGCAGTACAAGTGGCATGAAGCGTAAAAAGAAACTTCCTAGTTGAGCTCAGGAATTGTTGGTTTAACATCATTCTCTGAATGCAAGGCTCCAGACATCATCCACCATGTTCTTTCCTGCATTTGGAGGATGTTTTAACATAAATTAATTGAACTACCCAAAAATACTAGTGATACTTGTTTAACCCTTTCCCGACGGGAATATAAGAGGAAAATGTTGGCCCTGTTGACGGATAAGTAAGAGCAGTTTTTAGGGGGAAACTGAAAATTACCTATGCCCAGGGACCTATACCTTGAATTTTATCACTGAAATACATTTTTTAGTGAGGACTATCGTATTAGAACAACTTGTCAAAATTTGGTGTAAAAATACTGAATAGAACTGGAGATATTATCATTTCATCGATGTATATAAATAAAAATTATGGTGCCAAAAGGAGCCTATCGTCGTGAAAGGTATTACATAATAGGGCTCCATATGGAGCCCATCGTCGTGAAAGGGTTAAACTATACATTGGACCTTTAAACATGTTTTTACGATTGTTTATCTATTGTCCAGATAATACGTTATTGCAGTATTTGAATAGTTGGTACAATAGAGTAACATATATATATAGCAACATATATAGAAAGTATATATTAAATTGAAAGATTGATTTTAATATGTTTTATACTTGTATAGCACCCATTGAGGTGTGCCACCATTATAAAGGTGAATAAAATAAATAAATAAATAAATATATCCTCATACAAAAGGCTGATCCCTCTCTGATCCTTTCTCTTTTCTTCCCCTCAGTCCTCTCAAGCTCATGTTCTTCATTGCTTCTTTTCAGAGACGTACCGCCAAATTGAACAAACAGAGTCGAATGCTAGAGGTACATTGGGCAAACTGCAATCTGCACATATACCTTCCAATCTGAGAGACCATGTAGATTTCAGCCTGAACTTGTTAACCAGGTATGGACATTATAAGAATAAGACCTACACATGATATAAACAGTGCCTGGAATCTTTCATAACCTGACTGAGTTCTTAAACATATTGTAATGGTGAATCACATTGAGCATGCATTAAATCGAAGCTGGTTAACTTACGGTAACCATAGGGACTAAGTTAAAGAAAGATGGCAGTGAGTAGTCAGTCGTGGTCAATACAAATTGATTAATGGATTAAAGTGTTCATTGAAGTGATTGATGGATTTGAAGGTGGCTATTTTAAGTACAATATTGTTCACTCTGTGTCTTGTTTTTTACAGAATCTCCATCTCGGGTGCAAATGTGAGTAAGGGATTGGTCAATGTTGATCACATGATTCTGAATATCAGCATTAATACACAAGTCATGTTGGAGGTCTTGCTGAATACAACTGGCGACACACAGGCTTTTATACAACAAATGCTTTTAATTGAGAAATTACATGTAAGTACATGTATCAACATACTTGTTGCATTACTTTGCCTCCCACCCTTGTTTATATAGGGGGAGGGGGGAGTAATATGGAGGTTTTACTGGGGACACACGGGTCTTTAAACAACAAATGTTCTACTTGTTATTCTCTTCATTAAATGAACTAAGCAAGCAATTCAGTAAAAAATTGATTTGCAGTCCAAGATACCTGAAAAGTTCTTGTTTCATTTGTATCTTAGTCTTTGGAAACTGTTTATTTAAATACACCTGGCTAATATTGTATTCATATTTTACTTCCAGGATTTATCAAGGCCTCAATTATATTGTGAGATCCTCCGCTCGTGTTTTATGGGACTACTTGATGCTAACCATGTTCAGGGGCAGGAAGAACTCAAATGGGCAGCTTTCACATTCCTCAAGGTACTGAACATGATTTTACATGACACAAACTCCAAATGGCAACATTTATTTCATTTGAAGGAGTAGCATAGAGGTGTTTAACTTTGGTGTATTTTGTGATCAGAAAGAGCCACTTTGATATGAATTTAAAACATGCTAAAATCAAATGAAAAAATCTGTGAAAAGAGGATGTTTTAAGCTTAAGTATGCACTATATGAATAAACACAAGGAGCACACGCGTCTCGAACTCGCAACCTCGTGGTAACAACGCCCTATCGCCTAGCTTGAACGTGCCGGTGCTCAAGCCCTCTCAGCAAACTCGACAACCCCAAAAAAGGTTGTTTTGTCAGTCGATCTGACTAGAGGCAGCTGATGTTAACAATCGAACACACCAGAGGAAACACAGCGGACATTTCTATCCCTTTGGAATTTTGGTAATAATTAGATATGTATTCCTATCATGTTTTTCTTGATTCATATTTTCAACTTCCAGCTTCCAAATATCTTCCTAAAGTTACAACGGGTTGGTAACCATGACAACTCAACCTTGGAGGCGGGGATTGATATGTTATTACGCTATACATCTCTGCTAGACTTAACAGATACAAAGTGCAAGTAAGTTCAGATAATGTTAGAAGAAAATGCCACTGTGATCCAATTAAGATTCTGAAAAATGCCCGCATCCACATGATTTACAGCCACCGAATTTTGTAGAAACAAAAAGACTGTAATATATTTGAATAAAATTTTGGTAACAGTAGTACTAAAGACATATATATGAAGGGCAAAAAAGCTGTATCTCATCCTAAAAACCCCTCAGATAATTTTGATTTGTAATGATATAAAATGTTCACATTCAATAGACTTTGACATAAACTTTATTTTCTGAAATAATTGAAGCTTGAAAAAATTGTTCATGTTGAAAACTCAAATGGCACTGCCCCCAGGATTCCGTGTTTGCAGAGCGCGGACGGAATTTGCCTCTGCCCGCGGAATTGCAGAATCAACTATTTTGGTCAATTTCCGCGGAATTTTCCGCAGAATCCATATATTTTCCAAAAGTTTAAAAAGTCAGTCTTACCTGTAACAATTTGACACGTTTTCAGTCAAATCCCTTGCAGAAATAACCCAAATTATGCGAAGTGAAAATTCTAAACGCCATCGTTTGATTTCTGCCGTTAGATGGCAGCATGTATGTAGTGACTGAGACTGACTACCTGACTATCACGATATTTTCCCGTTTACTGGTTCGAAAACCATTAGTTTTTCTTTCGGTTCTCGTCAGAAAGTTAAACAAAGACATAAATTAATAACAGTTATTTATATTATTAAGTTATTGATCGAAAACTTCGAACTCCAATGAGATATTACACTTAAAACCTGATTTACATATATCGTGATTCCCATTATGTGCCCGATCCTCCGTGTTTGAAGTTTCGAAAAATGTGAAATTTGATTAATTACAGCATTTTCATGGAAATGGAACTTTCAGTGGTCAAATTTGTTTGTGGCAGGGTTTAACATGTAGGAATATGATTATCAAATCATGTTTTTAGAATATATGATACTGTTTTTGTTAAACCAATCTTGATTTTTTTTATAATAACCGCAAAAAAATGCCGCGAATATCCGCGGAATTTCTGCAGAATAAGCCCTTTCTTCTTGCAGAATTCACTAATTTCACTTGCAGAATTGAGCATTTTAACTTGCAGAAAACTGGGGGGAGTGAAATGGGCAGCTTTCACATTTTTCAAGGTACTGAACATGATTTTACATGACACAAGCTCCAAATGACAAAATTTATTTCATTTTCATATGAAAAGCCTTTTAAAATCTACCAAGATGTAATTTTTTTTAATTTTCGAACTTGTCATAATTACTACTTAGTCTTTAAGTATTTTCAAATATTTTGTATTGCAGTTGTGACAACCTTCAAATGCTTTTGAAAGAACTGTGTAATAAACAGAATCTCATAACAGAAGTTGCCCTGGAGAGACTCGTTAAACGCAGGTAAGTCAGAATAGATCAATAGGTTGAAAAATTATGTCTCTAAGACCATGTTCACTCTCTTCTTTTTCTACAAATATAAGTGTATTACAATTTTGTTTTTTGAAATATTTATTTTCATCTTTTTATGATACAGTACAAGTATTATCTTTGCGTCTAGTGAGGGGGAAAACATATGCGTAGAAGATTAATGTTATTTTGATTCCTTGAAAGCCTTCAATCCGTCCGCGAAACTAGCCAGAGGTTTGCTGCATATTTCATCAAAATGTGGCTGAAGTTTTTCCTTGGTGCTGTTCATCCAAGCCGCCAACTTAGGTCTGTTCTTGACCATGTCATAGCCACTTGTTCCAACCTGAGAAAGTTCTGTGATGAGGTGTATATCAGCAATTGAGATGTCATTTCCTGCGATAAAGGGCGTATCCTTCAACCAGATTGTCTCCAGTTTGTCAAGCAGTTTCTCAAATCCATCACACATTTCCTTAACCTGGTCCTCTGTGAAAGTCATCTTGAAGAATGCTGGCCCAGCAAACTGTAAAACAAAAAACAAAAAATATAGTTTAATCAAAAATTAATTTGATGAAGTATTCCTTTTTATTATAGGTACATTTTAAATGTTTCAGTTCAGTTCAGTTCTGTACAGTTCATGTTTGATTGCATATGGATAATCATTAATACTACAGTCTTAACTGAATCAGAATCATGCAATGGAAGCTGAATCTAGAACAAGTTTAGTTTTTTCCTTAATTTTTATCCATTACTAATCAACTACGTGAGTTGTATCAAACTTTTTTCATACTTACTTTTATTTCATATTATTAAATTGTTGAATCATTAAGTTGTATCAAACTTACACTCCTGTTAAAGTAGCCTGCTGCATATTAAGTTTATTTTATTTCTATATTCTATATCAATATCTAATCAACTACTTGTTAATTTCAAACTTACCTTCCTGATAAAGAACCCTGTTGCATGTTTTCTTGTGTCTGTTCCATGAGAGGCTAAGTATGTGTTCACCATGATTCTTCCCCTCCCACTTCTGGGGTACCAGTGTTCAGGTACACCATCCATCTCAGCCAGGTATTGCAAAGCGGCCGAGCTAGAGGATAATAATGGATGGTTGATTGGTTAGAATGCACCAGTTGAAAATACGAAAATCATATTTTGGGGTTTTTCCATCGAGGCATTGGCTTATTGTGTAAACTTGTTTCTTAAAAAATATATGTCTCATTTCAAAACAACCATATTTTTTTATAAATGCAGTGAAAATTTCATCCTTAGTCCAATTGACTTAGGGTATAGTTAAAAACCCCACCTTCCAATATCTTAAGGTCGAATATTTTCAGAACAAAACTAGCATAATTCAAAGATAAACTACAATAATGTACAAGGGTTGTTCAAAAAGTTTTGCACAAAGTACATGTAAACGTACCCACTCTGACAAAAACGAGTAACTTAACAGAAAATATTTGTGTCTGGATTTCTGATTTCTTACTTGGATATGTATACACTAGTAGACTAGATCTAAATTATATCTGATTTAAATATTGTATATAGGTTGAGCTCTTGCATATGGTAAAAATTTAAATATACTACCTCTCCCAGATGCATCCATCGCCTTCAACTTCGAGAGTAGGTACCCATTTAAATGGATTAACAGCTGCGGCATTCCCCTCTGGTTGACAGCTTCCTGAAAACACATTTTTACTTAACATTATTCATTTAATGAGTAGCGCTTTGATATATTTGGGGAACCTTAATTAATAAATGAATTCTCTGACCATTCTATGCTATGTAGAGTTTTCAATTTTAACAAGTATTTTTTGCAGGCTCAGTCTTAAACTTTCTCCCTATTTGTAAAATGTCGAACATTATCACAATCATGTGATCAACATTGAAACGATTAGTTGGTGAAAATGAAACAGTGATATTTGCCATTACTTGTACAAATTGTTTCATGATTGTTATGAAGATTCATGATTGTTATGAAGATTCATGATTGTTATGAAGATTCATGATTGTTATGAAGATTCATGATTGTTATGAAGATTCATGATTGTTATGAAGATTCATGATTGTTCTGAAGATTCATGATTGTTATGAAGATTCATGTTTGTTATGAAGATTCATGATTGTTATGAAGATTCATGATTGTTATGAAGATTCATGATTGTTATCAAGATTCATGATTGTTATGAAGATTCATGATTGTTATGAAGATTCATGATTGTTATGAAGATTCGTGATTGTTTTGAAGATTCATGATTGTTATGAAGATTCGTTATTGTTATGAAGATTCGTGATTGTTATGAAGATTCATGATTGTTATGAAGATTCATGATTGTTATGAAGATTCATGATTGTTGTGAAGATTCATGATTGTTATGAAGATTCATGATTGTTATGAAATGCCAGCTGCTTATAAAAGCATGAAATTCTGTAAATGAAATTTTGATTTGGTTAAGGCTAGAATTAATGATCATAACTTTCAACTAAGGATTATGAATGAAATCAAACTATTAAAAAGAGAAGTACAAGATTCAGTTCATATTTAAAGATATTAAGATTTAATGATATTATTGTAATCCATTTTTATTCAGGTTTGAAATTAAGGCTTACTGTTAAGCCAGATTTTAAAGTTACAACATACATGCGAAGATTTTCAATGTAATTTTCATGATTATATTTACCAATGATAAATAAAAAAAAATTTCACATTTGACATGGTAGAATAAAAACAATTTTAATTGAATTAAATTTGATTTTATTAAGTAAAAGTGTTTAAGAAACTCAAGGGACAGTTCTGTCCAGAACTAAAATATGAATGTAAGTCTTACATGTATACTATAAATCTATTGCTAGATATCACTGTCAAAGAAATTCTTATACCATGTACTGATGAAGTAATAACTTAATGTGACATAATATCATATAATGTTATATAATTAAATTCTACTGCTCCAAACACAAACCTATGTTGTTCTTTATTGTATCTGATTATGTTATATGACATATGATAATATTTACATTCATATCTGGCAGCCTTTACCTTAAGGTGCTTTGATAAAATCTTAAACTCAGTGGTATGTGACATCCAACATTGTATGCATATTTGTTTAAGTTGATCAGGTTCATAGCCTACACCCAGTATAGTGCATAAATCTGAATACCAGTATCTGTAGAATTTACCCTCTCTCACTCCCTTGTTAACTTTGACTCTCATTACATTTGATGGTACATGTATTTATAGCTATGGTTTATTATTTATTTGTTATTGGCAGTTCTAGCCATTGCTTAAGTCTACGTGGGAGGTCTCTTATTGGTAATATTGAATATTACATAATAATAATTTTGAATGGTTAAAATATTCCATTTTGGTTATAATATTCATTTTGTTGTGCACCAATAAAACCTAAAAAAATAAGCGATCAAAAGACTACAGTTACGAGTATCATATGGAAAAATACATTCATATTTTACCAGCAAAACACAAGTAATTCCATATGGATCAACTTAAAACACCATTGGAATGTAACTATATGATCTTATTGACATATGGATTGTGATTTCACATTCCAATTAAAACAATGTGATTTATTCTCTCATTGGTTGACTCAAAATGTTGAAGATGATTATATATTTATTCAAATGATCACAAAGAAATTAAAAAGTAATTATGCACTTCAATGGAAACAGGATATTCTTACTTTTCCTGTTCTTAGAACTTATATAAAATTCAAAAATACTTTCACCAAAGAATTATATTTAAGCATTCAAAATAAAAAGTATAGACATGCATTAACTAGGCTCAGGATGAGTTCACATAAATTACAGATAGAAGTTGGGCGGTACTCAAAACCAAAGCCAAAACCCACAAGTGAAAGGTTGTGTAGTGAATGTGGGGTAATTGAGGATGAGCTTCACTTTATCACAAGCTGTACAAAGAACTTAAAACACAGAGAGCTTTTGTTTGAAACTTTAGAATCTGATCTGAAACAGTGCAAAGATCCAGATAAACTGTTTGAAACTATTATGTCTAGTAAAAGCTCTCATGTTAACTTACATTTAGCCAAATTTGTATATCACTCTTTTAAAAATTTGGAAAATGATTAATATTATGTAAACATTTTTTTTTAAAACACATGTATTATGGATACACCACACTGATATCATACCCTGACATGTGAAACTGATGTAAAGTAGTTTTGTAGTATGTAGTTGTAGTTTGTAGTTTTTTGTACACTGTAGTGACTGATATGTCATTTACATGACATGGTTATTGAGTCAATAAAAGATATATATATCCTTATAAGAATAAATAAACTTTTAAAGTTTTTTTAACATTGTGTCAATGGGGATTTAGCCCAACCTTTTTTAGACAACTAAAAAATCTTTTTATTTGAATAAAGGTAAATAATGGTGCAAATCAAAGTTGTTTTGATAGAAAATTACATACAGAATTCAAATATGCCATCAAATAGAAGAAATTGTTAAAAATGCAGATCTCATGCAAAATCAAACAAAACTTTAACGAGATTTCAAAGAACTTTGTGTGTAATATATGAATTATTTTTCCATATGATACTGCCCAGCCAGTATTATATGTTCATCTTCACATGAATTTTGAAAAATATTACTAATCTTATCAACTTTTGATGATCATAATCATAAAATTGCTCAAATAAATTACATTCATTATGATATACATAAAAAGCTATAAGATGACAAAAAATATACTTAGCCTAACTGTTGGTCCATTGCAAATTGTACCTAATATAAATAATAAACTAGTTGTCTTTAAATTATTTATGAATATACAGTTGGGGACAAAAATAAATGACAGGTCGATTTTCGATCACCATTTCCTAATTATGGTGGTCTGAAAGCCCATAATTTCCAATATTGTCTAGATACATATCCCTTAAAATTTGTATATTTTACATTTTGTATAATCTCATCCACTGATTTATGGCCTCTTGTAAATTCTCTTATTTTTAACATGGGAAATCCTCACTTCAGCAAATCCACCTGTCATTTATATATGTCCCCAACTGTAATTGTAATGTTCAATACTCACTGTCAGAAAATGGTAGCAGAGGTATTGAGACAAAGTCATAGGCGATATTATTTGCTTTCATCATTAAAGCCAGTGCTCGACAAGGCTGGGAAAGGAAGTCTCCGTGTAGTTTAGGACCCATGTTGCTCGCTGAATTGATTCTTCTCTTGTACGATGAGTATATGCGTTAGAGAGGTTAGCTTCAATGTGCCAGGACCTCTGAACTCTCTACGTGTTTTGTAATGAAAACAGAAAACTCCTTCGTTTGTTTAGATTGTGTTGCTAAATAACTAAACAAACAGTTTGACCTGCATTGAAAGCATTATTTAAATCTTATCAAAGAAAATATGTGTATTACATAATATTTAGTTTATATATGGTATGGCAAGGCCAAAGTAAATAAATCGTCTGTTTTTTTCTCCTATTTTTTTTGTTTTAAATTTCAAATCAGTAGTACAGTTATTCAAAGTTATTTTATCATATTAATAACATAACAAGGATTTAAAATGTAAAGTATTTTTATAAATTTTAATCGAAAATACGTGTTTTGTCCCCTTGTCACCTTGACTACGATATTAAATGATTGCTTCACTTTATTTTTGATTGCCTTGGCCTCAATAAGCTACCCTTGTTGATAAAGAGCAAAGTGTATTCAATCATAAGTAATCCTTTGAGTAAATGGACCAGTTAGATTTAAATGCTGTGTCATCATGACTTACCTGAAATTTGTATACAACATATAAATGAATTCAATTTTTGAATGCATTGAATGACTATTACAATATAGCATGTAGCAACGACTTCAGTTTTTGAATTAACTAACATTTTGAAAACAGTAAATCATTTACCTCTCAATTCAAAAATAGAATCACCTATTTGTAACATTTCTATGCATGCATATATTATACATATATATTTAAACAACTTTGGATTATAGTCTTACCCAATGTTATCAAAATGTGCTATGTGAAGCTTTTCAATTTAATTTCAAAAAGTTGATTTTGAAGGACTTTCTGTTAAAAATGTGCTTTTATTCCAAATAAAATTTTAATTATCATGCACATACAGTAGAACCTGTATATCTGAACACCTGACTAGACTAATCCGAACACCTCCCAATCTGAACACTTTTTTCAGTCCCAATTTTTTCCTCCAATTGACTCCCATGTTGAAAACAACTTGAAATGTGAACACCTCTCAATTTGAACAGTGAACAGTCATATTTGAAAATTAACCTGTCTAATCTGAGCACTTTACATAATCTCACATGTTTCATACAAAATAAGATAGTTTTTAAAAAACTGAAAAGTAAATGAAAACCAGTGCTGCCATCTTTTATACAGATTTTTTCTTGGGACAGACTTCCATTGACTTCCATATTAAGATCTTCAAAAAGTGACTTTATTTCATGATTTATCAAAAAGTGTTGGTTGAATCTGTTTAAAACTTGATTGATATTTCATATGATGAAATTCTCGTTGCGTTGCTTCTGTATGGGATGCTATCTTGGATTTCTTAGTACTCACGTAACATTTACCTGATCTTTTCCATATTTTTGTACCTTGCTAACAATACTCTTGGGCTACTCTGTATGAATTTTCAGTAAATTTGGTTTATCAGTTGCCAAGAAAATACTTGTGAAATGGTGTCTAAATTTTTGGACACCCGATATATGTGGTATTGACATTAGTATGTTACATTTGTTCACAAAATAAATACTTTTAATATATATTTTTAATTCGCATGTCCATTTATTTAATGCATTTAATGACTATACATTTACTATACATGTACATGCTTTTATTACATATGTTTTACAGTTATTTTTAGTATTAGTACTCTTACTATACCAACATACACAGTCAATTTACATCCATGTGTAATCCATCCCTCAAAGATCACATAGAATGATTCATTCAGATAAATTCACGCAGAATCTAGAATCCACACAGATTCCTCAATGTATTTTCCATGTGGATTCTGCATAGATGAGATTAAGGATGTAATATATGCATTATTATCACCACCAAAAATGGTGACATATTGTCATCCCTCCAACTTTTATTGTGGTTGGTGTTCGGCGGTTGGTGTTCGGCGGTCAGCATCTGTACCAAATGCCATGTGCTGACATTTTTCATTTATACTTTACTCCATAATAATGCAGTTATCAACATATACTTCACAATCAGTTGCTACATATACTTTATATGTTTACTACTGTTTCCAGGACTACAGAGAGTCAGAAGCCTAAGACTACAGAGCACACTGGAGGGACACAACCGAGTACAAGTCTTATACTCAGAGCAGAGCCCACAGTTGTGACCATCCTTAAGGTACAATTTCAAATCATTGAGAACTACCTCAGTCACATTTGATCTTGGGCAACTGTACAGTGGCTGTATCTTCCTAAAACCCAGAGAGAAATTAGCAGCATGAAATATAGGGATAAGCAGTATGATATAGGTTTTCTTTATCGATTTTGAGAACTGTATAACAGCCACCAGACCACTGTCATAGAGCAAATGTGACTGAGCCTTTAGATACCTCTACCTATTCATAATGGTATGAATTCAATAAATCTACTTTTGAGAAAAAGTTTGGTTAATTTTTCTGGAGCTTATATTTAGCACCATGTCACATTATGCATAACTCATATCAGGTTTGCACTTTGCTGATCTTTCAACATAATTTTAACAAATGTACAATGCATTCTATAAAAATGTGTAAATATCCACATCGAACTCCCATGCAGTGTTTGGATTAGACACTGCGGCGGGCAGATGAAGAAAATCACCAAAGTCTTGTGAAAATAGTCCACTTTTGCCGTCATAGATGTGGTCAATTTTACAATCAGGTGACCTGAGCATGGGACAAGAACCAATCCCGTCAATAGTTTATGCAAAGTTGCCATGCTTATGTTGAGATTACTGCCCGCCGCAGTGATATGTTGAAGACTAGAACTGCCAAGGAGTATGTATCCATATAAAATTCATTAATAAATATTGGTAATTGGAAATACTCAGCATGTGGATCTACCTTAAAGGTCAAGAGTGAATTGAAGACATGATTTATATTTATTCTTTATTTTACATATACTGTATAATGTTTATTTTTATTTTATTTGTTTATATATCATTTTATTTATTTACACATCATATGGAAGAACTCCAAGTTGTTGGTAAAATGTGTTGTTGGGATCGGGGATTTGAATTTCCCACTTGTAAATACATGTGTCCTTGTCCCTCTCCGTGTTCTCCACAACCATCACCTCATCATAGTGTAATATAGTCTTATACATAGCACATGTTGAGAGGAACATGCTCAAATTCGCTCTTGATAGAGAACTCCAAAACACTGCATGATTGTGGGAATGTGTATTTAAATATAATTCAGTCTCTTGTTGTTTCACTGCACCAACTTGGTGTATTGCTGTTAGAGTGTCAGTTACGTCAATGACAGGGATCTGCATTTTGTTAGCATACACCATCAGCCATGAATCGAATCCTGGCTGGCTAACTACAAAGGGTGGAACTTCCGACCATGGGAATCCTGATTTTCGAGCAAAAAAAAAGTCATATGCACCTCTGTGTTTATCTAGGATAGAGCTGTTACTTAATTTCATTATTTCATCTTCATCACCCGTTTTTAACTTTTTAAATTCCCATTTGTTCCGACTAACCTGTAGAAAGTTAACCTGGTATCTGCTACCGAGGATTAAGTAGCCGCTAATGTAGTTTTTCTCGGCAAAATCTAAAATTGCTTGAAATGTGTCTTCAAGTTCTATACTGTTGAAAAGAATGTCTCCATTACAGTATCCATAAAACTCACTTTCATAGTGTTTTTCAAGATCAATTAACATTTCACGTAACATTGGTCGTCTTGATATCGTCATTTTGGGAAATACAGGTAAAATATCACAGTCAAATGTTTTGCAGTTTTCTGCATGTACAGTTGAATTGCTGTAAACTACAATGTTTGTTTTCAGTTTTGATTTGATGAAATTCCAGTTTAGTAATGTATTATTCTGGACTTGGAATCTCATTTCTTCATTTTCAGAAAATGTTGTGCAAATCGTCAAGAATGTTGACGATTCAACAGTTTTCTTTTTCTTAATTTCAAAGTTGAATGTTCTGTTTTGGTTATTGGTTAAATCTCCTGTTATCCGTTTTACATTTTTCTCAACTTTTTCTTCAAAATCTTTTTTTACATTCTTCCCAGATTTTTCTTTCAAATGCTTTTCTTCATATGCCCTAAGATCCTCTTGATTTATATCATCAGTTTGGGTGGTAAGTTTGTGATGTCTAAGTCTAGCCATTTCTATAGCTATAAAGCTGAACATAAGGTGTATGCTTCCAATCAGTACACTCGTGCAGAGCAACATTTTCCATAGCTTATATTTTGCCATAATGGTAACATTTTATTGTTAATGGTGCCTTTTGAAATCAAAGTTGTTAACCTTCATTTACAATTACTAGATACTTGTGTAATGACAAGTTAAATTGATGATGCAATGACTGCTTTGTTAGAGGCATTCAAAAGTTACTCCCGCCATATCTTTCAAAACACATTTTGATATCATTAAATTAGGTTTGTTAAGGATCAGACTTTGTTCTTGTGCTATTGTACTATCCTCAATTAAATCCTGATTTGATTAAACTTGGGGTCAATTTGATTTTCATGGCTAACATGTTTTAAACATACATGTAGTTTTAAATACAGGTTGTGTTATAAATTAGTGTTATCGTGTGCCTGAAGGGAAAGATGTCAAGAACTCACATTTATTTCGACAGGTCCCTCTAGACCTATGTATTGTACAGTACATGATGCATTGGAATCTTGAGAAACTTCAGGATACAAAGATTGTTACTCTGGAAAGATGGGTCACTTGTGTTTGTGAGCGTCCTGATATTTTTTGTGCTAAGAAAGCATTTTCAAAATCTTTTCAAAAATCTGCTTTTCTTTAATATTAAGTTGATTCCCTTTTCTAAAACATGGCATTAATTTTATGATATCATATTTTTTTATTTGAAGTCAAAATCTTTTCTTTTTCAATCATCATATGGGAGAACTCCAAGTTGTTGGTAGAAATCATTGTTTGGATCAGGGATTTGAATTTTGTACTTATAAACACATACGTTTGCATCCCTCTCCATATTTTGTACTACTTTAACTTGTCCCTGGTCATATATAGTTTTATACAATGCACACGTTGCTACAAACATACTTGAATTTGCTCTCAGTAATGAACTCCAAAATACTGCGTGATTATGAGAATGTGTGTTGATATAGAATTGGTTCTCTTGTTGTTTCACTGCACCATACTGATGTACTGCCGTTAGAGTATTTGTTACATCAATGACAGGAATTTCCATCTTATTTGCATAAATCATCATCCAGGAATCAAATCCGGCCTGGCTCACCACAAAGGGTGGAATTTCCGCCCATGGAAATCCTGATTTTCTAGCGAAGAAAAAGTCATATGCACCTCTGTGTTTATCAATGAAAGAATTTTCAGTTTTAGTTAATTCCATTATTTCATTTTCATCACCAATGTTTATCTTTTTGAATTCCCTTTTGCCATCTCTAAAATGTTGAAAATTTACTTGATGTCTACTGCCAAGGATTAAGTAACCATTGATGAAATTTTGCTCTGCAAAATTTAGAATTGCTTCAAATGTGTTCTTGAGTTCTTTACCATTGAAAAGAATGTCTCCGTTACAATAACCATAAAACTTGCTTGCATAGCGCTTTTCCATATCAAGAAACATCTCACGTAACATTGGTCGTTTTGATATTGTCAGTTGTGGAATCAGAGGTGAAATATCACAGTCAAATGTTTTACAGTTTTCTGCATGTTCAGTTGAATTGCTGTAAACAACAATGTTTGTTTTTAAGTTTGATTTGATATAATTCCAGTTTAGTAATGTGTTATTCTGGACTTGGAATCTCATTTCTTCATTTTCGGAAAATGTTGTGCAAATCGTCAAGAATGTTGAAGATTCTATATTTTTATCCACAGTTTTAGTGTTTAGTTTGGTATTTTCACCAGATTTATCCTTAAAATTATCACTGGATTTTATATTCTCAGCATTTTCACCAGATTTTATGTTCACATTATCAACAGATTTTCCCATCACACTTTCACCTGATTTTTCCTTCACATTTTCACCAGAATTAATTTCCTTCACATTTTTATCAGATTTGTCTTTCACATTTTCTAGTGATTTTCTCATTTGCTCATGTTTCAGCCTGTAGTATTCAAGCTTTTCTTCCTCTTCATTAAGCCCTATCTGATTTATATCAATTTGATTGGCATGATTGTCGATCTGTACAGACACCTGGTTGTTTTTAGCTATCTGTATAGCTATATAACTGAACAGAAGTTGTGTGCCTCCGAATAGAACACTCATGCAAATCATTAGTTTCCATAGTTTCTGTTGAGCCATCTTGTTTTTCACCCGGATTTTGCCTCTAATATTGCCTTTATCCTGTCTTTCTTTTTATATCATTGTTAAGAATGAAAATATGGTTAATTAATGAACTAACTAGTATGCATTTATTTATGACTCACATGTAAAAATATTAATGTATGTTCTATTTACTAGCATTGTGAAAGGTATTCTATCAAAACCAAAATCCCAGCACCCATTTACTTTCATAAAACTCAGAGTTGTTTAGGAGATTCACATACGGGTACCTGTAATTCAAATATTGATCAAAATGATTTAATCAATCAAAAGGATAGTGATATGAGTTTTGAATATAAATTAAGTTTTGAGATGAAATAAAATGTAGAATTGATATATATATTGAGAAAATCCCTTTACTTGAACATTAAGCTGAGAGTGATTGTGATGAATTGGAATTGGTAGTTGCCTAAGGGTGCATACTGTCGTTTATTATTAAATAATGTTAGACAGGACTAGAGGTCAATCTAGCATTGGATGTGTTGTCTCCAATTTCTCTTGACTGTAACCCAATAAGACAAGTTTTCAACATTTTGTCTCATAGAATCTTTAATTGCTCTAATTTTAATCTGATCTATAAATATTATGTTTCAACCCCAATTTAGAGTGTGGAAGATGTTCGTATAAACTAGATATTGAAAATTCTATTTTAGACTCAAGATTTCCCGATTTTAATCTTTAGAAAGCTACGATTTTGACCTTGGATAGTGAGTTTCTTGATTTTTGTGGAACTCTGGAAATAATGAAGTTTGGTACAGCAAGTTTTGGAATCAGAATCCTGATAAAATTTCCTATAACCTGATACCATGGGCTTTCAACAGAATGTTTGGATCGATATATATTAGAGACAAGCATCTGAAAATAAAGACTCTTTTAAGAAATTGGCAAAATACAGACATTATAAGACTCTCCGAGCTATTAGAATATTAGCATTTGTGGTCTTAAATTGTTTTGACCTATTTTTGAAAAATCTTACCATTTTGAAGACAATGAATCAAGAGTCAGGTATCAATTCTGATTTCAGATTTCTGACCTCGGAAAAAGATTTAGCCATTGATATACTCATATCTTGGAATTTAGAGAACTTTTATGTTCAAGGACTATTTTTTAGGGAACATATTTTTTTAAATTGTGCAACATAATTTCTTATACTGATGATTATGGTGTATTTTACAGACCCTAGATGCAGACTACTCCAAGACACTAGATTCCTTACAAGGTGTCCTTGGTCACATGATCTCTGGGAAAAGCTTTGAATTAATTAACATGGCTGCCACCGCAACAGGGAAGCTACAAAGCTTCACGATTAAACTGATTAAGTAAGCACAAATTAATATAGAGAGTGACTGGGTGGAGCAAAATTTGAACTTGGTACAACCTAGAAATAAAGATAATTTCTCAACTTGTAATGATTTAGGAAAATCACATAATTTTTCATATCACCACCAAAAGTGAATATCTAAATAAATAAATAAATATTGTTATGGTCTCCAACTTTATTTTTTTTGAGTGGCATTCAGACTTCAGCGTTTAGCATCTGTAACAAATGGCAGGTGATTAGATTTTGCATGTTAATTGTTTGTTTTTATCAAAGTTAAGAACTGATTAGTTTTTGGGCATTCTGGGTAAATTTTAAGGTGGCCATTTTGGATTTTCCATCCTAAAATCTTCACTTTCAAGACTTGTCTACAGGTTTCCAGCCAAACCATTTGACGGATTCATCTGAAATTTTCAGGGATGTTTCTAACTTTCTACGTACCAAAGTTAAGAACTGATTAGTTTTTTGGCATTCTGGGTAAAATTTAAGGTGGCCATTTTGGATTTTCCATCCTAAAATCTTCACTTTCAAGACTTGTCTACAGGTTTCCAGCCAAACCATTTGACGGATTCATTTGAAATTTTCAGGGATGTTTCTACGTATCAAAGTTAAGAACTGATTAGTTTTTGGGCATTCTGGGTAAATTTTAAGGTGGCCATTTTGGATTTTCCGTCCTAAATTCTTCACTGTCACACTGCTGTGTTTTAGGTACGATATTGTTCAGTCTGTGCCTTGTTTGTTCTCATTTTTCATAATTATTTTCATTTCCATTACTAAACCTAACATCTTACTTCAATTTCCATCTGATTAACCTCATTTGATTAAAACATGCTGACTGGCAATTTTTATTCAATTTATAGGTTTAATGAGTTTACAAAGCATTCCAGTGGAGAAGGTAGCAAAACTTCACAGACAAGAGCCCTCCTCTTTGATATCACATTCCTAATGCTTTGCCATATCACACAACTACATGGTTCTGAGGTATGCTTTAAACATTCCTTATGTTAAAAGTTTAAGTAATTAAACTTATTTTAAAGTAGGAGCAAATGATGTAAGGTTACTACTTTCTGGTGCTGCGTTTGTATATACGATTAAAATATATATATTTGAAAATTGATTATAAAAACAGAAAATAACAGAAGAAGTAATTCAGTCACTACCGGTTTCACTTTTATTCTTCAGGTAACTGATTATCATTTAAATCGCACATTATGACATGAAAAATATTTTTCTCAGATTGTTGCGAGTCACCCAGAGAGTAAGGATGCCTTCTTCACCCAGTGGGCGTTGAAATGTCTGCCAGAAGATGGAAAATTTAAGTGCTTAGACCTTTTTCCAATGGCTGATGCAAACAAAGTGGAGGTCCTGTTGGGCCAGTTCAACCCTGGAGGAGAGTTTAAAACAAGGTTAGATCAGCTACATATATGTAACTCTTACATGGTACTTTTCATGATTTCCTTATGTAGTTGGATTTGTATTGTGCCATTATTCATCTTCAGAATTTCTCAAAGACAAAAATATTTCATTTGAATTCATTTATGCTCAATTTTCACTGTTATTTAGAAACTTATACTGCTCAGTTGTGTCTGCTTACTTGGATGTTTATTTATTCCATTTTATAAAGTACTGACAGAGCTTGATATCTTGAAATGATTTGCACAATCTTAAATTTTAATAAATTTCTGCAAACATACTTTTGAATCCTAAAAAGAAGCTTCAAGAATTTGTCATTTTATTTTCCTATTTATTGCATATTGGCATTTTACATGTCTTTTCAGTCTAAATTGCATATTGGCATTTTACATGTCTTCAGTCTAAATTGCATATTGGTATTTTACATGTCTTCAGTCTAAATTGCATATTGGCATTTTACATGTCTTTTCAGTCTAAATTGCATATTGGTATTTTCTATGTCTTTTCAGTCTAACAAAATGGCATGAGGTCTGCACCAATGCCCCATTTGCCATTGAACAGTTTCTACTGGCCTGGGAACAGGGAGCGATTACAGAGACAACTGTCAAGGTATTATTACCATTTAGAATGTTATCATGGCCTCAGTGGTCAATAAAAAATGTGTAGATTTAGGAAGAAACAAACAAATCAGACAAGGATTCTGTATTTACAATTGAATCAATAGAAAAGTTAAACAAAGGTATATCAATTACTTAGCCAATACTTCAAGGGTGAAGTTTGTTGTATTTACAATTGAATCAATAGAGCATGTCCTAAAAGTTGAAACAAAACCAAATCCATTGTATTTATTTAAATTCTTTTCTTACAAAGCGTCTTAGACAATATATCAAAGTTTTTTGTATTTCCATTTGAATCAATAGGCCATGCCCTTAAAGTTGAAACAGAAGCAAATCAATACTAATATACTATTTCTTTAAATACGCATTCTTATCTTTTAGAGTGTCTTAGACAATATCAAGAGCAAGGTATGTTGCATTCCTGTTGTTGTTTGTGCCTGGTTGACCAGCTATATTCATGTACTGAGTGAGGAACACCAGGAAAAAGCAAGGGAGGTTCTCAGATATTTGCTCACACCCATGTCTCCTGAGTCTGTTGATGCTAACTTCCTACAGTACTACAGTGACAGGTCAGTGATAATTTGATAATAAGGGATGGGACTTTTTTATAGATAATTAATACAGGCCCATAGCCAGCTTTTGATAAGGGGGTTCAGTTTTTGAAAAAAGGCCAAAGGGGGTTCAAATTTGATAATTTTGGTGCAAAATCTCTTGAAAAGTGCCTAAAATGGTGAAATCTACAAGATTTTGAAATAATTATCCCATCGAACGAAGTTCGGAGGGATATAGGGAACGCCTCCATCCGTCCATCCATCCGTCCGTCCGTCCGGGCAATAACTCAAATACCGCTGGCCCGATTTTGTTCATATTTTGTACACATATACTCTATAGGAGTGGAAGTTCTGCTCGAAAGCTGATTTTCAAAATGGCCGCTCATTTCAAAATGGCGGCCATTTTAGTGCCGATTTTACAGTAATTTAGGTGCAATATGTAAAACTGTAATAGCAATATGTTTTAAATGTAAAAAATTTATAAAGGACATTAATAATGCTACAAATGTAGATATTTGAGAAGCACATGGTAGCCATCTTGAAAAATGGCGGTCTTTACTCGTCATTTTCTGATTTTTGCTGTAACTCAAAAAATAGTGGAGCGATTTTGTTCATATTTGGTATGTGAATACTATAAGCATTGCACACTGTCTAATGACACTTTTGGTAGAAGGCGGCCATTTTTCAAATTGGCCGCCATTTTAACATATTTTACAATAACTCGAAAAGTAGTGGAGCGATTTTGTTCATATTTGGTATGTGAATACTATAAGCATGGCACACTGTCCTATGAAACTTTTGGTAGAAGGCGGCCATTTTGAAAAATGGCCACCATTTTAACGTATTTTACTACAACTCGAAAAGTAGTGGAGCGATTTTGTTCATATTTGGTATGTGAATACTATAAGCATGGTACACTGTCTATTTCTAATGACACTTTTGGAAGAAGGTGGCCAAAAGCAGGTGGTTAAAAGCATATTATTTCTTCTGATGACAACTTGGCTAGTGAGCAACCATTTTGAAAATGGTGGCCTTTCTGATGTGTTGTTTTATGATATTTGCTGTTCGTTTGTAAAAATGCCAGCCATTTCTGTTCGATGGGATTCGCTACGCTTTGGCGTTGCCGTTGTTCTGGTTTATTCAAGTTTAAAAAGCACTTCCTCTGACTCATATGCAATGCAAAGAATAAAATTGAATTTTGAGTGGATTTGAACTTTTCTGAAAGCCTTTCTCTTCATTTCTGGTCATATTGATTGTTTTGTGAGATGTCCTGTTAAAATCTTCATACAGATTCTGGTCAATTATATCAATGCCTGAATTTCATTCTTCAAGTTACAGAAATGTGTGACGGTCATGTAGGTGACACTGTGACAGCCATGTAGGTGACAGCCATCAGATCCAATTTATCAACAGAAAACCTGTTCATTTTCCAATCTTTTGCTTTTTCATTCCAGGGCCCAACTGCTAGGTGTAATACTAAAAACCATGACAAAGGACATAGTTCTGAATGAACAACAAGGCCATGTGTCTAACCTATACTCCTTGAGGTACAAACCTCTGAGGACAGACAAGAAGTATCAAGTTTTGCTCCAGAAATCTTTTACAGAGATTTGTACTAAAGGTCATGTGACGATCACCATGGTTCATCTTTTGGAAGATATCTTGAAGATAACTGGTGCTGAGTGGTTTTGCAGCAAATTGATAAAGGTACATATTCAGTGTGTAAATAACAGTCTTGTAGCAAGCCCCTGTACCCAATACTGTCCCTATTACAGGCTCGTTACAAGATATAAGATCAGAGGGGAGGAGTTAAAAGGGATTGGTGTAAGACTAATGTTATATGGAGTTCTTTATTTTCATTCATTGAGGCATCTTGATATGGTTGCTTCAAATTTACCTTGATAATCTAAGAATGAATCCGCATTTATAATGAGTGAACAAAACAAAATGTTAATAGTGTTCTCAAAGTAATGATATCGTCTCACAAAACCTTGTTATGATTATGTAAGATAAACATCAGTTCAACATCAAGGAATCTTTCAATAGAAACCCCATTAAGGGCCATGAATGATAATTTGTAAGAGTGACTGCTAGCCAAACAAATATGTGGACACTTTGACATACCAAACAGTGACAAGAGAGAAAAATAATGACACTCAAGGGAGGTGGTTCAATGTGGGCCAACCAGGGCATAACTCTGAATCACTTATTGTTTTGTTATCAAAAGCATGAGGACTAACTATCCCTCAACATGCCATGAACATTTCAAGATCCAAGTTGAGCTGTATATACTAGTGAGCATGTTATACATATAGCTCTGCCCCTTGCCCATAATATCATCAACTGTCCCTTGCCCATAATATCACCAACTGTCCCTTGCCCATAATATCACCAACTGTCCCTTGCCCATAATATCACCAACTGTCCCTTGCCCATAATATCACCAACTGTCCCTTGCCCATAATATCACCAACTGTCCCTTGCCCATAATATCACCAACTGTCCCTTGCCCATAATATCACCAACTGTCCCTTGTCCATAATATCACCAAGCAAGCTATCATGAGATCTGGTTTCTACTCCTGAAAATAAGCTGATAATGAAACATAGCTTATTACCATAAAAATCAAACAAATGGATCATATTTTGGTGAAGAAGAGTTTCTGAAGAAGTTCATAGAGTATCAACTAAATAAAGTTTTTAATTTGAGGCATCGATTGAAGTAATAACAATGATATATTATTTTTTCAGGAACTGGTAAACTATAACAGTCCAAGGCCCGAAGAGATGACCCAAGTTTGTGCATTGATCTACTCATTGTTTCACCTTGACCTTGAGCCATTGACCTTGTCCTTTCTGCACGATGTTGTCCCCAACCTGTTACAGGGCTCCGTGTGGCAGAAGTCTCAGCCATTGGTTGACCCGAGGGGCGAAGCATTGGCCAAGCTTTGTGTGATGTGTATCACTGCATGCCACAATCAGATACAGGCAACAGGTATTTTATCCACACTTTTTATTGCACTTTTTCGAAGTCGTCTTGTGCTGATGAGTGTAGGTCTGTGCGTCCATCTAAGTGTGCATTTGTGTGGGACGTCTTCATGGGCGGATCCCCCATATGTCTTGTTAATTTTTTTAATGTAGTCATGTTTTATTTACTTCACTTGTTTTGGTCATTATTATTGTTAAAGATATTGCAATTTGAATCCAAAAATTGAGGAAAATAACAAAAATTAGAGAAATATTTTCTGTGATTTATTACAGGTACAGCCAAATCAGCTGTTAGGTCAAGAAAGAGGTCGAGGAGAGAATTTGATATTGATGTAAGTTGAAGTTCTATTTAGCCTTGCCCAAGTTGGTATTTTCTTGTTGCAACCAATTCTTCTCCACTGATATTATGACATCCATCTGCCTTCATCAGAATAAATCCTTCAGAAAGAATAAATTAGGTTTAAAGAATGTATGTTTGTCACTGACATTTATCTGAAAGTTGTTAACAAAATTGTAAAATTAAGAATTCCTAAGTCCATTATTACTTTGACTTTGACATCCATGGTTACAACAATTGATTAAAAAAACTCCCAGTTTTAAATTGTTTCTGTTATTGACCCCCTGAATAGTGAAGACGCAAAAAAGAAACTCTTTATTGTAGGACCAGGAACAAGAAAGTACAGACAGTAAACCTTCCAAGTTGCCCAAACTGCACAGTGATGGAGCAGATCTGACATTGGACTCTGAGGGGTTTAACATTGACCTGCTAGCAGTTAAGGAAGAACAAGATTCTCTCCCGACTTATGATCTCAGAGACCCCTTGAACAAAGCTATAGGTAAATGTTATTTTTGCATACAAAGGTGAAAAATCAAGCAATGTTTCAAATGAATCTTAGGTGTACACAGCTACTGATAATGACCAAATGAAATTGGAAATTAAAACTTTTTTTATCTCACATTATGATGTTTTAAATATATACATCCAAAACCTCCTCTTATACTTAAAAATGGTTGCGTGCAGATGAAAGGTCATTAAGAATTAATAAAGATTGGTGAAAATTAATTGAGTATTTGCAATTGTTTATCTGTTTTCCAGCCAATCTGTTTAACCTGTTAAACCACATACTCAACCAGCCAAACCTCAGAGTGGGGAGTCAGTTTGCCATCACATTTATAGAGGAAGCTTTGAAAGTGGGACAGCCCCACTCTAAATATATACTGCAATTTATGCCTCTGAGCATGGTAAGTTTTATAGACCTTTGGTACATTATACTTGTATATGTACTCTTGTAGAACTTGTCAAAATTAAGATGTTTTTTTTATATCCTCTGTCAACATAATTTCCAATTTCTAACATTGTCCCTCAGAATAAAGCTCATATTTAGTCCCCAAGTTCCAGTGAATGATTTCTATATACACTCCATAATAATTTAATTTCCTGAAGATAAATCCCATATTCAAAATCTCCCATAACATATCCCTACATGTCAGGAACCAAGGACATTACTTATGCAGGGTTACTTAATGTACTGTAAATTCAAATGTATTTAACTTATGATTTACCGTTATAACTGTTTTCTATGCAGGGTTACTTAATGCACTGTAAATTTAAATATATTTCCAGGTGGGTCAAATGATGAAAATGTTTCCAAGGACTATAACTGCAGAGCTTCTTCTATCAGTGTGTGATTTATCACAAAACACTGGCAAGCTAATAGCTGCCAAATCAATAGCCCAATTGGCAGTTACTTTATGAGTGTTCACAGCTTATGACATATTGGCAGCTATTTGGTGACTAAAAACTTGTCGAATCAATGGCTATTACTAAGATAAAAATCAAAAGTTGTCAATTCAATCTTTAGATTGGCAATTGCAATATCAAGATTGGCAGTTACTCCTTGGAACAGTTGGCAGTTACTATTGAACATCTACTTTAAAGCTCTTAAACAAACAAAACATTAAATTGGCAGTTGTATTAAGGGCAGCTGCACTAAATAAGTAATATTTCAAAATCTCTTGTAGAAGTTATTATGATTAATGGCAATAAAATCTCTTGATGAAAAAAAAAAGTTATTTTTTATCAAAATAATATCTGATAAACTATGACAGTAAAACCTCTCATGTCAAACTGGTCTCATGTCGAAGTGGCACCACTTTTAAAAGTCAGTGGCCTCCCTGACTAAATATTCATTGAACCTCTTTTAGTGGAACATTTTTATGCAAAACAGTGTTCCACTTACACAAGTTTCACCAGAAGTGGTGACATATCATTTAAGTCTCCAATGTTTTGTTGATGGTGTTCGGCGGTTGGTTTTCAGTGTTCAGTACTTGGTGTTCGGTGATCAGGCAGCGTCTGTAACAAATGGTAGGTGTTCACACTTTGCCTTGTTCTATGTAATCTGAGAAATGACCAGTACAATATGTAGTTTGAAAGAACTTATAAATCATGTAAAAGGGCATGCTGCATACTCCTTGTTTGCTAGAAATTTTACAACATTGTACAACAAAATATTTGCAATAAAAATGTGCAAAACTTAAAACATGCATGAAAAGGAAATTAAATATAAAAATGAAATAAATATAAACAATCTTTATAACAGTTGTATTGTTATCTGTGGTAAACCATACATTGAGGTTGATAGTCCCTTAGCAATTTTTGTTTTTTACCCTCAAATATGTAAGGGCTCAAGTCAAGCTATCAATCTTTTGCACCATTAATTGACTGCTAGCTCATATCAGACATACCTTTCCCCTGTTCTTCAAACCTTATTGAATATTTCAGTTACGTAATTTACTCTCATGTTTTTCTATAGCAAAATGAGGCTTCCCCCTCTACACCATTATCTAACAAACTGACAAATATAATTATCTTTGCAAAATATATTACATTTTGTATAAAGCTGAATGTCCAAAGCAAAGTATTTTGATTCAATGAGAAGTAAAAATATCAAAATAAACGTTTATGATCATTTTGTTATTGGCTTGCCTTATATCTGTCAATAGATTCAGCTGGTATAAAATGTGATAACGAATGTTTATTGTTAAAGAATCTGATTACTCTAATGATAAATGTTGCTTTTATTTTAATCATGAATTTGTATTTGTTGGTTTCAAATGTAAAGTTCCTCTTGCAGAGTAAACTAGTTAATCTGAAAAATGTAAGATTTTTTGATCTACATTAGGTTACTGCAGTATCAGATCTAGCAGGGTGTCTCCATTTTAGCATGTTTTGGGTCCAATTTCTAAAAATCTAGTGCATACTTTAAACTCCAGAGTTATACAATAATTAAGTAATGTAGTCACTACATTTATTAATTAAAGCCCCCGATAAATCGGGCTACGTATACCGCCGTGTTTACATTAGGGGATTAGAAGAGTTTATTTTTACTTTAGGTATGCAAGCAATATTAATATTTGGCCTTCATGCATGTACTTGTGTGTACAATCAGCATGCCCTTCAATAGTATATAAGCCAGGCTATTCAAGTACAACATAATGTACACTATTTATGTGTGTACAACATGGGAATACAATTCCCTGGGAAACAAAACACAAATACTTTTTATATGTTCAAAATGAGCCATTTGATTGATGCATACACTTAATACCTTAATATATAAACATCTACAAAGTATATCTAATAGTCATTTTCAATCCCAATGGTGAAACTTGCCTGGTTACGATTATATGGGAAATCAACACGGGACGATAGTTGTTCACCTTCCTGCCTTACCTCTGAAGCCTGTACCCTGGAATCTCTTTATATAGGTTAGCGAGAGCGCTGCGCCTGCGCAGTTTTAAACTTTGGCGCACACTTTAAGGAAGATTCTACACTTCTGTAGCAAATTATACACTTTGGATCTTAAATAACTTCACCAATTGATTACTTAGAGTACCTTTAGCATATCTTTTGGGAGATATTATATTTGAGATGGTAAAGAATATATTGCTAGTCATTAATTTGTACAGGCTGCTTGCAATTTTGTCACCCCTATACCTTTCAATATTGGAATTGGTAAAGTAAAACAGGTCAAGATTCAGTCTATAGACCTATTAACAGGTTCACTGTCAGTTTGTTCATTATTTCTATTGGCAATGATGAAATAAAACTGGTTAAGATCATAAGCCAGGTATTCTTTAAGTCAGGCTTTAGGTCTATGGATCTATTTGACCTTAGCTGTGCCTCTGGTGTCTGATTGAAAGTTTTGTTGTATGATTGGCGTAATGTGGCCATTCAAATTTCATTACTTTCTCATCATGAGCATATTGGTCTATACATTTCCTGTATGTCTGAATAAAGGACCAAAGTAGTCCACTTTCTGGCACACTCTCAGGGAATCCTTCATCCAGCAGGTGGCACCACCAGTCAGTGTCTTTTGTATATTTGACATGCTGTAAGAACCAGATAAATGCAGGGATGATATTAGACTTTTTAATTGGATGATATATCTCCCTACCTGGATAATCTACATCATATACAACATCATTCTGTAATGTTATATCGAATGTATCAGGTTCACACCCTGATTGATTGTCCTTCCGTCCACACATATCCCTGACAACAGCCTCAAAACATTCACCCACGTTGTTACTCTTACATCTCACTTGATGTTTTAATACCAGAGTCTTCAGCGTGAAGGAAGATGTTTTCCCCCCAACAGTACAAAGTATATGGCTGATGAATTTCATGCATATAAACACTTGTTTATGCCATCTGGTTAAGACATGTTTGTTATCATTTGGTGGGTCTACAATGGATTCCATCCAGTGACAATCTTCAACAAAACATTTACATAATTTCAAATAGAATTTTTTCTCTACTTCCCCACCTAAAGGAACCATTACAGTTCTAGGTGAGCGACCAAATCTCTCTATGCAGAAACAGAGGTCAATATCAGTTGTTGTAAGGGGTGTTCCCAAGCGTAGCCATATACTTGGCCCATGGCAGTATTCATTCATACTACACACACCAACCGGATATGTGTCCTTAGGGCCATATTGTAAGTCAGCATATCCTTTAAATTTAGATCCAAGCCTAGATTCCAGTGAGTGTTTGATTGCGTGTTGTATTTTCTTAACAAGTTTACAAGATAATATATGTCTACCTTTGGTATATTTCTTCACCATATCATCAGCAAATCCTTGTTTTAGGGAAGCAAGTCTGACTGTTACTACACCATAGCCTATATCTCCACCCCCATACCTAAAACAATCTTCTCCAAGATTCTCAACCTGGACATTTTCATCATCTGATAGAGCTAAGGGGATCAAGAAATCACACTCATCTACAGATACAACTTTGGTTTTCTCATAGTGACTCCCTCGCCCAACAAGTTCTTTAGATTTGAATGCAGGTTCTTTTGCTCCTACATCAGCACAGAGATCCTGTACAAACCTCTCTACATAATCAGTGTGTTCTTCCAACTGTTCCTGTGTGTATTTCCCAGAACTATGGACTTCAGTCTTAACAGAAATAAATTCAACAAACTCTTCGAGGTTATCACCAATCCTGCTATAAGTAAATGTTGAACCTAGATATGCTGGAAATAGTCCTAATATCATTTCCTTTAAGCCATATAGATATTCCGATTTTCTGAATATAATGTTACCCATGTTGATGTATTATTTATATATTTTCCAGAGTTGTACCTTTCTTAATAAGTCTTTATAAAGTTCCTTTAAGGTCAGGGTGCATGATGGGAAATTTTCTGCATTCCTCAATTGAGTCACATGTTATTTTTCAAACAAGAATCACTCCTTCCCTTCATTGTCTATATCTTCCAGTTTTGCACAAAGAGTGCACTTATGTTCCTAGAAAAGACTTGTGAGAAGAATGTTTCGATAAAGTGTATAAAAAACAAGAAAATTCAGTGAAAAAAATCAGAAAATTTTCAGAATTTTTTTTCACTGAATTTTCTCATTTTTTATACATTTTACAAAACAAACCTTCTCACAAGGCTTTTCTAGGCACAGAAGTGCATTCTTTGTGCAAACTTGGAAGATGCAGACAATGTGGGGAAGGAGTTATTCATGTTTGAAAAATAACATGTGACTCAATTGAGGAATGCAGAAAATTTCCCAACATGCACCCTGTCCTTAATGATCACAAGAACTTCCCAAAATATTCTCTTCAGTCTAACAGGCAATTGATTCAACAGACTTATTCACCAGTCACCTTATAATAAATATAAATGTTGAGTCAACACACAATACCTACTTAACATGGTCCTGTTATGTTTAGCTATATAAATCAATTGATTTTTACACAGCTATTGTAGCTTATAGCATTTGAAGTTCTTTGGAAAATGTATAAAGCAAGTAGTTTTAGGGGAATCCCCTTTTAAAAACTACTGCGAATTTCCATTTGATTCATTCAATTATATCATGGGCTTTCATAGTTGAAAGCCCATGATTATATCAACTTATGATGAATGAAAATTACCATTTTAATCATCTATCAAATCTTTCCCTTTTGGTATTAGAAGATGTCATTGCGTTCTTATATGTTTCATTTTGTGCTCATTATACTGTGCACATTATACTGTACTCATAGTATTTTTCATGTGCGATTTAATTTTGCACTTTTTGCAAGTGTGGTAAAACACAAAAAATAATTTTTGCGAAGTTTGCCAATCAACCGCTTGAATACCAGCCTCTAAAATGGGTTTGAAACCAGAGCATTTTTAATTTTTGGCCAAATTTATGGACATTTACCATCTAAAGACACAATATGTGATGGTTGATTTCATATGAATAGTAAACATGGACCCATTACATACATTTTGAAACATAATTTGTGTAGATTGGATAAAAATTGTCAAAGTTCGAGCAGTTTTAGTGAAAACTTCTATGACAGATATGACTGTCGCTCTGGGTTCCCAGGGAATCTTATTTGTGACAGATATATCCATTGTTCTGGGTGTTCAAGAGATTAAATCCTCAAATGACCACAAACTGCAGCATACCAATAACCAGTAAAAATAGGCATGACTATTTCCTCATTTAAGCAATATGAACATAAAAACAACAATGATAGGTCTGATACATGTTTTATAAATAAAAATCAGGTTTATTTTTTCAGATTAAACAAAATACATTTCAGATCGAGTAGAGAAGAGCAATAGTCAATGTTTCTGTATCATCCAATTATTTAATATTCAAACAGTGAAAGTCTATGTCATGCAGTTGCATCAATCATTCAACAGGACTGGGCCAAATCTACAATTAAGCTGACTTAGACAGCAAAAGGTGAATATCCTATCTCAGTTGTAAAAACTATTTAATCATTTTGGAAATTCCAGTCTGTCTCTACTCGGCTTGGTCTAAATCCATCCATTGTTTATATTTCCTAATTTATATACACCCAATGTCTTATCTGTTTCCATGGTTACACAAGTAATGTCTCTAGGTTGTTTGTTGTTATTTTGTGAAGTGTTTCCATGGTAACAGCCTCAGAATGTTTGTTCTCATCACTGCCATAGAAGACTGGAACAAAGAAAATGAGAGAATGTTATGGTGATCATGTTTCAAACGCAAAATAGACATGAATAGAGTAGTCCGCAGATTAATGTCACCACCTGTCATTTTTTACAGACGCAGACTGCTGAACACCAACCCAATCGCCGAACACAAAATTATAAGAGACTAATTATAATAATAATATATATGACACTTCTGGTGGTAACATAATAATATCAGCATCAGCGTGATGAGAGGAGTGTCATCTCTGTCATCTGGGAAACAATACACATAACATATGACAACATATGACACATCGATTTTCACAAGATGTGACATAGAAAATTATCAAAGCAGCAAGGGATTTGTTATGCTAAGAAAAGGAGACAGACATTTTAAAATGGACCAACAGTACAGAGATACAACGGAGATGCCATTCCATTAAATTTCATTCCGAGGGAAGACAAACTAGACATAACGAAAGAAGTTTAACACATGGCCATGCTTAATGAACATGACCAAAGCATATGATGGCCTTTCATTGATCAGTATTTGGAAACATATCAATTTAGAATATCCATCAATCTACATAAAGATGATATTACTGTATTATCAGCGAAAAAGAAAATGACAGGATGGTCATGTTTTGTAATATGATTATATAAAAAAGAATGCAATGCAAAGAACATTTTTAAAACCTGCGAATTTCCATTCATTTGATTAATTAAGTTTTATTTATACACATTGGTGCTTTTGACAGAGTGAGCATTCGATGAATAAATTGTTTATTCCATACCTGAGTAAAGATATAGGTGGCATTCCAGGTTCACTGCCCTTCTTAAAGCCTGAAAGAAACCAACATAAAGTATTACTAAAAAAATTAAAGGCATGTTTAAATGCACTAAAACCTGTCTAACATGTCTAATCTGAACGCCATTGGGACCAGCTAAAAGCATTTGGATTAGAAGGTGTTCACATTCCGACGTTTTCGCATTTGCAAAATTTTTTTTTTTTGAGGAAACATATCACATTCTCTAATAAATATTCATAGTTGACAACATAGCTTGATGACGTTCCAACAAATTACAGAATCTGGACATTATCTTTCCACTCTGATTTGAAATAATTGTCACGGGAAAACTCTATTTATAGGGTAAATAATTGATATCATGTTACCATTCAAACTAAAATATGAAGAAAAGATTACAGGGCAAATATTGATCACTCAAGGATTGAGAGATGGTAAAGGTTAAGGTCAGTACAAGGGTCATATTTTTGGGTGGTCATTTCTTGGCTCTACTAATTTTGGTTAGCGATCGCTGGCGTGACTTGAAATACGCAAATTGCGGGACAGTTGGACGGCCTGTAATCTAGTGTCACTCCTGTAAATACCACTTGCGGGAAGGACAGTGTTTTTTAATACTTTAAAAACAAAGCCATGCCACATCCAATGGTGTGTATAGTAAGTTTAAGTGCATGTATAGTAGCCATATGAGGTATTAATGTAAAGTTCAGGGCAAGTACTTTTTAAGTGTACCATTCTTAGTCCAAGACAGTTGAACTAGCAAAATACGAAAAATGCGAATGGAAAATCACTATATCTTGAAAAATACTAATTCAATTATGTTCATTTTTTCAGGAAAAGAAAGAAGAGTCTGAGACTATGTATGTGTAGCTCCTGTTGTCAGTAAGTTGTAAAACATGATACCCTGGACACCTGCTCAAATGGCAGTTGTACTAGGAAAATATGAAAATGCAGTCAGAGGTAACTGCTACGGCAATAAAACCAAATAACTTTCTAACCATGGTGTTTTGGCACTTCAGATTTGGCACAAATTATCCTCATTCAATGTGTAGTGAATTTGTGGAGTTTCATCAAAATCACTCCAGGGACTTTACAGTCATGGTCAAAATGCCTTCTTAAGTATCCCTGAACCAGGGTGTTTGACTGCGATTTGAAAGCATTTCAACCATGACTGTAAAGTCCCTGAAGTGATTTTGATTTCACTCTACAGATTAACCATACAGTGATTGAAGATGATTTGTGCCAAATTTGAAGAGCCAAAACACTATGGTTAGGAAGTTATTTATTTAATTTTTTTGCGGTTGCAGTCACCCCTGACTGCGTTTTTCTGATTTTCCTAGTACAACTGTCTTTTGAGCAAGTGCCCAAGGCATCATGTTTTGCAACTAACCATTTACAGGAGCTATACATACACAGTCTCTTCTTTATTTCCTGAAAATATGAACATAATTGAACCAGTATTTTTCAAGATACTTGTATAGCGATTTCTTTGGGTTGCGTTTTTTTTTAACACCCTGTATTTAAACCTACAATAATCCATCATACACTTTTGAAATAGATCATACATGACATCTAAAATTAGAACTGGCCATGTTGTATGTTGAATGTTTAAGTCGATCTCCAAGCCTTTCGTGAAGGTACGCAGCGAACGAAAGGAATTTTTAGAATGTGTTAAAGTATGATGATGGACTGCGGCAGCAAATACAGAAAATTAAATGTATGGGCAAAACATATTAAATGAAATAACTTTGCTTTATATTAATGTGGCAAAAGGGCCCAAACTGAGAACATAATGTCTCCTGGGTAAATTCTATCGTGTTTTTTCCTATGACTAGTGCGCACACACAATAAAAATCGACCAATCAAATTTGAGATGCGCAGAAAATACCCGCAGAGAACCAAATCAAAGAACCGAATCAGTTGTAGATTGCCCTTAGTGGAAAATAGTGATGTAGGTCAAAATTTACTTGAGTCTCTAGCCAATTCTTGGCTAGAAGTAATTCCATCTGAAACACCGTGAACTATTGTAAAATTTCTAGTCAGGCTTCAATAAATTTAAGTAATATTCTAAAAGCCGTCATGTTAATATTTTACGAATTGAAATGGAACTGGCTAGGCTCCTTGATGAGATATTGCATGATTTCGTCAGGATTTCGTCTAAAATTAAAACAAACGGCTCTAAGAAAAATGGCGATATTCGAAAACTGGACAAAATGTCATTAACGTCTGACATTAGTAACTTGCTGTAAATTCTAAGTTAGCGATCCAGAAGATGTGAACTAATACATTGATCACTTCAATGCATGTTTTTGAATTTTTTGTGAGGTAATAAGACCAAAACTCGCAATTCAAATTGTGATGTGGAAAAATGGCGACCATTTTATTTCTAATTTTATGATTACGACATGACCCGTATACAGCAGTAAAAAACATTCAGGGATTTATCTTTGGACGAAGGCCACGATATAGTGGCCTCTACATTGAAAGCCCATGGAAGAAGGTAAATCAAAATAGTTCCAACATGAACATGTTTACAACGTGTGTGCCCATCATCTAAGAATTAAGCAAATGGTAGCAAACGCAAGTTACAATAAATGGACGCTGATATCTCAAAAAGTTACCTCCCTTTGATTTGATGTACACTCTGTTAAGCATGATGAAAGGCAAGAAGTTTAGTTAGAAATAAAAGAGTTATCTCATGAATGGGACCCTTACATAGCTCCTAAAAGGTAGAAGACACTAAATGGTGTAACACTATAAGCTGAATTTTGTCCACATAGAGCATGTGCACAATACTAAAGACATGTAAAATTGAACTGTCAAAAGAACTGAAATATACTTACCAGCTCGCCTCTTCCGGAAGTTATGATACGTTATGGTGTAACTACGGTAATTAATTTTAAAATATTGAAAAAATCACAAAATACAAGTTCTGAGGTATATATCGCCATTCTTAAGCGAATTAGCCCATACTATGACTATATATTCGCACCCCCATATACAGATATATATAAACTTCATCTTCACAATAAATTGAGCTTCTTTCAAATTTCCATTTTTTGAGATAAGTGCCATTTTCTTACAATTCAAGCCGTAAAAATAGTTGGAAAGTGCTTCCCAGTTGAGGTTAATGGCTTTTATACTTACATTAATGTATGGAGCACTTAAAATGTACTTAGAATCGTATAAATAGCTCTATTCTGTGAGATTTATTTTTGTTTTTATTTTTACATTTTTCTCACCTCACAATTGAAGAGCTCCGCTGTTGATTTACATTCAGTTACACGTATTTCATTTAAAATTCGCCATGATTGGAACAAATGATGGTTGGTTTATGTTTTATTCATTTAGTTTGTATTTGAATCTAGCTACTTAAACACAAAACATGTCTTCGTGTTATGCTAAAGAGCAAAGATCGCGAATTCTAGGTGAAGCCAATTATTTTGCACAAGTCATATCCTGATTGCATCATAGTTACTTTGTACTAGTCACATCCTGATTGCATCAGCCAATTAACGTGATTTACAGTTTACACATGGTTTCAATATACATGTTATACTACTTCCTAGGGTAGTGTTTTTTATACTTTAAAAACGAAGCCATTTCGATCAGTTTTTATAATCTTTGGTAGAACTGAGAGGTATTGCAATACATATTTAAATTAATACACATGAGTGTATTTGATGAACTCTCAAAAAATAAAACCCACAATAATATCTTTTTTATTCACAATTTCATGTCATTGTTTCTAACAAGTCGCCTCTTTCTCTCTTTTCTTTATTTTTGTCAACAGTCAAAATCGGAATTTAAAACTTGGTTTCTTTACAAGCTCTGCTTCTGTAAATACTAAATAACATGAAAAATGTTAAACCTTACATCCTACACTTATTTGATATGAAATAGGCGATCATTGATATCATTTTTGTGCTGTTAAGTGTGGATCTTTTAATTTTTTAGTTAAACTTGATCGCTGATCTCTGTCGATGTGACGTCACGCATTAAGTATGCACGCATGGGCAGTACAATACATAAGGCAATATGGCGTCTTAGGCCTATACATGAGCCAGAATGGAGGTCTGCAAGTTGAAATGAATGTGTTTGTTTATGCATCAATCGATCACACATATAATCCAGACAATCTTTCAAATCATATACTTAACATTGTAATGGATTTATTTATTTTGTGAGCTGACGTTCCCTTTAATTTTCATTGGTGAAGCAATGATTTTACCTAAAATGAGTCCCTGTCTTTGCATAGTGATATTTAAAAATCGAGAAGCAAAACCTATGTTGAATATACTGTGTATTTATGAAGTTTATATAGCCTAGGGGAACTCAAAAATATTGTTATTATATCGGCAAATTCGCTCGAAAATGGTTGTACACCCTAGAAATTGAATGTTGTTGATTTTTTCAATATTTTAAAATTAATTACCGTAGTTACACCATAACGTATCATAACTTCCGGTAGAGGCGAGCTGGTGAGTAATTTCTATTATTTTGACAGTTCAATTTTACATGTCTTTAGTATTGTGCACATGCTCTATGTGGACAAAATTCAGCTTATAGTGTTACACCATTTAGTGTCTTCTACCTTTTAGGAGCCATGTAAGGGTCCCATTCATTAGATAACTCTTTTATTTCTAACTAAACTTCTTGCCTTTTATCATGCTTAACAGAGTTTAGATCAATCGACCCCTATGAACAGGTACATTTTGATTTATAACACTATGGGGGGTAAGCGTTTCATAGTTGGTCACGAATGCCATATGTGCAAAATAGTGTTCAGAATTTTCGAATTTCGTGTTGAATAACGGTACTCAGACCAAAAGCCCGTGACCTCTTAGAATTCAAGTGGGCGATAATAAAGCAATCTACTCACCCAGGTATAGAATAGTTGGTATAAAGCCCCAGTGAAATGTAGTTTTTGCTATTGTAAACACTACTGACACCCTCCTCTTCATTTCGGGACTCATCTTCACCATTTTAGACTATTTAGATCGAATAATACCAGATAAATGGAAATATTGACAAAATGTGAAATTTTTAGTATTCTCGAACGTCGTATGTCACAACGCTTCTGATTGGTGGAAATCTTTAAGTTACGGAAATCTGACCAATTAAAAGTTAGTTATTAAAATTATTAGAAAAATCCAACATGGAAGTTGAAACACATGTTCCTGAAAGTTTAGTCGTTTCTTTACGAAATGGTGCGAGTTTGGTGAAAGCTAAGCCTGTATTTTCATACGATTCTAAGTGAGTATATTATTTTTTCTCTGGAAGATATCTTTGTTGCTCGACCAATTATAAGTGATTGTATTATTTGTAGAATTTCTAGATTATTTTTCCAACTTCTCTCGGAATGTACTAAAAACCCTTCGACCTACGACCCTTCGACCCTACGACTTACTGGGTGTCAAGAATTTTTGGAATATATTTTATTGAAAAACCCTTCGACCTCTGATTTCCCAGTCCAGTTTACTAAATGATTACGTATAGTTCCAACTTCGAGCTCCCTGTGCACGCAAATACGCATTTTACCTGGTAATTGTCACAGGGGCTTGTCTGGAGGGTTGGGCAAGCCCTCCGATGAGTCTACTGCTTATTAATAGTAAAAAGGGTGGTCGGTTTTGATGCTACAGTTGGGGACATAAATAAATGACAGGTGGATTTGCTGAAGTGAGGATTTCCCATGTTAAAAATAAGAGAATTTACAAGAGGCCATAAATCAGTGGATGAGATTATACAAAATGTAAAATATACAAATTTTAAGGGATATGTATCTAGACAATATTGGAAATTATGGGCTTTCAGACCACCATAATTAGGAAATGGTGATCGAAAATCGACCTGTCATTTATTTTTGTCCCCAACTGTACCTGAAATTTGTAGAAAATGATTGTTTATAAGTTGTTAGATATATCAAGTAAAAATATATGGAATCCTTTCAATAATCGACATGCTGATTCAAACAACACTACAGAGTAAACTTACCTAAAATGGTAGCAATCCATCCACTAGTTGCTGAGATGTGTGAAGAACATGTAAGGAAATGATTAAATTTAATTGAAAATGCAAAACACGACAATTTTCACCCTCAAATTGTTAGCTCCAGAGTCGATTTCTTCCCAAAGACATGTCCACTGTTAAAAAATGGTAGTCCCTAGAGCTCTTTGTTTCCTTAGGTTCATTCCCGTATATTATTTTAAACGAAGGACAGCCTATAACGACTGCTATACGCAAAATAGATGCATGAAGTTATGTTTCGAAACTGAAAATGTGTTCCATGCGCAGTTGCGTTCAATCCAGCAATTTGATTAGTTCATATTATATGAACGCATGCGCAATGACCACATATTTTTCTAGATAGATGTCACTTGCGTTCATTATTTCACACCAGTCCCTTCCCATGATGCGCCTAATATTGCGGGAATATTTTCCTTTAGTGATAAAACAAATAACTCTCATCTTCGAAATATGTTTTCCGTTCCTTGGCAATAATCTTTCATTTGGTACTGGCCGAAAAGTAATTCGAATCGTTCTGAATCGTGGGAATGAAGTACTTTCTTTTTTGCGCATGCGCATAGAACACGGGATATTCGGCCATTTTTCAACTTTCAGTTTCGAAACATAATTTCATGCATCTATTTTGCGTATAGCAGTCGTTATAGGCTGTCCTTCGTTTAAAATAATATACGGGAATGAACCTAAGGAAACAAAGAACTCTAGGAACTACCATTTTTTAACAGTGGACGTGTCTTTGGGAAGAAATCGACTCTGGAGCTAACAATTTGAGGGCGAAAATTGTCGTGTTTTGCATTTTCAATTAAATTTAATCACTTCCTTACATGTTCTTCACACATCTCAGCAACTAGTGGATGGATTGCTACCACGTTAGGTAAGTTTACTCTGTAGTGTTGTTTGAATCAGCATGTCGATTATTGAAAGGATTCCATATATTTTTACTTGATATATCTAACAACTTATAAACAATCATTTTCTACAAATTTCAGGTAGCATCAAAACCGACCACCCTTTTTACTATTAATAAGCAGTAGACTCATCGGAGGGCTTGCCCGACGCCTCGAGACAAGCCCCTGTGGTAATTGTCAAGCAAAAATGTTTCAGTAGAAAAATTTCTAAAAAAGATCGTCTACACAGCAAAAATACGAACGCTGAAAAAAAACGTACGCATTTCGTTCGGACTTTTCACGCGAATTACGTATAATTGCGTTCGAAATTTTTCGTCCCTAACCCCCTAGTATGTTGATACTCATTAGCATGGCACATTGGCCAGGTGGCCATTTTGAAAAGTGGCCTCTACAGTATTTTAAAGTCTTATTTTACTTTTTTACTAAAACTTGAAAAGTAGTTGAACGATTTTGAGATCAAAAGTTCGTTGGGATTTGCTCCACCTCGCGTTGCTGTTATCTAGTTCTGAAATGTTTCATATCTATGTCTAATAAATATAGTTGTATAGATGTGTTTGTAATAACCTTTATGCCCTTAAAATGTATATATTCAGGGGGGGGGGGCATTCGTGGGTTCAAGTCGACCACTCCATTGGCCAAATATTCTCTCAAAATCAGTACAATTTTTCACGATTCTGAGCATTTTCAAGATTTCTGGGCCACTTGAAAATTGTCAAATGTTCACCCCTTGATCCTTTTGAAAAACTTAAATTGGCAAAAGCTGGTTATACGAACCTGATATGACCTAGCTTGCAAGCTTTTTCTTGAGTTTGTGTTTATTTTCCTTGTACCCTTGCATGCTTTGGATTTTGTAGGATGCAAAACAAAAAATCTACTTATTTAGTTGGCAATAATTCTTAACTATACAAATCCAAATTGAATCAAAGTTGATAAAATCAAAAGACGGTTCTCTTTAAACTATATAAAAAATTTGACCTCCTGAAAATATGCACGATGCGCCACTGTTACAATGTGATGGGAAAAGCACAAGATGATTTTTACTGAGGAGGTAAGAAACGTTCACATTCGAATGTGCTTGAATACATTAAACCTGCACATCGCTCCAAAACGAAATATGTTGACATATATTGTTTTTACATTTTCAAGCTCTAATATAAAGTTTATGTAAATAAAAAAAAAAATATCTGCGTAATGTCAAAGAACAATCATTTAGTTAAAAAAAATAAAAAGGCGATTGCGGGATTTTAACCCGGGCCTCCCGCGTGCTAAGCGAGCATTCTACCTCTAGACCACCGTGATTCAATGAATGGTGGAAGTAATTAAACGCTACTTATTTTGGATGCTATGATTCGGAAGTGACGTCACATTCTTCATTTAGAAACCTTTCCAAAATCATATCGCCGGCTCCGATCGAAGTCCAGCTTTTAATATCTTTAGACTCTCTTGGGACAGATTCTTAAGTTCTATACACAAAGTAATATTTCCAGCAACTTCATATGGACTGAGAAATATCTAGAAGGTCGAAGGGTATATAAGGGTAATATATTTCAAAAATTCTTGACACGCTGTAAGTCGTAGGTCGCAGGGTCGAATGGTTTTTAGTACATTCCACTTCTCTCACAGTCAACAGTTCAACTTTTCCCTTGAAATCATAGGGCAGGGGTAATTCAACACGACCTAGTATAGGTCTTATTTCTTATCTGACATATCTTGTTGCCCAAACAAGATAACTTCTGTGTATATGGTGCCAAGTATGCAGAAAATAAATCTGCTTCATTTCGTCAGTAGAACGGCAAAAATAAGAAATTGGGAGACCATTGTGCAATAATATATGGAAAAGTATATTCATAATGTACATGAATGACATTTGTATATTTCAGATTTTTTAGTTTTTTGTGCAATAAGCCTGTGCCGTCTTGTAATTTGAAGAATTTCAGCCATCTTATTGAAAATAACATGGCAGAGAAACATCCAAATATAAGAGGCCACACACTTTATAAGCCAAACTAGAAGCAATCCAAGATATACAAATGTCATTCATGTACATTATGAATATACTTTTCCATATATTATTGCACAATGGTCTCCCAATTTCTTATTTTTGCCGTTCTACTGACGAAATGAACCAGTGAAATGGACTTGAATATCGAAATGGCAAACCGTGTCAGTAAATAAATCATTAGGCGTAATGATAACGATTTGACTATCGGAGTTCTAATACTGTCATTAGGGGTGGGGATCACCCACATGCTATCTATTGCAAGACTTATGCCTGGCACAACCGTCACCATGTTATTCAGTGTTTTTAAGTTTTGCAAGGATTCTGCCATAAGGTGCTATGGAAGTTAACAGGAAATGACAAAACAAAAAATGTCAAAACCATGCTGGATTTTGAAAATGTTTTGAGTTCATGTTTGGACCTCCAGTCAGTTAACTAGAGTCCATTTCACTGTCTTATTACGTCAGTAGAACCCCAAAAATAAGAAATCGGGAGTCCATTGTGCAATAATATATGGAAAAGTATATTCATATTGTACATGAATGACATTTGTATAGATTATTTCAGATTTTTTAGTTTTTTGTGTAATAAGCCTGTGCCCTCTTGTAATTTGAAGAATTTCAGCCATGTTAATTTTATTGAAAATAACATGGCAGAGACGCATATAAGAGGCCACACACTTTATAAGCCAAACTAGAAGCAATCCAAGATATACAAATGTCATTCATGTACAATAGGAATATATGTTTCCATATATTATTGCATAATGATATTTCGATTTCTTATTTTTTAGGTTTTACTGACGCAATTAAACAGTGAAATGGAATTTATTTCCACATATCATTTACATGACCGGGAATTACTCGAGTCTCTAGCCAATACTTGGCTAGAGGGGATTTCATCTGGAATACTGTGAACTCCATTTGAAAAAAGCTGGCCGCTGTGTCATAAATTTATTGAATATTTAAATAATCGCCAGATAAATAAATCATTAATCAAAACGGACCCCGCTTGGCTCCTTGATGAGATATGACATGATTTCATCTAAAAGTAAAACAAAATTGCTCCAAGAAAAATGGCGATGTTCGAAAACTGGACGAAATGTCGTTAAAGTCTGACATTAGTAACTGGCTGTAAATTCTAAGTTAGCGATCCAGAAGATGTGAACTAATACACTGATCACTTTATGTGTGTTTCGGAATTTTTGGTAAGGTAATAAGACCATAACTCGCAATTCAAATTGTGATGTGGAAAAATGGCGGACATATGTTAGGCGTAATGATAATGATTTCACTATCAGAGTTCTAATACTGTCATTAGGGGTGGGGATCATCCACATGCTATCTATTGCAAGACTTATTATATTCTATTCAAATTCTATCACTGTTAAATTGTATATCTGCTTCCAGTGTTCGCGTTGACGCCGTTTTTTGCCATTTTTACGGAAATTTCAGAAGGTTGGACGTAAAAATCAAAATCAACTTACGTTCCTAGGACGCTAAAATTATAAACTGCTTCAAGATAACTTTTACTGCAGCACAGTAGCGGTGAGACATGATTTTCATCAAGATTTTCAAACTCACTACCTTGATATGCGAGCAATGATCCAGGCATAGGCCAAGGGAAAAGTAATAGTAAGCTGTATATAGAAGAGACAGGTCCACAAGTAAGATTGAAAATTTTTCAAATTTTTTTAGTCTTGGCACTGGTTCTCCTTACCATGGTATCAAATTGTATTCCCAAATCTCTCCAAAATCTTCTTCAAAGTGTTTTTCAAACTTATATCATTGTTTTTTTCAAATCTTTATCTAAAAACTGCATATAATACTGCATATAAAACAACAACTATGGATGCAATTGCCTGGCAAGCTGAAACTGATTGTCACTGGTGGAGGTCAGGGAGGTCAGCAGTGACCAATCAGATCACTTGTTTACTAATGAACTTGCCAGGCAATTGCAGGTTTCAGAAATTCTCTCTTTTAGACAGCATTATTCACTCTACATCATCTGACTGAGTTTCAATCTTAGGTAAGAGCTACAAACTATCAATTTTCTATCAACTGCCCATTGCTTTTTGAAAATAATACACTAAATATTGTTGAAATCTCCATCTTAACAAGTGGTCTAAGTCAGAGTTGTTCACCTGTCTCTTCTATATACTGCTTACTATTACTTTACCCTTGGCCTATGGATCCAGGTATATTTATATCGACAAATCTGATTGGCTATCATGACTACCGAAGATTAACTGAGTTTCCAGTATGAGACATGGATTTTGATTGGTTTCAATATATTCCGGAAAATGCCGCAATCGAAATGGAAGATCAAAACATACAATATTGCAGAAATCCCCTGTGGTTCCCCACAAATTGAAACGATTGTTTTTCACGATTATTTTTATTATTTCCACTAGAAACCATTATATATCGATCTAATGTTATACATCAAGATAATTGTTTAATGATAGATCGAGGTTTTTCATCTAAAAGTCTTCAGAATAAGGAGAAATGTTAACTCCTTCATGACTGACAATTTTGGGGAAAATGGAAAGAAATGAAAAACTGAAATGTAAATGAATCTAGAAGCAAGAAAAGGAAGCAACACCCAATAAGTTTTATATCATTTTGAAGGGCTATACCCATACTTTATGTTTTTTGAAAAAATGTGAATATGCAAATGAAAACGATAAAATCCCATGTTAAATCGCCATAGGGATTTTCCGAGAATTTGCAGTCTCGAAGCTCTAAAAAATTTATTTGTAGGAGTTATGTCATAGTACAAATACCACTGAAATCAGCATAAGAAGATTTATAATTCTGTGTTTTCAGATTTTTAAATTGAAGTCTCAATAAAAAATTAAATGCTAAAATAATTCCATTTTAAAAAAAATCCAACTGCGCCATCTTGAATTATGACATCACAATGACACTATCTCATTTGCATATTCATATTTTTTTTCAAAAAACATAAAGTATGGGTATAGCCCTTCAAAATGACATATAACTTATTGGGTGTTGCTTCCTTTTCTTGCTTCTAGATTCATTTACATTTCAGTTTTTCATTTCTTTCCATTTTCCCCAAAATTTTCAGTCATGAAGGAGTAAAAGAAGCAAAAGTTCACGACCTTGACATGACCTTCAAGATCGCAAGTTTGTTGTGAAAACAAAACTCTTAATTTGAGCATTTCCTTTATTCATTTCGGACTATTTTGGTATAACATTTCTTAAGAATTGTGTGAAAAGGACCCAGTGATAGGTATTTATCGGGAGGATGCATCAAATTACAATATATGTCATTTTTATCCCATTTTAGTGTAAGCACTCTATTATCGCCCACTTTATTTTCACTTTCACAATATTTTCTTGAACTTTGTGAAGAAATAAGAGGGACGCAAAAAAATTAGATGGGGACTCAAATTTTTCAAATGAGTTGCGTCCCTGGGACTCACTGGCTTCATATGGGCTTATTAGCCTTTTGCAGATTATTGATATAGACATAGACATATGATTTCAAATTTTATGATTACGACATGACCAGTTGTTCATGCAGGAATATATCTTTACTGGAAGGCCACGATACAGTGGCCTTAGAAGAAGGTAAACCGGGAACACAACGCATTGTCACGGTTATACTAGGCTATCACGATAACACTACCACGGTCATGGCAGGATCCTTGCGAAACTTAAAAACGCTGAATAACATGGTGACGGTTATGCCAGGCATAAGTCTTGCAACAGATAGGGTCTCTCAGATCATCTCATATTAGAATTCATGAACTTGAGAAAAAATTTTGAACCCAGCGCTACTTTGGAGTTGATTCCTTTTGGCCTCCAGTTATTATGTCACCACCAATGGTGACATATTGTTATGGTCTCCATTTTTTTGCGACGGCGGTTGGAGGTTGGCGTCCGGCGGTTGGAGGTTGGCGTCCGGCGTCTGTAACAATTTCTTACAACTTCCTATAACTTAACAAATACTGTTTAGACTGACTTCAATTTTTTTCTAAATCATCTACATGTTCTCAGAAGTTCAAATCTGACTTTAGATTTGACATTTGACCTTCAATGACCTTCTCAAGGTCAAAAAGGTCTTTTTTCAACTTGCTTCACATTGACTAAATTTTTTTTCAAAATCATCTACATGTTCTCAGAAATTCAAATCTGACTTTAGATTTGACATTTGACCTTCAAATCTGACTTTAGATTTGACATTTGACCTTCAATGACCTTCTCAAGGTCAAAAAAGGTCTGTTTTCAACTTGCTTCAAATTGACTAAATTTTTTTTTCAAAATCATCTACTTGTTCTCAGAAATTCAAATCTGACTTAAGATTTGACATTTGACCTTCAATGACCTTCTCAAGGTCAAAAAAGGTCAAAAAGGTCTGTTTTCAACTTGCTTCAAATTGACTAAAATTCTTTTTCAAAATCATCTACGTGTTCTCAGGAATTCAAATCTGACTTTAGAGTTGACTTAAGATTTGACATTTGACCTTCAATGACCTTCTCAAAGTCAAAAAAAGGTCAAAAAGGTCTATTTTCAACTTGCTTCAAATTGACTAAATTTTTTTTTCAAAATCATCTACATGTTCTCAGAAATTCAAATCTGACTTTAGATTTGACATTTGACCTTCAATGACCTTCTCAATGTCAAAAAAGGTCAAAAAGGTATTTTTTCAGAACTCAACAATTCAATCTATCAGAATTATGGTCCATTTGTGTATAACAAACACGACCCTTTAACAGAAAATATGATAAGGCATTAACATGACAAAATGTCACCACCTAAAACAATTTGGTCAATTTAAAGCAAGTTGGAAAATACCTTTTGACCTTAAGAAGGTTTGATTTGAACTTCTTAGAACATGTAGATGATTTTGAAAAAAAAATTCGTCAATTTGAAGCAAGTTGAAAAAATACCTCTTTGACTTTTTTTGACATTGAGAAGGTCATTGAAGGTCAAATGTAAAGTCAGATTTGAACTTCTGAGAACATGTAGATGATTTTGAAAAAAAAATTAGTCAATTTGAAGCAAGTTGAAAAAAGACCTTTTTGACCTTGAGAAGGTCATTGAAGGTCAAAGGTCAAATCTAAAGTCAGATTTGAACTTCTGAGAACTTGTAAAGTCAAATTTGAACTTCTGAAAAGATGTAGATGATTTTGAAAAAAAATTTGGTCAATTTGAAGCAAGTTGAAAACAGACCTTTTCTACCTTTTTTGACCTTGAGAAGGTCATTGAAGGTCAAATGTCAAATCTAAAGTCAGATTTGAATTTCTGAGAACATGTAGATGATTTTGAAAAAAAAAATTAGTCAATTTGAAGCAAGTTGAAAAAGACCTTTTTGACCTTTTTTTTTACCTTGAGAAGGTCAAATGTCAAATCTAAAGTCAAATCTAAAGTCATATGTGAATTTCTGAGAACATGTAGATGATTTTGAAAAAAAAATTTAGTCAATTTGAAGCAAGATGAAAAAATACCTTTTTGACCTTTTATGACATTGAGAAGGTCATTGAAGGTCAAATGTCAAATCTAAAGTCAGATTTGAATTTCTGAGAACATGTAGATGATTTTGAAAAAAAAATTTAGTCAATTTGAAGCAAGTTGAAAAAAGACCTTTTTGACCTTTTTATGTCACCACCAAAAGTGGTGACATATTGTTATGGTCTCCGTTTTTTTTGCGACGGCGGTTGGCGTCCGGCGGTTGGTGGTTGGCGTCCGGCGGTTGGCGTCCGGCGGTTGGCGTCTGTAACAATTTCTTACAACTTCCTATAACTTAACAAATACTGTTTAGACTGACTTCAATTTTTTTCTAAATCATCTACATGTTCTCAGAAGTTCAAATCTGACTTTAGATTTGACATTTGACCTTCAATGACCTTCTCAAGGTCAAAAAGGTCTTTTTTCAACTTGCTTCACATTGACTAAATTTTTTTTCAAAATCATCTACATGTTCTCAGAAATTCAAATCTGACTTTAGATTTGACATTTGACCTTCAAATCTGACTTTAGATTTGACATTTGACCTTCAATGACCTTCTCAAGGTCAAAAAAGGTCAAAAAGGTCTGTTTTCAACTTGCTTCAAATTGACTAAATTTTTTTTTCAAAATCATCTACTTGTTCTCAGAAATTCAAATCTGACTTCAGATTTGACTTAAGATTTCACATTTGACCTTCTCAAGGTCAAAAAAGGTCAAAAAGGTCTGTTTTCAACTTGCTTCAAATTGACTAAAAAAATTTTCAAAATCATCTACGTGTTCTCAGAAATTAAAATCTGACTTTAGATTTGACTTAAGATTTGACATTTGACCTTCAATGACCTTCTCAAAGTCAAAAAAGGTCAAAAAGGTCTTTTTTCAACTTGCTTCAAATTGACTAAATTTTTTTTTCAAAATCATCTACATGTTCTCAGAAATTCAAATCTGACTTTAGATTTGACATTTGACCTTCAGTGACCTTCTCAAGGTCAAAAAAGGTCTGTTTTCAACTTGCTTCAAATTGACTAAATTTTTTTTTCAAAATCATCTATGTGTTCTCAGAAATTCAAATCTGACTTAAGATTTGACTTAAGATTTGACATTTGACCTTCAATGACCTTCTCAAGGTCAAAAAGGTCTGTTTTCAACTTGCTTCAAATTGACTAAAAAAAATTTTCAAAATCATCTTCGTGTTCTCAGAAATTCAAATCTGACTTTAGATTTGACTTAAGATTTGACATTTGACCTTCAATGACCTTCTCAAAGTCAAAAAAGGTCAAAAAGGTCTTTTTTCAACTTGCTTCAAATTGACTAAAAAAAATTTTCAAAATCATCTACATGTTCTCAGAAATTCAAATCTGACTTTAGATTTGACATTTGACCTTCTCAAGGTCAAAAAAGGTCTGTTTTCAACTTGCTTCAAATTGACTAAAAAATTTTTTCAAAATCATCTACATGTTCTCAGAAATTCAAATCTGACTTTAGATTTGACATTTGACCTTCAATGACCTTCTCAATGTCAAAAAAGGTCAAAAAGGTATTTTTCATCTTGCTTCAAATTGACTAAATTTTTTTTCAAAATCATCTACATTCTACATGTTCTCAGAAATTCAAATATGACTTTAGATTTGACTTTAGATTTCACATTTGACCTTCTCAAGGTCAAAAAAGGTCAAAAAGGTCTTTTTTCAACTTGCTTCAAATTGACTAATTTTTTTTTTCAAAATCATCTACATGTTCTCAGAAATTCAAATCTGACTTTAGATTTGACATTTGACCTTTAATGACCTTCTCAAGGTCAAAAAAGGTCAAAAAGGTCTGTTTTCAACTTGCTTCAAATTGACCAAATTTTTTTTTCAAAATCATCTACATCTTTTCAGAAGTTCAAATTTGACTTTACAAGTTCTCAGAAATTCAAATCTGACTTATATTAAGTTTGAACTCATAATATTGTGAGCAACTAGGTGGTGACATTTTGTCATGTTAATGCCTTGTTTTACTTTGAGAAGGTCATTGAAGGTCAAATGTCAAATCTTAAGTCAAATCTAAAGTCAGATTTGAATTTCTGAGAACACGTAGATGATTTTGAAAAAATATTTTAGTCAATTTGAAGCAAGTTGAAAACAGACCTTTTTGACCTTTTTTGACCTTGAGAAGGTCATTGAAGGTCAAATGTCAAATCTTAAGTCAGATTTGAATTTCTGAGAACACGTAGATGATTTTGAAAAAAAAATTTAGTCAATTTGAAGCAAGTTGAAAACAGACCTTTTTGACCTTTTTTGACCTTGAGAAGGTCATTGAAGGTCAAATGTCAAATCTAAAGTCAGATTTGAAGGTCAAATGTCAAATCTAAAGTCAAATCTAAAGTCAGATTTGAATTTCTGAGAACATGTAGATGATTTTGAAAAAAAATTTAGTCAATGTGAAGCAAGTTGAAAAAAGACCTTTTTGACCTTGAGAAGGTCATTGAAGGTCAAATGTCAAATCTAAAGTCAGATTTGAACTTCTGAGAACATGTAGATGATTTAGGAAAGAATTGAAGTCAGTCTAAACAGTATTTGTTAAGTTATACGAAGTTGTAAGAAATTGTTACAGACGCCGGACGCCAACCTCCAACCGCCGGACGCCAACCTCCAACCGCCTTTGCAAAAAAACGGAGACCATAACAATATGTCACCATTGGTTTAGGTGGTGACATTTTGTCATGTTAATGCCTTGTTATATGAAATATGTTTGTCCCAATATGATCTTATATGATTAATTGTTAAACTTGCCACATATTAGTTGTCGAACACGATGTAATTGCGCTAATTCGACTGAAAAATCAGATTTGTTAAAATGTTTTTTCAAATGGACCCACTTCTCAAAGCATTCAAGACTTCCGTGAGATGATAGTATGTGGCTTGGAAAAGTCAATAATCTGAGCAGTTCCTCACATTGGCATGGTTCGTTCGGTGAACAATTTGCAAAATTTGAATACAATAATCAATACAATAATTTGATGGAAATATTATGATTTACCCCAGAAAATCAAGTACCATTTTGAAGCCAAGCAGCATTGCAACGTAGTGGTGCAAGAATTTCTTAGATTAAGGTAAGGAGCTCTGAGAAAAAGCAAAAACAACAGATCCGTAGTTCATCAGAAGCTCAACTAAACCATTTTTTCTATGCTTGGTCATGCGTCTCTGGGGCAATAACAAATCTCAGATATATAAATAAAGCCCCAGAGATGCATTAATGTACCTAATAAATTGGTAGCACTAAAAAGACTTTGTTTTTGTAGTCCTTTGTATTTAGGTCCAAAACAGTATAATTTGCAGACAAGTTGAGCCTTTCGGTTAGACAGGAACTCAATCCATGCAGTGAAACATCTGAGGTTAGGGATAAGCTATTGATATTTGGGAGAAGTATTATTTCTGTGTTCGTATACTTTTCAGGTATCTGTTCTGCTGCTGTGGTCATGTGATCAACGTGTACAGTACACTAAGTGGGGAATGTGTGCGACAGTTACGAGGTCATACTGGTGTTGTCACCTCTGTTGTTGTCAACCCTCATAATAAGTTACAGGTAAGCCGCTTTCATTTAAAAACTCATATACCTCAATCACATATATATTTATACATCATAGAGGTAGGAAGCTAATACTGTTTTTTTACTTACTTTTGCTGTTTATTTACATAAAAAATGAAATGACTTCAAATTGTTTTGAATTTTGATAGTTGAATGAACTTTTCGATGATTAAGAGATCACAGACATTGTTAGAAGCATTTCTGCTAAATTACATAGTTTCATGGAGCATAAACACACCTATAACTACGGGTTATCCTTTTAAAGAAATATGTTAATGAAGAGTTGGAAGCTATTTAGGAAGAGACAAGTGGATCTAAAGATTTTATGCACATCCTATGCACCAAGGGAATTGTCTAGGAATAGTATTTTGTGTATTTGGTAGAGTTCCACCAAGATAGAATTTAGATAAATAGACACAAACTAATATTTTTAGTCAATTCAAAACAATCATAATTTATTTGAACTCTCATTTTATCTTGTACATTTCAAATTGGACTTCAGTGAATGTCTCATCACAGTCATAATCATTGAATTGGAGTTCACATTTTTATGGAAGATATTTTTCCAAGACATTGCCGTTTGATTTGACGAAAAATGCTTTTGGGCAGGACCCGCTCATAAATATAGTGGGACGATGATAATAGCAGCATGGAGCTGCCGTCCCATGGTATACCCAATTATGGGACATCCCAGACACCTTCAATCTCCATAGCTTTCCCCGTATGTTGACTGGTTTTGGCTTTATGAAGAACCATCCTCCAGTTGTAGTTGTACCATCCCAATTATTCACAAAAAGATATTTTGCCGAACCTCCGAGTTGAGGGCAGTTGTTCACTTGCACTGCTTTCGATAAAGTTGTGGAGCGATATGGCGTTGAAGTAGTTGATGATGGTCGTGAGCAAATCCAATTTGTGGAAGACAAACGCTCGCAGACATAATTATCAACAGTTGTCACAAAGAGACCTCCTCCACTAACTCTTACACTATGTGCAGTTTTACCTGAATATATAAAGTACAAAATTAATATCAATAATACTGTTCCACAGCTGGATGACTCTAACTGCAGTTAGCTTCATTCAAGATGGTTGCCAAATTTCTTTTGATTTCGATAAACTGCTGATTTCAGCTAAACTAAGTTGAATCTAGATTCCAAATATTTCGCTTTGCAAACTAATAACACTATGATAACAATCTCAGATAAATCCTCTAACAACCGCAATATGGGAGAATTTTAAAGAAAACGGCTTCAAAATTCCAAAATTCACATCACTTTGCCAAAGTGACCTTAATGTTTTTACCTTGCTCTAATGGCCGTAGTTTAATGACCTTGATGTTATGACCTTGGTGAAATAAACTTGTTAAAGTGACCATGCTATGGAGCCTGAACGATAGTAAAATTCCACTGTTGACACTTTGCCTATGAAAATTTGTGTTGTTATCAAATAACTGTACCAAACCAGAAAGTAAAAAGCATTGAATGTTCAAATATCATCAGGTGACTTTGGTACACTGCAATAAACTTAAAACCTTCCCTTTTTGTCATTATATTGCATCCACATAATCTAAATGTTAATGCGATGCAACCATATAAATATAAAAATAAAGATCTAAAGATATAATTAGAAGTTTTCAGTTTGAAAATTCATTTTTGACCTTGTCTTGTTTCCATATTTTATAAACTTCCAGTTTAGTTCTCAAAAATGATCAATTTCACATTCAAATGTGGCAAAATGGTGATTGAATTGTGTGAATTCATGTTTTACAATATACTCAACAGCAACAGAATGATGTATATCCATATTATCCATACAATATTTGCCAAAATTCCCCTAAAAATTGTCACCGACAACAACTTTTTGAATCTACTGTTGATAATTACCTTTAACTCATGTCATATATGACTAATCTGTTTTTCGTTCAGGCCTTGTGCTATAATGACTTCGAGGTAATGACCTTGTTGGAGTAGCCTTGCTATAATAATTTTGCCGTTGTGATCTTGGTACAATATCATTGCTATAATAACTTTGGATGACTTACCTGAGGGCTTCCCTACTAGATACCAGCTGGGTGTTCCTGGGTTAGCTGCGGTGATGTATCGGGAGTATACATAACCATTTCCTGCAACCAGGTATACTTGAATCTCCGTACATCCTGAGTCAGTACATGTATCAATAGCAGAGGGCCCAATCTATAAGTAACATGTCAATGATGTCATGATGGTCATTGTTTTGAAGGCCAAAGGATGGAGTCAGGGAGGAATATTTAAAAAGTATAAAACTAGCATATACATGTATATCTTTTTTAAATATTATACAGAAATACAATAAAGTCACGATAAAGAAATAAAGTAGAATGAGCTTGACCAGAGCGAAGTTAAGAATTAGGTTGGGTCTAACTATAGAACAGTAATGCCTGAGTCACGTTTGCTCTGATTTTCAATCCGGCACCTGACTGATTGAGTATTTTGTTCAAAACTGAATGCAGTTACTTACAGAAGTGCCTGGGGGTGATCCATGATACCTCCACTGCCAGGAATTACTAGAATATGACCACCAGCGCTCATACAACTTAAAGTTAGTACCAACAACAAAAACCCGACCTCCATGTATATTTTTACATGCACACATAGGCCGCAATGTTACAGCGTTTGGAGAGCCAGGTGCTTTTCCATGTATCGACCATTGCCAACCACTGCTCCAATATCTCTCAAACAAACGGCCATAGTTAGAAACTATGAAAAGTTTTCCATCATACATAACACATGGCTCAGATGCAAGATGCTCACCTGCTTGTAAGCCCCAGGGTTCCCAATGGTTGGCCCAAATCCATCCGCTCGAGTAGTATCGCTCCTGTAGATATTTATTTCCAACACCAAACAGTTTTGTTGACCAGCCTGACTTCATAGGAGCAAGTCCGGTAAATACTGGAGGTGTCCCATGGTTAGCTGTAACCCAACTCTCCCCATTGACATATGGTATTATCAGTGTAATACACACTACTGGGCTCAAACACCACGACATGTTTGCTTCGTTTTGTGTTTGAACTGGTTAGTGAAGTTGTATTTGCTAAAGGAACTTTCTCATTAAGTGTCATATATCATACAGTACATCACTAGACAATATGAATAGCTAACTGTCAATAGTCAATATATGTATCGTTTGTTTTCTTTCATGCTCATTATTTTTAAGTGTGTTATTATTAGGAGGCCCCTTTATCATTTCAAACTAATTATTTTGTAAATCCAAGTCCAAAGTTTTCTGCAGGATTTTTTCTTTAATGGGTTCAAAATTCTCATTTTCGCAATTCAGACCAAAATAGGTCAAAATATGCTAATTTTCCTGTTTTTCTCATTTTCAAGTAGGTGCATATAGATTTTCAGGTGAGTGCAAGCCTATTTTAAAAATCTGAGGTGGGTTCTGCGCCTTGTTGCTTTAATGTTGGGGAGATCACTGAGTATATATATATACAAACTTTGTGATACAACATGCCAATGTGTTCTTTTGCTTTCAGCTCTACAGCAGCTCATTGGATTCTACTGTCATAGAATGGGACTACACAGATGGTGTAATTTTAAAGGTATTTATGAGAATGGATTATGTGCAGAATCTCATTGAAGTGTTACTCCTGGTGTTATCCTTTTGGGAAATCTTACAAAACTCACAGGATGAGGTTTTGGGTTATCAAGGGTTTGAAATGGCCTTAATTTGATAAATAGACTGAGCCACGTACAAGTTTGTAGGGATAGTGAGAAGCTGCCATCTGTTTGTTTGTCTGTCAATTAATTCTTGTGTCCAGGTGGTACCAATGGACAGATTTGGTTCAAATTGAAAAGGCTTATGCTTTATGGGTATTGCCTCTGGTTGAGAGAAATTTTCAATATTGTCCCTCAATTCACATCCTCTGAACAAAGGCCTCCAGAACTTGTACCTCCTTCTTCCAAGAAGAAGGAAGGAACTTAGTGGATGATGTCTGGAGCCCTGTGTTTGGAGGATGCTCATTTCAAAATTCATTTTTCATAAAAATATTATCAAATACCTGTTTACAGATTTGGTTCAAATTTTATATACTGATGCTTAGGGACAAATGAGCTTTACTAAAGAAGAAATATTCAAGATGTCTGCTCAGTTTAAAATGGCCACAATTTTTTACAAAAATTGTAATCTTTGATAACTCAAACACCATTTGACAGATTTGGTTCAAATTTTATATGCTAATGCCTAGGGACAAAGAGCTGTGCTCAAGATGAAATGTTCAAGATGGCCGCTGGATTTTGAAATGGCTGCCTTATTTCATTAAAATATATTCTTATTGACTTCCATACCAATTGTCAGATTTGGTTCAGATTTTTTTGCTGATGCCTTGTTGACATTGGAATCTGGTGAAGAAATGCTGAATTCAAAATGGTCATTTCTCAGGAAAATTATGATTTTTCTCATAACACAAAAACAGTAAGTTACCATATTTGGTTCAAATTTTGATAATTTCTAATATCATAAGACCTTTGCTTGAGAAAGAATTTAGATATGGTGACATTTTACTTAATAAAATATGCTTCCTTCAATGGGATTGGCTACTTTCCAGAGTTGCTGTTTTCTATGGAATACTAAACTTTCCATTGCTCACACCCAGTCACCTGAAGAAATGAACGGAGGGGGGCAAATCTGGAAGAGTTATTTTTTCAAGAGAAACTTTACAATTGAATTGCTAAATGATAGTAAACGAATAGGTACAGTACACGGGGAAATGTGTCTTCTACTATTTTTTTTGAACTGATGGAATTGTAAGGTACAAGATCTATTAAAAAAGGCGCAGTGTCACCAACATGGAAATGTCAATGTTTTTGCTATAAATCAAGCAACAATGGTCTGCCCGACCTGTAATAAATAAATATAAGTAGTCTTTTCATGACAAAATTACTGTCATTGGTGATTTTTTGAAATAAGTTTTCAAGTGTTAGATAAAGCATAATTGAAACTGAACAAAGGGGGATGGGAGTGAATGGAGGGGGGAGTAATATGTCTTTGAGGTGGAAGAAATTTCTGCGAATTTGTGTATTTGAAAAATGAATTCAGTTACTCAGTAACAACTTTATGTTACAACTCTGGAAAGCGAAAAATAGGGATTTTCGATTATTTTTTCTATAATGTATTGTAACGTGTTTTACAAAACCAACAATGAAAATAGTTTTGTGATTATAACTTCACTTACAAGTACATGTATTTATTACAGGTTGTGTAGACCCGTGTTGTTTGATTTTTTGCAAAAACATTGGCATTTGCACATTGGCGACACTGCACCTTTTTATCCCATCGAACGAAGTTCGGAGGGATATAGAGAACGCCTCCGTCTGTCCGTACGTACGTCCGTCCGTCCGTCAGTCCGGCCGTCCGTCCGTCCGGGCAATAACTCAAATACCGTTGGCCCGATTTTGTTCATATTTTGTACACATATACCCTATGGGGGTAGAAGTTCTGCTCGAAAGCTGATTTTCAAAATGGCGGCTCTTTTAAAAATGGTGGCCATTTTAGTGCCAATTTTACAGTAATTTAGGTGCAATATGTAAAACTGTTATAGGAATTAGTTTTAAATGTAAAAAAATTATATAGGACATTAATAAAGCTAGAAATGTAGATATTAAAGAAGCACATGGCAGCCATCTTGAAAAATGGCGGCCTTTACTCCTTATTTTACAATTTTTGCTGTAACTCGAAAAGTAGTGGAGCAATTTTGTTCATATTTGGTATGTGAATACTATAAGCATGGCACACTGTCTAATGACACTGTCTAATGGTAGAAGGTGGCCATTTTGAAAAATGGCCGCCATTTTAACGTATTTTACTATAATTCGAAAAGTGGTGGAGCGATTTTGTGCATATTTGGTATGTGAATACTATAAGCATGGCACACTGTCTAATGACACTGTCTAATGGTAGAAGGTGGCCTTTACTCCTTATTTTACGATTTTTGCTGTAACTCGAAAAGTAGTGGAGCAATTTTGTTCATATTTGGTATGTGAATACTATAAGCATGGCACACTGTCTAATAACACTTTTGGTAGAAGGCGGCCGTTTTGAAAAATGGCCGCTATTTTAACGTATTTTACTATAATTCGAAAAGTGGTGGAGCGATTTTGTTCATATTTGGTATGTGAATACTATAAGCATGGCACACTGTCTAATGACACTGTCTAATGGTAGAAGGTGGCCATTTTGAAAAATGGCTGCCATTTGTGCTATATACTTTGTTTGTAAATATGCCAGCCATGGCTGTTCGATGAGATTTGCTACGCTTTGGCGTTGCCGTTGTTCTGGTTTAATAGATTTTTTATCTTAGAACTCCATCAGTTCAAAACTTTCTACCAAAAATCAGCTACTCCCCCTCTGTTCATTTCTTCTGATCACCGGGCGTGTTGCTTATGAACCCCGAGTTATGAACAATAAGTTCTGTAAATTATAGTCATTTCAAATAATAAGATGAATGGTGTTTGCAACTAGAATGGTAAATGAACAAAGTTCAATTTAAGACTCCAGATTGATTTGACCTAGATAGCTATAATAATAGTAATAAGCTGATTAGGTAACTGAGTAAGTAACTAAGGCCATATGAAGTAGATTCTTTGTTTTGCATCCTGGCAAAAACCAAATCATGCAAGGGTACAAGGAAAACAAACACAAACTCAAGAAAAAACACAAGCTTGTTTGCCGAGAAATGTATACATTTTATGGGCATAAAGAGGGATGACATACCAATTTGCATTGATTACAAACACATATCTATACAATTTATACAATAGATTTAAAGATAGCTATTATTCACGGGTAAGAAATAAGAAAATACACAATGTATGCCAAGGTAATCAATTACACTGTCAATTTTGATGCACATCAAATTATCCGCCATTTCATCTGATTTTGATTGAACGAAACGCGGTGGCACTTTCAGACCCTTGTGATTGCTATTTGGATGTGTTTGTTTTTTCTGATTTACTCAAAATCATGCAAGCAAGGGGACGCAAAACAAAGAATCTACTTTTTATGGCCTAAGTATGTAGCTGAGTAAGAAGCTGGTAGCTTAGAAGTTAGCTGATCATGTTCGCGCCATTGACTTAACATAGGGATATCATCATATTGACTTTTCGAGACTTCAGAACTTGGTTTGTGGATTCAGATTTCTGAGAAAATTTTACCCTTGTGGCATAACTCACACATAAAATTTGGAAAACTTTTTATTTTGACCTACTTTTCGGACACCATATCTCAAAAGGGGGTTAAAATACTTTGTGACAGCAAAAAGCTAACACTATTAGCATTCTCTTGGCTACATCACGTATACACAATTTCGAAGAATATAATTAAAGTGGAGTGTTAGATTTGCAAAAATAAGGAAAAACTATGAATTTGACATAGATTTTGACCTAGGCATTTTGTGTCCAAATTTTAAAACTAAGTCGTATTTGAGGTCCCCTTCTTTTATAGACTTTCATAATGTTTAGCTGTATGCAGTCTATATCTCATGCTCATATTTTACACTTCAAAAAAATCTTTTGTCCCATTGACTTAACACAGGGCACCAAAAGCGATTTTTGATTTTTCAAAACGTCTGAACCGGAAGTCAGATCGAACTTTGGTTTGCAGATTCAGATTCTTGAGAAAATACTATACTGAGTTGATAACCCACAAGTTCTTGAACAAGAACAAGAACTTTTTGTTTTGACCTACTTTCCGGACGCCAAAACTCAAAACTCAAAAAGTAATCAAAAAATGGATGAAACACAGTCGAATCGTCTTTTTATTGGCTACACGTTAAAACAGAGATTTTGACCTAGATAAATATTTGACCTAATTTCCCAGAAACTAGGTCTCATACCCTAATTGACCATGTAAGTAGATTTAAGTAAGTTCTTCTAGTTACTGAGAAAACATTACAAGAAAGAAAGAATAACTTTATATGTAAATTGAACAAGTTCAATTGAACAAGTTCAATTTAAGACTTCAGATGTCAAACTTTGAGTCATCTGAGGTGAGTCATCCAGAATAAGCTGTGTCATCCAGAATAAGCTGTGTCATCCAAAAAAGCTGACTCAACCAAAATATAGACATTTAGACAATTCTTAGTTATGCATTCTTTGACTCCATTGACATTCACCATATCAACATTTCGAGATTTCAAACCGCCATAACTTCCAAACCTGAAGCTGGATGGGAATTTGGTTTGCATATTTGGATTTCTGAGAAAATAGTACCCTTAATTCATAACTCACACATTAATTTTAATTTTGTCCTTATTTTCAGACACCATATCTCGAAAATGGGTCAAAATACTTTATGATGGCAAAAAGCTACACTATAGCATACTCTTTGCTTTCTGTAAACCAAATTTACAGAAAACCTGAATCGCAAAAATAAGGAAAAACTATAAATTTGACCTAGATTTTGACCTAGACATTTTGATGTCCAAATTTTGAAGCTAGGTAGCTTTTGAGGTCCCCTTATTTTATAGGCTTTCATTATTATGTTAAGCTGTACTCAGTCTATATCTTGTAATTATCCCATCGAACGAAGTTCGGAGGGATATAGGGAACGCCTCCATCCGTCCGTCCGTCCGTACGTCCATCCGTCCGTCCGGGCAATAACTCAAATACCGTTGGCCCGATTTTGTTCATATTTTGTACACATATACCCTATGGGGATAGAAGTTCTGCTCGAAAGCCGATTTTCAAAATAGCCGCTCATTTAAAAATGGCGGCCATTTTAGTGCAGATTTTTTCTGTAATTTAGGTGCAATATGTAAAACTGTAATAGCAATATGTTTTAAATGTAAAAAAATTATATAGGACATTGATAAAGCTAGAAATGTAGATATTAAAGAAGCACATGGCAGCCATCTTGAAAAATGGCGGCCTTTACTCGTTATTTTACGATTTTTGCTGTAACTCAAGAAGTAGTGGAGCGATTTTGTTCATTTTTGGTTTGTGAATACTATAAGCATGGCTCACTGTCTAATAACACTTTTGGTAGCAGGCGGCCATTTTGAAAAATGGCCGCCATTTTAACATATTTAACGATAACTCAAAAAGTAGTGGAGCGATTTTGTTCAGGCACTCTCTGTCCTGATATTGAACTTGGTCCCAACATCCACATCCACATCAAATCATATATGGTTTGTGAATACTATAAGCATGGCACACTGTCTAATAACACTTTTGGTAGAAGGCGGCCATTTTCAAAAATGGCCGCCATTTTAACGTATTTTACCTTAACTCGAAAAGTAGTGGAGCGATTTTGTTCATATTTGGTATGTGAATAATATAAGCATGGCAAACTGTCTAATGACACTTTTGGTAGAAGGTGGCCATTTTGAAAAATGGCTTCCATTTTAACGTATTTTACTATAACGTGAAAAGTGGTGGAGCGATATTGTTCATATTTGGTATGTGAATATTATAAGCATGGTACTGTCTAATGACACTTTTGGTAGAAGGTGACCATTTTGAAAAATGGCCACCATTTTAAAGTATTTTACTATAACTCGAAAAGTAGTGGAGCGATTTTGTTCATATTTGGTTGTGAATTAAAACGTATTTTACTCAGCCTTTACTTGTTATTTTACAATTTTTGCTGTAACTTGAAAAGTAGTGGAGCGATTTAGTTCATATTTGGTATGTGAATACTATAAGCATGGCACACTGTCTAATGACACTTTTGGTAGAAGGCGGCCATTTTGAAAAATGGCCACCATTTTAAAGTATTTTACTATAACTCGAAAAGTAGTGGAGCGATTTTGTTCATATTTGGTTGTGAATGCTAGAAAAAAAGCATATTACTTCTGATGACAACTTTGCTAGTGAGCAACCATTTTGAAAATGGTGGCCTTTCTTATGTGTGTTATTTTATGATATTTGCTATATATTTCGTTTGTAAAAATGCCAGCCATTTCTGTTCGATGGGATTCGCTACGCTTTGGCGTTGCCGTTGTTCTGGTTTACACTTAAAAAAAACTTTGTTCCCAATGACATAACATGGGGCACCAAATTTAGCGATTTTTTAGCTTTCAAAATGCCATAACTTCCGAACTGAAAGTCGGATCAAAATTATGGTTTGCAGATTCGGATTCCTGAGAAGATTCTACATACATTTCATAACTCTAATGTTCAATTTGGCGGACTTTTTGTTGTGACCTACTTTTTGGGCGTCATATCTCAAAATAGGTAAGAGTAATCAAAAATTGATTTGCCTTTCGGAATTTTTTTCCCAAGGAACATGATGAAAAGAATTGGGAGCCAAAATATTGAAGGGCGACTGAGAAAAGTGCTAAAATAATGAAACTCAAGATTTGACCTAGTTCTTGACCTTTGACCAAGATAAAAATTTGACCTAATTTCCCAGAAAGCCAGACACATTAGCCATTTAACCATGTAAGTTGGTTTAAGTAAGCTGTGTTATAGTTGGCGAGAAAATTGGTGATGAGGAAGAAAAAAGAAAGAATAATAAAGAAAACAGGCAAAAGCAATAGATTCCAGATTTGTAATCTGGAGTCTAATAATAATAAAAAACTGGCAAAAGCAATAGACTATAAATATAAAACAATACATTTGATTACATATGACCCATGACTAAGTTTGCAAATTAATCATTGATTTGATCTAAAAAGAAACTTAATATGGATTTTTTCTAGTCCAAACATTACATTTGACTCATTTGAAAAACAAAGGCATTAGTTCTATGATTTATGACAAAAGTACTTGATCTTCCTGTTTGTTGCAAAATCAGTTCAATTGCTTTTATTAACTCTGTTGACAGACCTAACTTTGCTTGTGGCAGCTCTCAAACCAGGATCTTTGGGATAAACTTGCTGAATTAGAACCTTCTCTCAATAATAATCTTCCCCAGTATGATTTTATCTCCATTTTGAAAACAGGAAGCCCTAACTTAAGCATAGATATAAACTCAAAAGCCATTTCACTGATAGTTGACTTCATTATAGACAATAGCTAATTCCCTCCCGCATGTCTCTCTCTCTGGTATCCTGTTGTCTTGTCGCACTTGCTCCGGTCCAGGCCCTGTCTGCCTGTCACCCCCCCCTGCCTCTCACCATTTCTATATAATGCCCCCTGGCGATTTAGGGATGCTATTATAATTATCCCATCGAACGAAGTTCAGAAGGATAAAGGGAACGCGTCCGTCCGTCTGTCCATCCGTCTGTATATATGCCCAGTCACACGCCTGAGGAACTTTTTCTTTTTTTTTTTTTTTTTTTTTTATTCTGTATAAAAAGTTGTACAAATACAATATTGTAGAAAAAAAACATACAGTAGTTGCATATGCTATAATATCGTATTTATATATAATATTAGCCTTATTTGGCATAGTAGTTTTGATAAAAAGAGTAAGGGAAGGGGGGGGGCAGGGGAAAAGGCAAGAGGGGGACTTTTTATGATTTTCTGCTCGATGGTTTGAGCTTGGTGAGGGGGTTTTTATGTTCCCAGTGTGTATTTTACTATGTTATGAAATGTTTGAGTTTCAACCATTGCTGTTCCATAAGTTCAGGTTTTTTTCTTCTTTGGCTGATGCTTTCTTCTATTTTTTTCTCTGTTTTTAGGAAGTTTTGCCAGCCTATCATATTAGGTCTCCTTATTTTCCTTTTACATGTGTTTAGGAATATCTTTTGTTTCAGGAATAGATGTTCGTTTTCTGTTTTTCCATCTCCGAAAAGGAATTTTTCAATCGTGGGTACATCTTCGTCAAGTTGGTTGAAAGATGTTATTAGGAAGTCTTGTACGGCCTCACAATGGTATATTCCATGTTCTAAAGTATCTATGTCACTACGGCATAGACTGCATATATCAGTGTTATAGCCGTCTATGTTCATTTGTTTTAGTTGTTTGTTATAGTATAGTATCCGGAAGAATATTTTTATTTGGAAATATTTCTCTTTTGTCCTGAGAATATTTTTTCTATTTTTGTGGATTTTGGCCCACATCAATGGATTTTGTAGTTGCAGTTTGTTTTGCCACTTATCTTCCATCTTCTTTGGCAGTTTCACAGCATTGTTCTTTTTTAGTAAAATCTTGTAAACTTCTTTATTGTTTGTCTTTTTTAACCATTCTGTGTTAATTGTGACATTCGGATTCTCGGTTTCTTCTTCATTTTCTCTTGGGTGTCTTAATTTTCTTTTCCAATTTTGGGGGATGGCTGTAATTATACTGTTATATTTCAAAGTATTCCTTTGGTTCATAACAATATCATATTTATGGCCTAATTCTGCTGCTGTGAGGAATCGATTTTCGTCCTGGATGTCTTTTATAAATTCAATACCTTTTTGTATCCATACTTCGTTTTTCATGATTTCTCCATTGATTTTTATCTGTTCATTGTGCCATAATGATTGTTGCTCTGGGTTTCTCGTATCCGGAATTGTTTGATATTTTAGACTGCACCAATTTTTGTAGACTGTCTTCAGGTACCTTAAGTCTAAAACATTTATTTTGTCACTATTTTTTGAAAGGTTCAAAGCCCATACTTCTCCCTGCGTCAGGTTCTTCAGGTAGTAGTTCCATATCTTCTTCCATTTGCCACTATATGTAGGGTCTATATATTTCTTTATCCATTTGATGCTTAGGTTTTTTACGTATGATTGTAAGTGGAGCATGTTTAGGCCACCTCTCTCTTGTTCGTTCATCATTATCTTTCTTCCAATTTTGTCTGGCTTCTCATCCCATATAAAGTTGAAAAACATGTTTTCTATTTCTTTGGTAAAATCATCTGTTGGTGTGAGCACTGTACATAGATATGTCAGCTGAGATACGAGGAGTGATTTTATCATTATTATTTTTCCTAGAGGTGTGATGTTTCTACTTTTCCATGCTCTAATAAGTCCTTGAATTTTGTTTCTTTTCTCTGGGAAATTTAAACTGTTTATGTCTCTTCCATCTAAAGGAATGGTTATACCAAGGACTTTTATATCTTTATCTTGGTATTTTAGCCCTGATGCCATGCTTTCATCTCTTACTTGTTGCTGTAATAGTGCATTTTCTCTGCCTATCACGGCTTCTTCTGTTTTGTGGAGATTGATGTTCAGTCCTGAGATTTCTCCAAAATTTCTGAACTTTTTAATTACTTTTTTCGCGGATGCAATATTTCTTACAAAGACTGATGTATCATCGGCGTATTGTGAGATCTTTACTTCTCCATCTGGTATTTGTATGCCTTCAATTTCTTCATCTCTTCTGATTGATTCACTCAATATTTCGGCACATAGAATAAATAAATACGGACTTAGGGGGCATCCCTGTCGTACTCCTCTGTTCAGGTTAAAGTAGCGTGATGTATACCCGTTATTTATTACTGAGCTTTTTGCATCGTTGTATATGGTTTTGATCCATTTTCTAAAGTCTGGTCCAAAATTGAAGTAATCTAGCGTCCGATCAATAAATTTCCATTCCACTGTGTCAAAAGCTTTTTCAAAGTCGATGAAAAGCATTATGCCAGATTCATTGTTTGATTTAAGGTGTTCCATACAGTCTATTATGAGTCTAATATTTTCTGATATATTTCTCCCTTTAATAAAACCTGTTTGGTCTTCGTTAATTATTTTTGTTAAATGGGCTTTCATTCTTTCTGCTAGTCATCCTGTATCTATTTTGTAGTCTGTGTTTAGCAGTGATATTGGTCGCCAATTTAATAGGCGTAGAATGTCACGGTCTTTTTTAGGTAGTTGGGTTATAATGCTTCTTTTTTGTTCGGTTGACAATTCTTCTTTATCTAATGCTTCCTTGTAGCTTTTTACCAGTATTGGCACAACTGGTTCTTGGAAACATCTATAAAATTCGCTTGTTAAGCCGTCGCTACCTGGTGACTTCCCGGTCTTCAGGGACTTGATCTGTGTTGTTATTTCTTCTAAGGTAATATAGCCCTCGCAGCTCTGTTTTTCCTCTTCTGTGAGACTGGTGATTGATTTTATAGCAGGGAAGAATGTTTCTGAGTGCTGCCTAATGTTTGGGAGCCTGCTTCTGTACAGTTCTTCATAGAACCTTGCACTTTCTTTCCTTATTTGTTCAGGATCATTAAGTTCCCTGCCATCGTCTGTATTCAGTTGTGTGATGTTCTTTTTTGCAAAATTTCTTTTTTCTAACTTCAGGAAGTAACTAGATTGTTTTTCACCTTCTTCCGCCCATCTTATTTTTGCTCGAAGTATTGCGCCCTTTGCTTTTTCATCATTCATCTCTTCTATCTCTCTTTGGAGTTGTTGTTCTTCTTCTCGTAGCTGTGTTTCATGGATGTAGTTATCTCTTAGGTTTGCCTCTATTTCTTGTAGCCGTCTTATTTTGTTGGTGATATCTAGGTGTTTTCCAGCGTTTTTTTTGCTTAGAGTACCTAATGGACTCTGTTTTGATTTTGAATTTTATGAGTTCCCATAAATTTTGAGCAGTCATGTCCTTGTGCTCTTCAACCAAACCTCTGAATAGGTTTTTTATCAAAGCTACATATTCTCTATCTTCTGTTAACCTTGCATTGAATTTCCACAAACCGGGGCCACGCTCTTGAGTGCCCATCCTTAGTTGCAATTGAACAAATTGGTGGTCAGCTATTTTGTAGGATTTTGGAGTGTGAATGTCTACGTCACTGGTATTGTTGATTAGTGGAGAGGCTATAAGGAAATAATCTAGTCTGGATTTTGTAGTGGTAGCGGCATTTGACCAGGTGAAATTTCTTTTGGTAGGGTTATTTACTCTCCATATGTCCACAAGATCATGTTCCTCCATTAGCTGCTTTATCTGCTGTCTTGTGTTTCTATGTGCATCCTGGTTGGTATTGCCTGTTTGGCTTTCTTTATCTTTGTTTGGCTCTAGGGGCACGTTGAAATCTCCTCCTATTATAATAGAATAATGATTACGCCCTTCTCTCAGTTTTTTTGCGATATTGTTGAAAAGAGTATTGTTGTCATTGTTATGTCCATATATGTTCACTAAGGTTATTTCCTTTCCTTCTATTTTAGTATTTATTATTATGTATCTTCCATCTTCTCCGATGTCGCTGTCTTCAATTTGGATGTCTGCCTTATGAGAGAATAGTATACCAACTCCGGCTGAATTTGTGGCCCTTTCTGTAAAATATGATGTCATGCCCCATTCATTTTCCCATTGTTTTGCTTGTTTCATGCCGCAGTGGGTCTCTTGTATGAGTAGAACGTCATAATTTTCGTTCCGAGCGTGTAAGAAGAGTTTTCTTCTTTTAACCTGGTCTTGCAAGCCCCTCACATTAATGGTAACGCCTGAGGAACTTGCTTTTATATCTAATGTGGATTTTTATCTTACCAATCATGACTTAAATATTAATATGGGTATTTCCTATAATTAATATATACTGGATTTTAACTTACCAAATATGACTTCAATATTAATATGGGTTTAAACCTATAATAAATTAAATACTGGATATGACAAATAAATAAAATCAATTATAATCTACCTATATGATGTAGATATCCAAATGTTGGTCTGAATTTATCTTTGTGGAAAGATTGTATGCTTCAGTTGCTCTTTAACAAAACATGTGGGACAGTGTATCTATATACAGTAAAACCTGTCTAATCCGAACACCCATGGGACCAGCCAAAAGCGTTCAAATTGGCAGGTGTTCAAATTTCGAGGATTTTGTTGGTCGGGGGGGGGGATTTTCATTGTTCAGTGCACTATATTGAACACTTAATACTAAGTCAGAAAACAATACATGTTGTTGATGAGTTAATTCTACAATAGGCCTATAGCCTATATGCTATGTTTTATTTATATTTTGAACAATTTCATCATTTTAGTAAAAAAGGATAACTCTTATATTTTGGCAAAAACTTTGTAATACACTGTAAAAGTATATGATAGTCTCGTACGAAATGGCTTATCCCATATTATGGTATTACCGGTATATAGCACTGCTTTACTTTTGCTTGAAAAAGTCCTTCATTGTTGTTTGTTTCTTGGCACTTTTAGCATTACCAATATTTGAGTAGATATCTTATTCAAGTAAAAATAATTTTTCATGAGTGTTCATTCGAGATGATGTATAATCCTTCAAAATATCAAGGGCATTCAGGATGTCAGATGTATGCAAATATTACGAAGTTGGATTTTTTCTCCTTCTCATGATATAATCGTGTCTGCAAATGGCGTCTGTGTTGTTTTTGTGATTATAAAACATTTACTGATTGAATCTTAGCTATCATAACAGACCCATGGGATATATAACAGTTAAGACTTGTTCATAATCCAAATCAAAAACATCCAGTTAATTTAAAATAAGGATAAACCAATTATCTACCAGACTCTCACCTTTCTCTTAATCCAAATCAAAAACATCCAGGTAATTTCCAATAATGATAAATCAATTATCTTCTTGATTCACACCTTTCTCTTAATCCCAAAATAAAACATTCAGTTCTTTTCTAATAGGATAAACCAATTAACTCCTGTATTCACACCTTTCCAAAACATCCTGTTGTTTTCCACAAATTAGGGATGTCACTGAGACTAAATAAGTTGATTAGGACAATTGGTTCTTTGATTGCATTTGTATATATGTAAAGATAAATAACAACTATAACATTGACTCAATATGTGGCTTTAATTAAAATGTCCAGACATTTGATTTCTGATAAAAATGTCCAGATTAGACAGGTCACTTTTTCAAATCTGGTTGTTCACTGTTCAAATTAGGAGGTGTTCAGATTTCAAGGTTTTTTTAACATGGGAGTCAATGGAAGAAAAAAATGGGACCGAAAAAAAGTGTTCAAATTGGAAGGTGTTCGGATTAGCCAGGTGTTCAGATATACAGGTTTTACTGTATTACAAGATGTCCGTCCGTCCGGGCAATAACTAAAATACCGTTGGCCCAATTTTATTCATATTTTTTAAAAATGGCGACCATTTTAGGGCAATATGTTTTAAATGTAAAAAGATTATATAGGACATTAATAAAGCTAGAAATGTAGGTATTAAAGAAGCACATGGCAGCCATCTTGAAAAATGGCAGCCTTAACTCGCTATTTTACGATTTCTGCTGTAACTCAAAAAGTAGTGGAGCGATTTTGTTCATATTTGGTAAGTGAATACTATAAGCATGCCAAACTGTCTAATGACACGTTTGGTAGAAGGCAGCCATTTTGAAAAATGGCCGCCATTTTAATGTGTTTTACTATAACATGAAAAGTAGTGGAGCGATTTTGCTCATATTTGGTATGTGAATATTATAAGCATGGCACACTGTCTTATAACACTTTTGGTAGAAGGTGGCCATTTTGAAAAATGGCCGCCATTTTTGCTTTATACTTTGTAAAAATGCCAGCCGTGGCTGTTCGATGGGATTTGCTACACTTTGGCGTTGCTGTTGTCTAGTTGTATTTTAAACTGTATCAATGAAATAAATAATAATAACAAGAAAAAATTGCTTTGTAAATTCAATAAAACAATGAAAAATGAATAAATAAATCCTTTAGTCTATTATTTTGAATAATTTGATATCATCTAACTATAAGTCACACATACACACAGTATGAAGTAAGTTTAAGGTCTCTCAGATAATCAATGCACACTTTAATAATTGTATCATCTTATGTACGAAAAAGCATTATCACAGGGCCAACCTCTTGGCTCTGCTTGGCACATACATGTACTACTAATTTCTTCACTTTACAATGGCGTTGCCCCCCCCCCCTTCCCAGATCTTTTTAGATTTGAAACCAAGCCTAGAATTGACAGCTCTAGAGCAGATTAAAGTCAAAGTGTAATAATGACAGAAATGATACTATGTCAGTGTAGAAGATCTCATTTCTCATATTTAATTCTATACCATGTATAGTTTCTCAGGAACCCATACAGTATGTAAATACTTCGAAGAATAAGTGCAAAATATATATTTTAGTAAAAGAAGTTTTTTAGTCAAAGTCAAGTTAGTTTTTTAAAAACACATTTTTTCTTGTTTTTATTATTGGGAATTTTGTGCTGAGATATGCTCAGAATGCACCAGAGAGAGGTCTAAATTTGAAAATTTTCTGCCCCCCCCCCCCCCGATCCCCTTAGATTGTGCCGCAATGTATTATATATATTTATATCTCCCCGAGCGACCGAAGGGACCAAGGGGAGATATAAATATTTCCCAAGGGATATACCCTATATCCAAAACCGACCGTACATAACTGTTGCATCTCATACTTGAGTGGGTTAAGGGTAGATATAACCTTTTCCACCTTTTTCAAATGACAAGATAGGCCTATAGTAAAAGTAAAAATATTTAACATTTTCGTAATATTCTTTTTGTTCAATACAATGAAATTGTAACATTTAAACTTTAAAAAATTTAAACTTTAAAATTTAAAAATTTTAAAAAATTTTGATTTTTAAACTTTTTTTAACTTTTGAAAAATTCCCGGGAGCGGGATGGATATATTATATCTGCCCACATTTGGCTTGGAGCGGGACATATACAATATATCCTGCCCGCTCCTCATATATGATATATATTCCCGGGTGATATCTACCCCAAACCCACTTAAGTATGAGATACTATGAGGTTATATAATGGTTCATTCTGTATATCGTGTTTATACTCGAGTGAGTATATGATATATTCACAAGTGAGCGTAGCGAACGAGTGAATATATTATATTCTCACGAGAGTATAAAATGCACGATATACAGAATGAATCATTATATAATCTTATTATGCCACTCTAAGTTCAACTACAGTTGATTCGAACACAATCATAACGATTAAAAACCATAAAAATATCCCATAGCCAACTCAATAATGCCGATGTTGATCTCGAACCATTTATGACGTCACTTGATTCTAAGAAATCATGCCGGAACCATTTAAGACGTCACTTGATTCTAGGAAATCATGAAAATTTTGGAGCGTCGGAACTCCTCATTCGCTCCGCTCATTCGAGGGACACAACAGTCTGTGTAACAAAACATACACGTTGTTCTTCGCTCTACGAGGCCCGATCAGAAAGTAAGTAACCAACTGCTCTCATTTTTTCATATTTCATTCAATCACATTGAAATTTTCACAGATGATGTAGAAAATATTAACCTATTAAACAAGAGCATCAATTCCATTGTTATTGCTGTTGCTATGGTGACAATTGTTTTGGGTAGGTGGGGCACCCTGTTTTAAGTCGCGTTTGAAGATAATTTGTTGAGTTTTTCTACATGTTGTAATACCTCAAATATTACAGTATGTCAAATATACATGTACAAGATTACATTTTAACTCACAGTTTATAAAATTAATCACCACCAAAGTCAATGCAGTTGAGGCAAGGTTTCACTCTGTCCTAAACATGTCACCATTCAATGACTGCAAACTGCCATTGAAAGCTTTAATGATAGCTTTATTGCTGTCCAAATGGACACTCCATAACATCATCTTTGCAAGAATTTAGAATTTAGTCACATGGGGAATAGTCTGGGGATTAGTGAGCCTGGGGTAGTTGTGTGGCCATGGAAAAGGCTTAATCTATTGTATCTCCGGAAATGTTGGCTCTGTGGAGGTGGACCATTGTCGTCATGCCAGTAAAATCTCCTTTCAACAAAATTTGACTGGATTGAAACTGTGCCTGAATCATGACCATAATTATGACAGATATACCCTTGATTTCTTTGTGTCGTTGACTTATAAATGAGACAATTGAATGTAGTTACCATTGTGATAATACATAGAACAAATTATTCAGTCTTGCATAAAAAAATGTTAGGTCATTTGGAGGAATACACCATGTAAAAAATTCTACAAATCATATTCCAAAGCCGCTTACAAAAGGGTGCCCCGCTTACCCAAAACAATCATCACCATAGCAACAGCCATAACAATGGCATTGACGCTAACCCATTGTCCTTGGTCTTGTTTAATAGGTTAATATTTTCTACATCATCTGTGAAAATTCCAATGTGATTAAATGAAATATGACAATATGAGAGCAGTTGGTTACTTACTTTCTGATCAGGCCTCGTATATTCATTAGTTCCCAGAATGCACTTCTACAGTGGTATACGCTGGAGTGTATACGGTGGAGTGTATACGATGACGATATACCACTCTCCACTATAAATCGTTGTTATAGACCCAAGTTATACAACTGTAATTTGACTTAGAGTGGTATAAATAAATATATATCATATATAATAAGCAGATCTACTGCTCACAAGGAGAAACAGATGAAGAAGACTAGAAGATGGACATTGTTTTAATATTCATGGTCTCAATTAAATGGATCCTTACCATGTATATAATAATTCTACATACTCATTCACCTTCATTTATATCAAGTACATATATACATGTATTTTGTAAGTTATAAGAAGGACATATCACAGACTAGTTAGTATGAAAGTTAAAAAACTCAAAAATTCACTGTTTAATAGTCAGAACAGAAACTAACGTTAACAAAATCTATTATGCTGTGAACAATTAAAATTGCTCTGCAGAACCTGTATTTGCATTACTATGACAACCACAATTATTATTTAAAGGACAACTGAAATAGCTTTTCTCAACTTGCAGCTACAAAAATGCGGTTTTCTTCATTGTAAGCCCAACGTAGAGTTCTTGCGATAGCCATTTTAAAATAAATGTTAGATAACTGCTAACGGTCATAGATAACGAAATAAATTAACTGATCAATCAAATTGGCCCCCACGTGACTAGTAACGTCATATACAAAATATAGCTTTGGTTTATTGGTTCCTTGGTAATCACAACGTCACGGCAACCATAGGATTGTTGTGTAAACAAATAACAAAACATTTTTGCATTATGACGTCATGATCTAATGGACCAAAACGGGCCACGTGGGGGCCAGTGAGAGATCACGTGGGGGCCAATAACTTCACAACCAATTCGAATATTGCTTATTAAGCAGCTATAACGATCGTTAGAGTGAAATAATTTTCACACTACTGATGAGAAAACATGTCCAAATACAATTATCAAAAAAATTATATTGATTCCTTTGGGTTAAAAATACCATTTCATATCTGCTTTAATTGCTATTATTGATTATATCTCCATAATTTTTTTTCTTTGAAAATTTGATTGATGAATTACAGGAAATAAGAGTTTGAGAGCAAAATTAGCTTTACTTACTTGAACATTGTAAATTAAGCAGAATTAAATTAACAATTTTAATTTCTTTTTGTATATCATTTTAGAAATGCAAGGTTGCCTATCCCATAATAACTCTGCATGCCCCGCAGTATCAGCCATTCCTAGTGGCACACTGGCAGCACAAGGAACGTAAGTTAAATATTTATTAGTCAACAAATGTCTTAGGCAGCTGTCAAACACACTGTGACGCGTGGAGTCAATTTTGATCTATCGTAGACCATATCACCATCAAATTCCCGATATTTCAACCTCGCCTGCAAGGCCATTTTTATTTGAAACATCTTGAATTTGGTGTCAAAATAAAGCTGGTCACGCCCACTTTCTATAGTTATCAATGGATCATTTACTACGACTACTGTATTCATTTAGGAGCTGCGTTTAGTTAACCAATCAGAGAGACAAATGTTCCATATACAGTAACATGAGTAGTAACCAATCAAGATGCCGTATTTTATCACGCGAGTTAAGAGTGACATGCAGAATGACATGAGTTGATCACGATGTTAAACAATTTCTTCTCGTAATTTTCCAGAGAAATCAGCAATCTGCCATTTCTTCCTGTACAAATTATAACTTATCTTTATCAAATCCTAAAGTTTCAGATGAAGATATGAAGCATACGTTTAAAAACGAAGCGATTTATTTGACAATCTGATTTTGTATTTTGCAATGGCCAATTTGCAAGTCTGCATGTATTTGACAAGAGATAGCACCAAGTGTTGTTCTAAAATTTGACAGCTGCAGAAAACCTGTATCATAACCTGTTCTCTGAGTCTAATTCAAACTGAGTAATAGGATCACTGGGATCCTCTGTCAATGGCATCGGGCCTTCATTCCAGAACTCACATTTTTAGTTGATTATCCGCGCCTTTCATAGTTCTTGTCTGAAGTTTCAATATCTGCTCTTACTGGCATACTTGGACACCTTTCCCCTCTTTTAATTGTCCTCAGTCAAATGACGCCCTCTCGCCATTTATATAGCCATTAGGCAGAACCCAAGAATCATAATCGCTGTTGTTTGCCATATTGATACTGTAATATCTGTAATACTAGGTCATTGACTGCTACGCGTAATGGTTACGTGTCTAGCGCCATATAGGAAAAATTGAGAATTTCGAAACAACAATTTTTGGCCACTTTTATTGCAAATTTCAGGTATTTATAAGTGTTTGTGGTATAAAATATAATCCACAGACATAAATGAACATTCAAATTATATGATTTATTAGGTTTTGGGGCCATTTTTGATCTTAAATTTACATCTTTATTAATATTTCTTGTCATCATAATTTCTTAAAAACTATTTATTGATTCACTTCAAGATAATTGTATATATGTGTTAGATGCTATCAAGATCTAGAATTTGTTAACTTGACCACTCCAGGGCAATTTGTTTACCATTTTGTTTGATTTTTGTTTTTATTTCTTGTAATTGCAATTTATGGAAAAGTTGTTTTGCTACTTTAATTAGCTATCGTTTTGTCTTGTTTATTTTAGATATTTGCTATTCATGAACTGATTCGACTCTTTACATTCATTGCTAATAAAACATTTATTATCCCACCGAACGAAGTTTGAGGGGGATATAGAGAAGCTGTCCGTCCGTCCATCCGTTCGTTTGTCCATTTGTCCGGACGATAACTCTAATACCGGTTGACGGATTTGGTTCAACTTTATAGGCTTGTGCCTTATGAGTGTAGGACCTCTGCTCGAGAAGGAATTTTCAATATGGCCGCTCAATTCAAAATGGCCACCATTTTTCGTAAAAAAATGTAATCGTTGATAACTCAAATACAAGTTGACGGATTTGGTTCAAATTTTATATGCTGATGCCTAGGAACAAAGGAATTTCGCACAAAAATAGATTTTCAAGATTGCCACTTAATTACAAAATGGCGGCCATTTTTCGTAAAAATATATAATCTTTGATAACTCAAATACCAGTGAACGGATTTGGTTCAAATTTTATATGATGATGCTTAGGGACACAGTAGCTATGTTCGACAAAAAAATTTCAAGATGGCCGCTTAATTTCAAAATGGCGGCAATTTTTCGTAAAAAACGTAATCTTTGATAACTCAAATACCAGTGAACAGATTTGGTTGAAATTTTATATGATTATGCCTAGGGACACAGTAGCTCTGTTCAAGAAATAATTTTCAAGATGGCGGCTGAATTTCAAGATGGCGGCCAATTTTTGTAAAAAACATAATCTTTGAAAACTCATATACCAGTGAACAGATTTGGTTCAAATTTTATATGCTGATGCCTAGTTCACAATGGTATAAACTAACTTTGTGCCAAATTTCACGCTTCTATCACAAAGTGCACAAACATTTCAACATTTACACTAGCTATGATAAGCATAATATGTTTTGTTTGGTTGGATTTGCTACTCCGTGGAGTTGCTGTTTTTCTAGTTGAAGATGAATTCCATAAACATTGTCATATTTTGGAATGGAAAATAGCCAGTAGATTGTATTGACAAGGATATTTATTGAAATTGTCTATTTATTTATGTGATACAGCTGTCACATATACGTATATGAATTTTGCTTTATATAGAACCATAAAATAATTAATGAAAAACAATAGTTATAACGGTATTCAAATTTTATTAAATAGATTCTAAGCTATAAAGTCAAATGAATTTTACGGAAGTCCTGTTTTGTACATTCTTAACTGACACCAGAGAAAGTTGCATTGCATTGTTGCTCGCACGACAACAACAAACCACAGATTTCAGTACAGAGCTCACCTTTTACAAAACAGTGCAACTTACCGCATCTTTAACACTTCAGCTAGTTTTCTAGCCAATATCTACCATTTTCTTGATAGATCACAGAAAATCAGAATCAAACAATTTTTTGAAGGATTTTTTGTCTTGCAGAGAATTGTTTTTTTTATTCTGGTGTTGCGACATCGCTATGGTAATTCATAAAATAGCATGTACTGATTTACATAATCAGGTAAAATTGGAAAAAAATAATAGCTAAGTTACAATATTCTAGTTTAATGGACATAATATTAAGCAATTTTTGGTGAATGTTCACATGGTGTGCACTGTCTATAATGGCGCAATATTTTGCAACGACTTCAGCAAACCCCTTGCGCAAATTTTGGGGAAAAAATTGCAACAACCTCTGGTGTCAGTCTAAATGCTGTACTGGTAACAGAAATATAAAATATAATACCTTTAACAAACAATATAGGATGTTCCATGTATACAGGTTGTACTTTGTTCAATACATCAAAAATATTACAGATCATGAGATAACCTACAACCTACATGTTTTCAACAGAAATTTAATATTTTTGGTTCATTCAAAATTTATAGAGAAATATTCCAATCAACTAAACCTTAATGTTCTTTCAGCCGACGGAAAGCATTTAACTGATGTAGTTCATTTGGTAATGAAATCTGGGTCCGGTGTTGCCAAATGTGAATTGTTACACGGCAGTTTGGGGGGATTAAAAACTGTGGATCAACACGCAATGTCAATAGGAGGTGGTGAGGTAAGGATTGTTCCTGGAAATATTTATTATGAATGCCTTATTACGATTGGTCAATTAGATGTTTGTGATTTCCTCCCAACTAAATAGACTGGGAATGCAGACGGTGATCTCACCAGATTGAAATCTTCAGTTGAGAGTTTGAAAACTACATTTTGTAGAAACTAGTTTTGCATTCAGTACATTTTCAAAATCATGAACAAATATTTTACTATTATTGGTACTTGTGTACATGTGTAAACATGCAGTGCTTCATTTTGATAGTATACAGTTCAGCTTATAAAAATGAAAAATTAATGATATATTTTATTAGTTGTAAATGGTAATCTTTGTTTTGTTTGCAACTAGTGACAACTATTGTTTGTTTTCAGCAAGAGATCCTGGCATATGTGAGTGGGAAGAAACTATATGTCTATAGCTTCAGACACAATAGAATACATACGTAAGTTCATCTTGTAGGCAGGATTCCAATAAAAAAATAAAATATATGTATGTCTCATTCATGTGTTCATACCATTTAAATGGCATCTGCAAGTGTGACATTTGAAGAAGATGAAAATTGAAGATTACTTAGACCTTACTACTCCTAATTTATTCACTTGCTGGAATTATACCTGAAAAAATGCTAAAAGGGCTTTAGTGAAAGAGCTTTACAAAATCGCCATCCTGATTACACCAACATTTCTAAAGCGCCTTAGGAATTTTATTTTGAAATTACACATGTCATTTGTAAAATGCTTTTTGTGCACTTTTAACGATGTAGATATGGAGAATATCCAGCAGATGTGTACACCTACAATAAATGTATTCTTTTATCATCTAAGAGAAAGCATAACCGAGACTTTTGCCAGTGATGTGAACTTACTTTCAATTTTTGCGGTATAATTTGATGACCTATTGCATTTTTGGGTCCCATCCATCATTTCCTGTATTTTTGCCGTGGCCCAAATGTGTAGCATCCGAAATATGTCTTATTACAATTAGGGCAAATGACAAAAACCCAGGTAAGGCATTTTTCAAAAACTGATCGGTATAACACTACACTCCAAAAGCACCTAACGATTTAAGGCGTTTTTTAGTGACTAGGGTTCTAGAAGTTTTGGAAAAGCGCTTTTGTAAAACGGCTATCGTGATTACACCTATTTTTCAAACCGGTTAAAACCTTAGGCGCCTTTTTAAAATCAAGGTGTAATTCCAGCAACTGAGTCAAATAATTCTGAAAAATTCCTCTCTGCATAAACTTAATATAAACTTTTCTTGTAGTCATTTTAAAATTGATTGAGATTTTATTATCCCACCGAACGAAGTTCGAGGGGGATATAGGAAAGCCATTCGTTCGTTCGTTCATTCGTTAGTTGGTTCGTCCGTCCATCCATTTGTAGTGTGTCCTGGCGATAACTCAAATACCAGTTGATGAATTTGGTTCAAACTTTATAGGCTTATGCCTTATGGCCGCTCAATTCAAAATGGCTACCATTTTTCGTAAATGCAATCTTTGATAACTCAAATACTAGATGTCGGATTTGGTTCAAATGTATATGTTGATGCCTAGTGACAAAGGGGCTTTACTGAAGAAGTGATTTTCAAGATGGCCACTGAGTTTCAAAATGGCAGCCATTTTCCGTGGAAATATGTAATTTCTAACAACTCAAATACAGGGTGGTCAAAAAAAATGGCAACCCTAATTTTTCCTCATATCTTTGTCATTTTTAGAAATTTTGCCCTGATATTTGGCACACATGTACATCATTCAATGTCATACTAGACTGCGTTATTTCATGAACATTGGACTGATAGTCGCAATGTTACAGCACTTTAAACAAGGCGCCCCAGTTTTCCAATATCGTGCTGTAGGCAAACCTGCACACATTTTCCAAACCTGTTAATGACCTAACTGCATTCCTCAGCAAGTATGGCCTGAACGACACATGTGATCTTTATTTTGAGGTCAAATGTCTTTCTGGTGTTATTACCCTACACTCTATCTTTTGGGTATCCCCACTGGTAAAGATTAAATGGGGCCATATCTGGGCTATGGGGTGGCCATTCATTGTCTGTTGTACTGCTGATAATGTGGTCATTGAAGTGGTCCCAAAGCCATTATTGTGCATCATTGGGTGTATGGGGTATGGTTCTGTCTTGTTGGAACCACTGTTGCTGCCTATCAACCCCCCTGGGTTCAACTAAAGTCCCCAAGAACTCCATGGGAATCACAAAATAGAGTTTGATGTTGACAGTTATTGCATATCCGTTGGTATCATCAAAGGTAAAGAGCCCTGTCTTCTTAGAACACACTAAACTGTGCATCTGTCTGTGTGAAGGTGCCTCTCCACTACTTCATCAAGTGCTTGGCTCCCCAAGAATACATAATTGTTAGAGTTTACCAGTGCATCAAGTTGGAAATGGAGTTCATTTGAATACGAGACCAGCTCAGACAGCCCAAAAGTGGCCATATGGGGCATGTTGCTTAAAATGCAGTAATATTGTGACTATCAGTCTCATGGTCATGAAACATGGTAGGTTGGTAGGAAATTGAATGATGTACAAATGTGTAAAATATCAGTTATTTCTTAGAATGACAAAAATATTAGGAAAAACTAGGGTTGCCGGTTTTTTTGACCACCCTGTACCAGTGGACGTATTTGGTCCAAATTTTATATGCTAATGCCAATGGGACAAGGGAGGTTTGATTAAGAATTTTTAAGATTCCTGCTATTTATCAAAATGGCAACCATTTGTTGTTAAAAATGTAGTCTTTGATAATCCAAATACCAGATCATGGATTTAGTTCAAGTTTCATATGCTCAAGAAGAAATTTTCAAGATGGATTTCAAGATTTTCAAGATTTAAGCCTCCAAGGTTTAAACTAAGAGAAAGACAAAGAGTTATCCGCAAGAGTTCAAGTCATGTTTGTATTTTAGACACCATTTGAATGAGGCCAAGAAGACTGGAGTTCAGATGACTTGTGTTGCAGTTCACCCGACAGAACGCTGCATTGCAACTGGATGTAGTGATGGAAGAATCTACCTGTGGTTCTCTGTGTGTAACTCACAGACAGTTACACAAACTAAATACCATTGGCATTCTCTTGCCTGTAAAACCATTGCTTTCACTAATGAAGGTAAAGTAACCACTATTGCGTGGATTGCTTTATACCTGTGATATAGCATTTTATTCTACCAATAAGAACTGGTAATATCATTAAGGGACACCATTTTTCGAGACTGATGATTGGTGTCTCACAATCATTGGACTTTCCCAGTTTGCTTGGATTGCTTTATACCTGTTATAGCATTTTAAACTACAAGTAAGAACTGGTTACATCATTAAGGACACCATTTTTTGGACTGATAATTGGGGTCTCACAATTATAACACTTTCCAAGTTTGTGACATGAATGCCTTGTTCAAAATACATATTGTAATTTTGTATTCTTCAGGTTCATACATGCTGAGTGGTGGGCATGAGTGCGTACTGGTTAAATGGCAGTCTAACTCTAATATGAGGGACTACATGCCACGATTAGGAGCTCCAATCAACTACATCTCTTGCTCACCAGATAACAATCTTTATGCTGTATGCATGAAAGATAATGGTATGTAGCCATTCTCTAATACTCAATCTAAAGAAAGATTTATTACCATATTTCTCATTTAAGCACCTATGTTTTTGCTATTTATGAGCATGCCAAATGCAATACTTTTGTGCTTTACTAACGAGTGTATAATGTCACATCAATAGATTATCATATTAACATAGTTAATATTCTTGTCAGTAGGATTCCTTTACATGTTTGTTCTGAATTCAATTTTTATTTTGATCCAGTGCTCCAAATGACCTTTCACCTTGATCTGACCCTTTGACCTTTATGTGACATCATTATTAATTTTACTTGATCACTGGCAACATTGCAGTCTCATGATGTTATTAAAAAACATTGATTACTTGTAGTATAGGTTCTGAAATACTATCTGATGTCATAGGATAAGTTCCAATCAAACAATATGGCTTGTATTTTTTCTAGTCCTTTTTACTATACTATACATGACATTTTCCATTTATTTTAGTTGTTCAACTGATCTCCAACAACTTCAAGGTGCGCCAAATCTACCAGGGCCTAACTGCAGCCCATATGGATAGTTATACCAGGAATATATGTCCCGCTGGACTCATTGTTGATCCCAGAACCAAAAGTCTGGTCCTCAATGGAAAACCTGGACACTTGCAGTTTTATTCTTTACAAAGAAACAAGCATTTGTATAATGTAAGCAACTTAAGGCACTTTAATGCTGCAAATTTATTGATGCTATTGAATGACATCATTGTTCAGTTGTTAATGCATTGAATAATCTATCTATCTATATATTAAGAAAGTAATTCCAAAATTAAAGGGATGCATTTTTGTGAAACCCTGTATAACTCCTCAGTAGGAGCTATAAGGTGTTATAACTTGACTAGTACTTGAAATTAAACTTTCAGCTGTCAGCTACTGGGTAACCTACTATTTATGATCAGCTCATTTAAATATGAGTAGTACCTGCCAGTATTCCATTCATATGAAATGAGTTTGCTACAAGAAGTAGGTTAATCCAGTAGCCGACAGCTGTTATTTGCATTCGCCAATACAAGCTTAGTAAAGAATTGGGAAATCTGTTAGAATTTAGAAAATAAAAACTAATGGGCTGTTGTAAAAAAGATATTGAAGTAGGAATTAATGAAATTGTAATATAGAAAAGAAATTGTAAAAATCAGCAAAGTTTTGTCAAATTCACCACCAGTTAATCACAAGAAGTTTCTGAATGTTATAATTATCTGAGAACACGTGGTCACATTTTCATGTTATTTCAGTTAGACATTGTATGTCAGAATTACATCTCACCTGCAAGTTTGAATCGTCCTACTTTCGTCACAGAGATAGAAAATGCTGCATTTGACAGCCTTGGCAATTGGCTAGCAACGGTAGAGCGACGTGATGATAGGGAAACCACACCTGAAATACGCCTGAAATTTTATGAATATATCTCAAAGGACCAAAGGTATTGTAAATAGGTCTATACGTTTTGCCTGTCTATCTTGAATGAAGAGATATTATTCTAGTGTCATTACACCATGATATGAATTGAGAGTAGGAAATTATGTTTTAATAGGGCAATGTCTGCAATTATAATCCTAAATTCACATATCAATTTACGATGACCTGTTACTTTCATCATAGGTACAAACTTTTTTTCTGTAAATACCAAATTTTGAACACTTTTTAATGACAATTTAATCAACAACCTTGTACTTTTCAGACCTGAAGTAAGAGCTTTTTCATTTCAGTTTTGTTCTGAACACAACCATTGATTTGCCACATCAGAAGAAGGTTTCCTGCATGAAATTCAGGCCAACCAATCAAAGCGAAGATCCAACTTCACTCCTGACCACAAGTGAAGATGGAAAGTTTAAAATATGGCAGATCATGGATGATACAGATATCTATAGTAAGAAATGTTTTCTATGGGGTGCCACATTGCTTTTAAATGAATTCAATAATATACATGCATGTAGGATATCTATCAATAGTGCATAGGCACTCAGGTCAAATACCTTTTCAGACTGCCATGAATTGTTCTTCCAGATCGATCGATGTATTATTGAATAACTAAAATATAGGCCTAAGCCTGTAAATAATAAATGTGTTTTAAATTTCTGATTTTTGCAGGAAACAATGTGTGTTTCAACTGTGATAGTGTCGGCTTCTACAAGGAGTTACCTGCTGGTGCGGCAGACTTCTCAGATGATGGCTCTGTGCTTGCAGTGGCATTTAAATCTGTCCTCACTGTATGGGACCCTGACACAAATGGCCTGAAAATGAGCTTAACTCTGGGCAGGAGCAGTAATGATGTGATCAGGTTAGTTTTGTTTTTTTGGAATTTTTTGATGGAAATAAATCTTTGAGACAAGCTCGTTAGAGACCAGTGCAGCCAGGCTAGGGCCTTTCATGCTTGAAATGCAGTTCTCAAAGATCTTTCCACCCTGGAGTTTAGTAGTCTTGCTTTTGAAGGGTGGTCAATTTATTTTGATAAAAAAATCATATTGAATGAATGTTAATATAGGATTTTATTAGTACTGATGCCCATTTAGGGCCAAAGGTACATTCTATATACAATTTTCAATAACAATGTTAATGAAACCATGGTATTGACATATTATTTTGCATAAACTGACTTATGTGCAAACATGTCCTACTTTGCTCCAATGATAAAATCATATATTGCGTATACGCATGTTTATCCTATGCCAAGTAGAGTTTTAGGGAGATAAGTTGGCAAGATATATCCCGTATCCTGATTTTGAGGTTTCAATATCCTGAATCTCCATATCTCCCGCCATATCTCCCGCTCCAGGGCATATCTGCCCGCTTCGAAAAAAAATTTGAAAAAAATAAGAAAAAATTGAAGAAAAAAAAAAATTTGAAAAAATGAAAAAATTGAAAAAAAGAAAAAAAAATAGAAAAAATTGAAAAAATAGAAAAATGTGAAAAAATTGAAAAAATAAAAAAAATTGAAAGAAAATTAGAAAACTCTACTTGGTATAGGATAAAGCAGTTATGTACGGTTGGTTTGGATATTGGGTTCATCCCTCCCTACATCCGCCTCCGACCCCGGTCAAAATGTGACCTGAGATGAATTTTAATATAATTTCCAAATTTGTAGCTTATATTTGTTATAAATTTATAACATGTTATAATTATCAATAAGGGTTCTATTCAATACAGAGTTCATTAATTTAGTAGCTAATTAAAAAAAATTGAGGTCACATTAACTTTGGCAGTGGGGTAGGTGCGACTTGACACAAAACGACTTTCTAGCAGTCAGTTTTCAATGTAATCTATACCTCAAAACATGATTTTTTGGGTTATTTTAAAATAGCAATGAAGTTCTCAAAATTTGCCATGAAGATTTTAGGGTAAAACAGATTTTTCAAAAATATTAGTCAATAGTACATAGAATACTACAGTATAATTTTGAACAAGTGACAAAAAAAGAAAACATTTTTTAAGTCAATGTTCTCTTGATCAAATCTCTCAAAAGTTGGTGAAAAGCTTTATTTTGGGTTATTAAATATACACTGTGAAACATGTTGAAATCTTTTTACTCAGATATGAATAAATTGATATTTTGTCCTTTTTCTCAAGGTCACATCTACCCCATGCGTCCACCATCATAAAAAATATTTGTTCATCAATAATATTTTCTTGTAATAGGTAGATGTGATAAATTCCTACATAAGAAAAGGATAAACACATTTATGTCAAGTATCTAGAGTACTTAATTTCAATATTTATTTTCAATACTTGTTTAAATATTATGTTTTGCCCCAAGTCGCACATACCCCACCTCGTGTAAAATTATGAAAATTTTCAATAAATCCTCTTCCCTTCAAAAGTTGATGGTAATTTTAATACTTATTTCATTGTTACCTTCTCTGAAATGTTAACAAATAAAAATAGCCCATTTAGATCACCCATGGTATCATTTTAAATCATATTTTCATACATTAAGATACTAGATAAGATGCATTTAAACATTGATTACCAACATATCATATGAGTATAGTTTCCTTCAAGGCAGAATCTGATCTAAAGCATTGACAAAATTGCAAGCAACATGTACAAATAACATATTAATGTGGTACTGGTGATCTCAAATACAAAATCCCATAAGATCTATGATATCAAATCAATTGGTAAAGACTAAAGATATGAGCCCAAAATGTAATAAGATTGAAATAATTGTTTCTTGTGCTTGTCTTTGTCTGTTCATTATCTGTTTTCACACCATCGGTAGTATATGGTCGTCGTGATGACTATGTTTTCATTACGGTGATTGTCCCACTTTTTTGTCATCCCAATTTCGGGATTCAGCTGATTATCTTTTAGGTGGCTGAATTGTTTTCTGGCGGCCAATTTGAAGGTTTTTTGTTAAATCTTGTCATTGTCATTACAGGAAAACCCCTTGTTCAGTTTTCTCCAAATCCATACACCTGTTTGTAACAGAACTGCAAAAGATCTCTACAATTATCTCCACTCTGTTATATTGCCTTAGATTTTAGTTCAATATGTGAGCTATTGATTAATATGACCACAGTCAACATTTTTTCTTCAAAGTTTTTAAAAATAATAGGAGAAAAGTTTTCCTGGTTCATACATTGTCTGGCTATTTGGTGGTGTGATCTCGTTCACGTAATGTATCTTGTTAAATATAGCTACTGTGCCTAAAAATTGATACCACAGCATTGAATTAATGGGAGTTGACTTTTAATTAAACAGACTGTTATTTTATATCTAGATATTGTTTGATATAAATTCATTCCAAAAGTAACATAGATGGTACCAACTTGAAGCTAGGAATTTGTAGTATGTAGAAATAGGATATATATGTGGTGGATCTGGTGTGTGTGACATAAGGATATTAATTATGCATTTTATTATACAGGGTGTTCAGTAAATATCATGAATAGGTCTGGCATTTTGTTTTATTGTATGATATACAATGTATCAGCAAATAAATATGAATAGAATATTGAGGGTATAACACCCTGTAGTACTCTTGGTTGCTATGGTAACCATATTATCAACCAATCTAATGGTAGAACTGATATCTTTAAATAAATCAATTCAGAAATGTCCAATGCATATGCTCATAAATTTTCATATTTGGACAAATACAAACAGTAACAAAATACCAGACCAATGCACCTTTTTTCTTTACAGAGGGTATACTATTTTGTAGCGATTTAGTATGAATAATTAGTCTCTGCATACAATTTTGCCATTTGACGTCAATTGTATTCTGTATATTGAATATTTTTGGGTGATTTGTTATCACAGGCTGTTATCGAAAGATTTGTGTGCTGTGACGGATCATGCTATTGTTCATAAAAACACTAAGAATACTTTACAATTTATTTTTTAACTCATATGTTTCGTTATATCAAAGAAAATTACCTACTCCATGCAATGGATATATCATTTGCGAGTAACCGCCAAAGTATCATACGCTAAAATGTACCATTTCTTTTTTTTAACTTTTTAATGGCATGATATAGTGACATGATAATATTTACAGAGGTGGCGTTAACGCAATTTTTTACGTTTTTTACTCACATTTTTGCAACTCTGACGCAAATATTCATTGTCTACTGAGTCTTTCTGACGCACGTTTGTTTCACATGCCAAATCCCCGCTTGGTACTTGGTTAAATTGATCCCTATACGTGAAAATACGTGATTGATCAAATTTATAATTTTGCTAATTCCGGAAATCTAACATTTCGTTCAGCGCAATCGAGCCTCCTTCCTACCGATCATTTTCTCATTTCGGTATTTCATATAATTTTTAAAGCCCTGTGATTCAGATTCAATGATAAACTTGAAAACATTGATCGATCCCTCGATTTATTTATCTCGTGAAGCACGTTGCTAGGGGGCGTATCAAAAATGCAATAAAACGAACATAACATTGAACAATAATTTATTAATTTCATACTCCCTTCTAAGGATTTTATTGATGGTATATTTATCTAAATTACCGCATAAAATCTTCCCTCGAATGTTCACACGCTATATTTACGAACCTTTAGTTTCCTTCGCAAGTTCGCAAAATTCCTTAGCTAAGTTAGCAAGTTTCCTTGAGCCGTCCCCTTCATCAGCATGCGCAGATGTAATGCGCAGTAGGTTTATCAATGGTGCTCACAGTGACCGATCTATCGTTAGTTTTCACCAAGTATTTTCAATTAACTCCCTCAAGTTAAGATCTTCGATTCACTAGATCTGAAGCTGATCCTATGAAAATAAATAATGGGCACATGAAAATCCAGTCGATCGCACATTAAGGGGGGTAATGATGATAAATTAGGTATGAAAACAAATTTACTTTCGGTTTCATTTGATCAGCTATAATTATAAGATTCTACCGTATTCAATTTAAATAATGCCCAGTATTGTTGTCGGTCTTATATTGCCGTTTTAGACTTTGGAAAGATTGCAAAAATGTTGAATTTCAACATGAAACGCTTCGACCCCAATTTGTGTAACCCCACACAGGGAGAAACTCCTCTCCCACTCCATTCACACCCATGACTCGCTGGACCAGATAATCAGATGATTAATAGTGACATTTTTCTTGCAATTGCCTAATTAATTAATTGTTAGTTGTTAATGTGCTATAAGAGTACAATAAAAGGTATGCATGAAATCAAAAAATAGATTTTGTATGTGGTTTCTACATTTTGTATGCATTTTTACTCAAGAAAAAACACTTTTATAGCTTTGACTCAACTTTTTTTCTTGTGACTCACTTTTTTGAAACTACCTGAGTCATGATGACTCGCAAAAATATATGCCTACCGCCACCGCTGATTTACATATGATTTCAGCATAACTCTGAATGTATTAATGAAGATCTGGATGTATTGGGTCATTTATTTCATAAAAAATAATGTTTAATTTTTTTGTCTGCTGTGACGGAGCAGTTTCACTTTTCACATTTGCAACTGCTTCATCACAGGGGACAAAAAAATTAAACATTATTTTTTATGAAAAATAATTAAAAATACCAAATACATCAAAATCTCATTGATACTTTCAGAGTTATGCTGAAAACATATGTAAATATTATCATGTCACTGTATCGTACCATTAAAAAGCTAAAAAAAGAAATGGTACATTTTGGGGTATGATACTCTGGCGCCATTTTCAATAGCTTTACCTCCTAGCATTATGGGACTTCAAACAGAAGTGAAAGTTCCCCGCAAATGATATATCCATTGCATGGAGTAAGTAATTTTCTTTGGTAAAACGAAACATATGAGTTAAAAAATAAATTATGAAGTATTCTTAGTGTTTTTATGAAAATAACATGCTCCGTCAAAGCGGACAAATATTTTTGATACCAGCCTGTGGTTATATGGACTTTTATATTAATTAAAAACATATTCATTTAAATATTTTCATGGATAAAGCAACTACTTAAAACAAAGACACTGGCTCTAGGTTGCATCGTATATTTTAAAGAAAATTAAGAAGTTTACTTTAGGTATTTATGATGTTTATCAATGTTAATTGTTGAATTGAACACATGTGAAGATGTTTACTCTATAGATCAGGATTAACAACACAGTACATGTACATCATTAACTGTGAATTGGTAAAAGCATTAATTTGAATAATATCTGAACTTCAATAGGAATCCCATTCTCTATAGGTAACAAAAGATCTCTTAAAAAACAATACTTTTAATTAAAAGTAACTTATAATCATAGTACATGAAATGCATTATTTTTTGTTATACGAGGGCTGATCATAAAGGTCTCATAATATCTCTCTAATTTCTTTATTTATCGATATTACTAATGAAATTTTCACAGAATGTGCAGCATAGAACATAATATTAATTCAGCAAAAAATATTTAGAAGAACAAAATATAATGGTCTTGTGAACTATGTGATCACATAACTGCATAATGAATGATTGAAATGCATCGTTAGAAGTGATGTTAGACCCTGCAACTGTTTTGTTAAATATCCAGAGGAAATTTGAATTTGCCCCTCTAGTTCATTTCTAATACGTTCCTATCTCACACAGGGTCTACTTTTGTTCATATCTTTGCAGTATATTTGTTTGAACCATCTTTGGTTTGAGCAAAGGATTTTACAAGTTGAATATAACTTTTTATCAGTATTAATTCTATTTTTCTATGATTTCTGCACCTATTGCATCTCTTACCCAGTCATTCCTGATCATAAGTTTTGAGTCTCAGAGTCTGTCATCAAATAAGTCATGTAAACTTCCCATATGACATCACACAATTCACATGATCAATTTCTTTAAAAGTAAAAGCCCTGAACAATATTTAAGTTAACATTATAATGTGTTACATTATTTATGAGAGTTTATTATGTATGTTTAACATGGTTAATTAGTCTCATTCTCAAAATTTTTATTTGCCCCAGTTTCCGCCTTGATTTCTGGTAACTATGGTAATTGTAATTGTCTTATACTGTATATGTGTGATACTAAACATTTTTTGCTAGCTTAATGAGACATTATATGCTTCACATTCTGTGAAAATTTCATTAGATTATATTGAAAAATAAGAAATGAGAGAGATATTATTACAACTTTATCTACATTACTATATTTAATGTTATGAGTATTATTGGGGAACAATTTTTGTTGTAATGACTGAAATGTCCCTCGTTTCAGTCCTTGAATGTGATATTGAGTCTTATTAATTAATTCAGAAGTCAATAAAAGAATTTTTAGATAAGATTAACTGTAATAATGTCAATTTTAGCATTATTTCCGGCCTCTTGATGGAGGTGTTTCTATAAGTATTTTATCAATAAGTGAATTTGTCATAAACTTTATCAAAGCCAAAATAGTTTACCACTTCTTTCAATAACTGACGTCAATATATTTTTCATGTGTATTTTAACTTGCATTAACCTCAATGATATTTTCTTCAAACTCATTCAGTGAACAGGACTTTTTCCAATGACTCAAAACTGTTGCTCTTGAGAGGTAAAATAAAAGGAATTTTGGGTTGATTCAGTAGCATGTAAACATATTTTTTATTCTATTCTAACTCACATAACCATGCCGATGTATGCATTATGCAGAAAAAGGTATATTATTTCAACAATAATTTATATACATTATAGTTGTCACATTTTTAACATATTCTTGCAAGTAAAAAAAACTGGATGTTACATCTTTGAAGAATGAAAAATTGGGGAAAGGACCAATCTCGGTTTGGAGAATGAAGTTCATCGGCATATTCTGATGTTATCAATGTCACCAACGATTTTGATTTTTTATAGTGTAGATTGAAATGTGATCTTTTGAATATGTAAGATTTAATTATGTTAATGTTTTTATTTCTTTCACAAAACAAATATTAGCTACCCCCCCCCAATATTTCACTTGTTAAAGTCCCATTGACGATGTCATCTAGGAAAATTGAGGTTTTTGGCATGTTAAGAGATAGAACTAACTATTGACTACATTTTCCAGTAAAATCATACATTACATGTATCTCTACTATGTAAGATATCATTTTGATTATAATAAATATCAATTTCAATAGCCCTCTGTCTTTAATAATGATGATTGTGGGGGGGGGGTTCGCTAATATTTTGTTTATGAAAGCAATAAAAATATTACCATAATTAAATCTTAAATATTCAAAAGATCACATTTCAATCTACACTATGTAGAAAAATCAAAATTGTTGGCAACATATATATATATTTTTTTTATCATGTATATATTTCTCATTTTATAACTTTGTATACATCAAGTCATTTTACAATATTTGTGAAAAATGATACAATTTCAATTCTTGAACATTATTACAATAGTTTACAAATATAATGTACCATAAGTTGTTTAAACATTCATAAAAATAAGTATAGTTAGTGTCTTGTACCTTATAGCCAAAAACAAGAGTTTTATACTTTTTCAAGCTTAATTCAATTTTAAAATGATCTAAAATATAATTTTCTAGTTGGTCTATTACATTAAGTACTCTATGACATTGAAAGAACAAATGTTTATAATCTTCTACTTGTCCGCAAATATCACACATGTCATTAACACTTATTGTCCATCTTAGAAGTACATGTAATTGTTTGCATGGTAAAATGTAATGTAAAAGTTTGTATTTAAAATTGGCCACTTTTTTATTTTTGGATTGCTTTAAAAGTATCCAAGTCTGTTGAAACAGCATTTGACTATTTTGAATTTCACAAAGATTAATCCAAAATGATTCCAAATATGTTTTAGTTGCTATATGTTCCAACAAGATTGAATATATGTCTCTAGAACTTGCATGTTTATCCAAAAGTCTATAATGCTTCAATTTACTGTCATAAAACCTTAAACTTACATTTGTATTCACATATGTACATCTGCTTGCCTCACTAAATATTTTAACTCTATATTGAAATGGCAAAGATTGCTTAACAGTTACATATTCTGCCATCTTATTGACCCTAGATTTAAGCTTATCAAGAATTTCATCTTGGGTACACATTAAATCATTAACATATAATATATTTGAATTTATCCAGTTTTCAAAATACAAACATTTGTTATTGAAAGTTATGTCTTTATTGTGCCAAATCACCATTTGTCTAATTTCTGCAAATGTTATGTTATGAATTTTGGATTCTGAGCCTCCAAGAATACTCCAAGCATGGAGTAAATCTTTGTAAAATTGTTCTGGTTTTCCATAAGTAGATTTAAATATCAAAGTATCTGGGAGTCCAGTTTTACTTAATATCTCTCTTGCTAGAATATTCCAACTTGAGTTTTTATTCCCATACTCAATGTCTAATATCCATTTAATCTTAAAGGCCCTGAATTTAGATTTTAAGTCAGGCATTGAGAGTCCACCTTTAGACCAAGTATTAATTAAGACAGATCTTTTAATTTTATCTCTTTTTCCATCCCACAGGAATGAATAAAGTTCTGAAGTAATTTCTTTCAAAAAAGTTTCATTTGGAGTGTCAATACATTTTGCTAAATACATCAGTTTAGATAATGCAAGTGTTTTAATTATAACTATTTTCCCATAAAGAGTTATCTTGCGTTTTTTCCACAAAGACAATGACTTTCTCATTTTATACTATTCCAATTAAGATCATGCAATTTAGTTTGATCTATTCCAAAGTAGACGCCTAATGATTTTACTTCCTGTTTCCAGGAAATATTACAAAATGTAGTATTATTGTCATTTTAAAGTTACCAAGTTTTATACCTTCTTTTTTTTCTAAGTTAAGCTCTAAACCAGAAGTTCCGAAACGCTGTATTTCTTTGATAGCTATATTAATAGAGTTTTTTCCATGAACAAAGAGAGTGGTGTCATCTGCAAGTTGACATATTTTGACTTCTTTGTTTCTTACTTTGATACCTTTGATTCTAGAATTATTTCTTATATTGATTGCCATTGTTTCTGCCGCAATGAGATAAATCAAAGCAGAAATGGGACATCCCTGCCGAATGCCCCGAGATACATCAAAATATGGTGATAAGTGACCATTATTAGCTACACAGCTTTGTATTCAATTATACAAAGTTTTGATCCACTTAATAAAACTAGTACCAAAATTGAATTTCTTTAATGCTTCTAGAGTGAAGTCAATTTCCAAACAATCAAAACATTTTGAAAAATCTGCAAAAATAATAGCAGAATCTAATGTTTTTCTATATTTATTAGCATATTTGATTACGTCATTTATTAGCCTTATATTATATCCAATAAATCTTGCTTTAATATAGCCCTGTTGATCTTGATTTATAATTAGTGGTAATATTTTATGAAGTCTCTGAGCTAAAATGTGGGCACATAATTTGTAGTCTACATTAAGCAAAGTTAAGGGTCTCCGCAGTTACTTAATATTTGGTTATCATTTTTCTTATGTAACAACTTTATAATGCCTTATCTCTGAGAGAAAATTAATTGTCCTTTACTGTAACCATAATTTAAAACATCAGTTACCATTTTACCAATTAATGGCCAAAATGTTTGATAGAATTCAACAGTTAATCCATCTTGCCCTGGAGATTAATTAAGCTTCATGCTAAAAATAGAATTTTCATAAGTAAGCCCTCCTTCACAGAGATCTGCTTCCTCTTTAGTTAATGCTCGTTTAATATTAGTATTATCTAAATAATTTTTGATTTTATCCTTTTGTATATTTTTTGAAGTATAAAGGGTTTTATAGAAATTCTCCTGCATTTGTAATATTTCGTTCTGATTACCAACTACAGTTCCATGCATCAGGGCGTTTTAAATTATATATTGTTTGACTCTTCTGTTGGTGTTTTTCAAGGCCAAGGAAAAAATTTGTATTACGTTCACCTTCCTCTATCCACTGTACACGTGACCGTATTTGGGCAGCTTTTGCTTCATACTCAAGTAAAGTATTATAACGAAGTTGATATATATCAATAGAGAATTTTCGTTATAAGTTGTTTCAAAAACTTATACGTATACTTATAGTTTAAAGGGTCTTGTCGAACTAAAATCAATTCAAATTGATTTTCATAATCTGTACCAAGTGGGGCATAACTATTCCCGATATAGTCAAGCTCCATCATCAACTAGGGACTGCGAATACAATGTCCTTTGCTAGTGTCAATTATGAACACGATAAACTAAACGCTAGTTGACGGGTCCTTGTAGTGTACGATAAACAAGACCCTTTAAAGTGAATCACTACACGAACGAGTCGATCATTTCAAAGTTCTCATGAAATTATAAGGTCAATTTTTAAGTTTTTACGTATAAAAGGGCCTTTATACGCAGGTTATAAACTTACAGAGTTGGATCTCCGCATAGTATATGTGTGGACTTACTGACCAGAATGGCTTATTAAAATTAATCGGCTGAATAGGCATAGTATCCAATCAAACAGCTCGACTCATTCATTAGCTGAACTAATTCTCCCAACGTTATTTCTACAAGGTGATTCAAAACGATCATCTACAAAAAATATATTTGAGAGTAGATAAATCTGTAAAACCCGTGTGCTATATCAGCCTATTTGATTCTAGAAAACACATATGACACAACTAAACATGCTTTACATCAAGGGGGTACGGATGGTATGCCGTTGGCCCTTTTATTACCGTCCTAGGAGATATTTCCCGACGTTTATTGGGTTTATAAGTATAAGTATACGTATACGTATAAGTTTTTAAAAAACTTATAACGAAAATTCTCTATTATCATCATAATTACTAATCTTACTAAGTAAAAATTGTTTCAGTGTTTCACGTGTTTTTGCTTTATGCTTAGCATACTTGATAGATTCCTCCCTTATTTTTACTTTAAATACCTCCCATTGATCTCCACAGTCAAGAGAAACATCTGGCTGAGAAAATATATTAGTTATCAAGAATTTGAAATTATTGTCTTTAAGTAGACTATTGTTTAGTTTTTTAGGAAATAAAGTCAAGTAACAGCTCTTATCATATCTCATAGACATATGAATCCCCGTTCAATCCCCCCCCCCCCCTTAGTTCAGTTTTAATTTTTTTTAATTATATTTTATATATTAACTTAAGATATTTTTTATAACTAACTTAAAAAGCCAACAATGACATTAGTTTTGTGATAATAACGTGCCTGCTTATAAGTATTTATTACAGGTCGTGATTTATAGCAAAAACATTGAGTTTGACCTGTAAGCAACGATGGGCCTCTTTTAATAGATCTCATATCTTAGAAGCGTATTAGTTAAAAATATCCTTTTTTAGAAGACCTCACATATTTTACCATGTACTATGCCCCATTCATTTAGCAATTCAATAATGTAAACTTTCTCTTGAAAAATAAATCTTCCAGATTTGTTGAATTTTGCAGAAATGCCGCATTCCCTCTGTTCATATTTTGTCTGATCACCAGGCGTAACTTATGTTATATCATTATTATATAGTTTAGAGGTGCATTAGCTGCATTTATGGATAATAAACTGCAAAAAATCAAAAAAAATGTTGGTGCCTAGCCTCAAACTTGCCCAAAAGAATGGTTATGATCTCAACCCCTAATGTTGAAATACCAGTGCTTGAAAAAATCACTTAACTTGAAATTTACGAAAGATAGTTGATTCCATGGTAAGCACTGGTATTTTAACAAAAATGAATTGGGATCATAGCCACCACAAATCTACATAATGCACTTTTAAGCATGGCCATGTATACTTTATGACTTAATCTAAATAATATAGTTACATAATCTAAAACTGATTTCCCTTTATAATTATCTTTGTCATTTTGTTCCTGGTATCTTTTATAATCATTAAATATACCTAAACAGGTCTTGAACTTATTAAACACTAATCAAGAACAGAGTAAATTCTTAAAGGACTTGACTTGGACAACTTAGGAACATTTCAAGAATTGATATCATTCGCATACCTAAAGCCCATATAATCACAATATTAAAGTAATATATTTGCGGAAACAAGGATATAGGTACAAAATGAACTCAAATTTATTTGAATATGGATATACAATGTGTCACTAACAAATGCTTTTAAGGACTTTTAAAAGTATTTCAGTTTAAAACATGTACATAAACGTTAAAATGAAACAAAATAGATTAACAAACAAAAAATGTGAACAATGAATAATAAATACTCAGGTTATGAACATTAATGTGCATTTAACAAATACAAACGTTCAATTTACGAATACATATCAGTGATCTCCCCAGCATTAAAGCAAGTAGGTGCAGCATCCACCTGAGATTTTAAAACAGGCTTTCACCCACCTGAGATTTTATTTGCACCCACTTGAAAATGAGAAAAATCCTGTAAAATAGGCATATTTTTACCAATTCTGGACTTAATTGTGAACATGAGAATTTTGCACCCGGCCACTTGAGGAAAAATCCTGGGGAGGACACTGCATATTTTTAAATGGAAATAATGAAGTAGAAAACATTCCATAATCCTTGGCTATTTGAAATATTGTTTTCCATTTCATTAACAAATAATGAAAATAACAGGGGAGATAAGCAACTGACAAAGATAAAATGAATTTGAAGATTAAAAATGTTGTTAAATGCTGAAAAATCCGAAAGTACAAGTGTGGGAAAGTTTTACCTAATCTAAGCGGGATGTTCTTAAATGGTACATTTAGACTGATGTCTGTTTCTACCACTTAGATTTTCTACCACTTGCTTTTGCTTGCATATTTAACATTTGAACTTTCTTTGTTTTTTTATTTTTTATTTTCGTCATTTGTTTTATCATTGTAATTGTCATGAGTTAATTGATTTGTTCTTCATGGAATGGCTCATTTTTATCATTGTAATCATTGTAATTGTCATCAGTTGATTTGATTTGTCCTTCATGGATTTGCTCATTTGTTTTACTTTTGTGTATACTAAAAATGTTTCAACATGTCTAAAAATGTTTCTAAACAAAGCAAAGTGAAAGATGTAGTTGTAGATAAATTGATTCCATTGTAATTAATTAAAAGATCATCTGTGGCCAGTTTACATTGGAGTTGAAGAAGTGCTCTTGCAAGGTTATATTGAACTAACTAGGTCTTGGAATTAATCCCTGGATTATTTACTCTACCAACAGTTTTATGCCAAAAGGTGTTTTTTTTAGATAGCATGGCATTAATAAAAATGTAATTTTTTCAATACCTATAACATTAAATCATTTAATATGTAGGAAGTACAAGTTATCCATTGTATATACGTGAGAACATTTATATTTTAACTATTAAAATTAAGTTCCCAATATTCTCAGATAAAACTTTTATTTTAGCCCCAATAATGTTAAATTCAATGTTTCAGTCTACAGGTTACTTCAGGTGCTAGGGTGCTGAAGTAAATTAGATGAAAAAGTTTTTTTGTGGGCACTTCTCATTATTCTTTTCAACATGAAATGCTAAACATACAATATATACAAGTATAAACAAAGGAAAATATGCTAATTATGATCTGTTACCTATTACTTGAGTTCAATATTTCTCATTCTAGCCCCAAATATACAGAAAACAAGGCTTTGTATAAAAAGCCTCGTACCCATGTACATGGGTCATGATACAGTTTTTGAAGTATTCAATTCTAGTTTTCGCTAACTTAGACATGATGTACTCATAGTATTTATTTATAGATGTGATACATATATTTGTCTAATCAAAGATAGCATTAAAGACAGATAGATGATAATTCCCCAGATGATTCACTATCTGGTTCAAAATCGAATGATGGGGGAGTAGTACACCCATAAAGACAAGGTTGTAATGCCATCTCAATGTTGCAATATAGTGACTTTCTTGAAAATAAGAATAAAAAATACTTTAGTGTAGATTGCTTCTATGGTGATCGAGCATTTCAATTTCGCAATTCTGATGAAGGATAAACTTTCATTTATAAGACATGTACATGATGATGCCCAGAGGGCTAGTGGAATATCATCTTGTGAAACTGTCACCGGTATTCACCGAAAATAGAATATTTGTTTTATTATATCACTGTCACAATGTTTTCTATAATATTAAATTATACTAAGTGTATAATACAAATGGCATTGGACTAATTCAATCCTGGGGATGTATAAAATAAAAATTACACTGGACTAAGTTGTGACTGGTAGATATCATTTATTGATTATTGCTAGTTATTTTTAGTCAAGTGCAGGACAAAGACCAATCAGAGAGTGAGGAATATGACAGTGATATAATATTAGTTATTCAGAATTTTGCTGATTAAGAAACTTTTTAGTCTTGATTTTAAAATACTCAGAGAAGGGCTATTTCTGATAATTATTAATTTTCAGTAGATTATTCCAAATACAATTATCTGTCCTTGAATTTTGATGACTTTGATCATTTCGATAATAATAGTCACTGAAAGCTGAGGATAACTTGTCAAGTTATTGTACCAATTATATACAAATTGGCAAACGTTGTATTCACAATTTGCTCACAATTTAAATTGTTTAAATAAAGAAGATGAATGCTATTTTTCACTTTTTCAAAGATAATAATCTTAAAAATGTTTTTTTGAAGTTTTCAACAGTTGTCGATCCAGAGCAGTGGTATAGTTGCTACCCCAAACTACAATACAGTAAAGATTTTTACAATAACACAATCATTTGTCTACTATAAGAATTCTTATTATTTGGGAGAATTTAAATATTTTACCCCTTTTTGCACTTTGAATCTTAAATAACTTTTGATTGTCACCAATTGATAACATATCACAGATCTTTTGGCAGATTTTACATTTGAGCTTCTAAGGAATACATTGGTACATCAATTGTACATATTGTCTGCAATTTTGTCACTCCCTATAGATCTGATTCTACTTTTAAGATATTGTAAATGTCATCTTTTTTTACATGGTTTCAATATCCATTGTGTCTATCTCTTGACCCAGTGGAAAGCAATGATGGGTTAGTGAAAGAAAAAATATTTTTCTCTATTTTGTAGAGCAATGATCATCACCTATAATTAATTATCATATTAAATATCATTAACATTACATTCCCAATAAAACAAGTTGCCAATAGGCATTCCATTAGAACTCATTTGGTAAGATTAGGATCTTTTATTGCCACATTTTACTAAGGGGTTACTTTGTACCCCCCCCCCCCCTTATCACAGGCTGGTATCGAAAGATTTGTCCGCTGTGACGGAGCATGCTATTTTTCATAAAAACACTAACAATGCTTCACGATTTATTTTTATACTCATATGTTTCGTTATATCAAAGATAATTACTTACTCCATGCAATGGATACTGTAAAACGGGTATTGTTAGCGAGGGGTAATTGTTAGCGATTGTTAGCGATCGCTATAGTTTCACTAAAAATTCAATTCGCTAAAATAAACCGGGGTTAAAATAAACCGGGTGCTAAAATTTGCAAATTCCTGGGAAACTACATGAATACTAGTATTTAAGGAGCTTTTCGTTTAGTGCTCGACTTTCGGTTTGTAATTTGAAAAAAGTAAATATTTTTAAATTGTATGTATTTAAATGCTACCGTGATTTTGTGATTACTCAGATGAGATTACAGTAGTTTGGACCAATACCATGTGCGTTAGAAGTCTTACATTTTGATAATTCCTCTGTCATGTCCGTTATTCATTCTTCTGCCATAAATGATAAAATTTCTAATGTATTTGGCTAATTTGATTTTTTAAAGATTAATCTTCATTTCGCTAAAATTTCCCGCGCCAAAACCCCCTAAAATTGAAAAATCGCTAAAATTTCCCGGTGTCAAAATTACCCGTTTTACAGTACATCATTTGCGTGTAACCTTCACTTCTGTTTGAAGCCCAATAACACTAGGAGTAAAGTCTATTGAAAACGGCGCCAGAGTATCAAACTCTAAAATGTACCATTTCTTTTTAAACTTTTTTTAATGGCATGATATAGTGACACGATAATATTAACATATGTTTTCAGCATAACTCTGAATGTATTAATGAGATATTAATGCATTCGGTCTTTTTAATTTTTTTATAAAAAATAATATTAATATTTTTTGTCCGCTGTGACGGAGCATTTCCACAGTTCACATTTGCAACTGCTCCGTCACAGCGGACAAAATAATTAAACATTATTTTTTATAAAAGAATTAAAAAGACCAAATACATCAACATCTCATTTATACCTTCATAGTTATGCTGAAACCATGTGTAAATATTATCGTGTCACTATATCGTGCCATTAGAAAGTTAAACACGAAATGGTACATTTTGAAGTATGATACTCCGGCGCCATTTTCGATAGCTTTTCTTCCCAGCGTAATTGTACTTCAAACAGAAGTGAAAGTTACCCGCAAAAGATATATCCATTGCATGGAGTAAGTAATTTTGTATGGTATAACGAAACATATGAGTTAAAAAATAAATCGTGAAGTGTTCTTAGTGTTTTTATGAAAAATAGCATGCTCCGTCACAGCGGACAAATATTTCGATACCAACCTGTGCTTATACCCATTGGCGTAATTAGCTTAATTTATTAACTAAAATTGTGCCAAACTAGCAAAATTATATGCCTATTATGTTAATTTTGAAGAGAATTGATATTACAATGCTTATTTGATAATATTAGCACTTATAATACAGTTAGCAGATATTTTCACCTTAAGTCGCATATACCCCAAATCTTTTTTAAAAGTGCAAGTCACATCTACCCCATCAAGTCGCATTTACCCCATGTATATTACTCAGGTTGCGCCTACCCCAGTTTAGGTCACATCTACCCCATCTCAAGTCGCAAATACCCCGGTGGTGGGGTAGGCGTCCCTTGTCAGGTCACACCTACCCCGCTTGTCGTCCATCATGAGATATGCACATCTACCTTTGGTCCCTACGGTCCCTCAGGTAGATATGCATATCTCCCTCTGGATAAACCCCATATCCAAAACCTCCCAGTACATAACCCTTATATATTATTTATATGTTTGATATTGATTTTAATGTTTAAAAATGGTATTTGATTCTTTCTAGGCATGTAGTGTTCGGCAATGAGACTTGCTCACATCTTGTAGTATGTACCACACAGACTAAAATGTCTGTCTGCAATATGCTGTCCTTTTCTTGTGAGTACTACATCTGATTGGTGGTAATGTTTTGAAATGCAAAATAAAGAGGATAAGAATCAAGAGAGGAAGTTGTGAGATTCTTGTTAATGTCAAAAACTCCAAGCTGTATACAAAAATGTCAGAAAATCGCAAGATACTTCATTCAAAGAGAGATTTTTTGGAGTCTGGGTTTTATTTGCATAATAAATTGATTTAAAAGATGATACATTACTTCTTTGGGGCCTCCTTGGCTGAAAACATCATTGATCTCTTCTAGAGAGAAAAATCAAAGACTTTTACAATATGTACTTTTTGTTTCAGTAATATTACTGGATGAGCGTGGTGTAAAAGTGGTTTTGAAAAATAGCAAATTTCTCTTTATGTAGGTAATTTGTGGTTTATGATTCTACATTGATTCTGAAAATACTGGTGTCTAGTTTTTCAGCGTTTTGGAAATATTCAGATTTATACCCCCCTTGTTTGATTTTGAGGGGGGTACTAGGAAGGCCATGTAAAATTCCTAGAATTTACAACCAATCATTTTGATATTTACAGGTAATCGTGTACTTATCATGTCCTACAAAAGTAATAAGTTTCATCAAAGTTAGTCAACTGGTTGCTATGGAAACGGAGATCATATGTCAAAAAGTACACAATTTCGTCAAAATGTAAGACACCCCATGAGACAAAACACATATTTTTTAATGAAATTGGAAAGAAACACCATAAAAACATTTTAGAAAACTTATTCAGAGTATGTTTGATAATATTAAATCAAGTGCTGTTTTATCCTATCCACACAGTGAAATCTAAAAAGTACACATTTTCGTCAAAATGTAAGATACCCCATGAGACAAAACACATATTATTTTCATGAAATTGGAAGGAATCACCATGAAACCATTTTAGAAAACTTATTCAAAGTATATTTGATAATATTAAATCAACTGCTGTTTTATCTTATCCACACAGTGAAATCTATTGCTCATGATTATATGGCAATGCAAATTAATTTAGAAAGGGGACGTGGCACTTTTCCAAAGAATTCTTAACTTGTGTCCAAATTTTTGAAGAAAATAAATAACCAATTGTCCTGTTATTTACAGATATTATTCACATCATTATGTTTGACTATCATGGAAAGTTTCATCAGTGTTGGTTTACTGGTTACTATACTATGCAGATTTATACCCCTTGGTATGATTTTTAATGGGGGTACAATGAAAGCCATCTATAATTCCTAGAATATACAGCCAATCATCTTGATATTTACAGGTAATCGTCTACATATCATGTCTTACAACCATGACAATTTTCATCAATGTGTATCAATTGGTTGCTATGGAAACATAAATCATTTTTTCAAAAGGTACTATGAAAGCCATATATAATTCCTAGAATATCTAACCAATCATCTTGTTATTGGCAGGTAGTTATCTACTCACCATGTTCTTCCACTATGACAAAGTTCATAAATGCGGGGCAAATGGTTGCTATGGTAACAGAAATCATTTGTTAAAAAGTACACATTAGGGCGTACTATGAAAGCCATTTATAATTCCTTAAATATCAAAACAATCATTATGATATTTCCAGACAATCTACTACTTATCATGTCCTACCATGATGACAAGTTTCATCAATGTGGGTCAAATGTGGGTAGAAATCTATTTGTTAAAAAAAGTACACATTTCGTAAAATTTTAAGACACACCCTAAGACATTGAAAATCTTCATCAAATTGGGAGGAATTAGCATGAAAACATTTTTAAAAACCTATTTTGAGTATGTCTGATAATATTTAATCAATGGATATTTCATCTGGGCCATTTGATATATTGTATTTGCTTATGATAATAAAACTATGCAGAATGCGGCTGTCACATTATGCGTAGGGACATAGTTAATTATGAGCTGATCTCACTTAGTCATCTTTTATATCATTTGCATCAAAATCCTCATTCATAGATCTTTCAACGTCTACTTCTGTCAAAGCATCCGTTGCAATCTTTATGTGACTATATGTCTTTGAGATCATCAGGTGGAATGGGTTGGTCTGGCCAATTTGGCTCTATTTTGCCATCAACAAGTTACCACGTCACTTGTAATAAACAAACTAAGAGATATATACAACTATTACACCCAATTAAAAATACTGGAAATGCTTCTTAATGAATTTTAAAAACAATGAACAGTTGAAAAAAACCATCAGACATAAAAAAGTTGAGAACAACAGCATGTATTACTCTGAGTGTGAAACATGTCCATTGTGTTACGCGGTATATGGCATACATTTATGGTTGCGCGGTATTTGTGATACGGGTGAATATGCCATACTCACCTGCAGTATATGGCATATACCGCAGGTGATTATGCGATATTCCGCAGTGAATATGCGATACATTGATTTCAGTGAATACCCGATACTCACTTGCGGAATATGTCATACTCACTTGCGGAATATGCCATACACCACAGGTGAATATGACATATACTGCAGGTGAAAACGTGATACAGAAAGCCTTGATTTGATTGGTTGCGAGAATCGACTCTAAATGTAAAACTACGCTGGATTACCAATATAGTTAGTGTGTCGAGTACTAATATATGAATCCTGGATTGATTAAGTTTATTACGCGAGATTGGTGACTGATATTTCTGCTAAGTTAATATATTCGATACACAGTACTGTTGATTCAGTAATCACCCAATAATAATTTATAACGTTTTACTTGTTCGTTCAATCTATGCAATTGACAATTGCGCACTTCCATATCACGTTCTCATTGGTTAGTGTATATGCCATATACCACAGGTGAATCTGTCATACACCACAAGTGAATATGCCATATTCGTTGTGGAATATGACATATTTTTGTATCGTGTTTACCGCGTAACACGTTGATGACCAGTGATGGCAATAAAGCGTCCACTGTTGTGATTGATGAGATGTGATAAGTTTTATGAAATGTTTCCATGCTTATTTCTCCCAAAATGATGAACATATTATGTGCTTAATGTCAAAGGTTACATGAGTCTTAAATTTTTACGAAAATGTGTACTCTTTGAACAAATGATTTCTGTTACCATAGCAACCAAATTACCAACATTGAGGCACTTGTTATACTGGTAGGACATGTAAACGGATGATTACCCGTAAATATCAAGATGATTGATTGAATATTCTAGGAATTATACATGGTTTCATAGTACCCCTTAATGTGCACTTTTTAACAAATTATTTCTGTTACCAGAGCAACCAATTGACCAACATTGATGGCACTTGTCATACTGGTAGGACATGATAAGCAGATGATTACCTGTAAATATCAAGATGATTGATTAAATATTCTGGGAATTATACATAGTACCCCCATGATGTGCAATTTTTAAGAAATGATTTCTGTTACCATAGCAACCAATTGACCAACATTGATGGCACTTGTCATACTGGTAAGACATGATAAGCAGATGATTACCCATAAATATCAAGATGATTAATTGAATATTCCAGGAATTATACATAGTATCTCCTTAATGTGTATTTTTTAATAAATTATTTCTGTTACCATAGCTACCAAGTGTTAAACATTAATGAAACTTGTCATAGTGGTAGTGCATTATAAGTAGATGATTACCTGTAAATATCAAGATGAATGGCTGTATATTCTAGGAATTATAGATGGCTTTCATTGTACCCCCCTTAAAATCATACCAATGGGGTATAAATCTGTTTACCATAGTAACCAGTTATCCAACACTGATGAATTTTTCCATGCTAGTCAAACATAATGATGTGAATAATATCTGTTAATTTCAGGACAAATGGTTATTTATTTTCTTCAAAAAGTTGAACACAAATAAAGAATTCTTTGGAAAAGTGCCACATCCCCTTTCTAAATTTACTTGCATTGCCATATAATCATCAGCAATAGATTCCACTGTGTGGATAAGATAAAACAGCAGTTGATTTAATATTATCAAATATACTTTGAATAAGTTTTCTAAAATGGTTTCATGGTGATTCCTTCCAATTTCATGAAAATAATATGTGTTTTGTCTCATGGGGTATCTTACATTTTGACGAAAATGTGTACTTTTTAACATATGATCTCCATTTCCATAGTAACCAGTTGATCAACTTTAATGAAACTTGTTATAATGGTAGGACATGATAAGCACATGATTACCTGGAAAAATCAAGATGATTGGCTCTATATTCTAGGAATGATATATGGCTTTCCAAGTACCCCCCTTAAAATTACACCAGGGGGGTATAAATCTGAATATTTCCAAAACGCTGAAAAACTAGACACCAATGATTTCAGAATCAATGTATAACTAGAAGATTGCAAGCAATCTTACGGAGGCCCTGTAGGCTTTTTTGAACATTTAAAGGTCAGCCAAAGGTCAAATCTTAAATACAATGACATATATGAACTCCAGGCATCTTGTAGATGATTTTAAAAAAAAAGTTTGGTCAATTTGAAGCAATGTGAAATTTGACCTTGAAAAATTTCAACATTAGACCTTTTTCAGTTTTTGAGGTCCAATATCTCAAAACTGGTGCAGAATTTTAATAGATAATCAATTGTTATTATGTGTAAAACCTTTAGAGGAATATATATCCTGACTTTAATTCAAAAATATTGATTTGTAGTCACAAACTTTGAGAAACTTAGAAAACACAGTTTGTGATCTTGTTTGATGACCTTGACCTTTGACCTTACAGGTTTTACTTTTTTAGACCTCAGTATATCTTTTCTGATTGAAGAAACCTAAATTTGAATCCAGAAAATCAATTTGAAAAATTAACTTTTTTGACCTTTCGAAGGTCACTGAAGGTCAACTAAAGGTCATAGTTCAAAACTAAGGTCAGATTTGAGTTCCTGAGATCTTGTAGATGCTTTTTAAAAAAAAGTTTGGTCAATTTAGAGCAAGTTGAAATTTGACCTTGAAAACATTTGAAATTTGACCTTTTTTCAGTTTTTGAGTTCTAATATCTCAAAACTGGAGCAAAAATTTAATAAATAGTCAATTGCTAATATGTGTAGAACCTTTAGAGGAATATATATTTTGACTTTCAGTAAAAAAAATTGATTTGTAGTCTCCAATTTTGAGAAACTTAGAAAACACAGTTTGTGATTTCGTTTGATGACCTTGACCTTTGACCTTGCAAATTTTACCTTTTTAGACCTCAGAAGATCTTTTGTGAATAAATATACCTAAATTTGAATCCAGAAAATCAATTTGAAAAATCAACTTTTTTGACCTTTCGGAGGTCACTGAAGGTCAACCAAAGGTCAAAGGTCAAAAGTAAGGTCAGATTTGGAATCCTGAGAACTTGTAGATGAGTTTTAAAAAAAAATTTGGTCAATTTGAAGCAAGTTGAAAAAAGACCTTTTTTGACCTTTTTTTGACCTTCAATATCTCAAAATCTAGGCAAAATTTCTCTAGACGGCAAAAGGCTAAGACTAATAGAATACTACTATCTATCTGTGTGCAAAAATTCAGCCAAAAATATTTAAGTGTAGTGTCAGGATTTGAGAAACTTGAAAAAAACTTAGATTTGACCTAGATTTTGACCTTTGACCTTGACCTAGATAAAAATTCCTTTCCCGCCAAGTTCAGCCTAGGTCCCTAGTAGGACTATGTAGTACCTAGTTGAAAGGTAGTTGGAAGTAGGAGAAAAAGAGGGAGGAAGAATAAATAATAACTAGAGATCTAACGATCTAAGATTGCAAGCAATCTTACGGAGGCCCTATATTCGTTTCTGAACATTCAAAGGCCAGCCAAAGGTCAAATCTCTAATACAAAGTCATATATGAACTCCAGACAACTTGTAGATGATTTTTAAAAAAGGTTTGGTCAGATTAATGCACGTTGAAATTTGACCTTGAAAAATTCTGAAATTTGACCTTTTTTCAGTTTTTGAGCTATAATATCTCAAAACTGGAGCCAAATTTTAATAGATAATCAATTGCTAATATGTGTATAACCTTTAGTAGAGGAATATATATTCTGACTTTCATTTAAAAATATTGATTTGTAGTCTCCAATTTTGAGAAACTTAGAAAACACAGTTTGTGATTTCGTTTGATGACCTTGACCTTTGACCTTGCAAATTTTACTTTTTTAGACCTCAGAAGGTCCTTTGTGAATAAATATACCTAAATTTGAATCCAGAAAATTGATTTGAAAAATCAACTTTTTTGACCTTTCGGAGGTCACTGAAGGTCAACCAAAGGTCAAAGGTCAAAGGTAAGGTTAGATTTGGAATCTTGAGAACTTGCAGATGAGTTTTAAATAAAAAATTGGTCAATTTGAAGCAAGTTGAAATTTAGTCTTGAAAAGTTTCGAAATTTGACCTTTTTTCAGTTTTTGAGTTCCAATATCTCAAAACTGGTACACAATTTTAATAAATAGCCAATTGCTAATATGTGTAGAACCTATAGAGAAATATATATCCTGACTTTCATGAAAAAATATTGATTTGTAGTCTCCAATTTTGAGAAACTTAGAAAACACAGTTTGTGATTTAGTTTGATGACCTTGACCTTTGACCTTGCAAATTTTACTTTTTTAGACCTCAGTATATCTTTTCTGATTAAATTAACCTAAATTTGAATCCAGAAAATCAATTTGAAAAATCAATTTTTTTGACCTTTAGAAGGTCACTGAAGGTCAAATAAAGGTCATAGGTCAAAATTAAGGTCAGATTTGAGTTCCTGAGATCTTGTAGATGCTTTTTAAAAAAAAGTTTGGTCAATTTAGAGCAAGTTGAAATTTGACCTTGAAAAATTTCGAAATTTGACCTTTTTACTGTTTTTGAGTTCTAATATCTCAAAACTGAAGCAAAATTTTAATAAATAGTCAATTGCTAATATGTGTAGAACCTTTAGAGGAATATATATTCTGACTTTCAGTAAAAAAAATTGATTTGTAGTCTCCAATTTTGAGAAACTTAGAAAACATAGTTTGTGATTTCGTTTGATGACCTTGACCTTTGACCTTGCAAATTTTACTTTTTTAGACCTCAGAAGGTCTTTTGTGAATAAATATACCTAAATTTGAATCCAGAAAATCAATTTGAAAAATCAACTTTTTTGACCTTTCGGAGGTCACTGAAGGTCAACCAAAGGTCACAGGTCAAAAGTAAGGTCAGATTTGGAATCCTGAGAACTTGTAGATGAGTTTTAAAAAAAAAATTGGTCAATTTGAAGCAAGTTGAAAAAAGACCTTTTTTGACCTTTTTTTGACCTTCAATATCTCAAAATCTAGGCAAAATTTCTCCAGACGGCAAAAGGCTAAGACTAATAGAATACTAATATCTATCTGTATGCAAAAATTCAGCCAAAAATATTGAAGTGTAGTGTCAGGATTTGAGAAACTTGAAAAAAACTTAGATTTGACCTAGATTTTGACCTTTGACCTTGACCTAGATAAAAATTCCTTTCCCCCCAAGTTCAGCCAAGGTCCCTAGTAGGTGCATATAGTAGATAGTTGAAAGGTAGTTGGAAGTAGGAGAAAAAGGTTTAGGAAGAATAAATAAATAAAGAATAATAATAACTAGATTTGTGAAATTGAACAAGTTCAATTTAAGACTCCAGATTTATTTTACCTAGATAGATCAGTAAAGAGCTGAGTAATTAACTGAGTAATTAGCTGAGTAAGTACCTTAGTAGTAGTTGAGTAAGTAGCTGAGTAAGTAACTGGGTAAAAAGCTGAGTAGGTAGCTGAGTAAGTATCTGAGTAAGTACCTGAGTTAGTAGCTGAGTAAGTTGCTAAGTAAGTAATAACTAATTAAGTAGTTGAGTAAGTAGTCAAATAAGTAGCTGTGTAGGTAGAGAGGTAAAGTAGGGTATGCAGGAATTTTTGAAAGTATATTTGATCAATCTGCATCGTGAATACTGGCAAGTGCGAATTTCAAACTTCAAAATGGCGTAGAATCTAAACCGGGGGTCGGATTGCAATTTTGATTTCAGATCCGGATTCCGGGTGTCTACAAAACTAAGACCTAAGACCTACAAAACTAAGACCCCCCACGTAATAAAACTAAGACCCTGTTATAAAACTAAGACCCCCCACGTTATAAGACTAAGACCCTGTTATAAAACTAAGACCCCCCATGTAATAAAACTAAGACCCTGTTATAAAACTAAGACCCCCACGTTATAAAACTAAGACCCTGTTATAAAACTAAGACCGCCCACGTAATAAAACTAAGACCCTCCCCACGTTATAAAACTAAGACCCTGTTATAAAACTAAGACCCCCCACTTTATAAAACTAAGACCCTGTTATAAAACTAAGACCCCCCACGTTATAAAACTAAGACCCTGTTATAAAACTAAGACCCCCCACGTAATAAAACTAAGACCCTGTTATAAAACTAAGACCCCCCACGTTATAAAACTAAGACCCTGTTATAAAACTAAGACCCCCACGTTATAAAACTAAGACCCTGTTATAAAACTAAGACCCCCAACGTAATAAAACTAAGACCCTGTTATAAAACTAAGACCCCCCACGTTATAAAACTAAGACCCTGTTATAAAACTAAGACCCCCACGTTATAAAACTAAGACCCTGTTATAAAACTAAGACCCCCCCACGTAATAAAACTAAGACCCTGTTATAAAACTAAGACCCCCCAAGTTATAAAACTAAGACCCTGTTATAAAACTAAGACCCCCCCACGTAATAAAACTAAGACCCTGTTATAAAACTAAGACCCCCCACGTTATAAAACTAAGACCCTGTTATAAAACTAAGACCCCCACGTAATAAAACTAAGACCCTGTTATAAAACTAAGACCCCTCACGTTATAAAACTAAGACCCTGTTATAAAACTAAGACCCCCCACGTAATAAAACTAAGACCCTATTATAAAACTAAGACCCCCCACGTTATAAAACTAAGACCCTGTTATAAAACTAAGACCCCCCATGTAATAAAACTAAGACCCCCCACGTTATAAAACTAAGACCCTGTTATAAAACTAAGACCATCCACGTAATAAAACTAAGACCCTCCACGTAATAAAACTAAGACCCTGTTATAAAACTAAGACCCCCACGTTATAAAACTAAGACCCCCCACGTTATAAAACTAAGACCCTGTTATAAAACTAAGACCCCCACGTTATAAAACTAAGACCCTGTTATAAAACTAAGACCCCCCACGTAATAAAACTAAGACCCTGTTATAAAACTAAGACCCCCCACGTTATAAAACTAAGACCCTGTTATAAAACTAAGACCCCCCCAAGTAATAAAACTAAGACCCTGTTATAAAACTAAGACCCCCCACGTTATAAAACTAAGACCCTGTTATAAAACTAAGACCCCCCACGTAATAAAACTAAGACCCTGTTATAAAACTAAGACCCCCACGTTATAAAACTAAGACACTGTTACAAAACTAAGACCCCCACGTAATAAAACTAAGACACTGTTACAAAACTAAGACCCCCACGTAATAAAACTAAGACCCTGTTATAAAACTAAGACCCCCCAGAATATTTTGAATTTTTCAGAAAATGTGTCCAATAAATTGCTCTAAATGATAGGAGCTTTGAAATTTTGATTAGATTTCTAGAAATAGTCTAGAGAAAAAATGAAAAAAAATGAAAAAAATGATTTGAAAAGAGGTCTCTTTTCCTTTTTCTGACCACAATTTTTGTTTCAGACAATTTTTCTTATTTTCAAAGCTCCTATCATTTGAAGCAATATATTGGGCACATTTTCTGAAAAAATCAAAATATTATGTTCAGTGACCTTACCGATACCCTTACTTTTAACTTTTTTCAGTCACATTTTCAGAGGGCTGAAAAACCATTTCAGCATGGTTAGGGTCATTTTGACATGACCATTGTGATCCTGGTCATGTAAATGATAAATGGGAGTAGTAAAAATGACTGAAGATCAAAGCAGAACTCTGCTATCTTAGTTCAAAAAATCTAAAATCACATGGTTTTTTCATTTCCTGTTTGGTGTAAATTTCGAATAACTTCTCCAAGACCTTAAGCTTATCTTTATATCTATATCTATAAGACTATCTTTTGTAGAATCTGTATGTTACTGGGGAACACATGTGCCAGAGGCAAGACTACCTCGCGAGCAGAGCAAGGCACGATGATTGATTCTTAGTTTTATAACAGGGTCTTAGTTTTATAACAGGGTCTTAGTTTTACAACGTGGGGGGTCTTAGTTTTATAACAGGGTCTTAGTTTTATAACGTGTGGGGTCTTAGTTTTATAACAGGGTCTTAGTTTTATTACGTGGGGGGTCTTAGTTTTATAACAGGGTCTTAGTTTTATAACGTGGGGGTCTTAGTTTTATAACAGGGTCTTAGTTTTATTACGTGGAGGGTCTTAGTTTTATAACAGGGTCTTAGTTTTATTACGTGGGGGGTCTTAGTTTTATAACAGGGTCTTATTTTTATTACGTGGGGGGTCTTAGTTTTATAACAGGGTCTTAGTTTTATAACGTGGGGGGTCTTGGTTTTATAACAGGGTCTTAGTTTTATTACGTGGAGGGTCTTAGTTTTATTACGTGGAGGGTCTTAGTTTTATAACGTGGGGGGTCTTAGTTTTATAACAGGGTCTTAGTTTTATTACGTGGGGGGTCTTAGTTTTATAACAGGGTCTTAGTTTTATAACGTGGGGGGTCTTAGTTTAATAACAGGGTCTTAGTTTTATTACCTGGGGGGTCTTAGTTTTATAACAGGGTCTTAGTTTTATAACGTGAGGGGTCTTAGTTTTATAACAGGGTCTTAGTTTTATTACGTGGGGGGTCCTAGTTTTATAACAGGGTCTTAGTTTTATTACGTGGAGGGTCTTAGTTTTATAACAGGGTCTTAGTTTTATTACGTGGGGGGTCTTAGTTTTATATTTGAGGTCCCCTTCTTCTATGGGCTTTCATTATGTTTAGCTGTACTCATTCTATATCTCGTATTTTTATACTTCAAAAAATTATTCGGTCCCATTGATTTAACATGGGGCACCAAATTTAGCGATTTTTGAGATTTCAAAACGCCATAACTTCAGAACAAGTAGTCGGATCGAAAATTGGTTTGCAGATCTAGATTTCTGAGAAAATTCTACCCTTAATTCACAACTCATATGTTAAATTTGGAAAACTTTTAACTTTGGCCTACATTTCGGACACCATATCTCAAAAGTGGGTCAAAATACTTTCTGACGGCAAAACGCTAACTCTATTAGCATACTCTTTGCTACCTGTATACAAAATTTTAAAGCAAATCATTTAAATATAGTGTCAGAATCGCAAAAATAAGGGAAAACTATAAATTTGACCTAGATTTTGACCTAGGCATTTTGGTGTCCAAATTTTGGAGCTAAGTAGCCTTCGAGGTCCCCTTCTTTAATAGGCTTTCATTATATTAAGCTGTACTCAGTCTATATCTCGTATTTTACACTTCAAAAAAATCTTTTTTCCCATTGACATAACATGGGGCAGCAAATTTAGCGATTTTTGAGCTTTCAAAACACCATAACTTCCGAACAGGAGGTCGAATCAAAATTTGATTTGCAGATTCGGATTCCTGATAAAATTCTACCCCTTATTCATAACTCATACGTTACATTTGAAGATTTTTTTATTTTGACCTACTTTTGGGATACCATATCTCAAAAGTGGGTCAAAATACTTTTTGACGGCAAAAGGCTAACACTATTAGCACACTCTTGGCTACATGTATACATAATTTCGAAGAATATAATTAAAGTGTAGTGTCAGAATCGCAAAAATAAGGAAAAGCTTTGAATTTGACCTAGATTTTGACCTAGGCATTTTGTTGTCCAAATTTTCAAAATTAGAAGGTTTTGAGGTCCCCTTCTTTTATGGGCTTCCATTATGTTTAGCTGTACTTAGTCTATATCTTGGATTTTACACTTCTAAAAAATATTTTTTCCCATTGACATAACATGGGGCACCAAATTTAGCGATTTTTGAGCTTTCAAAACGCCATAACTTCCGAACCGGAAGTCGGATCGAAATTTGGTTTGCAGATTTGGATTCCAGAGAAAATTCTTTCCTTAATTCATAGCTCATACGTTAAATTTGGAAACTTTTTATTTTGACCTACATTTCGGACACGCCATAACTTCCAAACCGGCAGTTGGATCGAAATTTGGTTTGCAGATTCGGATTCCTGAGAAAATTCTATACTTAATTCATAACTCAAACGTCAAATTTTGAGAATTTTTTATTTTGACCTACTTTTCGGACACCATATCTCAAAAATGGAGCAAAATACTTTCTGACGGCAAAAAGCTAACACTATTAGCAGACTCTTAGCTACATGTATACAAAATTTCGAAGAATATAATTAATCTGTTGTGTCAGAATCGCAAAAATAAGGAAAAACTTTGAATTTGACCTAGATTTTGACCTAGGCATTTTGGTGTCCAAATTTTGAAGCTAGATGGCTTATGAGGTCCCCTTCTTTTAAAAGCTTTCATTACATTTAGCTGAACTCAGTCTATATTTCGTATTTTTCACTTCAAAAAAATGTTTTTCCCATTGACTTAACATGGGCACCAAATTTAGCGATTTTTGAGCTTTCAAAACGCAATAACTTCCGAACGGGAAGTCGGATCAAAATTTAGTTTGCAGATTCGGATTCCTGAGAAAATTCTACCCTTATCTCATAGCTCATATGTTAAATTTGGAGAACTTTTTGGTTTTGACCTACATTCAGGACGCCATATCTCAAAATCGCTAAGAGTAATCAAAAAACGGATGGCACACTCTCGATTTGTTTTTTTCTTAGCTACATGTAGAAACTAAGATGAAGTAGTTATGACAAACAACAACGAAGATAATTGACAGAATGTTGATTTGACCTTGATTTGACCTAGTTCTTGACCCTTGACCTAGATAAAAATTTGACCTAATTTCCCATCATCCCAGGTACTGCCCCTAGTTGATCATGTAAGCAGCTTAAAGTAAATTCTTTTAGTTGGTGAGAAATCTGGGAAGGAGGAAGATTCTGAAAGAATAATAATAATAACTAGACATGTAAATTGAACAAGTTCAATTTAAGACTCCAGATTTCACATTTTTTTAAGCTGAGTCATCCAGAACTTGTAAGCTGAGTCATTCAGAATAAGCTGAGTCAGCTAGAATATAGACATTTAGACAACTTTTAAGAAGGCTATCTTCGACTCTATTAGCTTAACATGGGGATATCATCATATCGACTTTTCGAGACTTCAAACCGCTATAACTATCTAACCAGAAGTTAGATCGAAATTTAGTTTAAAGATTCTGATTCCTGAGAAAATTCTACCCTTAATTCATAACTCATACGTTAAATTTGGATAATTTCTTATTTTGACCTACATTTCGGACACCATATCTCAAAAGTGGGTCAAAAAACTTTCTGACGGCAGAAGGCTATCACTATAAGCACACTCTTTGCTTCCTTTATACAAAAGTTTGAAGCAAATCCTTAAAGTTCAATGTCAGAATCGCAAAAATAAGGAAAAACTATGAATTTGACCTAGATTTTGACCAAGGCATTTTTGCGTCCAAATTTTAAAGCTAGATAGCCTTCGAGGTCCCCTCCTTTTATAGGCTTTCAGAATATTAAGCTGTACTCAGTCTTTATCTGGTATTTTACACTTCAAAAAATCCTTTTTCTCATTGACATAACATGGGGCACCAAATTTAGCGATTTTTGAGCTTTCAAAACCCCATAACTTTCGAACCGGAAGTCGGATCGTAATCTGGTTTGCAGATTTGGATTCCTGACAAAATTCTACCCCTAATTCATAACTCATACGTTAAATTTGGAATTTTTTTATTTTGACCTACTTTTTGGACACGCCATAACTTCCGAACCGGTAGTCGGATCGAGATTTGGTTTGCAGATTCGGATTCCTGAGAAGATTCTACCCTTAATTCATAACTCATACGTTGAATCTGGAGAACTTTTTATTTTGACCTACTTTTCGGACACCATATCTCAAAAGTGGGTCAAAATACTTTCTGACGGCAAAAAGCTAACACTATTAGCACACTCTTTGCTACCTGTATACAAAATTTGGAAGTAAATTATTAAACTGTAGTGTCAGAATCGTAAAAACAAGAAAACACTATGAATTTGACCTAGATTTTGACCTAGGCATTTTGGTGTCCAAATTTTGAAGCTATGTAGCTTTTGAGGTCTCCTTCTTTAATAAGCATTCATTATGTTAAGCTGTACTCAGTCTATATCCTGTATTTTACACTTCGAAAAAGTCTTTTTTCCCATTGACTTAACATAGGCACCAAATTTAGCGATTTTTGAGCTTTCAAAACGCCATAACTTCCGAACCGGAAGTCCGATCCAAATTCGGTTTGCAGATTTGGATTCCTGAGAAAATTCTACATCTTTTTCATAGCTCACACATTCGATTTGGAGCATGTTTAGGCGTGACCTACATTTCGGACGCCATATCTCAAAATCGGTAAGAGTAATCAAAATTCTGATGTCATATCTTTGATTCGCCTTTTTTTAAGCTACACGATGAAAAAAAGATGAAGGAGTTACGAAGAATATTGACGAAGATATGATGAAGAATGTTGAAAATGTAAGATTTGTCCTAGTTCTTGACCTTTGACCTAGATAAAAATTTGACCTAATTTCCCAGAAAGCCGGTTTCAGTCTTTAGTTAACCATGTAAGTTGGATTAAGTAAGCTGTTATAGTTGACGAGAAATTTGGTGAGGAGGAAGAAAAAAGAAAGAAAAATAATAATAATAATAAAGAAAACTGGCAAAAACAATAGACTCCAGATTTTCAATCTGGAGTCTAATAATAAAGAAAACTGACGAAAGCAATAGACTCCAGATTTTCATCTGGAGTCTAATAATAATAATATCTATAAAATTAATAGGAGGCCCCCTGTCGGGGCCTCCTAATAATAAAGAATAAAGAATAATAATAATATCTACAAAATTGATAGGAGGCCCCCCGATGGGGCCTCCTAATAATAAACCACAAATAACCTATATGAAGAGAAATTTGCTACTTTTCAAAACCACTTTTACACCACGCTCATCCAGTATATGGATGTACTTTTTGTTTCAGTAATATGGGAAGTCTTGTTAGATGTCTCAGTCTTAATAGCAGATCCCAAAACTGAATACTTTGCTGCATTCAATGCAAAAAACAGCTGTAAGTTATCATATGCTCATTCTTATGGATTGCGTTGTTTCAATCTAATTTTTCATTCAATGCATTTTGTCATTTTATGCATGGTTCAATGCATTTTGTCATTTCATGCATTGTTCAATTCATTTTGTCATTTTATGCATGGTTCAATGCATTTTGTCATTTAATGCATGGTTCAATGCATTTTGTCGTTTTATGCATGGTTCAATGCATTTTGTCATTTAATGCATTGTTGAATTCATTTGATCATTTAATGCATGGTTCAATGCATTTTGTTATTTTATGCATGGCTCAATTCATTTTGCCATTTTATGCATGGTTCAATGCATTCTGTCATTTTATGCATGGTTCAATGCAATTTGTAGTTTTATACTTGGTTCAGTGCATTTTGTCGTTTTATGCATGGTTCAATGCATCTTGTTGTTTTGTGCATGGTTCAATGCATTCCGTCAATTTTTGCATGGTTCAGTGCATTTCATCATTTAATGCATGGTTCAATGCATTTCGTCATTTTATGCATGGTTCAATGCATTTTGTCATTTTATGCTTTGCTCAATGTATTTTGTCATTTTATGCATGGTTTAATGTATTTTGTCATTTTATGCTTGGCTCAATGTATTTTGTCATTTTATGCATGGTTTAATGTATTTTGTCATTTTATGCATGGTTCAATGCAATTTGTAGTTTTATACTTGGTTCAGTGCATTTTGTCGTTTTATGCATGGTTCAATGCATTTCATCATTTTATGCATGGTTCAATGCATTTCGTCAGTTTATGCATGGTTAAATGCATTTTGTCATTTTATGCTTGGCTTAATGTATTTTGTCATTTTATGCATGGTTTAATGCATTTTGTCATTTTATGCTTGGCTCAATGTATTTTGTCATTTTATGCATGGTTTAATGTATTTTGTCATTTTATGCATGGTTCAATGCATTTCATCATTTTATGCATGGTTAAATGCATTTTGTCATTTTATGCTTGGCTCAATGTATTTTGTCATTTTATGCATGGCTCAATGCATTTTGTCATTTTATGCTTGGCTCAATGTATTTTGTCATTTTATGCTTGGCTCAATGTATTTTGTCATTTTATGCATGGCTCAATGCATTTTGTCATTTTATGCTTGGCTCAATGTATTTTGTCATTTTATGCTTGGCTCAATGTATTTTGTCATTTTATGCATGGTTTAATGCATTTTGTCATTTTATGCATGGCTCAATGCATTTTGTCATTTTATGCTTGGCTCAATGTATTTTGTCATTTTATGCTTGGCTCAATGTATTTTGTCATTTTATGCATGGCTCAATGCATTTTGTCATTTTATGCTTGGCTCAATGTATTTTGTCATTTTATGCTTGGCTCAATGTATTTTGTCATTTTATGCATGGTTTAATGCATTTTGTCATTTTATGCATGGCTCAATGCATTTTGTCATTTTATGCTTGGCTCAATGTATTTTGTCATTTTATGCTTGGCTCAATGTATTTTGTCATTTTATGCTTGGCTCAATGTATTTTGTCATTTTATGCATGGTTTAATGCATTTTGTCATTTTATGCATGGTTCAATGCAGTTTGTAGTTTTATACTTGGTTCAATGCATTTTGTCATTTTATGCATGGTTCAATGCATTTTGTCATTTTATGCATGGTTCTATGCTTTGTGGCACCACTTTGTTTAAAACAATTTAATAAAAATAAACAGTTATGTTTATTACATCTTTAAGAGTACAATTTGGTCTATGGGATTATCTCTTCATTTGCAAGACAACCCAATATTCTTTACTCATTTAATGATAGAAAATGAATGCTTATTCAATGATTTATGATATTCACTCAGCTGATATATTAGTTGTCTATTTGTTATTATGTTTGGTAGAGCATCCAAGATCTAATCGGGAGGTCATGGGTTCAACCAAGGTGGAATGACATTTTCACAACAGCCCTTAGCTTAAGATTTGATCCTGTTTCAAAGAAACTAATAGAAAATTGTCAGCTGGGAATGGCACATGGGAAAGACCATTTGGGAAAGAATTTTACAACTGACATCTAAACTGACATGTAAATATAAAATTTGAACAAATTTCTCATTTTTTATTTTTAGTATTTGTGTTCAAGCCTTCTTCCTCTACCCCCGAGTATATTCAGCAAAATCTGAGTGACTCAAAAATCATACACGCACTTTTTGTGGAGAAAACAGAAGAATCTACTGACACTTTACCATTGTGTAGAAATACGGACCTATATTTCATGAATGCAAAACAGGAACTACTTTCTTTGACAACCAAGGCATCTTTGAAACAGAATGAAGAGAATGGAGTTACAGAAGGCAACTTGGTATGTACAATCAGTGACTTTTGATTACTAAATGCTCAAATGTATCGAGTATAATACTGTAATAAAAATGCTGTAGATTAATAAATGTATTACTTTTATGTGTAAAGTACATTGATAATAGGAGTTAGATTTATTGTATAAGCAAATAACATTTATTGTATGAGTAAAGAACATGGTATGAATTGTATTAATTTCCTTGGCACATTGATGATGTGAGTTGTTGGTTGAATGAGTATTTATATACATATACATATATATATATTATAACTTCAGGTGAGAAATCTGCCGCAAACTCCATATAGCAGGCTTCTCGCACAGAAAAAGATCTCCACCAATGTGGACACCACCCAGCGATTCTCAGCTGATGTCCTTGGCAACCCTTCGAGAGAGGTGGTAGAAGAGCTAACTATAACGCCTGCACACGTCCTACCTAATGTCCGTACTCTTTGTGCACAATTCATCAAGTCCCTTACACAACCAGGGGCCTTGAAAGCTAAAATGTAAGTAATACAGTGCAGTGATATGAAAATGGAAATTAGTTCATTGGTCAAGGATAGTTGATGGCATGAAAATAATTTTACAACAGAAATACATATAATAGGTATAACCTTATTGGGTATGTTATATTACTACTACAGTGATAAATTATGACATTTCTTGAACTGCTGTGGGTTATCTATTAATGTATGATTTCAGGGCAAATGATGACGTCTCAGACGATGAAAATGATGAAGATGATAATGTGAAAAATGATGATAACTCTGATTCTGAATCTGACATGGAAGTAGACAAACAACAAACAAATACAGACAACAAAAAATCTGATTTATCTAAAACTTTTGAAGACACATTGTTGATATCAGACCAAAAACAGGAGTTAGGGAAAAGTTACACTAAAGCGTTAAAAAGTGTGAAAATCGAACAGTTCACTTGGTTGAAAAGTGAATAATACATTTAAAACACTGGAGATTTTATAAGTTATTATATGGAAATGCATTAAACTCCACCCAATGGGATATTTAGGTGTTAGAATTGGACAATTGAGGGCTTTAAAATGTTAAATAGATGTCTCTCACTCCAAAGGGCTTTACCATTATATTATATTATTTCGTCCTATTGGAAAAACTATATATGATATGATTTAGCATGGCTTCATTGCTGATTGTGTCAAGATAATCGACATATATTTGTATATAAATGTACTCTTGACATTTAGCAATATAACACCTGGATCAAAGAAACAATAGCCTCATACGGTTGTTGATATTGAGAACTGTTACCTTTTAGGCTAAATAGAATAATGACTAAAATATATTATTTTGGATATAGTGTTCCTACTATTCTATTTAGAAATCTGGAGCAGGGATTCTGAAGTTTTTTTTAACATTCACTTGTTTCTTTCATACCTATTTTCATTTTGCCACTTTCACTTTTTTTATAAATGGAATACCCTTAACTTCAATATTATAGATGAACCTCATGTCAAATATGTTTGAAATAATTGGCCTATTATATATTTTTCCAATAATCCATATAATCTGACTCATTTGAAAGCCCATTTCTATTTGTAATCTGCATTTATTAGTTTGAAATGGATTATTCAATTTTAAAGACCTGCCATCAATCATAAAGGACATGTGTTTTATATCAGTGAGAAAAATGTTACATTTTAAAATGTAAAGAAGACTAATAGATTGGAATCAGGAATGATTGAATTAAAGAAGGTATAAGAGATATAAAGACTAATTGAGAATAAAACATACATATATATTGCTCCCATAATTCCATGTCATACCTATTTTCTAAAAATTCCATTTCTACATCCAAAATGTTCAATGAACTCTGTTTGATCAAATCTCTCAACTCTAATTTTAAATGACATTATGCAGGGCTACTAGAATTCTATTTCCACACTGCAGCAGAAAAAATGTAGAGAGAATTTTTAGTCGCGTTTTATTAAAACAGGAAACTTTTTTTGGGGCTTGCTTTGTAACACACCGGAATAGCCTGACAACGGTAAAGTCAGATACCGTTGTCACAAATAACTGTCGCTTCAATTAGATTTTCATGAACTGTATGTTTAATAGAGCACCTAGACTAAATTCCTTTGGAATATACTCGTTGTACAATTAATTATGTTCTACCATCGAAATAAAGTCTTTGATTTAACCGATCAAAATGAGATACAGAACAATGGACACTGTATTACCATATGCCTTTGTCTTTGTAAATTATTTCAAATTCAGATTCCGTTGTCATTGACGATATCGAAGACGCTATCTTGTGGTGATTCACAACCCAATTTGATCGAAATTGGGATTTCATATGATACATCATTACAAGAGCTTATACATGCACAGAATTAGCGACGATAAAATCCCATGAAATAGGACCAAGTGATTTAAGAGTAAGCGACGGTTATGTCCGCCATTTGTGACAACAGTATCTGACTTTACCGTTGTCAGGCTATTCCGGTGTGTGTAAGGAACACCTAGTGTGAGTCACGAAATATGTGAAGACTAGATACTCGTATTCTATTGCTCCTGGCCAATATATCATCTCTTTAAATATATCTGTTGTTCAAATACATGTACACATTATAAAAATATGGCAGTGTTATTTGGATTTTCACACTATTTCAACAAAAAATCCTGTAAAAAAATGCGATAAGAATTTCACATTTTGTAGTGCCGAATTCTAGTAGCCCTGGTTATGATTGTAAGGGAAACATTGGCAAACTTTTTTTTCTATTTACATCCTTTGAGTGAATGGGAAATATTCTAACTCAAATTTGAATAGAAATGTCAGAAAATCATGCAGTTTGTTCTCCCCAATGAGAGTGTGACATTGATGAGGTCAAGGACAGCACTTATTGTCTGAGTGCACACTACAGATAAATATAAATGTCAAACCAGTGCATAACCAAACCAAGTACTTAGTTAAAAGCTGGAATCAGAAGAACAGGGTACAACAAAAATGCATATAACATTTACAATTGTCATTCAATCTGATCTATGCCTTTTCAAATATAATTTGTAATTTCACTAAAATATCTTTATTCATCCTGATAAACCATGACATCTCATTTCTTCTCAGCTTTGAGAAACAGAAAAATCTATGAGTATCAGAATGATATTTATCAATATTTGGACTCAGATGTGAAATCAGTACTACTTGCATAGATTTTGGACCACTACTGCAAATATAGCATTTGCACATATGAAACTACTACTATTAAGAATATAGGATGGCCCCATTGGATATCAGTATACAGAATTTCTAAGATTAAAGCAAAATTTTGAATATTCTTATTTTTGCAATATTCACCAATGTGTCGCCACCAAAAGTGAGGACATTGTTAGTGTTACAGTCTCTAACTTTTTGTGGATGGTGTTTGACGATTGGTGTTCGGTGGTCAGTGTTAGTTTTCATTTTGTTATTACTTATCAATGGCTCTAGAGCACTTACTATTTACATTAACTTTGAAGTGGTTTATCTTGAGGTCTGAGATTTAGAAAGTCCAGTACCCAAATAAATAATGTCTTCTGACAATATCTATTCCTTTCATTTTCTCTCTAAAATTTGAATGAAAGACCCAATGTTCTATCATTTCAGCACAATTTGAAGTGTTCACTTCATGTCTCTTTACTCTATTCCTTGTTTATTCCTCCCTCTTTTCATATATTTCCCATCATTCTAAAATTATGACCTCCATGGTATTTTTCTCATTGGTAGTGCCTCATTGTTTTGAATAGTGATCTAATCTCCTAAGAGAATGTATATGATAACAAGCCTATGTCACATGATGATATGATTCCTATGTATCAAATATCCGTCTGCTCATGCTTATTTCACTTCATTTTGAATTAAAATTTGAATGAACCATATCATTTTCTTGTATTTTCATACAATTTAGAGTGTTCACAACATGCCTGTTTACTTTATTCCATGCTAACTCCACTCCTTTCCACTGTAATTTGAATTTTAAAACATGAGTGGTGTGACTTCTCTCATGAGTATGACCTTTTATTTGTCACATGTTAAGAAATTATTTTCTATTTCCAACAAAGAAAGGTAAGTCAAACAACCAGTTTTTCTAATAGTTATTCGGTAATATCACACTCATTTGCTAAATTGTTTTTGTAAAACTGCTGTTTTCAGATATAAATGGTTAATGTAAATAAATTGTAATTGTTACACTTAAAAGAAACATTTAGCATTTGTTTCAGTACATGTCAAGTACAGCATTTTTCTCTTTATTCTCTTTAATATAGTTTTATGTAATACACATACATTTTTGATTTATTCATTCCACTTCATTTTAGCATAATACAGATATACAACAGATACAGTTCAAAAATATTCTTAAATAGAAACAATTGTTTGTTTAGCTTCCTCGCTATATTTGATTCTCCCCTTTAATGAATCGCATTGAAAAACTATAACAGATTTTAGAGCCCAAAAAATGTTGTTTTTACATGTATGTCCGTACTCCATTTTCATTTGAAGTGACTTAAAAAATGTTAGCTATTTTACAGCAACATGTTTTTCATCCCTCCATTATTTGTTCTCTCATTCACTCATTCATACTTCTTTTCATTATTTGTTCTCTCATTCACTCATTCATACTTCTTTTCATTATTTTTGAGCATTTTCTACTCCTTGTTTATTCAGACCATTCATACACAAAAGACAAAAAGGTATTTTTATAAAAGCATTTGTTGTCATGGCTTGCAAAATATGTTTCTATTTCTACCTGATATTGAAAAAGTAATTTGATATCAAAATACATTGGCACCTGGTGTATATCCAGAATTTCATAATCAATGTATGAAAAATGTTTATGTTATATATGACTTAATTCCTATTATGGGGTGAAGACTTATCATACATGACCCATTCGCATAACTTATGTATTGTTTATATTGGTTATATTTTAGATGTTGCGTGTATTCCTCTCTCTTGCCCTTGTGGCGGCTGTCCTGTCATTTGACCTGAAGTTGAATGACTCTTGGAAGACATTCAAGCTGACCTATGAGAAGAGCTATGGGATGAAGGAAGAAACACAGAGGTTGGTGTTGTATATTGCAATCTTAATTCATCTGAATATGTTCAGATATATGAAAGATTTTCTGGCTTATCCATTGAATCTATTTATTACTTATAGTTGTTATTCCTTGACTATTTCATCTGTCCTTGATCTATTTTTTGTTGAAATATAGAGAAGTTTATGTATAGGCTTTTAATGTATATATTCCTTGATGGGAGAAAAGCATAAAATCACACGATGTTTATTTTTCAGGCGTCAGACCTGGGAGAATAATTTGGAGATCATTCGCAAACACAACCTCGAGGCAGATATGGGCAAACATACATACACTCTTGGTGTCAACGAGTATGCTGACATGGTATGCCTATCATTTATATGATACATGTATTATTAGTCTCACCAAAACTTCATCTTTAAACTCAGGTCTTACTTTTTTCCACTTTTTTGTTGTCCCTTAATAAAACCTACCATATTGTCAACTTTGCAACTCAAAGGCAGCTTCTCCCTTTTCTTGTGTGCATATTTCCAGACAGACTGTTTGACTGATTGATGCAAGATTTCCAGGATTGTATCTTGGTATGATAACAACTGAATAGGTTTTGGTCATTCTTGTTTAATTGGTGGCCACTATTTGATTTTTGGAGAAAGCAATTTGTTTGTCCGTTAGTTTTTTTTATTTTATTTCTAGACCGGTGATGAGTTCAAACAATTCTTCCTCGGGTACAAGATGCCCAAAGGTCCCAGGAACAGTACTGCCACCTATATGTGCCCAAACAATGTCAACATTCCTGACACATGGGACTGGAGAACAAAGGGATATGTCACGCCTGTCAAGAATCAGGTGAGAATAGCAAGAAGTGAAGGGTACAATCTGACAATATTTGTTCTTGAAAAAACTAGATGTAAGGCAGGTCAATATTATGACCTACAAAACAATCAGACATTATGTCAGGCAATACTAATATTGCAGGCACCAGCCAGTAGTTCAAAATAATCACATTGCCACTTGATTCTTCCTGAGATAATTTCATTTATATCTCCATTTTCCTTGACACAATTGTGGGCTGACCTTTCACATGGTCAACATTTCCCATTTGGGCATTTTCACATTTAATTTTCCAATTATCACATTTAATTTTAATCTCATTTAATTTTCCTAGCTTCAATGCGGATCTTGCTGGGCTTTCTCAACCACTGGCTCTCTTGAGGGACAACATTTTAAGAAAACAGGCAAACTTGTCTCACTCTCAGAACAGAACTTGGTCGACTGCTCTACAAAAGAAGGTGAGAAAATAATTTCTCTATTTCAGCAATTCTCTAGCAATTTGAATAAACTTCATAATTTTTTGCATTTTTATACAATTTGTTGTTTTGGCCTTTTTATTGTTAGTCTATTTACAATATTTTTCCAGGATATTTTGAAATCTGGCAACGGATGTAGTCAATGTTATGAATAAATATGGCCTTACATGTATATTCAGTGGAATTAGTTCATGAACACATGTAATTAACTTACTTTGAAAAAGGATTGATTGAATAATCTGATAATCATGAAATGTAAGACAAAAGGTCAAATGTATTGTGTTCTTTTAATATTGCCTTCTAAATTAAATATGACTTTATTCAGGTAACCATGGCTGCCAAGGAGGCCTCATGGACTATGGCTTCACATACATTAAACAAAACGGAGGCATTGATACTGAGGCCAGCTACCCTTATAAAGCAGTGGTAAGACAATGTACTATTCAGCTAGGGAAATCAGTTTTTTATTTTCTTCACCTTCATCTGCTAGAATTGCATTCATTTACATTTTGCATGTTCTAAGATTTTGCTTTGTATGGATGCTAAGGTCCTTTGGTGAATGCACATCAGTATGGGCCATTCATCTGATCGTGCAAAAAATATATTTCTTAAATAAATTAAACTCAATGGATAAAATATAAAAAATAAAAAGCATTTCATTCTGAAGGCTGATAAGGCTTCTACCTTTTTGTTCCTTTGAGTGCAATTGTTGCTTGATGCTTGAAAAGACTTTTGCTTCTCTTATAAATCAGGGGTACAGATTGTGGTTAATCTGTACATTTTAGTGTTGATTGGAACTTGAAAGTACATTGTGGAAGACAATTGGTGCATATTAAAAAAATGCTAGCATCATACTTGTTACTTTTGGAACACCTTATAATTCCAACATAAGTAAAATATTCCTGCTTGATTTAAACCTTTACACCCTATCTTGCATTAGAAATGACGATTCTTTATTTAATGTAGGATGGTAAATGTGCCTTCAATGCTGCCAATGTTGGAGCTACCGACACAGGATTTGTTGATGTTAAGTCAGGAGATGAGGGAGATCTTTTGAATGCAGTCGCAACTGTTGGACCAATCGCTGTAGCTATTGATGCAAGTCACTCCAGCTTCCAGCTATACAAGTAAGAAATCATTTCAATCAGTGGCGAAGATGATGAGGAGTCTTAGATAATGTTCATAATGATAATTATCAGTTATGAATGAAATGGTAATAATTTTCATATTTGTATGTGGATATTTACATCTCGTGGTAGAATGCATAGTTCACAATTTTGAAGACATTTCCTTTTTTTGGGGGGCCAGATTTCCATGAACTGTTTATTTACTGTTTTACTTTTATTTGTAGATCTGGGGTGTATCACAACTTCTTCTGTAGCTCCAAAAGGTTGGACCATGGAGTTTTGGCAGTTGGCTATGGCAGCGAGAGTGGCATCTTTGAAAAACACGACTACTGGCTTGTGAAGAACAGGTATCAGGTTTTTCCACCAATTTATGTGTCTTATCTGCTTTACGCTGGATGAGACATAGAAAACATAACATTTGTCCCTATCATTGAGGATATGCCTATGAAATAGAATGTCGAGAGTAAAATTAAGCAATCATTGTTTCAGAAATTCAAAAATAACAGATACTCATTAAAGAAAACTTATAAATAACTCCGTAAAATATGCGCTGACCATTATTTCTATATTTCCAGCTGGGGAAGTTCATGGGGAATGGATGGCTACATCAAGATGTCCCGTAACAGAAATAACAACTGTGGCATAGCAACACAAGCCAGCTACCCCCTTGTATAACTGCGCCCCACCAGAGCCTTAACCAGGATTTTAAACTACAGAGGCTGCATAATTAGAATTAAAGTCAGAGAGACTATTCTATCAATGGAGTATTTCGATATGATTGATTTTATCCCTTTTGACAACATAAGCAGGACATTCATAGAATACGTGGTATTATTCCATAGTTAGCATGATATTCATAGGATAACATGTGAAAATAAAAACGGTATTTTTGTAATCAGTGGTGAAATATGATATTTTTGACAAATTTTCACTTAACCATAGCATACGGTTTTTTAGCCATGACATACGACGTCGTATGCGATGGTTTATGGATTTTTGCTACTTCAGACTCAAAACGAGGCTAAGTGTCAACATCGCCGGATCGTTTGGAAAATTCGAATTAAATCACTTAATTTCCGACGATTCTGACGATGACTTTAACTATGGAATAAAAAGAACATCCTATGATTTACTCGTGATATGATTTTAATCCACTCATGGATATTGATATCTGCACTCTCTCGCTACGCTCGCTCGTGCAGATATCATATCCATTCGTGGATAAAAATCATATCACTCATAAATCATAGGATATCCTCTATTTATGAGATTGATATTATATTCGAACTTCTTTCTTTTCAATTTGTTTGTACATCTTGTTATCATGTCTCGTTTTAGTTTACAAATAGATATTAGTGAATTGCATATATGTTTTGTTTGAGTTATTTTCAAAAACTTGAATTACATATATTTTTTGTTTGAGTTATTTTCAAAAATAAGAACAATTACATATGGAGTTATGTTTTCAATATCTTGATCCAGCACCTTACCGAGGACTCAAAAATAAGATTAAAGGGTATGGATCAATTTGAAATAATGACGCTTTAATCTTTATTAAGACTATCCATATTCCTTGTATTTATGAGAAGTACATATGTAAATCTGGTAAAAAGTTGTAAAACAGTCTTCTGGCCTGTATGATGTTTGCATGTCACATTTAATATCTCGCGACTTAACTGGCTTTCATTTAAGATACATTCAGAAGCAAAACTAAAGATTTTAGCTGAAATTTTTTTTATGAAATTCTTCATATTTTTTTTAAAAATGACATGGTCCAACACCTTACCAAAGGAGCAGGGAAAGTATCGCAACAGATTTCAGACAGTCATATGTTGGATTTTGGCTATTCCTTTAAAGGGGTTAACTGTGTCTTAAAATGCAACATATTGATGCAAAAAAATTGAAAAAGCGGATGTGGTAGGGGTTGAAAATCAGGAAAACATTTCAGAAAAAACATTTGGGTGGGTTGTTTGCATCTCCCCTGTTTCAGAATTGTAATTATTTTATCATCTCTATGAGTGCTTTTCCTGGAGATAATGCATTGGCGTAACATATGCACCTGTTTAAATCCTCTGAAAATAGCCAAAATCCAATATATAACTGTCCGAAATCTGTTGCGATACTTTCCTTCCTCCTTTATGCATTTTACATACCATGATATTGATGACATATTTCAAATAAATATTTTTCAAATTATTTGACCTTAATATACTTATCAATCCACAGGCTTCAATTTTCCTGAATGATTTTTTTTTGTAAATCTAGTAATTGTCCTTAAAAAACTTCGATAATATAGTTACACGTCGCACGAAACAGGGGACAATAAGAGTAACATTATGGCGTCAAAATACAAAAACAATACAATGGGCAGTATAGGGCGCAATCAGCATTATAACGTCAAAAACGACAAGCGTTACATTTTGTCAAGTTTAGTCAACCTAAAAATAAGATGCTTTATTCTTATTCAATTCTGGTGAAATTCACAGAGCAAGAAGATCTCGAGGACAATATTTCTAAAATGTTTTTGATTTTTGGAAAACGGTCAGGAAATCCACTCGGGGCGTTAGTAAAAATTGATATGTATGGGATTTGTGGTAAAAAATCGATGCGTTACATTTTTTCAAGTCTCTAAAAGCAACTCTTATTCTCTTATTATTTGAAAAATAAAGAAATCGGTTATTGTTTTGTAAATTTCGCCATGACAATATTGTGCAGTTAAATTTTTTTTGAAATCAGACCTAAATGAGAAGGTTAAATAAAGGTAAACTTATTGCTTGTCTCCTTCGCCTTCAAAACCTTACACAATTTTGAAAATCTTAAAAGCGATCATATAAGACGATTTGAACTGTAGCCGCTAGGCAATTGTGACGTCATAAAAGCACATGTTTCAATGAATAAAATGTGAAATTTTAGTAAAATTCTGATCAGTATTTCAAAAGTTATTCCGATTTCAACGAACCGTGTAAGCGTGAAATGTTACGCCTTACAGCGTATTTGACGATGTCGGAGTTCATTTAACTTAAAAAAGATGGTACATCCCATCATACTTTTCAAGGAAAAATAATTTCAGTGAAATGCGAATAAAAAATACTTCAAAATGATATATAATACACATAGTTAGCTTTTTAAATAAGGCAGATATTAACGCTTAAAGCTGAGATTAGCCCGTATTTCCCGAATTGTCCCCAGGTCCGTGCACGTCATAAGTAGCTTTTTAACATTCATGAGAACACCCATTTTTAAGTAAACATAGAACACGAAATGCCAACAAACAGAAACACGATGCTGGATGTCTCCTAACATACAGAAATGTGATACTGAAATTGTTTGGAATCCCATTGACTATTGCTTCCACCATTTTGCATTTTCTATTTTTTGCTTACACTTTATGTGGAAAAAGATTTTGAGAAAATCCATCTAAAATTTGTGCTCCCTTTAATGATCGATTTTGATGTCAAGATGGTGCTAGGCAAGTAACATTGCAAAAATTTTAATTATTACATCACCGAAATGAAAAAGTATTACAAAAACACAGCAACAGGTATTTGAAAATGTATAAGAATGTAACCATTTATAAAGTAAACAACTATTTCGCTTTCAACTTTAGATTTGCAAAAATCGCTTAACTCTTAAAATCTGAAGCAAAGTTGAAACATGTACGCCACGCTATGGGCATTTATTTCTATTGAAACTTCATGGCCACTCCACTTGGGGGACTTTACAAATCAATATTGATAACATGCAAGCTAATAGAATTTTTCAGATTAAAACCTGTTTGGTTACAGACCCAGTGAATTCCACAACAAAACATATTTTTTATTTAAATGAATCCAGGTCAATCATTGACAAGCCAAAAATTCATGTAAGCCTTTGTATTATATGTGAATATGGCCATGTTTTGCAATTGAAAAAAGAGTGAAATAAAGAGAAAACAACAACGAATAAAATAAACAGCAGTAGTATTCAGATATACATTATGTAAGAGTACAAATAAATCTGACAATTGATTAAAACTGAGAGAGAAATTTTGCAAAAAGACCTGATCATGGTCACATTCTAATTATGGGTATTTATCATTTTTTGTGCTTAACGCTTTGTGCTTTCAGGTGATGAAAAGACCATTTGCAAGTTCGGGTTCATTTGGCCATTGGCGGTTGAGCGGGCCCCAACATTAAAAAGGTGAGAATTTCGGAATTTCAGGTTTGTCAAAAACAACTACCGGAGACCGGGTACTTCTCTTTCCAAATTCTCCACTTTGGATCTAAAATGAGTAGAAAAAAACTAAGTGCCTAAACTTTTTGATTGTAACACGGAATTTTGAAAGGATGCCATTAAAGATGATAATTACTGGAATTACATTAGAAAAAGTGAAATGCGTTTTACAAACTCGGGTATCCTGATTCTTCTATTGGAGAATAGAAAAGAAAAGGGAGAAATGGAATTTTTGAAAATTGGGATTATTTATTGAAATCGGGATTTCTAAAATGAAATCGGGAGAAAAATCAGATTTACATAAACTAAATTAACAATTCGAAAAAATGATTGAAAATCGGAATGACGTACATATAAATCGGTAGAAATCAGAGACATATAAAATGTTTTGTATGTCTCTGAATAAATAATGTGACACTCCGGGAGGAGAAAAATGGTATTTGGGTTAATCCCCGCCTTCAGGCCTTTTTCAAAAAACGTAACCTGTGCCTGAGGTATTTTTACAAGCTTTTAAATGATGCTATTTTTACATAATACAATTCGAATTTTCTTGGATGACGTTTTTGACAATTTAAAAAGTACAGGGTGGGGCAAAAAATTGTGCAACCTTTTTAGAAGGCAAAAAAAGTATAACATTATGGTATTGACATGAATGTTTTTACAGAAACTTAAGGATAGGCATATTTTACCATTCAAATACTAAGCTAATACTGACTTCAAATTTTTTTGTCAGATGTTTGAATATTAATGGTAAATTGTTGATTTGTCCGAGATTCACCATTTTTCCTAGAAAATCTGACTTTCTATGATTTTATGTGATCAACAATAACACATTAATTATGTTTACTAAATCTGCTACAATCTTTGATAACTGTTTAACCAATGTCTAGTACATGTTTATAGGGTGTCTCAAAAAAATGTACCCAAAAGTATATCAACAGCATAGACAAACCAATCAATATTTTCAGATATTTTTTGCATGGTCTTGTAGATAAAATATGAAAGTTTTTTCCCATATACACAATTTTTAATTCAGTTTTGCCCTTTTGATACTTTAACCCGTTACCTTTTACACCACATATTCAATGTAATGTCATATTTCGATGACAGTCTGCATCCTTATTGTTCATCACATTTGATATTTCTGGTGGAATATTTTGATTTCTTTTTGGACGCTGGCCTTAAGTTGTTCTAGGTTTCTTAGCTTGGGTTTAGCATAAAAATGGTCCTTCAAAGAGCCTCAGAGAAAAAAGTATGGGCCGTCAAATGTGGTGAATAGGGAGGCCCTCACAATGTTTTATAGCCCCCTTATACAGAGAGGTCAGAGGTTCAAGAAACTGCATTGGTTGGGATTCTAGTGTAGCTTTTGTTGTGTGTATCAATTTGAGACCACTGTGTTTTCATTTGGATATCATTTGGTCTCCAGGCTAGCCTGCCTAACTCTGGAGGGTAACTCCTGAATCATTTGCCGATAATTGACCTGATAATCTGTGTTTGTTCTGCCATCGTCATCCTCAAACATCTTTCTCTGTGGCTTTTTGAAGGAGTGTTTTAATGATCATTCCAAGCAAAAGACCTAGAACAACTTAAGGGCAACATCCAAAGAGAAATCCAAAACATTCCACCAGAATTATTATCAAATGTGATGAATAATGTAGCAGTAAGGATACAGGATGTCATCGAAATATGAGGTTACATCGATTATGTGGTGTAAAAGGTAAAGGGTTAAAGCATCAAAAAGACAAGACTGAAATAAAAATGGTGTATTGGGGAGAAAATTTTCATGTTTTGGCTACATGACCATGCAAAAAATGTCTGAAAATATTGATTGGTTTATCTGTGCTCTTGATATACTTTTGGGTACATTTTTTTGAGACACCCTGTATATCAGTATCTAGTCACTAAGGTAATATTGTTACACTGTATTGATTATTTATTAAACAAATGTTCTATGCATCCGCCTTTCACCTTCACAATCACATGGAGACGAGAACTGAACTGGTCAATGGCGAGATCCAGAAGTTCTAGTGGTAGTCGTCTCCACTTATCAAGTTATCCTGCATAACTTCTTATAGTTGATCAATGATTTGTGTCATTAATAACCATTAACTACAATACATGGTGCCCCCATGTGTGATAGTCCCAGGGGTTGGCATCTGGTGTATTGGGTGGCCATTCGACTCAGGACTAATCTTCTTCAAAAGGGACATCTTTTAAGAATGAGGGCTCTTTCAGCCCCAAGTGATTACATATTCCAGAAGGATAGCGCTCCTGACCATAGTCCAAAAGTCACTATGGAATATCTGGAGCAAAATACCCCTTGATTCATTAGTTCTGACGAATAGCCGCCCAATACACCACTTAACAAAGATTGCAGCAGATTTAATGAACATAATAAATGTTCTATCGATGATCACATAAAATTATAAAAAATCACATTTTTTAGGAAAATCGGTAAATCTCGGACACATGAACAATTTACCATTAACATTCAAACATCTGACAAAAAAATGTAGTCAGAATTAACTGAAGTATTTGAATGATAAAATATGCCTAAGTTTCTGTAAAAAAAAGATTCATGTCAATACCATAATGTTATGATACTTTTCATCTATATCTTCTGATTTGAACCCTATAATGTTTCTTAACAATACCTTCGTCTATTTCTCCTCTTTTCTATAGATACTTGAACAATGAAGGTCGTTCTTGCACTTAGCCTGTTGGGTGTTGCTTTTGGGTGCATGCCATCTCAAGCCCCAAACAGAGGTCCAGGTCCAAACGAAGGTCCAGGTCCGGACGAAGGTTCAAGTCCAAGCATGGATTCAGGCCCAAAACCTGAGTAAGTTTAAGGACATATGGTATGGTATGACGTATGGTATATCTTTGAGTGCTTAACAATGATATATATACATGGCGATTTATATACAGGGCTAATACTTGATTTCGTCTGTTACCTGCTATTAATTAAAGACTGCTGATTTTTTACGGGAAAATGTTTATTTTGTTTCAGGAAGCCCTTCCTATTTGGAGTTGAAGGTGCTTGGCCACCATACGCTTTCCAGTAAGTGCAATATTGGTATTCGGACCAATGGGATTCTGACAATTGGGATTCGCACCATTCGGATTCCGACCGATAATGTGTCCAATCGTTCGAATCCCAATAGTATGCAGAATCCCATTCGTCCGAATGCCATTATGATGATCCGAAAATTAACCGGGCACAATAATCATTTTGGGATATAGAGAAACGAATAGTTGATATGATCATGGCATATCTCTTGAGAGGATAAAGAGAAAATAATATTGTTATTAAAATGATATTCTGAAAAATCATAGGATGTTCTTATTATCCTACACTTACAAGTTGTGTACTAAATGTATAATATCATTACAAAATGAATTCCATGCCAAATAGAGTCAATTTGGCGGGAAATCAACAAGCGGAGTATATCGTCACAATATCCTCCGCATATTGGGGTTTCCGGAGTATATCGTCACGATATCCTCCGCCCGGAGTATATCGTTACGATATCCTCCGGATATTCATTTTGCCAATAAATATCAAATTTATTTTTTAATGTTATTATACATTTAGTACACTAAGTGTAGGATAATTCTTGTTATCCTACACTTAGTGTACTAAATGTATAATAACATGAAAAAATAAATTTGATATTTATTGGCAAAAATATCGTGACGATATCCTCCGGAAAACCCAATATACGGAGGATATTGTGACGATATACTCCGCTAGTTGATTTCCCGCCAAATTGACTCTATTTGGCATGAAATTCATTTTACAATGATATTATACATTCAGTACACTCCTTGTAAGTGTAGGATAATAAGAACATCCTATGATTTTTTTCAGAATATCATTTTAATCTACTCGGTGATATTGATATATGCACTCGTTCGCTTCGCTCTCTCGTGCAGATATCAATATCACCTCGTAGATAAAAATGATATTCCTCAAAATCATAGGATATCCTATAAATATGACCATGGGCTATCTCTTGAATGCCAATGATATGACTTATTCAAAATTAAAATGCGTTACAACCCCGTGTTTAAACCTTTTAACAAGAAGTCCAAAATCCACTCCATTATAGTATATTCAAAATGGCGAGTACTTTATCGCACGTTTTGCTTCAATGGACGTTTCAATAAACCAATAAGTTCAATATGTGTTTCATTTTTAAACTCATATTTTATGTTCTTAATCATTTCAAGCGCCGCAATGTTATTCAATAATCACCCCTAAATCGTGGAGAACGAAATATACATAAAATTATATATAAAATTGTTATTGGCAGAGATGAGACAACAGGGAGAGGTATTGGCTTCCTTCTTGATGCAGTGAGAGAAGTGTGCAAAGTTGCTGGCAGAAAGTGTGATATTGTCTTCTCAATGTCAAATCTAGAGAATTGCTACGATCCTGAGGATCAGTCGGGAGAGGGTAGGTGCTATTAGGGGAAATACAAGATGTATTAACAACACAGATAGAAATAGAACATTGAGGGAATGGAGTACTGAATGGTCTTTCATCTCTCGAAAGCCCATAACTGAGGGGTATTACTTTACTATTTAAGGCCAAAGTTCAGTTGACTTTCATTTTATTCGAATAATTTGTTATGACATTATTTTTTCAATTCACATGCATTATGCACAGTTAAAATCCCCTTCAAAAGCTTGTATCAGAATTTTCAAAAATCCACCTTTATTATAAATCTGAACTATAGTTATTAAGGGGAAAATCAAATTGCAACCTATAAAGAGGCATGAACAATCGATAGAAGTCTTTTTGAAGAGAATGTACACAACCCCAACGGCTAACAACATAGATAACAATTATAACAATCCTCCTTCTCGTTTTCTTGTTTTCTTCTTTTTACACAGTTTTTATTCTCACACAATCAATTTGTTACAGCACTGAATAACAGGCACTTTGATGCATGCCTTGGATGGACCGCTACAATGCAAAGATGGAATGTCTTTAACTTCTCTTCCCCCATGCTAGACATCGTCCCTGCCCAGATCTACGTCAAGTCCGATTCTGGTATCGCTGATTCTGATGCCCTTCAAGGAAAAAAGATTGGTAACTATTAAAATATATATTTTCTCCAAAATATAAGTTTAAACTGGAAGAAGTCATATCCATGGGATAAATTATCTACAGAGTGGAGTTTTTCATCGAAGTTCAAGAATTTAATAAACACCCGGATGGATCCTGACTGAAAAATATCTTAAATGTTTGGTTTTGACATATTTCAAAGCACATTGAATGATCAAAGTGTTCATAATGTACGAGCAATGGTGTGTATAGCACTATGCGTATAGGTAGCTTGACAAGCCCTTGTGATTCCTTTCCCAACTACAACGACTTCAATTTGGGGGAGGGGGGGTCACAGGAGCTAGCTCACTAAAGAGATTTGTTGTTTACATAGGTTTTCGGAAGTACTGGTACATGGACAAGTTCTGCATGCGCCACTCCGGTTTGGCAATAGGTGATGACCAAGTTGAAGAGATCGATGCTGTAACTGGTTGGGAAGATGTTGTCAAGGCTCTGGAGGACGGAAAGGTAGGGATAATTGAATATAATTCTTAGTGTTCCAAACTCTCAACCAAAATAATCTGATAGGTATACCTGCCACTGCATACCCATGTTGAAGATGATTCAATACAAAGATGGACCGGGGGTTTCTCCTTTTGGGCCACTCTAACCCACGTACATTGTCACCTCTGCCTATAGACCTAGTACAGATCAGTTATAAGTTGAACCTGAGCCATTTACTGTTCTATGTTTATTGTAAGGTTGAGGCTGTGGTACTACCTGACAATCATGACATAGCCCGAGAGAAGAATCTCATGCCTTTGATTACTGGCGTTGATTGCTCATATGGGGGCGCTACGGGTCTCATGCACAGGAAGGACGTCGACACCACATGGTTCAGCGAGGCTCTGCGAGAGATTAAAGAGGGGTTTGCATATTCAGATTTATGCAAGAAATGGAGTAAGTGTTTGTGGTTCTTGCATCAATTGAAAAAGAAACAAGCGAATTATCGATTTAATCAAAAAGCACAATTGGCAACATTTAAAGTTGTCTCAACAAATCCAGTGATTCGAATTCCCCTCCCTATGTATCTTTGGTTTTTATAACAGGCGACGGTTGTGGGGGTGCGAACGTTGGATCAATAGTTGGAGTGTAGATTTATTCTATTATTCCTATATAATAATTGGATGGGTATTAGCCACATGCATGTAAACAATTCACGTCTATCGTTTCAGATGTGCATAACTGTTGCCAGTAGGAGCCACCGTCAAACAGAGAAATCAATAAAACGATAAGATCTAAAAGAGAGAAAGGATGAACGGGGAGGTTCAAAAATATACTTGGGACAATCATAGACCAAAAAGGGGTTGACATAGCAATCAAAATCAATATGCCATGCCCACTTATTCGAGACTTCTGTGTTTCACATGCATATTTTATTTCAAGTCACACAATTCATGACAATTGTAGCATTTTTTCTCCACATATATTTTTCTGTACGCTGTAAAGTAACAAGTTTTAGGTTTTGATATATATTTCTTTTTTCTATACATTGGAATATAACAAGTTTTAGGTCTTGATATATATTTCTTTTTTCTATACATTGTAATGTTAAAAGTTTTAGGTTTTGAGTAACTCCCGGGGAGTAACTAGTATATTTCATTTCTCTTCTGGATACTTCCTTGTGGAGCTTTCCATATTTCGAACTGTATTCACCTCATGCTATCATTAGTCAGAAAGTTTGAAGCCATCTCCCACGACACAACATTGGAAAGTACAATAAAATGTATTTGGATTGAATTAATACTTGGATTTTGAAGAATAAATTTTCGGCCTTTACATAACTTTTATGGAAGATTTATATTCGATTTGTATTATTGTTGTATTGACAACCACGATTTACACATTTCTGATACTCTTCAGAAGTATCATTCAGCAGAACTTTACACGTATTAAACTTACTTAATCAATCTAGGATCTAGGATTCATATAGTACTCGAAGCGCTAACAATATTGTCCAATCAAATCGAGGCTTTCTGTATCACGTTTTCAACTGCGGTATATATTCCGCAGGTGAGTATCGGGTATTCATTGAAACCAATGTATCATATATTCACCTGCTGAATATGCTATACTCACCTGCGGAATATGTCATATACTGCAGGTGAGTGTGGCATATTCACCCGTATCACAATACCACACAACCATAAATATGTGCCATATTCCGCGTAACAACAATGACAATTAAGAGAAAGATACACATTTTTGGCAAAGATGGTCACTCTTGGAATTGCCTGAAACATAATATTGGGTTGATTTAATTTCAAAATAAGTATCGAAACAGTGAGATAACTAGCCACTACAGCACCATTAGAAGCTTGTATTGTCCTCTTTAATCTAATATTCCAAACAGAAATGAATCGAACGTTTCGGGATTCAGAAATTAAATGTAACGCATTGAACTTAATAATATATGACGATATTATGTAAGGTAATAGGTAATACTGACCTGCTGATCAGTGTCTTAGCATTTATTATTGTACATTTTTCATGGATTAAATATAAGGGGTCGGGCAACAATGGTCTACACGACCTGTAATAAATAGGTAATAAGGGTCATTATTATCACAATACTAATGACATTGCTCACTTTTTAAAGTTAATTTCCATGCGTAATACAAAAAATAATCGAAATAAATTAATATTGGATGGAGGGGGGGGGGATTGGATGGAGGGGGGGGGGATCACGTGTATGTAAGACATGATACTTGAAATTATTCTTAAGACTCCAAATTTTCCATTTTTCATTCTCCAGAGATATAATATCCAGTTTCTTACTGGGGTACTGAGTTTAGTTTTTTCAAGTACGCGAGTTCTTGTGAATTTGTTCCATCGTAAAGACATATAAATCCCCCCTCCATCCAATCCCCCCCCCCCTCCATCCAATATTAATTTATTTCGATTATTTTTTGTATAACGCATGGAAACTAAATCAAAACAAAAAGGATTAAAAGATTCAATTCCTCATTTTTGTTGCAAGATATATCAATTCAAACTTGAATATTTACTCTCTACCCTTATTTGCAAATAATAGGACAGTCATTGGAGATTGAATCTATACCAATTTTAGCATTTGGACAGATGGACGGAAGTCTTCACTTATCAAACTTTGTTCATTGGGATAATAACAATGATACATATTACTTTTAAAATAGTTTATTTTTAACAAGATGAGAGGTGTACAGATCTTGTGAATATGATAATATACAGATACATTATACAACACCAATACCTTATTATCTTCCTAATTTTATCAAGCTTTTAATTTTGATGCATGCATGCATGGCAAGGTGGTTTTCATTTCGTCCTATTCCCTTCAAATCTCTTTTATAAATTCTTGGATAATTTTATTGGAACCTCACTTTTTGGACACTGGAACAACTGAGAGATAGGTCACTTATCCTAAATGATTATTCTACAACATGATCTTGGATAATCTTAAAGCTCTTTTCAATCGATAACATTCAAAAATGAATATTTTGTCCAAACACCTTAAAATTATTCAATACAAACCCAAGGTGAAATATATATTACACTAGAATTAACCACATATTTTTTAATACATTTAATATCAATAACTGTGTTGTTCAATGTGCAATGAATGCATACAAAATAACTGAAATGTCTTTATTTACTTGATCATCTGCATATAAATCCCTAATACCAGTTCAGTTCATTAGATACAGTAGAATGGCCATGGAACGTGAACATTATGAACACCTTTCTGAAGTGAAAAAGTTTTTCCCATGTTCTGAAATCCTCATTTTCTACAGATGTATCCATCCTCAAATTCAGATGGTAAACACCATGAATTTAGAGAATATCTCCAGAAAATATTGCTAAAAATTTAACAAGTTGTGGTCTTATATCTTTTAGAGGCAATGCGCAAATAGATCAATCTTTTTCTCAAAAATTAGAAGTGATCTCCAAAGGAAGAATCAGCAGAAATGGAAGTCCACTGATAACGGTGCATACGCATTAAATCAACGATATTTACGTGAATCTTAGGCCATTCAGAGTTAATGAAACATTTGACTTCCTGTTGAGATAAAGAATCTTTGGAAGGTGGGAGGATATTCAAAAATAGTGTTTGTTTTCTGAAAATCTGCCTCAATTTTAGGTAGGAAGGGATGTAACACACATATTTAACTTTGAATGACCTCAGAAATACCAGAGAACTATAATGGATGACAAAGCAATGAAAACTAGATATTTAAAGGGTCATACTTGACTCCCTATTGTATTGTTCTGGGTCAAATATGAACCTTTAACACTAAGTTTTGGTGGGAGTATATACAAAAATAATGTCACATTCTTTATATATTCTAGTATCTCATTTACATAGGTGGGTTGGCCTTTTCAAAAGAGTATTAATTTTCCAATTCATTTGTGCCTAAAACTTCACTTTAGTATTCAGCTTGTTATTCTGATACTCATCACATTTCTGTTTTCCAAATAAGAATATTCTAAAAATGAAATGATGGATGAGTATGGCTTCTCAGGAGAAATGGCAGAAAATCTGACACATCTTTGGGAATTAGGAAAGATATAGCATGACTTAAGCATCGCCAGTTGAATATCTAAACAATGATTACACATTTAACTTGTAATTATATCAATAATGATACGGAGAATTATTGGAAAAATTTACATGCTGTCTTGCACCCTAAATTCAATATATACAATATGTACTGATCACACCTAGTGTATTACATTTGATTTGTATAATGACCTATGGACATATATATCCCTTCACTATGAATTCCTGTTATCTATACAAGAGGCAAGTTAAATGGTGTGATAACTTGTGATAACTGTCATCGTGAAATTAACAATCCTTCAAGTTGTTATTGATGGAATAAAATCATGAATGGCCATTGAAGTTCAGATATTGTTACTCACAAAATTGCCAGCTTTAATACATGTGATTTACATGTAATTAAGGTGTATTATACTTTTAACTTAATTCATGTCATATGTATGTACATGGATTAACATCTGAACAATATTGCATTACAAAGAAAAACAAATAAACAAATATTTACGTATTTGTCACATCTTATCTCTCTTAATACTTCTATAAACATATTTTAAGAGCTTTCCAAAGCACAACTTTAAATATAAAGAAAAAATGTTAGAAACTTATTAAATATTCTAGAATACCCAACATCTTAAAGACCCATGCATTATAATTCCATAGCTTTGTTTCAACTTATATACGCCACTTTAGTTGATGAGTCTAGCTGGGATATAACCCTGTATGGTATAAATGTTTCACCACACTTTATAATACAATTTTGAAAATAGCCCCTACTGAATTTAAAAAACTAAAATTTTCCACCTGTTGCAAGTCTCATGTAGCTACTATTAGCATAATAGTAATAATGCATGTTCAAAAAATATTATAGTGAATAATTATCAGCTTCAGATACACATTCTGATTTTTATAAATAAGCTAAATATCATGAATTAACAAAGCTGATAATATAATCTCTACCTCCAATTTATATTACAGTGTTTAACATAGAGAAATTCCATATACATATGAGCACTTCAATATAATGTCACTTCAATATAATGTAACCCTAGTAATTTTTACCAAACTTAAATTTTGTGCATTCACAAAGTTACATCAAATTTGTGGATTAAATTACATGTATGTATTCTATGAATGTTCATCTCTCTGGTAGTAATGTACTATTAACAAAGTTGTTGATTTTCTTTCTCAGAGATTTTTTTTTTTGACGTTTCGTAACCGTTTCTATAGTAATGGTTGCTATTTGTCTCATTGTTATGTAATAATTAATTATTTCAGTTTGATTCAAATATAATTTTATTTCTGAAGAAGTAGGATGGACATCCTACGAAACATCAAAAAGAAAAAGAAATATCTCTGAGAAAAAAAATCAACAACTTTGTTAATACATGTATGTAGTTTCATCATATCCACATGATACATGTACTCATATTAGTAATAAAAATATCTTGAATGAAATGTTTTCAGTAGAGTTACTGAACATTCTTACAGAACACTCTTATACCTGAACACTCTTATAGAAGTTTCACTGTACATTTCTGCATTCACTAACCATATTAACAATTTCAACACATAGATGTGTACAAATTATCAAGAATCTCTGTAAAAGTACCATTTACTGTACAAGGTAGAAATCTGTGTTTTTCCACCAAAGTCAGTTTTGAATTGTCTTTTGTTATATTTTAATTCTTTTATTACAAAATGTCTACATATAAGAACCTTCCAAAAAATTCCAATGAATAGATGTTTTTACTTAAAAACAACTCAAAGTGACAATAAAAGACAATATTTACATATTTGTTAAATGAGTAGAAAATGTTGAATGAATTTAATTGAACTATCCCTGTGATGTGAATATATATTTACATAATGTTCATAAAGCTGAATTCTATAAGGAAAAAATAATTCTGAATTTAAAACAAATGTCAAATCTATTAATTAAATGTTGTCTATTTGCATAATAAAAGGGTTCCCAAATGAGATTTATCCATACAGCATTTTCTACTTCCAGATAACAGCAACATTTACATAATATAAGACGCTTACAAAACAATTCCCTAGATATAACATACACTAGGTGGCACTAACTCTTGATTTTTTATCGGTGAAAAAGCTACGTAATACAATCACTTGACCTATTCCAATAATTAAAATAACGACTGTTTGCCCAATTGACCAATATTGTACACGCTCGTTTAGATCTTCAGCGAAAGCACGTCCCTGTGCTTCTCGCAGACGATGGTGGGTCTGGTAGTCAACGACAACCTTCAATGCCTCATGGACAGTCACAGAACTGCTCTCCATCTGGAAATACAAACATTAATGATTTGTCATATATGATTCATGGTATATGACTGTTGTCCACAGGATTTTTTCTTAAGTGGGTACAAAATTCTCATTTTCACAATTCAGACCAAATTTGGTCAAAATATGCCAATTTTTCATGATTTTTCATTGTACGAAATATATGTATTATGTTTTTAATTTAATGATATATCATATTTTTTGTGTAAAAGTTGTGGAAAGTCATGAGAATGAATAGGGGTAATGTTAAAATAAAATGAGAATGTTCACGATGCAAGGTGATGTTGAAAGTACCTACTGATCAATATATATCGGGAGGATACATTGAATTACAAAACACATCATGTTCCCCATATTTTAGTGTGAGTACTCTATTCTTGATTTTATTTCTGATGTATTTGTTAATAATTGGTCATTCCTCTATATTTCTTGAACTTTGCGAAACGGGGTAGGTGCTAAATATGCAGATTACAGTATATGATTTATCCATCAACCAGTATTTGGGTTATTGCTTGTTGAGACATATGTATGGATGGACAGATGGACAGACAGACAGAAAATAGAATGAATGGAAGCTTCTCTATAAATATATTTTCTTTGGATATACATGTATGAGAACCATTGGAGACATATTAATAGTAAAAATTGTAAAATAAGCAAACATCTGTTCACATAAGTAAATCTTGCAGCTAGGTTCAGTAATCAGTAATAGTTGAATAATTAAATCTAAGATTTTCTTGGCATGGTCAAAGTTTTCAAAATACCATGAAAAAGTCATCAGAACTTCGATGTATCCTATTTTCATATAACCAGCCAGGGCATAGGCTAGGCTTTCTACTGAAAACGTCTATTACTGACTTATAGCTTTAAAGATAAATTTAACAAGGCATTAAGATCCAAATGTCACCACCTGCCATTTGTTACAGATGCCGAACATCAACCACCACCAGCCAACTATCGAACACCATCCACAAAAGAGTTGGAGACATTACCATATGTTATCACTTGTGATGGTGACAGAATATTTCTACCGACCAGATATTACATTTAACTCTATAGACACAATCCTAGTTATGGATATTTTCTTTGGGTAGTTGGCGATCTACCTGGGTCCCAAGCTTCTACAGCCAATGTAAACCTAAATTAACAAGGGGATGTGCTATAAACCAACCATACAAATTCTACAATTAAGCATTATTTACTGACCTGTGTCAATGCAGTTGCATGTTCTCCCATACCCTCCAGCAGGGGGTCCTCATCACCAACTTGGAAATCAAAGTAGACAACTTTGTGTGTAAATGTGGAGAACTCATTGCTAAAGCAGAATTTATATGTTCCAGTTGTATCAGGGGTCCATGTGAAACTGTCATATTGTTTGCGGGTATCTTTATAAAGAACTTGTTTATTTGAAAGCTGTGTCAATTCCATATCAACGTCATAGTTCCCTCCAGTCACAACCTGAAATATATTACATGAGAATATGAAATGAAGAAGGAGTGCTCTAGGGGGCAGTATTTTTGGAAGCATTGCTCTTATTTTTAAATGTCTGGTTGGTTTCAGTACCAGTACAATGTAACATACAGAAGAGTAGGTGTAAATATGTAAATACATGTGTACACGTGTATGTGTGTTATAACATTGTGCTAACTTTGAACAATAGGTGTGAATAAGCTTGTGCCAAGCCTCTCAAGAAAAGTGGCGATGGTGGACATGTCGAAATGCCCATGACACATCGCAATTGTAAAAACTCATCCAAAAGAATGTTTCATACAAAACATGGGTCTGATATATAGTGAACAGAACCCCACCCCCTTATGTTATCTATAGGTTAAACCAAGTGCGGAAAGAAGTTTGAAAAAAGCAAAATAAGGTAAATAAATTTTTTTGCCTTGTCATGTTTACACGATTCTCCTGGTGCGGCTAGAACACTTCGACGAAAAATATAAATTTTTCTCACCTCAAACCGGCTTATTATTGGTCAGATAATAAACCAAATCGGAGATGTTGTTCAAAATTTAGAATTGATCTGTGCTCCGCCTGTCGTGAGTGAAAAGACTGATCTTACTCGAGTCTCTAGCCGTCGTTCAATGAATTTAAGTAATATTCTAAAAATGGTTCAGTTAATATTTCATGAATTGAAATGATAACGGCTTATCTTGTTGATGAGATATTGAACGTTTTCATTTAAAATAGACGTCGTCTCGTTCTACATTTTGAAAGCATGCCTTTTTTCCGCTATAGCGATTAAGTCAAGATGGCCGCTTGTTGTAAAAATTTCCTTCAGTTTTATTTTGTGAATAAATATCCTGCGAAGTAGACCAATTTATGAATTAGGACTGTGTGTAAAGATCAATGAAGGTGAGTTTATTATGTTTACATCAATAAAAATAAGACAGCTCGGCAATTTAAAGGCAAATTCCAAGGAGGATTGGAAGCCAGGGTTCCAACTCGATATTCTTTAATCTCCACGCATGCGTCATTTGCTATTCGTGTCTGTATAATTTGTACGACTGCATGGAGAATGACCCGATACTCTCCAACAAAGCTATCACTAGGTGATTGTTTTGCAGAATATCGGTGTTGCATTCTGGGAGCCAATCCTCCTTGGGCAAATTCAAAACAACAAAGAGTGTCTTATTTATATTGTATGGCCACAGTCAGTGGCCATTGAATATGGTAAGACTGATCTAAAGGACGTCGTTATAACAAATTCAAATGCTGCGATTTTGAATATTTTTGCGCCAGATCATTTTGGTCTTATTCCATAACAAAAAAAATCAAAACACATTAGAGGTGATCGCGATATTAGAATAAACCTTTCGATAGTGCTGATTATAAATTTATAGCCAGTTCTAATGCAAGTGAAACAACATCTCAGGAAGCCAATTTTTTCTGATTCATGATGCCTAACCTGGAGTATTGTATAGATTATATCATGGAGAACTTCCCATAATCCATGGTCTGATTATAATCTTAATCATATCATACCTGAAATTCAAGGGTTGTTTTCTGTCCTTTTTCAATCTCTTCAAAAAAACACTGAATAACATTGTCAGGCAACTCGAATGTCAATTCTCCGGCCATAGTCGCGGCCCATATCACAGCAAATATAGTGATTCCTAAAGATAATTTATACATTTCTGAATCCTTGGTTGTTTAAATATAGTTCAGAATCATCAGCCCTTCCAGCAGGGTAATAATAAGTGTACAATCTGGACAAATGTAGATCACTTTACGAAATTTTGTTTTGCTAAAAGTCAATATGGCCGCGCGCATCCAACGTGGCAAATGCCCGGATGATGCAGACGATGCATTGTATAATATTGTTAGGTCAAAAGATAATAACTGAATTTTCCTTTTAATTAGATGAATTTAACATAAAACACTAATATTATATATGGATTAAGTTTTATATAACATTGATCAAAAAGGAATAGTGTTTGACCCACTTTACCAAAATGGTACTATCCAGGTCAAATTCTATTCGCAATTCATTTCCGGTGTAAAGTTTTCAAAATGAGAAAGTTTTTTAATTACTTATTAACCTGTAGTATTATTGATTCATAGCCATGTTGTCTAAAAGTCACAACATGACATATATCCAAGACTAAGTAAAGTCATAGTTTACCGAGATCGAACACAATTAGCCAGTAGAATGAAGAAACAGTAAGTTGATAATTTTTTATTCGACCTTTTTTATTTCCTCCACTCCTTCGCTATACTCTGTTAAGCATGATAAAAGGCAAGAAGTTTAGTTAGAAATAAAAGAGTTATCTCATGAATGGGACCCTTACATAGCTCCTAAAAGGTAGAAGACACTAAATGGTGTAACACTATAAGCTGAATTTTGTCCACATAGAGCATGTGCACGATACTAAAGACATGTAAAATTGAACTGTCAAAAGAACTGAAATATACTTACCAGCTCGCCTCTTCCGGAAGTTATGATACGTTATGGTGTAACTACGGTAATTAATTTTAAAATATTGAAAAATCACAAAATACAAGTTCTGAGGTATATATCGCCATTTTTAAGCGAATTAGCTCATACTATGACTATATATTCGCACCCCCATACACAGATATATATAAACTTCGTCTTCACAATAAATTGAGCTTCTTTCAAATTTCCATTTTTTGAGATAAGTGCCATTTTCTTACAATTCAAGCTGTAAAAATAGTTGGAAAGTGCTTCCCAGTTGAGGTTAATGGCTTTTATACTTACATTAATGTATGGAGTACTTAAAATGTACTTAGAATCGTATAAATAGCTCTATTCTGTGAGATTTATTTTTGTTTTTATTTTTATATTTTTCTCACCTCATAATTGAAGAGCTCCGCTGTTGATTTACATTCAGTTACACGTATTTCCTTGAAAATTCGCCATGATTGGAACAAATGATGGTTGGTTTATGTTTAATTCATTTAGTTTGTATTTGAATCTAGCTACTTAAACACAAAACATGTCTTCATGTTATGCTAAAGAGCAAAGATCGCGAATTCTAGGTGAAGCCAATTATTTTGCACAAGTCATATCCTGATTGCATCATAGTTACTTTGTACTAGTCACATCCTGATTGCATCAGCCAATTCACGTGATTTACAGTTTACACATGGTTTCAATATACATGTTATACTACTTCCGGGTAGGGTAGTGTTTTATACTTTAAAAACGAAGCCATTTCGATCAGTTTTTATAATCCTTGGTAGAACTGAGAGGTATTACAATACATATTTAAATTAATACACATGAGTGTATTTGATGAACTCTCAAAAAATAAAACCCACAATAATATCTTTTTTATTCACAATTTCATGTCATTGTTTCTAACAAGTCACCTCTTTCTCTCTTTTCTTTATTTTTGTCAACAGTCAAAATCGGAATTTAAAACTTGGTTTCTTTACAAGCTCTGCTTCTGTAAATACTAAATAACATGAAAAATGTTAAACCTTACATCCTACACTTATTTGATATGAAATAGGCGATCATTGATTACAAATTAAAATTAATTACCGTAGTTACACCATAACGTATCATAACTTCCGGTAGAGGCGAGCTGGTGAGTAATTTCTATTATTTTGACAGTTCAATTTTACATGTCTTTAGTATTGTGCACATACTCTATGTGGACAAAATTCAGCTTAAAGTGTTACACCATTTAGTGTCTTCTACCTTTTAGGAGCCATGTAAGGGTCCCATTCATGAGATAACTCTTTTATTTCTAACTAAACTTCTTGCCTTTTATCATGCTTAACAGAGTGTAGACCTAAACTAGATCTAAAGCATAGAATGCTTGATTTGAGAACACTAAAGTATGGTTATTAATAAATAAGAGGTAGGTTTTCAAACTAAATAAGACTTTTCCTTCCGAAATTTTTTGAATAGGGACTCCTAAGATTCTTATCCCAAGGATAGAATGCACCAACGAAGCAAATGTTTTGCTATGGCAAAAGGGTATAGCGTTGACACCATTCCGCTTCAATTAAGGGTAATTTCGATGTATGTGGTAACTTGGACACCTTGTTGTTTATTTGCTCACAAGATTTTTTTTCTGAAAACAAACGAATGGCGGAGAATGGAAATTCTAATTTTAACAAGTAGGTGTTGAAGTTACCTCATTTCTCATGTTGATATTTTCCCACCTGTCGGCGTTACACCCCTTTGGCCTATAGGCAAACAAATCTTTAAAAACTTGATGTGATTTTACCTGTTAAGGTTCAGCTGGAAAGTAACATTTTGGTAAATAATTGCTATACCTGCACATGTTATCTCCTGGTACAAAATTAAGTATGAAGGCATGTGTGTATTTCCTTGCTTTTTTCAGGAAAGTATCATTCCACTGTCTTCTTTTAGTAAACCTGGAAACAGGTCAATGGTAGCTGCTGTGTTGTCTGGAAACTTTGAAAGAAAATTTGGAAAAATAGAAAGTGTGAGATATCAGAATTTCCTGGAGTTCTCATTAAACTCCTACCAGATATTCTAAAAGAAAACAATGTAATGAAACTTTCCTGACACATGACTTCATACTTTGTTTTGTACCAGAAAATAACATGTGCAATTTTTTACCAAAATGTTATTTTCCAGCTGTACCTTAAGGACAGGGTGCATGTTGGGAAATTTTCTGCATTCCTCAATTGAGTCACATGTTATTTTTCAAACATGAATAACTCCTTCCCCACATTGTCTACATCTTCCAAGTTTGCACAAAGAGTGCACCTTTGTGCCTAGAAAAGCCTTGTGAGAAGGTTTGTTTTGTAAAATGTATAAAAAATGAGAAAATTCAGTGAAAAAAAATTCTGAAAATTTTCTGATTTTTTTCACTGAATTTTCTTGTTTTTTATACACTTTATCAAAACATTCTTCTCACAAGTCTTTTCTAGGCACATAAGTGCACTCTTTGTGCAAAACTGGAAGATAAAGACAATGAAGAGAAGGAGTGATTCTTGTTTGAAAAATAACATGTGACTCAATTGAGGAATGCAGAAAATTTCCCATCATGCACCCTGACCTTAATCCTGCATTTGGTACTTTCCATGGAAACACAAATTCCATGGAAAGAGAAAATGGCTAGGTAGAAATAACATGACATGCCCGCGTAATACGCATGCCTGACTGTAAGTTTGATCCAATTAGATTATTTGATACTTTGTGCATGTTACTGGTATCATTTATATCCTCAAATCTCTAGAATCTTTGGATTTCTGATATCAGATAAATAATTTAAGCAGGAATTGGGTTTCAGGCGAGTGATTACTTTCACCCATTTTGATGCAGAGTTAATGGAAATCATAAATTAAACATGGAAAATTTGAAAAGTCCCTAAAAACAACAGGCGATTTTGTGAAAACAACCAGTGAAAATTGCCTGTTGCCTGCTGCTACGTTTGTCTCTGTCTTCTCTATAACTCAAAGATATATTGTAATATTCTATTGCAATTTATGTTTCTAGGACATATCTCCACCAGGATAGTTTTGAACATGTCAGTTATCCCCCACAACTACCAAAGTCCCCTGCACCTTTTTCACCCCCTGAGGCTGATCGTAAATGTCCAATGTGTCGGGAGGAATACCAGAGTTATCTAGATTGTGATGGGAGACTTGTTGATGAACATAGGTTCAGGAAAGCAGTTTTTAGAGGTAAACATGATCATCTACTCTCAAGCTTGACTTGAGAAATACAGGGTGACACAAAAATGTAAACTTGTAATTTTGGAATAACGTTCCAAGTAAGATAATCCCCAATTAAGTCAAAAATGCAACTTTCTGAATTTAGGATTCCTATATTTGCTCTTATTTGAATAAAAAATATGAAGCAATTACAATTTGATCTTTTTTCTGTAAATGAATTTCATGTTGTTTCCTCATCAAATACAATTTTTAGAACATAATTTACCATTGGTTGTTTTAGGAGGGGTCAGTCCAGACATCAGAGTTGAAGTTTGGCAGTTTCTGTTCGGCTTATATCCATTTACATCTACAACTAGGTAATCTTTGATCATGCTTAATTATCTCTTAGAATTATTGAACAGTGTCTCGTTATTCAATGTTTCTATTACATGTATGCAGTTCTGGTGTTTTCTCAATGCTTGTTTACCATATCTTGGAAAACCAATCAAGTTTTAAATAACATGCATTTATATTTAATTCATATGAAACTACTATTATACATATTATATGTAGGCTTTTAATATTGAAATATTATACATTAAAAACGTAAAAACCAATTACAAAACTCTTTATGGATGTTTTATTATATCTTGTTGTGAATGATACATTAGTGTTTCAACCATATATTGTTCGTTTGGATTTGCTACTTTTTGGAGTTGTCGTTTCCTAGTTCATTTGTTTTTTGTATTTAGGGAGCGGTCAGTAATGCTGGCAGACTACCACGTAAAATACCAAGCACTTAAGACTAGGTGGAAACAGTTGCTATGTCAACATGTACAGTGCAATAAAGGTACAATATGTTGTCATACTTAATTGTTTTACATGAATGCTAATTTATGAATAATTATTGCTGATAGCTTATTTGATTTACAAATTACAGACATTTGGATTTGGATAGCAGCTTAAGGAGGTTTGATACAAAATACATTTATCAAATACATGCAGAAATCCATCTTTTCCTTTTTTCGATCTAATCTCCATTTCAAAGCATGGCTATTGTCAGATTTGCATGTCTACTTTTCCAGAATTAAAGGAACATTCCTTGCCAGACTATTTCTCTCCTGATATGGTAGCTACAATCATATATATACTTTATATATTTAGCAAAACACGGGGAAATGTTTTCATATGGTCAATATTGATCATTTAAAAATGTAGTACTCATTCCCAGTAAGCTGCCATCTTTTCAGATTTCTTTCAGGAAGTGATGTCATCGACTCTCACCTGTTATAACCTTGTCTATTACAGTATAGGAAAGAATTACAAAATCACTTCTAAACAAGAAGCCATTATCTTCTGAGTAAAAATATTTTCAGGAGTTGTCAACTTAGAAGTAAAGAAGAGATCATCAATAGGATTTTAATCATAGACCAAATTGAAAAAAATATTCAGCTGGTTTAGTAATTCTAATAGCTCCTTACCTAATGTTATATGCAAAGTTGAGAGTCGATGACATCACTTCCTGAGTGAACTTTTAAAAGATGGCAGCCTACTGAAATTGAGCACTACATTTTTTAGTGATCAATATTGACCATTTCAAAACATTTTTATGTTTTTTGATAAACTTGCAAAGTATGAATATGGTTATAGCTACCATATTAGGAGAGAGATGGTCTGGCAAGGAATACCCCTTTAAACTGGGAGAAGTTTAAGATTTAAATGTATTTTTCCAGAATTAAACTCAGAGAAATTTTTATCACCATGTTACCTGCAAGGCAGTGGTTACAACATAGATGATACAGCCACAGAATCCAGCCAGATCCCAACCAGTCAGAGCCTCTCATCACCAGAAATACAACAGCAGATTACCTTCATGAAGCTACAGGCAACAGTAATCATGCTTTTCCAGCCAATTTCTCACTAATTTACTTACCCTTTCCTTGAACATTTTTCTCACTAAGTACTTTAATTTATTTTCTTTGAAAGGAGTTGGGTAAACAAGGCCATTTTAAGCCCCACCTGATTTTCAAGTTTTCTCTTTATTTTATTAATCTATGTGATATATGTGTTTCAAAAATGTATGAAAATTTAGGTCAAGGTCATATTCCCCAGGTCAAGGTCAAATTAAAAAAATTCATTATTTTCTACCAAAATATACCTTTTTGGTTAAAATATCACAAATATCTGTAGGATATAGTCTCGTATCTCATACTTGAGTGGGTTTGGGGTAGATATCACCCGGGAATATATATCGTATCTGAGGAGCGGGAAGGATATATTGTATATGTCCCGCTCCAGGCCAAAAGCGGGCAGATATAATATATCCATCCCGCTCCCGGGAATTTTTCAAAAGTTTAATAAAGTTTAAAAATCAAAAGTTTTAATTTTTTAATTTTAAATTATTTTTTTTTAAGTTTAAATGTTACAATTTTATTGTATTGAACAAAAAGAATATTACGAAAATGTTAAATATAAATATCTTGTCATTTGAAAAAGGTGGAAAAGGTTATATCTACCCTAAACCCACTCAAGTATGAGATACACCAGTTATGCACGGTCGGTTTGGATACATGGAATATCCCTTGGGTTATACAATACATCTTCCCTCGGTCCCTTCGGTCCCTCGGGAAGATATATTGTATATCCCTCGGGATATTCCCTGTATCCAAAACCTCCCAGTGCATAACCCCTATATAGAGGTTGGAATTACAATATATAGTAAATTGGCAATTTGCCAATAATGAGATATTTATATTAATATATTCCGCCCTTCCCACGCAACACTGAAAGGGAACAAAAGTACCTAAAATAATGAAAATACTTTATTATTTTTAATTCATTCAAATTCAGAATGTACATTTCATGATTTGACTCGTAAAGTAATGTTTATTTTTTATGAGAAATATGTCCTGCTTCCTGTTAGCGACATAGGGTATGCTAAAAACCACACACTAAACACACACACTGTATATATTATAATTCAACATAATGATATTATTCAACATAATTTTAAAGCAACTATTCAGTTTATTATCAATCATTCTGATAATGTCTAGGAAACAGTAAGTACACATAACGGAGATAATCACTTCTTGGAGATGACCTAAAAGGTGAAAAACATCTAAAATCTCAACACATTTCATCATTGGCTTGTTAATGAAATAACAATGAAACATTTTCTGATTAGTTTTACTCATCATCACTTGAACTACCTGATTCAGATGTTGTGCACATATAACCACTTTGGCATTCTTGACTTGTGAAGCTAAATCTTCTGTAACCTTTCTCCGTTTTCTGGGAGAATTTACCTGCTTCCTACATATGCAGCATGATTAGCATTTGGCCATTTTGAATAATCAACAAAAATGGCAGGCAAAATTTTCTATAAAGTTCTAAAATTCACATCGAGCATAATAAGTCTCCATCAAAATTATTCTTTGTATGCAACAATATAACATTTATGTAACTAAAGAAGCACATATTAGAGTGGAGACTTGTTATGCTCTATGTGAAAACACTCAAAGGATTACTACCTCCAGTGAATAAAAATGTCACCCAGACTCAGCATGAAATGTCCTTTCAAAGCTTTACTTACCTCTAAACTGTACATATTGTTTAAATCAATTGTATGTATGGATCAAATAAATATATATTTACATAATCCTGGACAGATAAATCAAAAACATTCATTCATAGCTGAGTAAATTGAATTTATCAAGAGGGTTGCAAAATATGTGATTTTTTTTCCTTCTGGCCCCCACCCTCTTTGAAGGTCTCCAGACACCGTAACAATTTTTTCTAAATTTTTTTAAAAATACTACCCAAAAATATAGACTTCAATCTATCCATTTCTGATGTTTTTTTCTCCTATTCTTAAAAAAAGTTTTTTCACACTTCAATTGGGGCACTCTCTGTTGCTAGTTTACCCAACTCCTTTTTAATTTTTCTCGTAGTCACTTTACAACATTGAATTGATATTCATTGACTGATGTTTGAAGTGGTTGCACTGAGGGAAGCCTAAATACTATTTATTGAATCATATTACAAGTGAGCTTTATTATCTTAGCTTGCACTTTTTATTAAACATTTTGTGTTAATAGTTAGTCTATTGCTCCATAGGTCTATGCTGGCAGACAGAATATTGACATTGGTCAACTAAAGCCCTATATCAGAGTCATTGACAAAGATGTTCCACGCACAGATCGAGATGTACCATATTTCAGGTATGAACTCAAATGAAATCAGTAAATTTTTAAAAATACTAGTTATCACACTTTTTCGAAGTGCTACAATGTTGTCATCTTGGGCTATTGGGCAATGCATGCATGTGTCTGTCTGAGCATGCGCCACATAAGTTCAGTCACCAAAATTTTACAGATGCAAGAGTAAACTTAGTGTCAAAATCTAATTAGGTTTTGGGCATGCTCAAGGGTAAATCACTTGGTGGTTATAAAAAACTGTGATATTTTTCCTGTTTGTACAAGTTTTTGTACAAGTTTTTAAACTCATCATCTTTCTCTTAATCAAATACATGTGTCAATATAGAATGTCCTGGAACTGGCTCATGAGATCTTGACACATGCATTTTATGTATATTTCAGTGGAGACAGTAACCCCCACCTTGCAGTATTACGTGACATCTTGATTACATTTGCTGCATATCATCCCACCGTCGGCTATGCTCAAGGCATGAATGATATCTTAAGCAGGTTCTTAGTTATCTTTGATTCAGAGGTAAATATGCAATGTCAGGTCATCACAAATAAAAATGCAATATAGTTCAGAAGAGTGCAATACAAATATATGACTGTCGTCTTATACGTGTTATTCAATATTTTGTCCAAATTAATGAAATTGATGTAAATAAATCTGTCTCAATCAAAGATAGGTTGAATGTGGGATCTTGTCCAAAATTGATTTTTAATATGTAAAAAACAAGTCTTATGATTTCTCTTTCTGCAAATGTACAGGTGGAAGCTTATTGGTGCTTTAGCAGCTACTTAGAAACAATTAAACAAGAGTTCATGGAGAAAGGAATGATGAGAAAATTAGGTATGTTTAAAGCAGATATGAAATGGTATTTTTAACCTAAAGGAATCAATATAAAATTTTGATAGATGTATTTGGACATGTTTTCTAATCAGTAGTGTGAAAACTATTTCACTCTAACGATCGTTATAGCTGCTTAATAAGCAATATTCGAATTGGTTGTGACGTTATTGGCCCCCACGTGATCTCTCACTGGCCCCCACGTGATCTCTCACTGGCCCCCACGTGACCCCCATTTTGGTCCATTAGATCATGACGTCATAATGCCAAAATGTTTTGTTATTTGTTTACACAACAATCCTATGGTTGCCGTGACGTTGTAATTACTATGGAACCAATAAACCAAAGCTATAATTTGTATATGACGTTACTAATCACGTGGGGGCCAATTTGATTTATCAGTTAATTTTATTTCGTTATCTATGACCGTTAGCAGTTATCTAACATTTATTTTATAATGGCTATCGCAAGAACTCTACGGTGGGCTTACAATAGAGAAAACCGCATTTTTGTAGCTGCAAGTTGAGAAAAGCTATTTCAGTTGTCCTTTAAGCTTTCAAAATGGTTGCTCAATTCAAAATGGCAGCCATATTTTTGAAAAATGTTATCTTTGATAACTCAAATATCAATTGATGGATTTGGTTCAAACTCAATATGCTGATACCTTTGGACCAAATGGTCATAGCATTTATGTTTTAATATGTATAATAAAAACAAGTTGAAAGCCATGGTTTAACCATCATAATTATGCATTGTGAAAATTATTATTTCAGAGCTTCTTCAGCAACTTCTGATTAAACTAGACCCAGATCTTTTTAATTACTTGGACCAGTGTGAAGTTGGTGATTTAACATTATGCCACAGGTAAGCCTAAATACAAGAAGTGCATCGCTTAAATGTTCTATCTTTAAAATATAATCGCATGTGAATATTAGTACTCTGGTTACATGTAGCATTTGACATATATCTAGGAATGGAGTGACACGCACATACATGGAATTGCATTGTTTTATTTTGTATAGTTTTGTGTAGCATTGTATCATATTGTATTATATTACAATACATTCTATTGTATTGTATTTCATTTCATTGTATAGGCTTTGATTGTTTTATTGTTAGATATTGTTTTTGGTTATTATATTATTATTAATTTTTCTAAATCCTTTGACTTTAACAGGTGGTTGCTGTTAGGTTTCAAGAGAGAGTTCCCTTATGATGATTCTTTGCGTTGTTTTGAGATCTTAAGCAGCCATCATCTTGAAATGACAAGCATGGAAGCAGAGAAAGTTAGGGATGTAGAAATCAGGAAAGATTTTGAGCAGCAAGGTAATATATTATGTCACCTCTTCAACAATTTACTCATTTTTGTCTAATGTTATTCTCATTCATCTAAAAGTGAATGAACTACATTGCTTTCTAACTCAACTGGTTCACAATGAAGAACATTAACTTGCAACAATTACATTCAACTTGTACAACTATATTTCTAGGCCAATAAGATACTTATATTTCATATTTGATTTATTAATATGTTTGGTTTTCTATTATATTTATTTGTGGTGACATATTGTTATGGTCTCCTATTTTTTTGTGATGGCGTTCAGCATCTGGGACAAATGGCAGGTGGTGACATTTTGTATGTTAATGCCTTGTCTTATTTCAGAGGGTAAGGTTCGCAATGCAGAGGTGACAGTTAATACAGAATTCACATTTGACTTGTTCATGTGTGTGACAGTTTTAATGGAACACAGAGAGAAACTGTTCAGGTGTACTGATCCTGCCGAAATATTTCAAGTCATTAACAGGTAAGTAAAGTACAGTATTTTGAGTCACATTCAGGTCAGAACTGAACTAAACTGAACTTTGGCCAAATACTAAGTTTTGAAATGCCTGTAACTTTTTCAGATTTGTTAGTTGAACCATGATATTTGGTGAATTAATGTAACGTTTGATAAGCTTTAAAATGATATATGACACATACTATGGAGACATTGGTACATGTCTGCCTAGGGGGTGGGGGCCCATACTTTCGGGACACCCTGTATACTTGTATAAAATATCTTTTTTTGCTATTTTCAGTTTAACAATGTGCCTGAAACTGGAAGATGTTTTTTCAAAGTCAGAAACTATGTTTTTCAAATATTGTCGTAAATCTGTCCTGGAATGCTTTGAGGTTCTTGATGTTAATCCAGCCATGAGAAAAATTAAGAAAAAATGACGATGACGTTCATATGACCAAAATGCTCATTGCCAAAGAAAGTGCATCAATTGGAGGATAATGGAGGCTTCTCCTTCAGCAGACAATAATAGATATACCTGAGTGGGAGGATTCTCCTTTGGGAGACAATGATGGATATAATTGACTGAGATACTTCTCCTTGGGAGACAATGAATGATGGATATACCTGACTGAGATACTTCTCTTTGGGAGACAATGAATGATGGATATACCTGACTGAGATACTTCTCCTTGGGGGACTATGAATGATGGATATACCTGACTGAGATACTTCTCTTTGGGAGACAATGGATGATGGATATACCTGACTGAGATACTTCTCCTTGGGGGACAATGAATGATGGATATACCTGACTGGGAGACTTCTCCTTGGGAGACAATGAATGATGGATATACCTGACTGAGATACTTCTCTTTGGGAGACAATGGATGATGGATATACCTGACTGAGATACTTCTCCTTGGGGGACAATGAATGATGGATATACCTGACTGAGATACTTCTCTTTGGGAGACAATGGATGATGGATATACCTGACTGAGATACATCTCTTTGGGAGACAATGGATGATGGATATATACCTGACTGGGGAGACTTCTCCTTTAGGAAACATTGGGTTTAATGGATAAACAATGTTTTAATATTGTAACATTTTTAAACATGATCATCATAACATTTTCTTATGGGATGGCCATTAAATATTTTAATGAAAGTGCAATGATTAGGAAACTTGTCAGTCCAATCAAATGCTTAGTAGTGTATTGTAGAATTTGCAATTAATTGCAGAGTTTGGTAGGCACGCCAATTACAATGTGATCGGCAGTTTGAGAATTTTTCTGCCTGTTATTTCATATTTAATTACAAATTGAATTATTTTGAGAGATTTATTTACAATATGAAATGTTGAATTCATGCATGTTAATTTTTTTCCTAGCTTATTTCTTTCTTTTTCTCTTGTCTTTAATTTTGAAACATGACTGGCGCTATTAATTATTTGTCATGATTCAGTTGTCGGTTGCCATTTTTATGATTGTTTATGTTATTCAAGTCTCAGTATGCTGACTACGGGTAACCCGGCATTTAGAAGGGATGTCTACAATAATAAAGTCACCTGTAGTTAATAATAGTTAAAAATATCAAACAGTTCATTTAGACTTTAGAGAAAAATGTGGAGAAGCAATCAAGGCTTTCAAGAGATGGGTATATATGCAAACATAGAAACCTCATTATGAACATTGCCACACACCCCTTTGGTTGTTTATTTTCGCTTATATACCCATCTCTTGAAAGCCCATGATTAACATGACAATTTTCTCATAGCCACACCAGACTTTACAGTATTATTCTAATTGCCATAAGTAGGTTTATGTAGATGTATATATAAATTATTTTTCACATATTAAAACATATATACACACTGTATGACATTGTCTTGTTACTTGTTAGTCATATGCATCTTATCAACAAGGCATTAACATGGAAAATGTCACCACCTGCCATTTGTTACAGATGGCAAATGCCAATTGCCTGAAACCAACCACCGAACACTGTCCACAAAAAAGTTGGAGACTATAAAAATATGTCGCCACTTTGAACAATTTTACATTTTCATTACTATACCATCCATCTACTATACTAGTATTTGAATTATTTTCCGTATAGACTGACTGAGGGATGGCTGGATGGGGGGGGGGGGGGGGGGGTTCATTTTTCCCTAACAAACTTGTTCAATTGGATAATAATTTTGATAAATGAATGCAAGTTACGCATTGGTTTGTAAAATCACATGGTTTATTGTAGAATGAGTAATGTTGGATTACTCAGTTGATACCTAACCAAATTCAAATTTTTTAAGATATTCACTCTGAATATCCCACAAATGTTTTTACTTCAAATTATACATTTTTGAATATCAAATGTTAAAATCAAAGTTGGCCTAATGTTCTCTTACTTTGACATTATTATTATTTCTTTTTTTTTTTTTTATACTACAATTACAATATTGTAGAAAGAAAACATATAGTAGTTGCATATGCTATAATATCGTATTTATATATAATATTAGCCTTATTTAGCATAGTAGTTTTGATAAAAAGAGGAAGGGAAGGGGGGGGGGGCAGGGGAAAAGGCAAGAGGGGGACTTTTTGTGATTTTCTGCTCGATGGTTTGAGCTTGGTGAGGGTTTTTTTATGTTCCCAGTGTGTATTTTACTACGTTATGAAATGTTTGAGTTTCAACCATTGCTGTTCCATAAGTTCAGGTTTTTTTCTTCTTTGGCTGATGCTTTCTTCTATTTTTTTCTCTGTTTTTAGGAAGTTTTGCCAGCCTATCATGTTAGGTCTCCTTATTTTCCTTTTACATGTGTTTAGGAATATCTTTTGTTTCAGGAATAGATGTTCGTTTTCTGTTTTTCCATCTCCGAAAAAGAATTTCTCAATTGTGGGTACATCTTCGTCAAGTTGGTTGAAAGATGTTATTAGGAAGTCTTGTACGGCTTCACAATGGTATATTCCATGTTCTAAAGTATCTATGTCACTACGGCATAGACTGCATATATCAGTGTTATAGCCGTCTATGTTCATTTGTTTTAGTTGTTATAGTATAGTATCCGGAAGAATATTTTTATTTGGAAATATTTCTCTTTTGTCCTGAGAATATTTTTTCTATTTTTGTGGATTTTGGCCCACATCAATGGATTTTGTAGTTGCAGTTTGTTTTGCCAATTATCTTCCATCTTCTTTGGCAGTTTCACAGCATTGTTCTTTTTTAGTAAAATCTTGTAAACTTCTTTATTGTTTGTCTTTTTTAACCATTCTGTGTTAATTGTGACATTCGGATTCTCGGTTTCTTCTTCATTTTCTCTCGGGTGTCTTAATTTTCTTTTCCAATTTTGGGGGATGGCTGTAATTATACTGTTATATTTCAAAGTATTCCTTTGGTTCATAACAATATCATATTTATGGCCTAATTCTGCTGCTGTGAGGAATCGATTTTCGTCCTGGATGTCTTTTATAAATTCAATACCTTTTTGTATCCATACTTCGTTTTTCATGATTTCTCCATTGATTTTTATCTGTTCATTGTGCCATAATGATTGTTGCTCTGGGTTTCTCGTATCCGGAATTGTTTGATATTTTAGACTGCACCAATTTTTGTAGACTGTCTTCAGGTACCTTAAGTCTAAAACATTTATTTTGTCACTATTTTTTGAAAGGTTCAAAGCCCATACTTCTCCCTGCGTCAGGTTCTTCAGGTAGTAGTTCCATATCTTCTTCCATTTGCCACTATATGTAGGGTCTATATATTTCTTTATCCATTTGATGCTTAGGTTTTTTACGTATGATTGTAAGTGGAGCATGTTTAGGCCACCTCTCTCTTGTTCGTTCATCATTATCTTTCTTCCAATTTTGTCTGGCTTCTCATCCCATATAAAGTTGAAAAACATGTTTTCTATTTCTTTGATAAAGTCATCTGTTGGTGTGAGCACTGTACATAGATATGTCAGCTGAGATACGAGGAGTGATTTTATCATTATTATTTTTCCTAGAGGTGTGATGTTTCTACTTTTCCATGCTCTAATAAGTCCTTGAATTTTGTTTCTTTTCTCTGGGAAATTTAAACTGTTTATGTCTCTTCCATCTAAAGGAATGGTTATACCAAGGACTTTTATATCTTTTTCTTGGTATTTTAGCCCTGATGCCATGCTTTCATCTCTTACTTGTTGCTGTAATAGTGCATTTTCTCTGCCTATCACGGCTTCTTCGGTTTTGTGGAGATTGATGTTCAGTCCTGAGATTTCTCCAAAATTTCTGAACTTTTTAATTACTTTTTTTGCGGATGCAATATTTCTTACAAAGACTGATGTATCATCGGCGTATTGTGAAATCTTTACTTCTCCATCTGGTATTTGTATGCCTTCAATTTCTTCATCTCTTCTGATTGATTCACTCAATATTTCGGCACATAGAATAAATAAATACGGACTTAGGGGGCATCCCTGTCGTACTCCTCTGTTCAGGTTAAAGTAGCGTGATGTATACCCGTTATTTATTACTGAGCTTTTTGCATCGTTGTATATGGTTTCGATCCATTTTCTAAAGTCTGGTCCAAAATTGAAGTAATCTAGCGTCCGATCAATAAATTTCCATTCCACTGTGTCAAAAGCTTTTTCAAAGTCGATGAAAAGCATTATGCCAGATTCATTGTTTGATTTTAGGTGTTCCATACAGTCTATTATGAGTCTAATATTCTCTGATATATTTCTCCCTTTAATAAAACCTGTTTGGTCTTCGTTAATTATTTTTGTTAAATGGGCTTTCATTCTTTCTGCTAGACATCCTGTAATTATTTTGTAGTCTGTGTTTAGCAATGATATTGGTCGCCAATTTAATAGGCGTAGAATGTCACGGTCTTTTTTAGGTAGTTGGGTTATAATGCTTCTTTTTTGTTCGGTTGATAATTCTTCTTTATCCAATGCTTCCTTGTAGCTTTTTACCAGTATTGGCACAACTGGTTCTTGGAAACATCTATAAAATTCGCTTGTTAAGCCGTCGCTACCTGGTGACTTCCCGGTCTTCAGGGACTTGATCTGTGTTGTTATTTCTTCTAAGGTAATATAGCCCTCGCAGCTCTGTTTTTCCTCTTCTGTGAGACTGGTGATTGATTTTATAGCAGGGAAGAATACTTTACTTACTTACTTTGACATTATTGTATCCATGGCGACAACAACTGATGAAGTAATTCTTAACTTTTTGAAGTTTCTCTTAATGACCCTGAGATTATTGTTTATCATCAACTTAATCAATAAAGAACAAACAATAAGGTAGAATTATTATATTTATTGCACAATATACTCTTACATATAATTTATATATATACATGTACACTCTAATGCACTTCTTCAAATATTGTGCACATAAATTCACTCAATTTCCTCAACTGTAAAGTTCACATTTGTAATGTAATGTATTCTAATCTAAACAATCAGAGTTCAGAGAATACAGTATTGCAACAATACAACTTTTTTAAAGCAGCCAGAACTCATGAGGCTTCTGAAGTGTAACTTTATGTACAGGCTTTTGTAAAAAATAGAAAATTCCCAAACATCATTATTGACTCCTCACTTCCACTTATGGGAGCAGATCCTTGTTTGTAAGTTAAATCTGACAAAGTCTAAACGTTGTGAGTAGCCAATTATTTACCCCTGGGTTACCTTTTACAATAAGAACCACCCCAATTTTATTGACTCCTAACTTCCACTTAGGGGAGCAGACCCAGGTTTATAAATTAAATCTGACAAAGTCTAAAGGTTGTGAGTAGCCAATTATTCACCCCTGGGTTACCTTTAACAATAAGAACCACCCCAATTTTATTGACTCCTAACTTCCACTTATGGGAGCAGATCCATGTTTATAAGTTAGATCTGACAAAGTCTAAACGTTGTGAGTAGCCAATTATTTACCCCTGGGTTACCTTTTACAATAAGAACCACCCCATTTTTAGCTCTGATGAGGAAAAACAAATACAAAATTTTGATAGTGAAAAAGTCATGGGCTAAAATGGGAGTTTGCATATGAAATTAAACCGAGTTACTTATAATTCTGTATGGCAAGGTGTTTTTTGATCAACCAAATCAGATAATTTCAATTATTTCTTGTTAGGAGAATGTACAGGGTGTCCAATAAATAAGGTGAAAGAAACGATAGGTTTTTTAATGTTGCACCGATGCGAATCTACCATATTCTTAAAATATATTATTACTCAGTCTCTATCAAATCCAGGTGGCGCTGCTAGTCTCAACTGAAAGTTCTCATTGGACAGAATGCTGCTCCCACTCCGACTTTGTTTTGAACTTTTACTGGCTGCTGTGTCCATTTTCGATAGTTCATGCAAAACAACCAACTGAAAACCAAAATTAACAATGCCAACTGAATAAAGGAATCTCAACTTCTCATTTTACTAAATACATTTATTGGAATTTTAAGTGTTAAATCTTGGGTTTTAACAAGTAGCAGAACACACTCATCTGTAAACTGAAATAGGACTTCCAGATTATGGCTAACCAAAATGTAAAAAATTAAAAAAGGATGATCTTTTCCGCAACTATTAACAAAATTTTGATCTTTAACAGATATTCTAAGTGAGTCTCAATAAGTCGAGGAATTGAACAACATCATGCAATTGTGAGACCCCTAATACATACCCTGGATCTTGTTTTTTGACTTTTCTTGAGGTTATCTATGGCCTGGATCTGCTGAGGGTTTATATAAACCTGTAATAAAAGTTACAATTAATAAACATTGATTGTATCCCTATTTATACATTATTCTTGGATGATTTCCCAGTTGTTTCAATGTCAAGTTTCTTTTTATTATTCCATAGTAACTGATATTCATAGGATATCTGATGACAAAAATGTGACTGTGTGAAAAATATCATATTTTGGCAAACATACACCAAACCATCAAATAAGGCTTTTAAAACAAGATGCTGTATCCGATGGATACCAGAATTTTGTGACTTGAACAATTGCTAATCAGTAGAGCATGTAGTTCGGAAAGTTTGATTTGAATCATTTTAGCACTCTTTGACCATGATGTAAAGAGAAATTTATAAGCTTTACTCATGATATGATACTCGTATATGCTCCCTTGTGCATTCATGGATAAAAATCATAAACATAGGATATCCTTTATATATCCTATAAAAAAGTTCCTATCAAAAATTACTACTTGCCTCTTTTTTAGTTTTATCAGGCTTTATAGATGGCGCTTGCTGTGTTCCATCCTTGGATGATAACCTTTGTATACGTGAGCTTGGTGCCACACCCCTCTTACTGCTATTACACAGATAACAGACCCATTGTTCTTCTCCATCAACCATGTGACTTGACCCAGTGCTCTGCAGGCAAGGAATGTGATATGCATGACTGCATCTGAAAATCAATGTATTTAATTTACACAATTTATGCAAATAAAACCTGGATGTATTAAATAGTATACAAATAGTGACTGCCATTGAGGGCAATAGTGTAAATTATTTCCCCGAGGGAATATCCTCTACAATGTACTATTCCCGAAGCCGCAGGCTGAGGGAATAGTATATTGTAGAGGATATTCCCAAGGGGAAATCATTTACACTATTGCTCGAAATTAGGCAGTCACTATTTGTTTTATTATATACCCTATACTGACTCTTGTCCCGTTTCCTCTGCGAAGGCCAAAAAGGCTTAGAAAGCCCCCTCCCCGGGTCCATTGTTAGCATTATAAGCTGTGACGTCATCAGATGCTCAACAGAAATTTTTGCCTCTGAGACTCTCACTTGACAAATTCAATCGCGTTTAACACGCGGAATAGATTATCATAACACTTGAAATTACACAGAAGTATTGAGCTTAGGGAACTTTATACACGTTGCTTATATTGTATCGTTCACGCACGTCTGTCATGGTGAACGGAGTTGATTTGTGTTTGTGCTCATCCTCCATTTTTCTGTTTTTCGTCTGCGCAGTGATGATGAGCAGACGTTTCCAAGGGTAATAGAGCTTGCAATTGTGACGTCAGCGGGCAATAGTTCAAATGTATATTCCCGCTGACGTCACATTTGAGGGAATATAACTTTCCGAGGGAAATAGTAAATCTATTTCGGAACACGTGACTAGGTATTGACCAATCAGGATTAGTGTTACATATTGGGTATATAATAATACTAAATATGTGAATTGTGAAATGGGCAACCATCTATTAAAATGTCATCATCATCTCGCTTCACTTGCTTTCTTTTTTTCAATGAAACCAAACTGAACTGTTGGTTGGCTATCACAAAAACACATGTTTCGATCTTTAATGCTGCCCTTCACCTATGGAGATTACAAAAATAAATCAAAATTCTTTGATGAGAATATTACCCCAAGTGGGTTTGTTGTATGTGACAAGGCTTTAGTTCATTTTTAATTTTGCCTATGTATATATATCTTTATCAAAAATATAATCACTTGTATCAATCAATCAAAAAATGTTTGGCATACACACAAATAGAAATCGTTCCAAGTACACTGAACTATGAAAATGTTATAAAAAACATGTAGAGGTCCAAGAAAATTCAGTTTGTACTGTCATAATTTTGGCAAACATGTCCTGTATGCAAGAAGCGTATCAAAATCAAGTGCAAAAACAGTCTGGTATCCATTTGGGTGAAAGAGAGGAGATTGATAAGACAGAGCAAAATCTGAGCATTTCGAAAATGTTGAACAAGATCATATTAGGAGGATTGGCACTCGTGTGTCTGGTGAATATCGCAGGTTCTGCACCAGTTGACGAATATGGGTATGTACCTCAAATGTTACCATTCGATAGCAATAGTGTGATATCCTATATTATAATATCACAGTACATGAATTACAACTATATTATTCTCTCAAAATCATACAGGTAGTACATGATCTTTGATTTCCATTTATACATCATCAAAATCATTACAAAGCTACATATTTGCAGTATGGGTTATCACTTTTGTAGCCAAGACAACACTTTTTTATTACCAATGATGCAAGATGGGAATATGCAATCAAGATACATTTATTGTACTGTATTAGAAAAGTACACTGAATAAATAATGTAATATCCATCAATACCAAATTCTAATCAATGCACACATACAATATAGCCCAAATATTTCGACCCAAAATAAAATTATATACAATGTAGTAGATATATTTTTTGTTTATACAATCATACCTAAATAATGTTTCATAATGGTGTCACCAACTTTGATTTTTACTTAATCTGAAAAACATTTTACGATTCCATGTTAGGGAATTGGAGAGTATGTGATTTAGAAACTGCACAAGAGGATTTTTGAATTTTTGCAGACTACACTGAATAATTTGATAATTTAAATTAAGTTGATTTGAATTCGTATTTATATGGAGAAAACAGATATTTTAAAAAATTCTACAAAAAAACAGACCACAGTGGCTTGGCTCAAGTTGCGAGCCGGTCATGTGTGAAGTCTAGCTCACTGATTTCAGATTGGAACGTTTTCAACTTGCCCAGCATTAAACTACAATATGTCAGCTTGATTCCCATATGAACTAATGACTTCTGGCAAACGTTCTGGCAAATCGAGATAATTAATGCATTTTAATGCCAAAGTATTTCAACATATACTTAATATCCCAGGCCCAAGAACACGGTCCAGTTCCCCCTCCCCCACTCACCATATACTAAAGGTCCAGGGCTTAATATAGATTATATGTTTTATATGTTAGTCGCTTTATATTGTAATCTACAGTCTTTTGCTTTGTTATTCTTAGGGAGAATCTCGATGACATTGAATCGGTCCTTGAGACTGAAGACCGTGAGGTGAACGAGGATGAGATTGAATCGGTCCTTGAGACTGAATACCGTGAGGTGAACGAGGATGAATTGGAATTTGAGATAAGGGTAAGTCAGGTCCACAAATTGCCACTTGTATACATTAAACAACATTTCCTTTGTTGTCATGGCCAATTTGAAAAAAATGTGTAAAATAACCACATTAAAATTACTTTACAATAATTGTCACTTTTTCTGAAGATATATACAGAAAAAAGTAACCATATAAATCACCCCCTCTCACAAAAGTTTTATAACTTTTGCGAAATCATTTACCTTTTTGGCAAAGCTTTTTAAATGATAATCTGAAGTGACAGGTTTAAATGAAGTGACAGGTTTAAATGAAGTGACAGGTTTAAATGAAGTGACATGTTTAAATGAAGTGACAGGTTTAAATGAAGTGACAGGTTTAAATGAAGTGACAGGTTTAAATGAAGTGACAGGTTTAAATGAAGTGACAGGTTTAAATGAAATGACAGGTTTAAATGCACATGCTCATATTGAGATATGCATAGCAATACAGTTATTTGATGATAAAACCAGGCCTTTTAAAAAATACTGTTAAAATCATGCCCATTTGAGTCCTAAATCACTCTAATTTTGTCTTGCAGGGTACTGCATGGCGCTTTTTCAAGGCAAAAGAGTCTTTTAAAGCCACCAAATCAGGGGACCTCAAGTTCAAGAAGAATGCAGCAATTTTGCTCCAACTGGATTATCTCCCTAGAAAAAACATGAAAGTAAAAGGCTATAAAAGGATTAACAATGGTAAGAAATGGATCAGTGGTAAAGTTAACACCAAATATTTGAACTACTATGGGAAGAGTATTATGGAAAGAAAATACAGCGAACCAAGTAACGGAAAGATTAAGCTACTTGCCTAATTCATCCAGCTGCGTCGAACAGATGTGTTATCTAAGAAACATAACTCATTGAACTGAGGAAAAAACAGATTAAGCTACCGACTAATTTTTCCAGCTGTATTAAATATAATATGTAATAGAAACTCATTCAACAAACCAAAGGACAGATAAATTGAGCTAGGTCTTAATTTATTCAGTTGTGCTCAATGTTGATTTCACTTCATTTTTCACCAATAATGTTATGTAAATCGTTAAAATTATTAAAAACTATCAACTGGAAAAAAACTTTATTTGGTTGGTATATCATAGAACTTAATTAATTTGAATTGAAAAATTTCCACTTACTCAGTAACACATCAGTTTTCTGTAATTTAATTACTTGGAGAAATAAATGACCATATGAAAATGTGTATTAACTATAGTTCATAGTTTGTATTTCAGAAGTTAAAAGTGTGTATTTCAAAGCTAATAACAGTATTGAGTATTTCAGGAGTGAAAAGAGAGTATTACAGAAGTTAGTAACTGCATATTTCAGGAGTTTATAATAAGGGTGTATTGCAGAAGTTCTTGACTGCATAATTCAGAAATCAAAAGCATGTTTTTCAGAAGTTAAAAAAACAATGCTGAGAAAGCTAACTCTAAGTGCTCATGACCCCTTCCCCTCAAAAGGTTCCACCCTTATGAAATGTCATCTTTGCAATGATACATTGTATGGATTCATCGAGCAGTTTGCAGTGTATTATTACCAGAAAAAGCCCTATAGACTTCTTTACAGCAGTGCAGCCTGTATTGCTTTAAAATGGTACCATAGTATTGTGAACTTGTTGACAGATAGCCAAAAACCATGTGGGCCAAAAATCATTTAGCATCCAAACTCAAATTTATTTTCTATTTTCCACCCTTGTAACTTCTATCATAAAATCATAAAAATACATTTGAGCCAGGCCACAGGAAAAGGGGTCTTATCACAAATTTTTTCAATATTCTGATTTTTTGTTTATCTTAAAAATTAGTACCATGGGTACTGGGCTCACATGGTAACAGAAAAAAACGGATATATTTTTTTGCTGATTTTTTGTTACAAAATTATTTCAAGCCATCTGTCTCTCAGTCAATTAAAATGGCTGAAAAAAAAACGGATATAATTTTTTGCCAATAATTTGTAACAAAATTATTTCATACAACTACTCTTTACAGTGACATGGCTTTTTGCAATGCAAGACACCTGAAATTATTTGTAAAGCTAGGAAATGGGCCAAAATTGAATTTCGCGAGACAAAAATGGCGACCATTTTGAAATCAGGCAAGCTTTTGAACCAGGAGTCATAGGGGATTTTTTTGTATTGATGTTGAACAAAAATAACTTGAAACTGGAATCCTATCGACAGAGGTTTGAAGCAAACGGTCCAAAAGAGGATTTCGCGAGACAGATGGACAAATCAATGTTAACTAAAATGGCTGAAAATAAAAAAAAAGGATATAGTATTTTGTCGATTTTTTGTAACAAAATTATTTCATACAACTACCTTTTACAGTGACATGGCTTTTTACAATGCAGGACAGCTGAAATTATTTGTAAAGCTAGGAACTTGGCAAAAAGTGAATTTCGCGAAACAAGAATGGCAACCATTTTGAAAATAGGCGAGCTTTTGAACCAAGAGTCATAGGAGAGTTTTTTGTATTGATGTTGAACAAAATTAACTTAAAATGGGTATCCTATCGACAGAGGGTTTAAGGTAAATGGTCCAAAAGTGGATTTTGCGAGACAAATGGACAAATCAATGTTAACTAAAATGGCTGAAAATAAATAAATGGATATAATTTTTCGCTGATTTTTCGTAACAAAATTATTTCATACATCTACTCTTTACATTGACATGGATTTTTACAATGTAGGACACTTGAAATTATTTGCAAAGCTAGGAAATGGGTCAAAAGTGAATTTCGCGAGACAAAAATGGCGGCCATTTTGAAAATAGGCAAGCTTTTGAACCAGGAGTCATAGGGGAGTTTTCTGAATTGATGTTGAACAGAAATAACTTAAAACAGGAATCCTATCGACAGAGGTTTTAAAACGTGCCACAGAAAGTGGATTTCGCGAGTCAGATAGACAAATCAATGTTAACTAAAATGGCTGAAAATAAAAAAATGGATACAATTTTTCGCTGATTTTTTGTAACAAAATTATTTCATATATCTACCCTTTACATTGACATGAATTTTTACAATGTAGGACACCTGAAATTATTTGTAAAGCTAGGAAATGGGTCAAAAGTGAATTTCGCGATACAAAAGTGACGGCCATTTTAAAAATAGCCGAGCTTTTGAACCAAGAGTCATAGGAGAGTTTTTTGTATTGATGTTGAACAAAAATAACTTAAAATGGGAATCCTATCGACAGAGGGTTTAAGGTAAATGGTCCAAAAGTGAATTTTGCGAGACAGATGGACAAATCAATGTTAACTAAAGTGGCTGAAAATAAATAAATGGATATAATTTTTCGCTGATTTTTTGTAACAAAATTATTTCATACATCTACTCTTTACTTTGCAATGGATTTCTACAATGTAGGACACTTGAAATTATTTGTAAAGCTAGGAAATGGGTCAAAAGTGAATTTCGCGAGACAAAAATGGCGGCCATTTTGAAAATAGGCGAGCTTTTGAACCAGGAGTCATAGGGGAGTTTTCTGAATTCATGTTGAACAGAAATAACTTAAAACAGGAATCCTATCGACAGAGGTTTTAAAACGTGCCACTGTTATTGACAGAAAGTGGATTTCGCGAGTCAGATAGACAAATCAATGTTAACTAAAATGGCTGAAAATAAAAAAATGGAAACAATTTTTCGCTGATTTTTTGTAACAAAATTATTTCATATATCTAATCTTTACATTGACATGGATTTTTACAATGTAGGACACCTGAAATTATTTGTAAAGCTAGGGAATGGGCCAAAAGTCAATTTCGCGAGACAAAAGTGACCGCCATTTTGAAAATAGGCGAGCTTTTGAACCAGGAGTCATAGGGGGGTTTTCTGTATTGATGTTGAACAGAAATACCTTAAAACAGGAATCCTATCGACAGAGGTTAGCTAGGAAATGGGCTAAAAGTGAATTTCGCGAGACAAAAGTGACGGCCATTTTGAAAATAGGCGAGCTTTTAAACCAGGAGTCATAGGGGGGTTTTCTATATTGATGTTGAACAGAAATAACTTAAAACAGGAATCCTATCGACAGAGGTTTTAAAACGTGCCACTATTGTTGACGGACAGACGGACGGACGGACGGACAGACGGACGGACGGACAGACAGACGGACAAGTGAGTGATTGCAAAAGCTCACCATGTGAGCTAATAAAAAGCACAAAAAGACCTTTCAATTGAGCCATGGCTTGTGTTTTAACAATTTTCCCTTGCATATATGGACCAAAAAGTCAGATTTGAATTTAGCATATTTTCATCTTAATCTTGGGCACATTTTTGGCTCTGTAGCACAATTTAAATTTTTGTGATAAGACCAGTTTTCCTATGGCCAGGCTCATTTAATAACATTTTGCTGTAAGACAAAGAATGACAATTGAATTCTGGGATTTTCCCCCTCTGCTGTAATACACTTACTTGAATACAATAGCTGTGTCATTGTCTGTACTGGCAGAGAATGTTTTATTACATAGGCTGCAACTATTACTCCTAGCTATGTAGCCTCGTGTAGCGACTCTCGTCAGACTGGTCAACTGGGCATGCAGGTCGTGGTTTAGCAGACTATTACACGTGTTTAACAATGTCTGAAATATGATATATCTTTTATTTGATAGAACTCAATCTGTTACTTTCACAGGCTGAAGAGATGAGATTTTTTACAGTAACACTAATCCCCCAAAGAGAAATGGGCCAAATATGGAAAATGGACCTCAATTTTAGAGATATGGCCCAGATTTTCAAAATGGCCTGGTTTAAAAAAGAGGCCAAATATTTAGTTTGGTCTAAACAATTTCATCTACTCCTTGTCAATGTACAAAGTGTTCACAAAGCTCTATTTTATATATACCTTTTCATAGTTATAGGTTTCCAACATTCCTAATATGAGGTCCTTGATCTCTTCAAACTTTCCTGTACTGTATGTTGGGTCCTGCATGATTTTCTGGAGTATTGCTGGTAGCGAGATATACCCCGACATACTGTTTAGCACATGACGTGTCATCTCTTTAAACTCTGGAAAAAATTAATGATAATAATAAAATACATGGAAATGTTTTTTCATTCCTATGTTTTTATTAAGTTTTCTGAATGTTGAGATTATGATTAGATATAAATATCATATAGTATGCAACATGAGTATAATTTGATATACTTAGAATTCACAAATATCCAGAGTTACTTGTCTTGTCTTCGTTAGCCCAGCTTTCTACATTTCAGTGATATGAGACTTAAATTCTTAATCAAATTCAAAAGCATCTCCACTTTAAATCTGAAGCCATTATTTAACATGTGGTTTTATGCTATTCACCTTGTAGACAGTCTTTGTCCACCAGATCTTTTACCTTTCTGTATGGGGCCATCATGGTCTCAAGGAGAGGGAACCATAGCGACTACAACATGAAAAAAGAATACCGTGTACAAATAACAGACAGGCGATCATTAACAAATATTTTGTAAAGTTTAGAATTCCTAATCCAATTGTTGTTTACTATGGATGATGTCATAGTGAGATAACAATGGTGTTATGAATTTTTTACTTTACGAAGTTCCTGTTAAACAACTTAAGTAGAAGGATTTCAAAAATAATATCATTTATTACAACTTTTCAAATATACCTCTCTGTCTTGCTCATTCATTTTGCCAGTGTTCCGCTGACAGAGTTGGATAAGAACTGTTAAGGATGACTGCACACTGGACATACTGATTGGAATATCTATAATAAAGACAAACCCCTATCAAGAATACATATGCATTGGCCATGTGTTAAATCAAAAATGACTGCTTTCAAATTTACCTAATATCCCCAAAATCAAATCAGTGCGAGATTTACAAAAACATCCATGAAAATTTCAAATCAAACCATCCATCTGTTTGTCTGGAATAAACAGACAAGTGACAACCCATCCCTTTAATATGATTAATAAAAACTGTGCATCAAAAAGAGTTACCATCATTTGTGGTGTTGTTCTTAGCCTGCTCAATTAGCAGACCAGTAAGGCCATCTAGCTTATGCTGTAGGTTCTGTAAAATAAGACATAAATTCATAGGTATAATTCTTAATAGTATAGGGACCTAGCACAGGGGAGCTTTTCACTGCCATAACATTCAAAGAAGGTCAGTCATCTAGTCTATGGCTTATAACATAAAGTCTATTATTCTAAGGAGAGATTTAAAGGCCCAATGTATTTTAGCTCTATAAAGGTCCCATGTATTTCACTTCTGTAAAGGCCTGATGCGTTTCACCTCTTTAAAGGCCCCATGCATTTTATTTCTGACATAATGTTAAATGCTTAGCATATTTTACCTCCAGTACAATGTTAAAGGCCCCGTGTATTTTACCTCTAGTATAATGTTGAAGGCCCCATGTATGTCCCCAGCCTTCTCCAATAGATAGGCTGTTGCATCGGTAACCTGTCTCCTTCGACATATCTGAAAATAAAATAAAACGTGTTCAAAGTCCAAACATATTCATCTAAATAATAAACCAAGGCGATTCCCTTTAATTATGAATCAAATTTAAACCAATATGAATTATTGATATTTTGATGGCAAGATTTCTTGAAGTGCCACACGCATACCCTCCCATCATCACAATAAAGCACTTATCAAGTGCCATACATACGTCTATGTCACCAACACTTAAAATTGTAAAGATATTCAAGAAAACAATGATTAGGTCTTTCACAATCTTGAGGAAAACAATGGTACAAACAATTCATGTCTAAGAAGTATATATGAAAAAAGGTACACAACTATACATACATTGAGTGTTTCTTCAAGCCTATAACCCTCTGCCCCCTTCAGGTACGTATATACACTATTAGGTTCATGTTGACACATTAGGTCTATGAATCGCTCGTGAATGTTTGCCTCCAATGTAATTTGCTTTTCGCTATATATTGCACTTCCGTTCGACTCCCTGTAAAATTAAAATAATAAATAATAGAAATTCATATGTATATTCATGTTTCAGATATAAGTATATCATCAAAAGATAACTCAAAGTTACATTGAAGTGGATAGCTGTGGATATATGACCTTGAGGCAGGCACAAAATCCAATTGTATGTATGGTAACTGAATTTGACTGTAAAAAATAAAACTCTATCACTTACTTGTATTCAAAGACCCCATGCAGAAACTTATATAAAAGCTCTGGGTTGGGCTCCAGCTTACCGATGGTGTCCGAGAGAGGGTTGTTAAAACCTACAAGGACCAACTGCGCTGTTTTCCCAGCATCTATACCCACTAGTTCCTACAATCATATCAAACTTACTTTATATTTTATCCTATAGAATAATTGTGAATTGTTTCTCACAACAATTGAACCCACTGAATCAGGAAATATAACATTTGCTTTGGCAAAGATTAGCTTAGATATAGAGCTTCATGCATGAGTAACTATGCAAGATGTCCATTCACACTGGTGAATCCAGAAGCTAACAAGGGGGGCAAACTTTGAGTCAGGAAAAAACCAAAAAGGCCTTAAAAAGCCAAATTATGCCCAAAAGGCCCATATTTTGAGGCCTAACAATTTTTTGGGCCATGAAATTTTTTTAATGGGCCCACAAAAAGGGGGGCCATGGGCCCCGCAAGCTTATCCCCCTGGATCCGCCAGTGATATATAAACCTTTATCATGAAAATAGCTCCAATGAGATTTAATAAAATATAACACATACCTGTATATGGCTGCAGGCCTCAATTTCAACACTTTGCTTCTCAGCTGCAGTGTATTCAGCGCTCAACATTACAACTTCAATGTAATTGAATGCTGCGTCCTAAAGTAATGAATTTCAAATAAGGATATAGCTCATGAATTGAATGGCCCCGAAGAACTTAACAATATTACCAATTTTTGAATATTAACCAAGGTTGTTTAAAAGTTTTAAGAACTACTGAAAGTTTCCAATGGGTGCAAAACTGAATACAGTAATGGTATCGTTAGTTAGCAATATCCTATTACTTTCTATAATACACATGTAACATCGTAGGTGAAGAGATTGTAAGAATTTCATCCTAGAAATTGATATGTATTTCTAGTACAAAGGAATTAAAAAAATGAGACTCTTCACGCCATCCCAAAAAATGTGTCTATACCTGCCTGGCTGGATCATTCCAGTAACAGGAGAGTATTTTGTCAAATCTTCGTTGTTTTTGGTAAAGCAGCTCACATACACGGAAACTGAAATACATACATCATAGGTACTTTAGCATTACAATACACAGAAGAAGACATCAGAGGTCACCCAGAGCTAGAGGACAGTGGCATTTACATATACATGTACAACAATTCGCACCATTCTAGCAACTGACAATTAACCATAATGGCATTCACAGGCATGTCAACTTAGGAACACCAAAAAGGAGTGACTTACAAATGTTGGGGGTAGGGACAAAAGCAAATGCGTGACATATACGCAATTAGAGTGAAAATTCATAACGAACTGTGTTCGTTTTTTCAGCCTTCGTTTTTTGATGTTTAGCCATTCGTTTTTTTGAAATATACCTGCATTAAGTGGTTACCATTAGCAGTTAGGCAGCTGTGAGTGTCGAATCCCGGTCATAATGCTTACTGGGTCAAAATTTAAATTTACTCCATCTCCATCTGATCCCCCTAATACCATTAAGTCAAAAACTTACAATTTGGCATTCTCAGCAAGTGTGAGAAGTCTCTTTTCATCAAACTGTTGAAAGCCACCTGCATGAAGTAGTTCAAGGAGAGCCTGCTCCCTTTCTTCATGTCTTGAACCTTCACCTGGCTTCGACAAAAACTCTAGCACCTAAAAATGACAGCTTTGTTACACAAATGGACAACCTATAGTACTACAGCATGAACATCACACACCGAAAGTGACATAGCATGTCATAATACATACAATCACTTGAACAATGCTGAAATATTTTGGCAAATAAATTTCATTGAAATTTGTATTCGTATAAGCGTACTTGATGGAATAAACAGAAGTTAGAAAATAGAAGCAGGGAGATATTTCTCAACAACCACATTCACATGCACAATAACATCTTTACAATGAGATACAATTAACTTTTTTAAATAAATTACAAATTACAACAGTAAACTTTACTGTGCCAAAGATTTTCACTTCATTATAATGCCACTAATGACTGGGCTCCTTATGCGCTTAAGTGAACTAATGGTAATAAAATCTGTTCGTAATAAAAAAACGTTTACCTGTTCAAACAGCAGTCTGTTTACCATGATCTTGTTCTCATGTCTGGCCATGAGACGCGCCAGGAAAGTAAACAACATTCCAATTTGGGATGGCTGCAAAAAATATTTATATTCAGGATAAGATTCCCATACTCCCATCAAACTCTGAGAAAATCATCTGATACTTCCTCACAAGTGTGAGTTTTGTTATATTTGCGATTCTGATTCTTAATAATTACTAAATCACCAGTTTTACCTCATCCCATAGACAATGACCTTCTCTGATTTAGAAAGGTATGCCATCATTGTATACAGCGAATGAAGACTTGATAAGTAGCAGAGTGAGAATGCTTCTTTTAAACTTTTAACAAATAACACTCACAGTGAATCCTACACTTTCTACCATGATCTGGAGTAAGATATCAACTATTCGTTGTCTTTGATTCACTCTGAAAAAACAAACAAACAAACATGGACATGTTGCTAAAATGCATGACTCTAGGCTATACATTATTACCGATACAATCCATGTTTAGATTTATGGGATTCTAATTTATTTTCATAATAGATTTTCAGATTTTCTAAGCCTGGCCTTAAAGGGGAAAATAAACATACCGTATTCACCGTAATAAGCGCCCTAATAAGCGCTTTTTAAATTGAAATTCCCATTGTAACCCATTACAAAGAGCGCCCATATATGAGAGAAGTATAAAATCCCCGGGAATTTCATGTATGGGAATTTTTCTTGTGAAAAATGCCTTATTTGCAACAAAAGTGAAAGCATATTTTTACAATAATGATATGTATTGATATTGGAGAGAATATGGTAAAGATCGCTAAAATAAAGAATCCAACTATATTGACAGTGATCGAAGAACTCCCCTGAGCAGAGCCCCTCCAGGTCAAGGAATTGTTTCTCGCGATTATCTTCAATATAATTTTTTTAATTTGATGACAGATCATCATTTTTTATGTAAAAGTTATGAAAAAGTCGAGAAATCTTAAAAAGAAACAAGAAAGTTCACGACCTTGAGATGACCTTGACGATCGCTAAGTGGGTAAAATGTCGAAACAAATCTCTGAAACGTGATCATTTCCTTCATTCATTATGGACTATTTGAGATAATTAGCTTACCTTATTAACTTAGTATGATGTGGGAAGCACCCACTGATAGATGATTCATCGAGGGGATGCATTAGGGGTGGACCCTTAATACGGCGATTACGGTACATGTATTTTGGCTTCTGGACTTCTGGATTCAAATGTTAATACTTTCTGTCAAAATGTATATGATGAAAAGCTTTAGATTTACAATAGTCTGATTTTGGCCAACTAAACAAAAATTACTGGACAGAAGTGCACAAATAGAAACATATGGATGAAAGGAAAAACAGACATGCAAAATGAGTGGTTGATTCCACAGGCTCACCATGTAAGCTAAAGGAGTTCCCTTACCCATCTTCTGTGTTAAATTCCTCCTCTTCAAAGGCCAAAGCAAGAACATTGAGGAACTCTCTTGTGTCAAACTGTAGTAAGCTCTTCAAATGTGGATAAACTGGTTCATCTAAAATAAAAAATAGATGAATGTTATTTTGATAAAAAGTGTTAAAGGTCAAAGGTCAGAAATAGAATACTTAAACTTAAATTAAAGCAAATTGCAACTAATGATACAAACAAGTTTTTACACAAGACTGCTCATTTAAATTATTTTCTCTTGTGTAAGGCTTTCTATGATTCAATATTTCTCACATTAAACACAATCTCATGCGTGTTATACCTGAATCTGGATTCTTAGTGTGGAGACATGTGATAGATTTAGTGACATCTTCCTTGACGACAGATACGAGATGTTCGGGGATATCTCCAAGTGGGTAGGCGCGACCAGCTAGACAGCAACTGATGTACACCAATAATTTATTTCCAAGTTTAATCTGCTCATCTGCAATCGTGGAAAAAAATATGACATAAGCAATTTCATTTTCTTACCATTTTTGAGTAGGCAAAGAAAATCTGAAAATGATGATGTCACTGTTTGCTGTTTGTGTATGACAGACAGTTTTAAGGAGTATACTAGTTATACTTTATTGCATTGTAGTAGTAACAAACTAAATCAAGTTAACAACAAAACAAAACACAGTTATAAAGATCATCTAGTTTTGAACATTCTTGTAAAACTCAGAATGTTATTCTTAACAAAACTCAATCATCCTTTTCTCTAGTGATTCAAATTATGAACAGATTGATATTCATTATTTTCCTTTTTTTTCAAATAAACAATTTGCTACGTAGATGAATAAATAGATGACAGCACATGTGTTGATAGGGCTAGATATACAGCTATAACAACTGGAAAAACTTATAAATCACTTTTCTTGATTTTGTTGACGTGTGCATTGTGAATGAACAATAAAACTGTGATCCTTGAGAGAACAAATCAATTTAAAAAGATTTTTAACATGGTGTCAATGGGATTTTAAGTCAACTGTCTTCAGAAAAGTTAAATATCCTTGGAAATTGAATAATATGAAATGACTATAAATCAAAGTTCTTCTAGTAGAAAATTATGCACAGAATTCAATCATTGTCATACCTAGTTGCTCACAAAATTATGATTTCAATCTTAGTCTGATTTGAGAACTTGTAGATGATTTTGAAAAAGAAAATTGGTCAATTTGAAGCATGTTGAAGAAGACCTTTTTGACCTTGAGAAGGTTTATTGATGGTGACATAAAACAAAAGAAACTGTAAATCCTTGAAAGAAAATAACTCCTCTTTCATTTCATGATGTGAATGGACTGACCTGTTAATTGCTTGCCAGTTATAACTGCAGCTCTTAAAAGTCTGAGTAATTCTTCTAGAGGTGTTGTGTAGTCATTCATCCCCTTGTTGTAGACGTACAATATGGCGTCATATAAACCATGGCTCCAACATAATATGACAACCTGCCAGAAGACATACTTAGTGAGAAAACAACTCATCCTATCAAACAAACAGTGATAAATATCACACTCTTTTGGGAAATTCAAAATGGCCACCAAGTAATTTTACCAGCATGCCTGAGACTTTATCAGATCTTGCATCTGTAAAAATTGCAAATTGAACAGATAAGTTGTTTTCCTAAAATTTGATGACAAGATTTATGCGGTACTCGGGTACCTGCCTACCAACGCTACCAGCAGCACAAGATGACAATATACATGTACCTGTAACACTTTGAAAGTGTGATAAAAGGACTACAAATTTCCATAATCATTTCTGTTGGTTTGATACTAGATATAGTAAGGTTTCAACCATCTCAAATGCATATTCTGTACTAAATATAGTATTCTATGCACAGTTTGAATGTAAGATGAAACAAATTTGATATGAGCTAAAGCACAGAATTACCTCTATTTTGAAGAGTCTAGAAAAAACCTACCTGGTGAATATCAAGGCTTGCTATATCTAGGTGCACAATACAGGCCTCAACATCCTGTAGCATTCCTTTCTGTTCATAGTGATTCACAAAATCCTTCATTACGACAGGGGTGATGAACACAAGTCGGTCACTTAAGATATATGGCTCGAGGCACTCAAGGAAGAATCCATGTGCTATCATATCTGCACTGAACTTTTCATAGATTTCTCCAAATAATATATCCCTGGTAAAAACAAATGAATTATCTTTTTTAATTACAGTTAATAACAACAAGAAAAAGGATGATGACTAGGCGTTTTAATTTTTCTTTAATATTAAAATAGCAAAAAGATGTCAAAAGGAAAAAAATCTTAGAATCCTTTAACTTAAAGGCAGAATCAGATCTGGTACAAGAAAAAATACAGATTTTGGGATGGCCAGGTTGTTAGGTACTACTAAACATAACGAATTTGTAAAGGCCTTAGTGTATCATACAATAAAATCTGTCTAATCTAAACGCTACACCAAAAATGTTCTGATTGGCATTTTGAGATTTTTGACAAAGCAGATTAAAATTGGACAGAAAAAAGTATTCAGATTGACAGGTGTTTGGTTATACAAGTTTTATTGTACAAGGACTAATGTACTTACATTCTATCCAAATTGAGACAATAGTCCACACAGACAGGCACCACATCCAGATAATGGGATTCAAGCTCCTGAATGCTACCTAGAATATTAAATAAATTCACCACAGTCATATTGTATTTCAACATGGCATTAAAAAGTAGAATTCGAAAGGCTTAATAGACAGATGTGTCATTAATGCTCAAGAGTGTATCGTATATTAAGAATAGACCTTTCCAATAAATCCTGAACCCTTTTAGTGAACCAATGAACTTAGGGTATATTAACTAGATTTATGATCCCATACTTTGTAGATAGTAAAACTGTGGGAAGATTTGGAAAATTAGCAGCAAGTTTATCCTTTTTCTCCCCTAGAACTGTAATAATCTAATACTGAAATGGAGGCCTCTGAGGGTCCAAGTGGTTTAAAGAGCATTATTAGCCTCAAGTTTTTACCTCTTTGTGGGCAGTCAGTTGTCATCGAACGATCCACAAAGTCATGAAGTAGCTGCAACATCTATAAAATAAAATAAAAAACTGAAAAAAGTGGCTATTTCCTGTTTTTCTAAATTATCATGGGGGGCTATTTAAAGATTCCTCTAAACATCCCAATGTGAAAGATTATATTTGTGAAAAACTGAATATTTGTAATCTCCTCTTCTTTCCTTTAATGTGAAAAGGATGACTACAAGGTCCAGGATTCAGCTTTAATACTGAGCTCTCCATTAAAGGAGGTGCAATTGTGACATGGTTATGATGTCCACAAATCCAACATGGCAGGGGTACAATGAGAATACATGGATCAATGATCTGCTTGTACTGAATTCATAAGATTTACTGAATTATCATTTCAAGCCTTCAAAAGAAAGAAAAGAAATTCTGTTTTTTTAAATCTATTATTTGGAAATAACATAAACATTGAGGATTTTCCTACCTTCTCTGCCACAACCACTTTGCGCCTCTGTATGTTTCCCGCTAGGCCCACAACAGCTCTAGCTTTGTTCGAGTAGAACGACTGTGCCAGGGCAAGGGCATCTTTGTAGTTGTTTTGTTTCACAAGAACGTTGATTCTCTGCAACAGAAATACTTGAAGTTCTTCAATGATTCGAGCAAAAGACAGAAAAGATTGTACCTGAGAATGACTCGTCACATTTCCCCATCATCGAATAAAGATGTGTTAGAACAAATTCATAGTTGACCATGACTGTTTCACACTTTTCTCTCAAATATCTGAATGAACTGACTGATCTTTTAACATACCTCATCCCATTTCCTCATTGTCATAACATGGACAGACTTTGTTCCAAGGAGTATCAGCTGGCTTGTATAGCTCACTATAGAATTGTAGCATGCCCTCTCACCAGCGTATGCCTATATACAAAGAAACAGAGAACCATGATGTGCAGCTTTTAATAAAAACACATTTACACAATCTATTTGTTCAATTTCATGAGTATTTTGTACAAAATATTCAATTCTGAGAATTAATGAGTTAAATGAATACAAATATAAAATTGCTCTGTAATGTTATCATTTCTCAATCAAAACAATACATAAGCAGTTGTCACTTACCAATGCTTTGCTTACATTTCCCCCTGTAGCTAGTGACTTAAAGTATGAGGTCCCATAGACCAGTTCTATGCCAGATATGTCTATTACCTGTAATACAGAGTAATATACAGAGTTCAATGGTGAACAGTATGTTACGAAACTAATCTGTCACAAAAATCTGTCACAAAACAAAAAGTGTTAATGACATCTATAGATGCACTGATCTCCAAAGGATTTTTTCTCAAGTGGGTGCAAAATTCACATTTTCACAATTCCGACTGAAATTGGTCAAAATATATGTATGACTATTTTTCTTGATTTTTCTCATTGTCAAGTGGGTGCAAATGGATTTTCAGGTGGGTCCAAGCCTATTTTCAAAATCTCAGGTGAGCGCTGCGCTTTAATGCTGGGGAGATCACTGAGATGACATCGGATATGACATCAAGTCAGATACACTGTGGTACATCCACAATCTCTACTATCTCTTGAAAAAAGTAGGTGCAAGCAAAGGGGAGTCTGGAGAATCAGGATGATATAATCTGTTTTATCCTATAACCTTTTTATTTACAATGTTATATAACAAAATCACTGGGGTGCTATGGTTATCTCTCTTTCTTACAAACAAAATGTGGTGTTGTATATATGTTGCTATGGTTACCTCTATTTCTTCCTCTGTGCGCACATCAATAACATGAACTTTCTCCAAAGAGTCAATTGTGACTAATGTACGAGAGTTCATCCACTGAAATGGAAAATGACAATATTTTATAAAGACGGTGATAAGCTACCAAACACTACTTCTCAAAGTTCCAACCCTTTTACCTAATTACAATCCAATCTTTGATGTAGCAAAGCACCTTAGTGTCAAGGTATTTACAAAGGGGAAAAAAAGAAATATATCCCGAAATTAACCCATGTTACAAAATCAGACCCTTTTTAACATTTAACATTGTATAGTCTGTATGATATCTGGTTCATGTAATATGCAAATAAGAAAATTAATAATATTGGGATATTCCATGATATCTGAATAGTGTGTCCATCAATATTAAACCACTGTCTATTTGATCAAACCTGGTATTTATTCAATACAAATGCTATTAAGCCTGGATCATGGTCACTCCACATCATTAACCTTAAAACTTACATCATAATAGTGGACAGTGATTTAAAAAGTATAAAACCCTCATCGCTACGTTTTAATCAACTTAGTCAAGCAGAAGTTGAATAAAGCCTAAATGGGGATTTATACAATTCATTATACACGTGTACAAACCATGATACTTACACTGATAGACATTAGTTTATAACTAAGTTCCATTTTCTGCAGTGGGCACATCTTAATATCCTCTGGGCTGTTACATACAACCTGAAAATCATATAGATTTCTTCCTAAGAAAGATATCACAACTTATCACAATTTTAGAATTTTGTTGTTGATATTTTTATGTTCATTCTTAAAAAGGTTTCTACCTATGTCAGACATATGGAGGGAAAATAGGTATATTCATTGTAACATACAAATTTTTACTTACTATATTTACTTCATATTGAAGTTGGGTCATTAAGTTATTGTAATATAACCAGATAACGGCAACTCCACGGAGTAGCAAATCCCAACGAACAAAATATCAATTACCGAATTCCAATCAATTATACTCATAACTTTGGTTAAAATTGAAAAAATTAGATTTTAGAATTGCGAATTCCTGCAAAGCAGCCATTATGAATTTTCTGAGGTACAAATCTGAAAAATAATACCATAATTGTGATCTACTCCAAAAATCCTTCAATTTGAGTATAATATAGCCATACTTTGAAGGGATCGAAAAATTATTGCGAAATCGTACATTAGACGGCCATTTTGAATTTTACGAGGCTCGAATCAGAAAAAAGATACAATATTTGCAATCTACTCTTAATTGCCTTTCATTTGAGTATAATAAAGCTATACTTCAGAAAGATCTAAAAATTAGCGAAAATTTCTGTTTTCCTGACCCCCCATACACGGCCCCTGGGGGTCAGGATGAAAAACACGGAATATATGTGAAATAGATAAATGTTGTGAATATACTACCAAAATTTCAAACAATAATATTAATTACTTTGGTTTAGAATGAAAAATGAAAAATTTATGATTTTTGCAAAAAAGTCCCGTCATTTTTAAAGCGGCGGCCATCTTGAAAAATTTTTTTTTGCGTAAAACTATTCACCAATATACATCTTTCCACTAAATATGAAGAAAATCCGTCTACTAGTATTCGAGTTATCTTCCGGACGGACAGACGGACGGACGGACTGACGGACGGACTGACTGACGGACGTCATTTGTTGTTGCTGCATTGGTTTCTTCATTCATTTTCTTCTTTCTTTGTCTTGATTTGATTGCGATGTTACTTATCTTTCTTCAGGGTCCACAGACTTGAGACTGCGCATAGGTGGGTTAAACGTTTTGATCCGGCCGGAAAACTCTCCCCTTCCCCTTACTGTTGGTCTTATGCTGATTTGTCATCTTAGTTTACCCTCTTTGCGGAGAAGATACTGTTTCATATTAATTTGTTAATGTTCTCTTCTCTCATTAATTTTCCAGTCCTTCATGATGATATTCTCCTGCATATTGTATTTTTTTTTTTTTTTTTTTTTTTTCATGTTATCAATTTATTTCTAATATAAACATTTACATTCAATTACAAATTCTAATTGCCAAGGTTTTGCAACATTAGCGGCAATTTAATATATATATTATATATACATGTAGATATTAGATAATGAAATAAGATAAATTTGTTAAGGTTATTTCAAAATACCTGAAGGTTATCCCATGGGCCAGGATGTTAACGGAACTTGAAAAATAATTCGGTCATTGCAGAAAAAAGGACTTGTCAAATTACTACTAGATAGATAATAAAACAAGGCTTGTATGTATATAATAGCTAACAATATGAATTAAAGCTTCATTCATAGTAGCATCCAGGTTAGTGCTTCCAAACAGTAAAAATTGTAATTTGTCATTCAAGTTGTAGTTATTGAACAAGTCACTTAAATTGTAAGTACGAAGGCCTGCAATGAGGTTGTTTCTTTCATTCTGTAGCAGTGGGCATTTTAAAAGAAAATGCATGGTTGTCATTGGTACACCACAATGGCACAAAGGATCAGTAATGTCTTTGAAGTTGTGAGCATAAAGGTGTGATTTTAATAAGAGGCCAGATCTAAGTCTATTAAGTTTTATTTCGAGATGTCTGGGTAAGGTCACATTTAATTTAGTAGTTGGGATTAAAGAGACAGGGCTCTTGTACTCTCGCACTAATCTTTTAAAACTAGAAATAGGTTGACCCCTTCTAGTATCAGGTGGCAAATCATTCCACAATGTTATAGCCTGAAATATGGTACTTCTTTTAGAAGACATGCTCAGTCGAGTTGGAAGAGAATAATCTCTTTGATCTCTTAAATTACGGGCAGGTATATGCTCATATTTACGAAGTAAATCACAAATAAACGGGGGGTTGATATTATATCTGCATTTAAAAACAAACATTTTTAGGTGCTCGATTCTTCTAACGGATAAGGATTTCCAATTCAAAGAATTTAAGACTTTAATAGTATTGGATCCATGAATAGAACCAGATACCAAACAGGCTGCTCGGTAGTGGAGTCTGTCAAGAGCTTGTAGTTTCAAATTTGAAGCCTTATTGTAAATTACATCGCAATAATCAAAATGTGGCATGATATACGTATTATATATTATCTCTAAGTGCATACTATTTAAAAGTTTGCTCAATTTTTTCATTGGTCTTAGGAGTGAGGTAACTCTTTTTATAATCTGATCAATATGGTAATTGAAGTTAAGGTGTTTGTCAAGATTAAGCCCTAGATGTTTGTGATTCTCACAACTGGGAATAACATCTGCACCTAATCTCAATGGTGGTGGGTCAAAAGGAATATTTCTTCTAGAGAAAATGATGTCGGCGCTTTTTTGAGCTTTGAATTGCATCTTCCAGGTGGCAGCCCAGAGAGCAAGCTTGTCCAAATCACTTTGAATTGGTTGATGAATATTGAAGAACACTGTATTTTTGTCATATGGGCAATAAATGGAAGTATCATCGGCAAAAATGAACGATTTTGATAGTAATTCATCTGGCAAATCATTTATATAAATTAGAAATAGTAACGGTCCAAGGACAGACCCTTGTGGCACTCCAGCATTGATGGTATAGTTCACAGACTGCTCATTAGGTTCATTTTGATTGTTAATATTATTTGAAGACCATTTTGAAAGGGTGCCATTCACGCGGACTCTTACTCTTCTGTTATCTAAGTATGAGGACATTAAATTGATAAATTTATCATTACAACCGTATCCCTTAAGTTTTGAAATTAATAGTTTATGTGGAACTAAATCAAAAGCTGATGTTAAATCCAAAAATACTGATCTTACATTCTTGTTATCATCAATGTGTTCATGAATATCATGAACTATATTAATAAGCTGATTGACAGTACTATGTTTGGGTAAGAACCCACTCTGAAGCCTATAAATAAGATCATGTTGCACGAGGTGAGAATATAGTCTTTTATGAATTATAGATTCCAAGATTTTAGAGATTGAACTAAGAAGAGTAACTGGTCTGTAATTAGTAACTAGTGCTCTGTCTCCCTTTTTAAATATTGGAACTATTGTACCCTCTTTCCAAATGTCAGGAAAAATGTTGTCTTGAAAAATTCTGTTAAATAGTAATGAAAGTGGATCTGCTATAGAATGTGCACATAATTTGAGCATTTTATTGGATATCTCATCAGGACCATGTGCTTTAGTGACATCAATATCATTAATTAGATGTAAAATCTCTTCAGGTGAGGTTGACATCTCAGCTAGGATACTTTGAGTTCTTGGTCTAAAAAAGGGAATATAATTGTCATTGATATTTACAATGTTCTTATTGACAAAATATTTGCATATTGTATTTAGTACATATCCATTTATTTCTTGTTATAGCTTTCTTAGTATACGAATTTAGTATGTTGCTCCTGTAGCCTTGACATTGTAGTTTATTTCCCAGGCTGGTAACTCTGTTTGTTGCATCTTCCAGTTGACTGCAGATTCTTGAAATCCTTATTATTTGTGATATAAATATTCCATAAGATTGGTTTCTAGGAATATTTCCAGATAGATCAGGATATGAGACTATTTGGAAATTGAAGTTTTCCCTTTTGTCGTATAGTTTTGTAGTGATTTGTTTATTTACTATTTTCATTTGTATGTCCAGAAAAGTTGTTTCTGTATCCTTCTCATTTTCCTTGTTTAACACTAGTTCTTCAGGATAGATGTTCTTCATATCAGTCTCCATTTCTCCGTCGTTGTTTATAGTACATAAATCATCGATGAATCTTGTAGTTTTAGCATATTTTAGTACTTTGGAGTAGTCTTCCCTATACATTTTCTCAATGGCTTGAAATTCATAACTGTATAAGTATAGGTTTGCCATATATGGCGCCGGATCGATTCCCATCGGTATTCCAATTTTCTGTCTTAGAATTGATTTCCCTGCTTTAAAGTAGGCTGTATCCACGATGAAATCCACTAGATCATTGCACTCTCCTTTGGTATATGCCTTTTTATTATCCGCCTTTCCACCCCATTTGGCTTCATCTCCACCTACTGTTATCTTTTGGTTAGTTCCTCCTCTGAAGGCTTTATCTATCACCCATTTCAGTTTTTCCTTTATGTCAGTTAGATTAATCTTTGTGTATAGTGTAGAGAAATCATACGAGGCTATGTTTCTTGCCGCGTTCCTTAAATTTACACTTTTAATGTTATCTAACATATTTTGGTTATTGTCACTGATCCACATCCTATTGGCACCTGTATAATCCTTAATCTTCTCACAGTATCTTTTGTTAGTATATTGCACTAGTTTAAGAATTTTGGTCAGTTTTTTGGCAGCTGGTTTTACAGAACTTTTCTTTGAGCCAATGATATATCTAAATTTAATTGGCTGTTTATGCATTTTAATTGTAAGATGAATCCTTGGTATAATATTTTGTTCTTCTCCCGGTTCAATCTTGAATTTTGTTTTCATTGTCTCTTTGATTTCCTCCACTATATCTTGTTCTCCTTTATCTTCTACCCTTTGATAGGTGTCACTCCCAATTTCCTCTTTAATCTTCTTTATGTAGTATTGTTTGCACATAAACCCAATATTATTTGCTGCCTTATCAATAGGTACAATGGCATATTTTTCCTTGAGTTGATTGAGTTCTTCCATAGCATTATGGTCCTTTAGTGTCTGCTTTGGATTTTTAATATGTCTAAATTTTGTATTTTGAAGTAACTCAATTTTTTGTTTAACCTTTTCCATTACAGTATTTTTCCATTCATTTAAGTATACTTTTGAAACTTTTTCATTTTTTGTCCAACTTATTGCAAATTCATCTATTCCTTTCTTTATTTCTTCTTTTGCTTTCCTGAAGTTAATGTTTCGTTTTTCTCTATAGCCAGGACCTTTACTAAATAGCTTTCTCAATTTTGAATTTTGTATAATCTTCAGATTTCCTGTTATGACGTGACCATGGTCTTCATCCTTAAATTCAGATGTATTACAATCACATTCTCCTGTATTGTTGCCTTCGTCGATACTTTCTGTAATCTCACTATAGTTGAACAGTTTATTCCTTATTGGCTTTGTGTATATATAGACAATTCCTGGTGGTTCCTTATTTTTGATACTTGAAGGTATTGTCTTGATCACTTCTTCATCTCTTAAGATATTTGCAATGTTGATTACTTCTACTGCTTTGTTTTCAAATAGTATTTTACAGAATTTTGTTGGTTTCTTTTTCCTATTCTTGGTCTTTAGTTCATTGTTTTTCCTAAGTTTTGATTGGATTCTGTCCTCCAGAGTAATTTTAAGTCGTGTGTGTAGTCTATCATTATCTTCTATATTTATCATTCCAAGTTTTTTCAATTCTGTCTTCTTCATTTGTGGGACTAATCTCAAGATTGTTTTCATACCTGCCAGTACATTTCCATTGCTTTGTTCCACTATAGTTTCAAATACGTCATTGGCTTTTAATGCCTTTTCTTTACGGTGGTTTCCCTTTGGCCTTTTGTTTTTCTTCTTCCGTTTGTTATCAAAGTCGTTGTATATTACATCATCTTCTGTTCTTTGCTGAAGATTTTTCTCCAGTCTGTTGTTTAATCAATATGGGTGTACACATTGGAATTTCTTTATCCAGTATGACTCCTTGTCCTCTCTTTGTTTTTGGTCTGCTGCCTTTTTGATTTCATATTTTTTACTTAGTTTGCTAATTTTCTTATCCTCTATTGGAACTCTTTCAATTATTTGTACATTATATTCTGAATCTTTACATGGGCCTTCATTGAAGTGACGGAGGGCTTCACTATATCCCTACCGAACTTCGTTCGTTGGGATAATAAGTATATGGTAAAATATTAATACCCTCCTCTTACCTGATAGAAGTGAATGGTCTGATCTCTGCCAAAAGCAAGTACAGGGTCAATGACTCTGTCCTTCTGTGAGACCTGAATGATCACAAATTGCCACGCCAACAGGGGAAGGGTAGCGGGATCTCCCTGAAGAACAAAAAGGCAGAGTCAACGAAACAAACATATTAAGACAAAGATAGGCTGTTAAGTAGGACTGGTACAATTGGAATGGTTTTTGGAACTTGCTTTGGGTTCAGGACTTCAGGAAGTTAGAACTGCCGGTAAAAATTAAATACTGGCTGGATTATCAGTTCATTGATATTCAGAAACCCCAACCCCAGTATCCAAGGTTTGTACACCCTTACATACATTACAATAAAATACAATGCAAAAACTGCAATCAAATCTTTTTCAGTATAGAAACACCTGTATTGTATTACTGCATCCTATTACCTTTAATGGATGGGCAAACATGACCTTGAGTTGTGGTCTAAGTCTCACGAGGAGAACCTTAGAGAAGCTTGCCATTGCCAAGATCATGACGTCTTTCATAGGGTGGTCTTTCACTGTGTAGTTCATATGTAACGGTTCCACGATACATACTTCCCCACGACTCCCTGAGAACAGGCATTTAGACTCACACTTCCTGACTCCAATCAATCGTCTGAAATTATAGGATGTTTCGTTTACTATTTATCTTTCATGAGTGGTCCTTTACTGTGTATAGTTCATATGTAGCCATTGCACCATGACGAAAATACTTGTTCTACAAGTTAAAGATAGCCCGTTATGAATTTGCCGGCAATGCCAGGCATTAAAACAGGTGTTTACAGGTATTTTGTTATCAATAAACCAAATGTGTTAATTACAACATGTTATAAAACAGATTCTTGAACCCAATCAATTAACAACATGAGCAATTTTATATATTTTTAATTTAGGGGAATTAAGAGTTTTTGAAATAAACAAGAATTATATGGTGCCCAGGCAGACGAACGCATGTCAATAATACATAAAAAATTGTTTTGATGTATACTGTTATTTATAAAACATGAGCAATTTTATATATTTTTAATTTAGGGAAATTAACAGTTTTTAAAGTAATCAAAATTTGTGTGGCACCCACCCGTCCACCTGTCTAGACAGAAGCACACAAGAATCAGTTACATAAAGATGTATTTTGTTGTTAAAACAAATAATTAAAAAATAAGCCAAATGTGTCAATTACAACATGTTATAAAACAGATTCTTGAACTCAATCAATTAACAACATCAGCAATTTTATATATTTTTAATTTAGGGGAATTAACAGTTTTTGAAATAAACAAAATATATGTGGCACCCAAAAAACCCACCCACTCACCCACCCACCCACCTGTCTAGATGAGATATATAAAATATTGAGATGTATTTTGTTATCAAATTAATTCGAAAATAAAGCAAATGTGTTTGTTACAACATGAAAAAACAGATTTTTGGTGACTGAGGTATGTGGGTTCATTAAAGATGCAGTTCTAAAATAATATTCAACTCAACATTTTTATTTTAATTGTGAGTTAGAGCCTTTCTTATTGAGGTGACCAAAATAACTTAAAGTATTATGCTCGTATATACTTACTTCATTTCTAGCTCAAACACAGAGCCCCCACTGTCGCAACAAATTGCAATCGTCAAATCGTCAGTGAACTGAAATACAAAAACAATTAATGGAAAACACTTAATATACTCAATTTCATTGGTCCTAAGTGAAGTAAGCTTCTTCTAAACAACTACTACAGACATCTCCAAAATTGGAGAATTTTAAAGAAAACAGCTTCACTTAGGATGACTAGAGCTCAAAAAATATTTTTTTAGCACAACTTACTTCTTTCCTTCCAGTATGAATTGTTAAATATCTGACAATCAAAGCAGATCAAAGCACTCTATTCCTTGCATCCTTTCTTACATAATGTTGCATTTTGCATTTTGGAACCTGAGGCCCAAATAGGATCTAGTTCATGTATGCATTTTCCAACTTATCAAATATATCAATAGTATCTTATATTTCTGATACATTGCAAGGTACCTTAACATGCAAGACAGCAGTACCAGGGGGATGAGCATCTGTTATTGTGCGTATAAGTTTACCATTGGTCAAGTCCCACATTGTGATCTGAAACAAATATATATATATTAATATATTAATAATAAACATAGCAAGATACATTGTCCATGTATACTTTATAAAATTGTGAATATACTATACCTGTGTGTAATTGAATCAATTTATGTAGATATACTAAAAGAAAATGTGTTAATAAAATTGATTCACCCAGGCAGTCCCCTTCCTAGGATTTAATATGTAAACGCAATTTTGACACTAATTGGGATTATCAACAATGTCTTCAAAATGAGTGATGCAAAAAAAGGTAATCAAAAGCTGGTGTTAAAAGAGAGGACTAAAGAGTAATTAGAGTACCCATTTAAAATATTGATGATTTTAATTAAGGAATAAATAATGAAAGGCCATTCAATATGGTGAAATTCAGCATGAGTTGGACAGAATGTTGTACAAAGCACAAACTGATGATCAATGCTGAGTATAGTCTATATAAGTCTAAGTCTAACCCATAAACTCAAACAAATTGTAAAACCGTGATTTGATGAGAAGGGTGTATACCTGTCCTTTAGCAAAGCCACATAGCAGTCTTGTGCAGTCCCTATTAAAGCTAAGTGCAGACACTGCCCCATATTGAGCCCCCACTGCAGTGCTACCTAAGCACCACTTCAACACCTGCTTGGGATCTACAACACACAACATATATCTGTAACACAGGGTGGAGTAACAGGAATCTATAAATGTTCAAATACAGGTATATTAGTCTAAAGTACATGTACATTGTAGCTAATAGACAATTGAACAAAGACAATTGAAGACAATTATATTTTTCCATTGTTTCTCTAACCATGGGTTTTCAAGGTCTGACCAAAAATGAAATATATTCATAGATGTTTTATGCATTGCAATTTACTTACCAAAAACAAGTACAAGCCCATGGGATGTTCCAACACTAATCATAGAATTGACTGCCTAAAACAAAGAAAAACACTGGAGTACCATTACCTGTAAAGTTGTTATATAACTTTATAGCCTTGATCAAAGGATTTTAGTTTACTTTTATATTCTTTGAGTATTTCCCTTGTGGTTTCTTCCAGAGATTCAACCAAAACATTATTTTGCAAAATAAATATAATTTCACAGATCAACAGCTAGGGCAGTTCAGATGGATTAAGGAAATACTAAACAGCAAAAATAAAAGAAAAGATATCCTTTAATAATCAAAAAATTAATTTGCTTTAAAAACTTATATAAAATGCTGGAATATTAAATAGCTACTTACAATGGCAGTGGGCATTCCTGCATTCACTCTGTCCTGAAAGCAAAAGAAGCAGGAAATATAATCAAATGTTGAAACAGTAAACGACTAGAAACAAGGCATTAAGATGCAAAATGTCAATAACTGCCACTTGTTACAGACACTGACCACTGAACACCAACCATTGAACATCAACCACCGTCCACAAAAAAGTTGAAGACTATAACTCTCCTTTGAAAATTATGCAGCACTGCCATTGTACAGATGAATTAATATTAATATGTGTTTATAGTACACCCTCAGTACTAAACATAGAGTCAATAGAACAATGGAAATGGAAATTTTCTGTATAGAGAGGCTCAATCATACATTTTTTACTGAAATATAAAATATAAGATCATTCAGGAGAAATTGACTTACAGCAGCTGACATGAGCTGTGACGAGATTCCTTTTAGAATAACATGACGTAGAATAGACCCATGTATAGCATAGGACTCATCCTTCTTTCTACTGAAAAACAGAATGGTTAAAATACAAATCTTTATGTACAAGTACCTTTTTATTGATGGGACTCTTTATGTTCTTCTTACTTTTATTCTCAACATAAAGAAGAAAGAGAATTTTATCCACTTTTTTTATTGATGGGACCCAGTTTTATTCCTCAATCATTTTACTTTAACAAAGAGGCTTATTAGAGTATTTATTTTAATTCTCAATTATTTTACTTTAATAAAGAGGTTTATCAGAGTATGTTTAACAGATTTCATTTTGTAGCCTGATTATATTCATGAAGATATGATACTCATTTTCCTCATATTTCAAAGAGGTTATGTCTCAAGAATTTGGGCTAAATTTTCTGCTAAAGACATTTCTGTTTCCTTCACTGATAAGCCTCTCTACCAACACATGTTAAATAAACAAGACTCAGCTTTTTAATGAAAGACTTAAACTTACTTTAGTTTGATCTTGCTGTCAGATAGAATTCCCTCCTGACTGGACATTGATGAAGAGTCCCCAGCATCATTATTAAATATGTCAACATCATCTTCATCATCAAACGCTGACTCAGCATCAGGCTAAAAATGATCAATCCCTATGGTAGTATACATTGCTTTAAGAATGGGTTCTTAAAAATTTGTCAGTACATTGTAATATTGCAAGTCCGCCAAATGTTCAAAAAAAACAAATCTGCCAAAATAAGTCGTGCCAAATTAAGTATAAGTACACTATATTAAATAAACAATCCATTGTACAAAATCAAAATTTTTTTGGATACATTAATACATCCTCTTATCCACTACAGGCCTATACCTTCTTTTGGGATCAACATGTTTTCTAGGTTTAAAAAACCAAGTTCAGTGACACCAATTTGTTTGCTAATTATATCAATACACTTTATTAGTACAGTGTAGTTATTTTTAGGCCTCCAAAGATATCAGTATAACTGAACCTAAAACAATGTTACTTACCTCATTTAGGATGCTTTCAAGGGTAGGGGCATTTCCTATAGGAGGAATATCTATTCCAAGCTGTAATTAATAAACATTGTTTTATAGGATACATTAAGAAGAGGAAGCAAACATAGTTCTTAATAGACCTTGAAATACTGTAACCTCTTCAACACACCACTTTCGGTTCATATAAATCTTTTACAAATATCTGGTACTAAAGACATCCGTGTAATGTTTTGGTATTCCTTTCATTTTTCTTTATTTGTATGTACATGTATATGTAAAATGACAAGTTCTAATATTGCTGATTTACCCAAGAAACTAGTGCTTTATTTTATTTTATTGTTCAAGGCTTGTTTGGGAATTATCATTCATCGATTTTGCTTCTCTTTGCTACATAATCAATGTTTTTTCTTCGTGTGCAGTACAGACTCCTATTAGAGGATATTTTGTACTTTGTACCACCAAACAACAATGATATGTGATTGACAGGATATTTCATGTCTTAGATATATTACAGATACTCCTAAATAGTAACTTTAGAAAAACCAAGTTTAAATACAGGGTGAGCCAAATAAGTAGCCTTGCCCATGTCGGTATTTTTTTACTTATCTGATCTTGAATTATTACCACCTTGTACAATCCAATACATCTCCGCTGACATTATTCTAAGTTATTCAGCGGTTTCAAGATTTCTATAATACCTGTCAGGGCAATCGCAAAACCTTATTGATTGACAAGATCGCATGGACACGACACGACGTGTGACTTCAGGCTGATTGATCAATCAAAATGTTATCAGATCGATCTGCATATAAAACAAAGCAAACTATCCGTCCAAATTCAATGATCTGACCGAGTGTTTCTTTAGAGATTCAATATATATTATGTATAAATGTACATTGGAATGTAAGCAGTCATTAATATAAAAAATTAAATCATGCAATTCAATGTTGATTTAAAACTGAATTCGTGATAAAAATGCACGAAGACCTAGCAGTAGTAGTTGTTGATCTGATTCACCGATTGAATCTCAGCCTAGACGTTCGATCATTTCAGCGATCGTTCCAACGTTTCTTGTTGAAATCTCACCTCCGGGTCTCCGATCGATGCTCCGGCATCCACTAAGCTCTGATTGATATTTATCTGATAAAATATTTGTATTTTCATGATGAATTTGTGCAAGATTCGTTGTGAAAAGTGTACTTGTTTTTGACCATGCATAATAATGAGCTAACGCGTCAGGGCTGTCGTTGATTGGTCCAATTTTACCGACACAAACATTGGGTTGGTAAAGCACGTGGCTTTCTCTCAATACAAGGTGGTCATAATAGAAATCAAGATAAGTAAAAGAGACCGACTTGGGCAAGGCTACCAAATAAGTAACCCAATGAAATCTAATAACTCGCTCATGCAGTATGCAGTCAGTGGTAATCCACTCAAGTGTCGCCTGGTATGCGAACTCTAAGTGTCGCAAATAATGATGTACACAGATAAGCCCAGATACGTAGCATGCTAACACGACGAATTATGAATTAAAAAATGTAATTTCTTATATCTTGCTTGTTTTCTATAAAGTATGAAACTAGGGTCAGAAATTATCCATTGTAATGCATAATATTGACTCTTCTTTCAAAAAAGTATAATACCATTTTTTATCTTATGGTATATCCTTTTCGCTGTGATACATTCAAGAGAAAAATATTACAGTAAGATTACTCATTTATTTACTGGGCGATAATATGTGAAAAAGTAGAAATTTAATTTTTCATGGACAATTTCGATCTTTTTCAAAGTGCATCTGGTTTATTTCTATACACCAATATATATTCAAATAATATCAGAAAGCAATGATATGTTGCTATTTCATCCACATACCTCATCAAGGTCAATATCAAAGTCTTCAGTGGCTGCAAGAATATTTTCAACTCCCTCCGCCATAGTACTTCCGGGTGCAACACCCAATCAGAACGCTGTATTATGTCACGTGATTAACCCAGCAACCATAAACATTTCAGAGGATTAATTTACAAAATTTCTCCAATTTTAACATCGAATTGTGCAAATATAGGTAAGAATTCGATATTTTACTCACGTTTTTATTGTGTATGAACGTTTCGTGATTCATAATTGAGGTAGTTTTTTAAACGTTTATGTCCTGTTCATTTTGTCCAGGTGATTGTTTGGAACTTGTATTTTCAATTTTTATTTTGAAATTGAGTCTGAATTTGAACACTATGCATGCATCTTAGCCGAGTGTTTTGAATATCACGATTTGTAACTAAGTAACTACAGTTCACTATTTTATCAAAATGTCTTAGAAAATGTTTCACCTAAACTGCCTCATCTCATGTCTAAATTTTATTTTACCATCATTCACTGATTCAACACAGTAGGGGAAGTGGTCCTAATTATCGCACGGTCCTAATTATCGCACGATTGTCCTAAACAGCTAAAATATATACCCACCATCTTTTAAACCAGTGTTACGAAAAGCAGTTCAACACCATTACTCCCAATCTTTATGATTTATTCATATATTTAGAAATATCTCTTCATTTTTAAGAATTGTTTACTTCCGCTATTGTCTTATATCCTATTGCTCAAGAAGTGAAATTCGTCTGACAAAGTTTGACCCCCCTCCAAATAAAGACAGAAAAGTAAGTGTATAATGTATATTTTGTTGATATTTTACATTAAAACTGATAGAAAAATGATTATAGCATATGTGTGTATCTGTTATAAACAGAGAAATGTATACAGTATCGTGAAATGACATCTGAAACACAACTTTGCGATAATTAGGACGACTGTGCGATAATTAGGACCACCGCACATGCGAGTCTAAGGGGTCTTAAAGTGTTAGCGTTCGGAGATTGAGAAATGTCAAACACTACTTAAATTTTAGAAGAAAGGTTGATCTTTCATCTCATATTCTCAAAGTAATTTGAAGTTATCATATTTGAAATCGTCAGTAGTTTTCCAGAGTACCCGTGCGGTGATAGGACCATTTCCCCTACCCCCATAAATCAAATGTGGGGTTGATTTCTCAAATGTCCCCCACAACTACTTGTGAAATCTTGTGAAAACGTTGTCAGTAGATGACAAAAAGTTGAATTTTATTTAAATAACCACTAGATGTCTTATCAGCTTATTTTCAACTGAACACTTTCATTACACAGTGCACAGGTAGCTGGGGGGGATGCTGGTTTTTCACTCTTCCAAAATACATGTAATTAGGATGGTTTTGTAGAAAATACCGGGTACTGGGTAGTAAATCCTCCATGCTGGGTTCAAACTTGGTACCCAGTACCCGTTTGAAAAAACTGGGTACCCCAAAAAACGAAAAATACGAATATATAGCATATTAAGTTAAATATCATTAGAAAGTCTCTGTCGTTTTCACCCAATTTTTTTGACATGAATATAACGAGTAATATTTGAAAAACATGACAAATCAATCTTACTCTATTTTCAAAAGTTGGTATGTGAATTCTTTTGATTATGATTTAAATCTGGGGGGTGCGATGATGCAATCATCGCAATTTTGAAGGAAGTTACATACATTTTTGTAAATTCAAAACAAATCTTAGTTATTGCTTATGCCACGATCACACACCCCCTGACTGAAAGCTGTCTACGCCCCTGAATGTACTTCGTGTGTTTGAAGTGATGATGTTGTGCTATTATTAACTTTGAAATGATTACATATTTCAGAAACATAGAATAAGTGAAACATGTACAAAAACACCTCTTAATATTATATAGCAGCGCTATAAGGCAGGACTGAATCGGGATTTGAAATAATTTACAAAGTAAATTCATTTTGATCGGTTAAATTAAGACTTTCTTACGATGGTAGAACATTATTAACTGTACAATGAGTTATAAAAACACTTTGATTGAATTTTGTGTCAAAGGTATTGTCTATTAAACATACAGTTCATGAAAATATAATTAATATAATCAGGTGTGAATAGAACAGCAAATATGACGTAAATAAAGGGATAACAAGCTTTATTACTGTTCTAGTCTACTGCAAAGAAACATATACGTGTACCTGTTTTTGGGGTACCAAGTTTGAACCCAGCATGGAGGATTTACTACCTGGTATCCGGTATTTTCTTCAAACCCAATTAGGATTTAAGACTGTTCATCAATCATTATGATATTTTCCTCATCTTACAGGTTGAGCTATAATGTCAAAGAGGAAGCAAGAAATTGCTCTCCAACAGGAGTTGGAGACTCAGGAAGAATGGGAGGAGATGCTAGCAAAGGAGGGACTCATAGGTAAAATACCCTCTAGTGAATAATGATAATTAGTTATCACCCTTGAAACATTCAAGTATGTCATTTCTAGAGACGAGGAAAAAGACATGTGTAACATGCATTTTGCTGAAAATCTATTGTCATTTTTTGTAGTGTTGTCTTTTGCAAAGTTAGCAATCAAAGGACAACAGTGAAATAGTGTATGTCAAAATACAGTCAAATACATATTATAAACCTAACTTTTGTTTATTTTATTTGTTTAGGTTTAGTTATTAAAAATGTGGTCTCACATTTTAACATTCAGTTATGACCATTTCTGACGTTATACCCATTTTAGCAACCATTTTTTATTAACATTTGGAATGTACATTTTTATCCAGGATTTTGTCAAGGCTATGCTTTTTGAAACTTTTGCTGCCATTGTTGCAAGTCATAGTGCTATTGTTAAATGCCATGCTACCATTGTTATTGGTCACGCTCCCAGTTGCAGGCCTTTTCACTCTTGAAATCACTTGAAGTCTGTTTTTCATGAATATATAAAGTCTGCTTTACATGAATTCATATATATATTTCAGTTATTGATGTGTACCAGGAGTGGTGTGGTCCATGTAAGGCACTCGTTACAAACCTCAAGAGGTACAAGAATGAGACGGCTGATGATTTGTTACATTTTGCTGTTGCTAAGGCAGATACCATAGATGCATTAGAACGATACAGAGGCAAATGTGAACCATGTTTTCTCTTTTTTGCTGTGAGTACTTATGGGTCTGTCGTAGAGAAACTTAAGTGAACATCCATATATGTATTCTTTAATTCAACTTTCTTTACAATGAAAAGCAAGATTTAGAATCAAATTCAAACATTGTTTTTCACTTTTGATAAAATGTTAATTGGTATTAAAATTGGTATTAAAATGTTAATTGGTATTAAAATGTTAATTGGTATTAACACAATGAAGGTAATACCCGACTGTATATTAACCATGTTCATACATTGATTTTTAACAATGTCTCTTGGTTACAAAACAAAACAAATGATAAAAATGTTATTAAATTACAAAGTGCCAGTCATGTTGAGAATTCTAATCCTTTATTTATTGGTACAGTAATCTATTTATCCCTAAATTCCATTAGTTTCCAATGACAGATACCATCACATCCTATATATTATATTTTTGTGGTTAAGATAATAATTTGACTGTACAAATGTATGTTACATTTTGAGTGAAAAAGGTTCAATAATAATTTTGAGTGATAAAAACCCAAAAAATGAAAAATTACACTTAAACTATAAAATCTGATTTCACTCTTTTCTGTCTTAAAATATGAACATATTTAATTTTAGGCCTACATGTATTTTATTCATTGGTCATATAATGCTTTAAATGTGTAGGGTGGTGTACTGGTCGCTGTACGTAGGGGGGCTAATAGTCCCTGTATACTGAAGTCCATTGCAGAGCAGCTAAAAAAAGAGCACGCAGTCCTCGATGGCGATGCAGAAAGGGAGGAGGTGCGTTCCCAGCATTCTAATAGATGTATCATGTTTGATGATTGGTTTCTGAATATTAGCTTGTACTTTAAAATTCCCATACATGTCAATTCAATTCAATTTATTATTCAATTCTAGTTTTCATACAATATTAATTTACAAGTGATATGAAAAGGACACCCCGAGGGGTGTATGGATTCCATGTTTTGAAAAAATAAAATGTGTTATACATAAAGCATGTCATGTTAGAACAGTTATTGTAATGTACAAATTTACAAAGCATACATTTTTAATTATCTTGATGTAACATAGTGGAAGTATGGTTCAAACTAACTAATAATGACTTAACAAATTGGACTTAAAGGTGCAACAATTAGTGCAGGGGGACCATTCAACGATCATCGACCAGTGTCAAAATATATTTAAGTTTGGATATTTCATCAAGACTAACATATATTTTTATTATCTACAAAGAAACCCCCTGGATGAACATTATTTCAGCTGATATTCCTCTTGAAATGTGGTGAATCTTAAAATTCTATAAGTGGGACTCCCTTTATAGAAGCTTTGGACTGAATTTACACTTCTTATTGCTGAAATTGAGCATTTATCCATACATTTTAAGAAAATAGGTATGTCAAAGAAGATGATAAGACAAATATTGACCTGATAGCTCAGAAAAAATAAAAAAATTCGAATTTTCTCTCTACAGTCCTTGTTGCCCCTTTAAACTTTCGTTGAAACATTTTTATATGAATTGAGTTTCTCAAATCAGTAGATAAAGAGTTATAAATTGATGGGCCACTTGTCCCGATTGATTTCCTTCCATATTCTGTTCTAAAAGGTTGAACAATCAAATCATTTTTTGATTTTGTGTCATGTGAGTGAATTGTTGATCTTAATGAGAAAAGACGGTTGAATTTTTTAAAAGGGAAATCAGGCGATTCAGAAAGTGTTTTTTGTACAAAGCTAGCTGTTTGATGGGAATGTATATCAAATACATTTAAAATTTTTAGCTTCTGAAATAGTGGACCTGAAGCGGCAAAGCTATCAGAATACGTAATGACTCTTAAGAATTTCTTTTGCAAAATATATAATTTCTGAATGAGTGTTTTTATGGCATTTCCCCATAAGATATTTCCATAGCTTAAGTAAGAATAAATCATTGAATAATAAATTGTAGTCATGGCATTCAAGCTCAGTCGATGTCTAGTCCTGTATACTATACCAATCAAATTAGAGATTTTTGTACATATAGCATTAATGTGAGGAGACCAGTGTAACTTTGAATCAATGATAACGCCAAGGAAATTAATTTCTTTCACCTCTTCAATTGGTTGATTGTCAATCTTAAGGATAATATTCTTGTCGTTCAGATCTCTTTTATTGCTAAATATCATAAACTTGGTTTTTTCAACATTAAGAGTTAGTTTATTTGCCTTCATCCAATTTGAGACATTTTGTAATTCTTCATTCATTTCAATGACTAGATTTTCAATATTTTTGTCAGTAAGCGCAATATTTGTGTCGTCAGCATATAAAACAAAGGATAGTTTATTTGAGACGAGATATATGTCATTAATGAATATTATAAATAAGAGGGGGCCTATTACCGACCCTTGTGGTACTCCATATTCAACTGTATTTTCAATTGATCTATATTTCACATCAGTCTCTGTAAATTGGTCAAGTGAAACATTCTTCTTTGTAAATTCAGTGATGATTCTTCTATTTTCAAGATAACTTGTGAACCAAGAAAGAGCTACTCCACGAATGCCATAGAATTCAAGTTTTTGTAATAATATTTTATGATCAACGGTGTCAAAGGCTTTAGTTAAATCAATATAAATACCAAGACTAGTTTTCCCTGTATCTAAAGACTTTCTAATATTTTCAATGAAATTTAAAAGGGCCATGTATGTTGAATGTTTTTTCCTAAAGCCATATTGGTGTAAGTATAAAATTTCATATTTTTCAAGAAATACGGTAACCTTATCATGAACAATTTTTTCCAACATTTTAGAAAATACACTTAAGATAGAAATGGGTCTGTAGTTATTAAAAATTTCTTTTAAACCTTTTTTAAATATAGGAATGACTCTAGCAATTTTCAATGCATCAGGAAATGTTCCAGTAGAGATTGACAGGTTAAAAATCTGTGTAAGTGGGGCTGATAAAGATTCTTTTAGTAATTTGACAACTGAGGGCTTAATATCGTCTATTGAAGCAGCAGAAGGTTTCAAAGATTTAAGTTGATTCTTAACATCAGTTTCTGTTACAGGAGATAAAAAGAGTGATTTATCATTTGAATTAATTTTTCTTAAATTTACCATTGGATCAGCATTGCTTTGAATCTTATTTGCAAGTTTATTGCCAATAGAGCTAAAGAAATTATTAAAGTTTTCAGCTATTTCAGCGCCATCTGTAGTTTGTCGATTATTAAGGTTAAATGTATTATTTATTTTTGATTGACCAGACTTTTTCTTTAAGATGGTGTTAATTAAATTCCAGGATTTTTTTATGTTGCCTTTATTTGCATGTAATTTGATTACTGCACATAGATTGAATGTTTTCAGCATCTCAATATAAGTAATATAATATATATGATATATAGTATGAGTAATTTAATATTAACTGTATTTTATAAATGTAATTTTAACAATCAAAATTAATTTTTGCATTTGTAGATTCGTGATCCTGGGCTTGCAGATATTGAACCAGAAAAAGGTGCTGATGATGAAGACGATACTGAAAAAGAGGCAGAGGAAGGTATGTGCTGCCCTCTTTATTGTCTAACATTTATACCGTTTGATTTAACTTCTACTATTATACAAACCTTTTGTCTTTCCTACTTTGATATGACATATATTCTAAAATACCTATACTTAATAATAAAACTGACGATAAGCTTTTTATACTGTACCATCATTTTTCCCTAAAGCTTGATTTGTATTTCAGTCTCATATATAGTCCACATTTTAGCCAATGTCTTCATTTATTTACATAATTAACTCAATTGTCAGTGTTTTGGGGGCTTTGTAGTAGATTATTTTAACAGTATAGGGTATCTTGAAAGTTGATACGTTTTGTAGTTGTCATCATACATGTAAATGTTGATGAAATAAGACCATGATAAAATGTGATACTTTCTCTCTGCATACCTCATATTTGAAGTGAAGTAGCAGCCATTGGTGTGTTCATTTGTGGTCTGAGATAAGCCTTAGAGGCTAGGTCTTGATAAAATGGGCAATTTTGAAAGTGGTCCTTAATTTTTGAAAAATGGGTCCAAATTTGGAAAAAAAGAAAAGTGGAGGGAATTTTCAGAAAATGTTCAAGCTCTCCCCCATTGTGTGATTTATAATAAACCTTCTGTTAGTCACTCATGCATGATTTATTTATACTCAGATCCTGAAAAGGCTCACTGTAGTATGAGAGGTGTCCCAAAAGTTATGTTGTTCAAATGAGTAACACTCAATTAATAAAAGTTATATTTGATTTGAAACCTGGAATGACTGCTTGTATTGGATAAGATTGTAAAATGTTCTTTTATACATTTTGACAATTCTAGCAGTAGGATTTTATAAATGTTCATCATTTCTTGGACACCCTTCGTATGATCTTATGAACCTGAAATTTATTGCATGGTACTGTGTCTTTGATGTGAATGATGAAATAACATGCAAAGGTATAATAATAAATTATGGCATTTTTATTCATCATTTTCTATTTTTAACACACTTTCTATGAAAACTCTCAGAATGTCAATTCTTTATCCACATACGAGACTCAGACATGTCCCCTCAAAGAAAGAAGGGGAAATGTTCAAAACAATCTTCACATGAATCACTCCTTCAAAACATCCTTCTGAGAATTTTCAATTTTCTGCATGTTTTTCTCACTCTCTCTTTACTTAGTTTAAACTTTAACCTATAGAGGGAGATACTAGTAGTGGTGAAGTAAAAAGCAAAACTAGCGCCAAGATTAGATCGAGAGCTCCTTCTAGTAAAACATCTGGTAGGTCTTTAACGATTTAGTCAAAATGTATTTTGTACCTCCCAAGTTTTATAAGGGTCATGTTTTGAAATAGAACAAGAGCCTTTAATCTAAAATAGTTACGTCTAATGTGTCGCCAAACCTTCCATTCATTTTTTGCAATGCACTTATATACCTTGAGCAATTTGATATTCCAAAGTACATTTTGTGGTGATTTTCTCATTATAAGGAAAGTCATGGTTGTCCGGCTTTGAAACAAAGAACAGTATGGAACCAAGGGATCCCACAATATACAATTTTCGATTTTGATATGAACATTGTTATTTACCTCACAATAATAGCAATTTTTTCATGCCCAGCATTATGATTAAGACTACAATACATAGAGGTGATGCCCTTAGAAAAATATGTCGACTATTTCACATACATTTTAACATCAGAACGAATATGACTAGAAATCAAGAGGTTGATCAACATTTTGGAGATAATATTCAATGACTCCCATGACTTTTCTCATATTTCATGTCTTGTATCAAGTTCACAGTTTCTCACCCCTTTCTCCAACCCTTCCCTTTCCATACCACTCCCCTGTCCCACACCACTACCCAGTCCAATAGCAGGCCCGTAGCCAGGGGGGGTTCGGGGGGTTCGGACGAACCCCCCCCCTGGCGAAAATTTCTTTCAAAATCATGCAGTTTTTCACCATTCTGACTAATTTTTGAGTGATTTTTGGCCATATTTGCCAAAGTGAACCCCCCCCTAGAATTTTTTAGAAAAACGAACCCCCCCTTGGAAAATTCTGGCTACGGGCCTGAATAGCCCAACCCTGTCCCACACCCCTACCCTGAATTTGAAACTATAAAAGTATAATCCTTGATGCAAGACCTATAACTATTCTGTTTTATTTATATTTCTTTACCTATTTCTCATTCTGTGTTTGTTTCACTCTTCTTGTTCATCTGTTTCACATTTTATGCTTCACATTTAAAACTGCTTGTATAACATATAAAACCTTCTCTAAATCTTTCTTTGTTTAAATCTTGCTTACAAAGGAATGAGATTTAGAGGTGAAAATGTGAATTTCATGGAAGGTCCGCCAACATATGATGGTGAGCTTAATCTTGTTTAGATTTGGGTCTTAAACGTAGATCTGCATGTTAAGTATTTTCATGTTATTTTCATGAAGATAATTATTATGAACAAAAATGTGATAATTTCTAAAACTTTTTGTGGATATTTTCCATGTCATGGTAGAATATATCTCACATTTTTAAACCTGTTTCTAAATGTGCAGAACTACTTTAAACTGACTTATACAGTAGACATACAGGGTGTGACATATGCGATGTCCCAGAGTTCCTTAGCCTATTAGCTTTGCCTGATAGCTTTGAGCTGAGACATCTTAATATTTTAACATGCATATGAAAATAACATGACAATTACTGGTCCGTAATTCCATTTTGTATTTAGCTCAGTACCTACAAAATTCTTATGACACACCTTGTATATTATACATGTTTGACCAAGATATGATAAGAATTTAAAATATCATCATCATAAGCATGAAGCTTGCATGTAAATGTGCTGAAGCGTACTTACATTTAGAATGTCACAAAAGTTATAAACAATGTATGTCTTAAATTAATATAGGGACATTTATGATGTTAAACGTATTTTCATGAACATTTTTTTGTTTTTATGATTTAGAGAAAAATTTAGAGGAATGGAATTTTTTTAAAAAGGTTCAGCTTGTATATGTTATGTAATGTTATTGCAGAAGCCATTAAGAAGGAAGTCACTGTTGCAATACTTAAACCAGATATTGTTAAGGAAGAAGGAAAGGTGGAAGAAATCCTACAAAAGGTAAGGAAAAGCTAAACCTTCAGTGTAATTTAGACACCATATGGGTCATTGAATAGTAACAGTGTTTTTGGTTATTATGCCAATACCACAAGTGGTGACATTATTATGGTCTCCAACTTTTTTTGTGGATGGTGTCCAGCAGTTGGTGTTTAGCAGTCGGTAACAAATGGCAGGTGATGACATTTTGCATGTTGATGTCTTGTTTTTCTGGTGCAATCATTTTAAGTGCAGTTAATATTTGAAAGAAATTTTTGCCATTTGCACATCCTTCTTTAGGCATAACCCTATCATAAAACGTTTCATATTTTGTTCTCCATAAAACCCGAAAAACCTCTATGACTGCAAAACACTTCCGTCCTTATGACTGAAATTAACTTAAATTAATATATTTGATCTCTAATGACAGATGGAAGAGGCTGGTATTGAAGTACTTGAAAAAACAGAGAAACAATTAACAGAAGAGGAAGCTCGCGAGTTTTATGCTCATCAGAAGGAGGAGGAGTGGTTTGAAGAGCTCATCACACATATGACGAGTGGTCCAAGTTTTGTTCTAGTCTTAACAAAGGGAGACACAGGTAAGTTATTTTAGATCAAACATAATTTGCTATTTTTGATAGTACCCTTAATCTCGCTCAGGTAGGAGATTTTATGATGACCCATGATGTCTCATTAATGCATCTTGAATTGTTTTTTATCTTTTATTCAATTCAATTTCAGGTGCTTGTCGAATGAAAATAGGCACGACATACATGAATACAAATAACACAAATCTTATACAGAGAATGTTTTGTGTATGATTTCAATAAATCTACAAGCATTTTGGTGGGATAATCCAATGCTGTTTAAATATCAATGATTTTCTTTCATTCAGGAGAGAATGTCATCCAAGGCTGGCGAGATATGATTGGGCCCACAATGGTGGAAGATGCCAAAGAAAATGCTCCAGAAAGTTTACGTGCTCAATATGGTTCAGAAAAATATTTCAACGCACTCCATGGTTCTGATTCCAAGGAGACTTCAGCCAGGTATTGTATGCTCCAGATATTTCCCAGAAATTATTTTTAAAACCATGTGCAAAATATGCTCCAGAATTTATTTTCAAAATCAGGACCAAGATAAGCTCAAGAATTTAATACATCCAAATTGAAATGAAATATTTAAATGGTCGGCTGTGTTTGTATTCTCATATCAAGGTTTTTATCATGGAAATCTATGACAGATTAAAAAATTGGTATTGAAAAAGCGTTTCCATTAAGAGGTGTTTAGATATAAAGGTTTCACTGTATACATTTACTTTATTTTTTTATTAACTTAAAGTCCATATATGACATTTTTGCAGGGAACTTGCATTTTTCTTCCCAGACTTCAATGTGCCTGTGGTGCCTGGCTCAGGCCCTAAACCCAAGATTCAGCGAACACTTGCCCTCATACGACCAGATGCCCTCACAGAAAGCAAAGGTGAGTAAACCCTATTGTCCATTATAGTAATAACATGATGAAAATCCAATGGGAAATGTATCAATCTTAAAAACCAGACACTCCACGTTTGTTGCAAGTGAATCTAAGTTTTTTTTCTGATGTTGACCTGGACATATCTTTTAACATTGTATTGTGGTCAGATGATTACTTTCACTCAACAGTATTATTTTGAATTTTAGAAATGCTCCCAAACAATATTTAAAGTACATTTAAACAGGGTATGTTTTCATAATATATACTGCTCACTAGCAGAAAACATCAAAAAGAAGGCATTGACTAAATCAGCAACATACATTGAAGTGTCAAATGTTAATGTTTTATCATTGTCCATATTAATTGCAGATGCTATTTTGGAGAAGATTCGTGCTGCAGGGTTTGAAGTGGCCCTCCAGAAAGAGGTTCAGCTCACAAAAGAGCAGGCAGAAGAGTTCTATAAGGAACATGAAGGACAGGATTACTTTGAAGAGCTCACTACAAGGATGTCAAGGTATTGCTAAAACCATGCCAGTATAGTAGTGAACCTGGAAATTAGCACATTTTGAATTCATATTTATGTATTTTTTACAGATTTCTCACTGTTGTTAGAAAGTTAAGAAATGTTAACATCATCCTCCTTCAGCAGGGTCTCAAGATCTAGAATACCTTCTTACTCTTTCCATAAGAGAAGGAAAGTTGTTTGCTTTGAAGGATGTGCAGATATAAAAGAAAAACAATAAGACATCTTCCCCTCATGTATCATTCATACTTGTTAAAGAAACCAGGTGCAATATATATTTGACTAACACATAAGCTATACAACTCTATTGTTTTCAGTGGCCCATTGTTGGCCCTTGGTTTGGCAAGAGAGGATGGTATAGAAAGATGGAGGGATATGTTAGGACCTAAAGAAGTAGACAAAGCAAAAGAAGAAGCCCCTGAGAGGTAAGAATGAATACGGAATATCAGCTAATAATAAAGTCCCTTTAACAGGGTTCGAAATTCACAGCTGCCTGACTGCCAACAGCTGTTGGCTATGGACTTGGAAAACAGTTGTCTATTGGGCAATGGACTGAATGCCAATATAGTGAATTGTGGCAGTCACTTTTAGATTTAACCTTAGTTGTGAGCTTTCATCAAGTCTTATGTTACCTGTATATATTATATAACGTATACATGTATTTTCGTTTTCTTCAGTTTACGTGCCCAGTTTGCTGTAGAAGACGTCCCCATAAACCCACTTCACGGTTCAGACTCTCCAAGCACTGCAGAAAAAGAAATAGACTATTTCTTCCCTATGCAACAAACTTTAGCTGTAGTCAAACCAGATGCTTATGATAATAGAGGTAAGCTTTTGAAATGATGAATGATAGTAAATCCTGGGTTAATTTGTATTCAGAATACATGCAGGATTGACACTCAACTGCATTATAAGGTATAGACTGAGATTGGATTTTTATTGCGTTTTATACATATCTGGTATTTCATCAGGAATGCTATTTTAATGTAATTTACAAATCGGATGCAAAATGCGCCAAAATATAAACTGAATATGTACTCCATGTTCAGGAGGTGAAGATTTCAGAAAGTAGTGGTAAAACATAATATTGAATTTTTTGTATAAATATTTTATAATGAATATTTATTTGTGTTTTAGATGAAATTATGGATAAAATAAAAGAAGCAGGATTCCACATAGCAGCCAGGAAAGAAACCGAATTAACAAAAGAAATGGCAGAGGCATTTTATAAAGACCAAAATGATAAAGAATTTTTCAGTGATCTCACGGAACATATGACAAGGTATGAAATGAGTACATGTAATTATACAATAAAGGTTGATTATTATTATAGTCAAATAACAAGCATATTTTCAAATACATGGAATTCCGTGATTAACTCATGATATACTTGTTCAAATAAAGAGCATGTTTTTAAAAATTCTATGATAACTCATAATAGACTTGTTCATGGATAAAACATATCCCATCCCCCTTTTAATAATTTGGTTTTGAATAGTAGTCTCTATTAGGCTTTGGGGATTAGGGTACATATTCTAGGATACCCTGTATATAATTATGCCTCATTCAATATTTTCATTCAATTATAATGCTGAAATTAAGACACACCATGGATTGCCTTAACTAATTTAAAAATAGACAAAGGAGCCAGTACACATCCCATCATACATTGTATGTATTCATATATATTTCTTGTAGTGGTCCAACTCTATTTATGGTATTATCTCGGAATGATGCGGTGGATGGTTGGAGGTCTGTAATAGGCCCTACTGACCCAGAACAAGCAAAGGAGGCAGCTCCAGAAACGTAAGTCCAAATTCAACACAATACGAACATCTTCAATACAAAAGATGTGAAAACCATTGAGTGTAAGGAATATAACAATTTATATAAGTACAGTGCATAACAGTACAGTATACTGTTATGGAACAGCTCTGTTAGTGGAACACTTCATAGTCCTTAGACCAACTAACTTAATGCTAAATGCACCTCTTTAAGTGGAACACCTCCCAAATGGAACACTTTTAAGAGGTACCAAAGGTGTTCCACTTAGAGTGTATTAAGCTGGATATCTTATGGTTGATAAATGTTTAATTATAAGGAATGTAATGATTAAGGAATAAATTCTGATAGGCCATTCAATATGGTGAAATTCATCACGAGTTGGACAGAATGCTGTACAAAGCACGAACCGAAGGTGAGTGCATTTGTACTGACATTCTGTCCAACGTAACAATATATAGATACCCGGATGATTGAATAGGGCATGGTCGTGCAACTATGGAGAAATAAATTATTATTGGCCATGCTGCATTCTGATTGGTTGAGAAATTCAATTGGAGCATGGTCATGTTTGAATGTTGTATTAAGAGTCAGTATCTCAAATCACAATCCTACTATTTCAGCTTACGTGCCAAATATGGAAAAGATGTGAAAGCGAATGCACTTCACGGCAGCTCTAGTGTGAACCATGCTCACGAAGGAATCAAAGAAATATTTGGAGATCTTGAATTCAACAAAGATGGTACATTGAAAGGTGGTAACTTGGTTTATTATTCTGCATGCAGTTGGTTGTGGTCGCTATAGTAACCTATGCATATATATATTGTTATCTCTTATCAATTTCCATATGGGCTTAACTCCTTAATTGATTTAACTCCTTAGATGCTTATTTAATGGAATATGTGGTTATCAAAATGAAAATGTAACATGTTGAAAATTACAAATTACAACCATGATTCCTTTGAATAAAGACTCTAATTTTAACAATGTCGATAACAACGTTAACAATAATAATATTTTCCATATACTGTAATACCTTTTCTATGCATGTGCATTTATGGTATATTCCTTATACTGATATATCCTTTGATTCAGAGTGTTACTTTTTAAGCTTAACATTGTGCTTCAATAACTTGAACACTAATAGCTTTAATCCATTTACTAACACTTGGAACATACATTTATTAACCAAATATTACTATAATGTTTATTTTTTATTTTATAAACATACATGTGCTATAAGCTATTTTGAAAAACATCAAGAAACAAATCTTGTTTCTGTTTCTGCTATTGATTGTATATTGTACGCTTGTTTAATAAAGCCTTTACAAAGTCTTAATCCATCCTTATATGCGCCCTTGACCGTGAATGACCTTAAACCCTTATCCTCTTGAATGTGACCTTGATTTTTGAATGACTTCTCAGTAATGACTCAATCCTTTATCCTCTTGTTTGTGACCTTGAGATTTGCATGACCTCATTGATGGCTACCCTTGCCCTTGACATTTGATTGACATAAGCGTTGGCTATTTACCCTCTTCTACATGACCTTGACATTTAAATGACCTCAATGTTGGCTACCCTTACCCTCTTGTATGTGACCTTGACCTTTGAATGACCTCAATGTTGGCTAGCCTTACCCTCTTGTAAGTGACCTTGAGCTTTGAATGACCTCAATGTTGGCTACCCTTACCCTCTTGTAGGTGACCTTGACCTTTGAATGACCTCAATGTTGGCTAGCCTTACCCTCTTGTAAGTGACCTTGAGCTTTGAATGACCTCAATGTTGGCTACCCTTACCCTCTTGTATGTGACCTTGACCTTTGAATGACCTCAATGTTGGCTAGCCTTACCCTCTTGTAAGTGACCTTGAGCTTTGAATGACCTCAATGTTGGCTACCCTGACCCTCTTGTAAGTGACAGTGACCTTTTCATCATAGGGCTGAGCCAGAGCCACATTCCTTCACAAGGTGTAGAAGTTATGGTAAATCAGGCATCCCTTAAAATACATTAATAGTTGTATAATGAGATCTCTTTATCTAATCATTTGACCTTTAAAATTTGGAATATATTCACTTGGATGCCTTCAGATAACTAATAGGTCTAAAGATCTACTCATGCCTGCCATCAATTACTAAAATCCTTTCGTATCAAATATTTAAGCATTTTCACTTTATACTACTCAATTTTTCAATCTCAAATATTTATACTAATGTAGAATACTATAAATTATTCTGAACTTTGTCTCAAAGCTATTTATTCTTATTTCCAAAACTACATACATAGGATGCTAGCCTGGGCCATAACTGCTATATGTTAGGGTAATAGATCAAGCTGCCATGTTTGTCTATTATGTCTATGTGTAGACCTGTCTGTAATGTCCGCTTGCATTTTCATATGGAATGCTTATTATGAAATATTGAAATTATGAAAGAGTAGAGCTCACAATGTTTGGAATGTGAGTCTACAAATTATAATGAAACCAAGTAGAGTGATTTGTAATTAGTGTTTTCCTGTTTTGTTAAGAATTGTTTGTCATGCAATAGTGTTGTCCTATATTCTAGAAGAGACTGGTGAAGGAGAAAAGGAAAACGAGGATACTGATGAACCAGCTGATGGAGAAGGGGAGGAGAAGGAAGAGGATCCTGCTGGAGAAGAGGAGCAAGAAGGGGCCGGTAAGACACTTTTACATAGTCAAACTATTGCATTGTAACATAATCGTACAAATGACTAATTAATATAAAGGGGAGTCCAAGATTATGTGTCTTTGAGCTTTTGCTTTATTTTTGACAAAAACTGAACAAATTATTTTGTGATTAAATTTACCAATGGTGAAAGTATTGGATTTTAATGGTAATGAATAACAATACACAAAAACGTCTTTCCCAAAATGTAGGTGATGCTGACGACGAATATGCTGATGAATTTGATGAAGGTACAATTGTAGAATGCATGTCTAGAACAACTCCTGTGAAAAATGTCATACTGGTCATGCTTTGAAAATGCAAAATAAAGTAGGAAAGAGTGGAATTGGCAAGGAAAAGTAAACTGGCAAACTGGCAAAACTTTAGATTGTATAGAAGATAGTCCTAGAATAGTACTCTAAAGGCATATAACCTACATGACATTTTCTTCATTGATCCTTAGTACATACTTTACTCTGTACATTTACCTCTATCTATAAAAGTAGTGAGGATCTTGCACAGATAAGTGTGTATTTATTACACATTGCTCTGACCTAGATAGGAAAAATGAAAATCACCTAATATTTAATTGTATTATAGGTTATAATTAATCAACTTTGATTCTGGTCCATGTATTAGTAGTATATATTGTAAGAAATGTAAGATTAAGAAACTAGAAACTTTATACTACAATTTAATTCTTGATCCTTATACTATTCTCTTTCTACATAAGTATTCTGATTCTTCTATTTTCTCTTCTGCCATAAATCGTTGTGCCATGTTTACAGTTCTTGGGGGCATGGTTGAATATAGAGAGGGTGTCAGTGGACCTATACGTGTTAAACCTAAGAAATTTAAAACAAAAACCAAACAAAAAGATGAAGAAAACTCTGAAGATGATCACGAAATGGAAGATGATTACCTGATGGATGAATTTGAAGATGAGGCTGAACTTGACCTTGACCTTCAAAGCAGACAGATTTTCAAAAAAGGCGGGAAAATCAAGGTTGAATGGGACAAAGTTTCAACAGACACTGCAACAAGCTATGAAACCATAATGTCCATTCAAGAGCCTAAAACAAGAATACAAGTTGCATTTGATTCTAGTTCTATTGATACATATTCAATGAGAAGTGATCAGAGGAGACTAGATAATGACAATGAAAGTTTACAAATAAACACTGAGACTGGTATGCTATGGCAGTGTTGTTTTCTTCACAGATGTAACCCAGTAGAAAGTCACTAGAGAAAGCAGACATGAATTGGAACAAACATCAACAACACAATAGATAATGCCCTATTATCACAAATTTACACCAAGAAAATGAAGTGTTAACATAAATCTTTATTTATCTAACAATTCATTTTCTGGTAGATCTTACAACAGAATAGGATTTTTTACATTTATTAGAGAGCAATCACATCAATAGCAACATATCACAATGATACCTACTCCCCTCATACTAGTTTTTACTGCCCACCCTTCTCTTTCCCATGCATACAAACTGTATTTCATCATAATAAGATTATCATTTCAAAATCTATCAATTGTTTAAAACATAACTTAATATTGAGATGTACATTTAAAAAAGCCCCACACTAATTATTGTACATTCATATTTAAATTTCATCCTTCCCTTATTAACAAAATTTTACCTAACATTTAGAAATGTCAATGAACATTTTAAAAAGGTAAAAAAATAGTTGCTTTACATTGCTAAGTTCTACTGTCCACATTATATTTATATTTCTTATTTCAGCCTTTACTTATTCACATGAATGACTTGGTTTACATGTTGTTGTTGCTTTTATGAACTTAGGTCTGGAACAAGATGATGGTGATGGTAGCAAAGAAGCTAGACGTGAATCATTAAATGAGGAATATGTTGATGATGATCAGAGAGAAGATGATAAAATAAGTGACGATGATGTAAAAGATAAGACAGAGGACAAAAATGACGATACACTTGAAGACAAACAAGAAGAGAAAATAAATGAAGAAGAGAAGCAAGAACGTTCTGAAGATGAGAATAAACTGGAAAAAGAGGAGGAAAATATAGAAGAGGATCAAAAAGATGAGCAATCACAGAAATCAGAAGAAGATAACAAGTATGATAATACAGAACAAAAAGTTGAAACCCAAAATGAAGAACAGATAAAATTAGAACAGACAGAAGAAAAAGAAGAAACAAATTTTGAGAAGTCTGAAATTAAGCAAGATGATGATAACACAAAGACAAAAGAAGAAAAAGAATCTGTTGATAGTAAAGATGAATTGGAAGATGATGAACAAAAAGTGGAAGATAAAGAAGCTGCTGATTCACAAGAAGAAGCTCAGACAAATGATCATCAAGTGGAAAACAATGTAAAAGGGGAGCTGATTGAAGAAGAAAAAGCAGAAAAGGAGCAACCTGTTGAAGAAATTGTTACTAATAAAGAAAAGTCTGAAAATGAAGTTAATAATGAAGGTGGAAGCAATGGAAATGGTGTTGCCATTAATGATCAAAATGTTGTAAGAGGTGAACTGTTGGATAAAGAAATGGATGGTGATAACCAAATTGAAGAGACAAACGATGAGGATGTAAGACCTCAAGGAAATAAACAGCTTGAAGAAGATATTGATGATGGAATTAAAGATGAGTTGAAAGAAGGAAACATTGAAGAAGGAGAAAAAGAGCAGAACTCTCCAAATAAGGAAACCTCTGAGGAAGGAAAAGTGAGTCCCCAAGAAGACAAAGAACATGAAAAGACAGAAGGTGATGATGGCATTATAAGAGGTGAACTTCGTAGTAGAGCAAGCATAACAAGTGCTTCCTCAATAAAAAGTAAAAAACAAACACCAGTATCCTCCCCTGGAAAATCTAGTTTAAAAAAGAGTGAATCTTCAAGAAGTTTAAGATCAAGAAGCTCATCTAGAGGCTCGTTAAAACGTGCAGCAGATACTGGAAAACCAGATGGCAGGCACACACCTCAATCTGTTCTTAAGAAACAGGATTCCAAGACGAGCCAGAAATCAGCAAGTAGCCTCAGATCTGTAAAGCAAGACTCTACAGAGAGTCAAAGATCAGACAGAAAAGGGTCTAGTGGAAGTCAAAAATCTATAAGACAAAGGTCTGGAGGTAGTCAAAAGTCCTTGAGAAAAGGATCAACTGGAAGTCAAAAGTCTGCTAAAAGCTCCACCAGCAGTATACATCAAGAGTCTCCCATTAAATCATCTAAAGAGCCAGGGCAGGCAGAGGTGAAACCTCAGAGTAAAGATAAAAGGGAATTGAAAGATCCCAAGCCCAAGGCTGAGACACCTGAACCTCTGGAGAACAGGGCAGTTAAAGGTGAAATGGTTGAACCAGGAGAGTCCAGACACAGTTCACCCCAACCAATACTTAAAGCAAAGGCTGAGCTTTATGATAGTGAGAAAGATGCAAAAATTGCAGAAAAAGATGAAGGTCATGCTGATAAAGGAGAATTGGCAGATGAGGAAGTAAAATCTGAAACAGAAAATGTGAAAGAAGAAGTTCTAGAAGATGAAATAGTTACTCCACAGGATAGAAGTTATCACAATGTTGAGAAAGGTGAACTAACAGACCAGCAAGATGTACCACAAAATGAGGCTATAGATGCTAACAAAGGCCCAGATGGTCTAAAGGATGAACTTGTTGAACAGAAAGACGGAGCTGGTTCTACAAAAGGCTAGTGGGAAAACCCTAGACATTGTTTACTACCTAGACATTGTTACCACATAGACATTGTTTACCACAGTAGAACTTATGATTCATCTAGATATTCCCCACATTAATACATTTCCATAAAAGTATGCATGACGAAAAATATTCCAATTTGGTATGGTTGTAACTTCTTCTTTGGTTGTTTGTCAAACAGATTTTTGTAATACTGGAATATAACAGTTAGTTACTACTATACCAATGACAAACCCTAATTTCTGCATGTGTTGAATCTACATTTTAGGTTTCCTTTAATTTTCTAGCATGTCCTATCAGGAAATGAATCCACTTTCTTGCATGGTGATCACTGCATGGTTATTCCACTGATTGTCTTTATTCAAGTCAACATGGAGAGGTTCAGGACAAACTCATTGAGCTACAATCTTCACTTGCAATCGTGCCTCATTACTTTTATTAGTGAGGTACGCATCGAAAGAAACTGCTTTTGGAGATACGAAAAGAGCCTGAATCTCTCCATATTGACAGATCGTACTATATTTTCATTACAGATTAAGCCAACACTTGCATGAATCGCATGAATCCACATTTACACACATTTCTTCACTTTTTGACCAATCAGAACACAGTATAGTCATGCCACATCAGACAAGTAGTCATTCATGGTTTATCACAAGCATCTAAGAATTTTCAGATATCATTTCTCGTAGTGTTTCACGAATACTGAATTGATTTTCACAATTGTCCTTTGTTTTCACACGTTTAGTTTATTATATTTCTCATTTTTATGTAATAGTCACATATATCACACTGGTATGCAGCCATTCCCTGCAGCTGCTTCAGTTGTGTTCTATGTAAAAATGGTTCATTTAGTCATTTCCTCATGGTACTCCAAGTCCTTGTGTGTCCTTTATGGAAATGGTATAAATGATAATTCTCATAGAACACAAGGTTACCATATAACCCCATGTTTCCTTCACCCAAAGCTTCGATTCTGACTTAACATTTCTATTAAAACAGATATAACAGTCTACAATGCATTGTTGAATTTTGACTGATAAGAAGCATTTGTGTAAAGGGTTACCAGAGTTTGAGAACTCTTACAATGTACTGTAGACTGAACACTTTAATCTAATTTGAATTTCTTACATTTAGCTAAAGTACACAATGAATGCTCAATAGTCTCACAAAAACACTTACAGTTTTACACTAAGAAAATTATATTGACGTCGAGTTCTTTCTATTAATTGTTTATTAATTGTAGCTTTGCTTGTTTTAGATGGAGATGATGTGAAGTCCTCCCTTGAGGAGAAACAAGAGGATGAAGACACTGAGAAACAGACAGATGGGGAAGATGGAGACAAACAGGAGGACACTCAAGGTATGTTGAAATAATACATGTACATTTACATGAAACTGGATGCAGAATTGTGAATTACGATTAGTGATGTCACTACCACAAGTGATGGCATATTGTTATAGTCTCTGACTTTTTTTGTGGATAATGTTCAGCAGTTGATGTTCGGATTCTGTAACAAATGGCATGTGGTGACATTTTGCATGTTAATTCCTTGTTTTAAGATGTACCATGCAAGGATAATAGAATACTTCAAATTCATGAATCTATATATATCTTGATGTACCCATGATTAAGGATTAACATGTTCATTCTTAATCTTCTTAATATGCTTATTTCTTAATCCTGAGACCATTACGTATCTTCACCCTAATACATAAGCCATACATTCATCCTTACATAAGCCATACATTCATCCTTACATAAGCCATACATTCATCCTTACATAAGCCATATACTGCATATATACATGGAGAGGTAAAGCTATATCCTGCTTATACATACAAATCTGCTTTACTTTCCATATTTAGGATAAATCTAGTATATATGTAAATATGTAAATATATACTTCACCCTTACATAAGCCATATATTCATCCTTAGATAAGCCATGATATATATAATGTTCAGCCTTAGATGAGCCATGATATATATAATGTTCACTCTTAGATAAGCCATGATATATATATAATGTTCACTCTTAGATAAGCCATGATATATATAATGTTCAGCCTTAGATGAGCCATGATATATTTAGAGGTTATGTCACTATCGTGGCATATATGCCCGAGGTCTCAGTGATATATGGCCCGACCTTGGGAGGGACATTGATCTCTGAGAACCGAGGGCATATGTGCCACGATAGTGACATAAACGATTTATAACATACCTATGATGATGTAGACTGGTCAGAGAGTACCGTTTTGTTATAGAATTGACAAACAAATGGTTTGAAAATGATTGAAATGAGTTTAGAAAAATTGCTCGCGCAGTTTTATCTTCGATTGATTGGTTATGACATCAGCGCCTTCACCAATCAGAATGTTAGCGGGCGCGGGCTTTTCAAAACTTATATTGGCCCGCTGTCTTGTGTACACTTTGCACTATACATCATCATAGGTATGTTATAAATAATGTTCACTCTTAGATAAGCCATGATATATATAATGTTCAGCCTTAGATGAGCCATGATATATATAATGTTCACTCTTAGATAAGCCATGATATATATAATGTTCAGCCTTAGATGAGCCATGATATATATAATGTTCACTCTTAGATAAGCCATGATATATATATAATGTTCACCCTTAGATAAGCCATGATATATATAATGTTCATCCTTAGATAAGCCATGATATATATAATGTTCACCCTTAGATAAGCCTAATGATGATGAAACCAAAAGTGTAAAGGGCAGTCGGGCTGGAAGTGCTACGGGCAGTCAAGCTGGAAGTGCGAAGGGGAGTCCACCTGGAAGCGCAAAGGGGAGTCCACCTGGAAGTGCCAAGGGCAGTCGGGCTGGAAGTGCGAAGGGGAGTCCACCTGGAAGCGCAAAGGGGAGTGCACCTGGAAGTGCTAAAGGAAGTCAGGCTGGAAGTGTTCAAGGTAGCGCGAAAGGCAGTCGGGCTGGGAGTGCAAAAAGCACTAAAGCTGAAGGAGATGCTGGAAGAGACAATGCTGATGAAGATACTCAGAGTGCTAAAGGAGATGATGACAAAAAGGATGAAGAACAGAAAGAAGATGACACTAAGAGTGTAAAAGATGAGAACCAAGAAGAGAAAAAAGAGGGTAATCCTATAGATATACATTGAGGCTCCAATTGGGAATTTTGACAATTCATGATTCAATTCATGCATAATTGAATTTTAAATGTTTTATATTCATTTAGTTAATTGTCATATTGTCCATGGTCAATGGAACTCTCTGTTTCTTGATTAAATATGGGATTTACACATCATTAGTACTAATCTAGTATAAGGATAATATTTTTTATAATTTTCCTCATATTAGATATTATTGTTACCATTTACTCCTATTGGCATTATCCCTGATACCATAACCCCATTGGCATCATTTGTTTACAATAAATCCCTTTCCCTATTGGCAATTCTCCCAATAGCATTATATATTACCCCTATTTGCATTCCCTGTTGGTGATAGCTGCTATTGTCATTACCCATGTTGGCATTACTCCTAATAATAAAAACTAGATAAAAAATCCCAATAAGCATCGCACCCCTATTGGCAGTACATATTAAGCATCCCATTGGTATTACCTCTGAAAATGTTACACCTATTGGCATTATCTCGATTGGCATTACCATGATACCCGTTGGCATTACAGATGAGGGTGAGGCCAGCACTGAGGCAGAAAAGACTGAGGAGAAACCAGCTGACACTGAGGAAACGAAAGAAGGTCAGTGAATATTTTGCTTCACTTGGGTTGGACTTTGGCACAAATGTTTAAAACTAATATTATTTCACTCACACTGTAACATTCAGATTTTATATTGTTGGGTTTCTCATATGTCAACAAGATTTGGTATTTTTAACTTAATTTTAATAATGTCATGTGTGATGGTATTTTGTAATGAGACACTTCCCCTAGTGTGTATAATGATTGAGTTAAGATCCACGAGTGAATTTCAATGTCTGCACATGTGAGTGTGTTGAGTGAGTCTAGATATGTCAAATTATGAGTTGATAAATTTTAAATGACATTACATATACATATAGATACTAAAGAAGAAGAAGAAGGAGAAACTGCTAAAGAGGAAGAGGAGAAAACTGCAGAAGGTAAAGTGTAACTAGGAAATGGGAGCTCCAGGGAGTAGTTAGAAAATGGGAGCACCATGTACCAGGGAGTAGTTAGAAAATGGGAGCTCCAGGGAGTAGTGAGAAAATGGGAGCTACAGGGAGTAGTTAGAAAATGTTAGAAAATGGGAGCTCCAGGGTAGTTAGAATATGGCAGGTCAAAGAAGTAGCACACTCCAACTAACATATTATAATTACCAATCAAATTATAATTCGATCAGCTAATTTTAAAAATACCTTAGCTTGGATATTCCTGATATGTTAAATTAATCTTAAATGTTTTAAAAATCATTGCAATGTACATACATGTATTTCATTATCAAAAGATCAACCATGCTACACTTAAGGATATGGAAATATTTCAACCAGCTTTGACATTTCTTACTCAGAATATGTAAATAAGATTATTGTTTCATGTATAATTCCCATAAATCTTGACTCTTTTTGGTGAAAAATAGAAACATAATAAAACTAATATATTTGTACAGTAAATCTTAGATGTACATGTGTATGATGTTTTTCCAGGTGAATCATCAGAGCAAACTGAAGATAAAGATAAGGAAAAGCCAGATGAACCTAAAGCTGAATAGGAAACATTTAGACAAAATCTCACTTCCACGGAATCTACCAATCCCTTTATACATTATCCCACTACAATTGGTGATGTGGAGAGCCACCTATTACCAGTGTACAATACTAAATAGCCTGGAAGGATATGGGATAATTCATGAACTTTGTTTTGGAATATTCCAAAGAACATTATGTATAAGTCATGAGTTAGTCATCACCCTTTGGACTTCATTTGAATAGGATCTCTAGAATCTGATTATGTACATTTTTGTACATAGGGTTACACTTCAGTAGGGTGTTTGCAATGCCCTATTTTGTTAAATATCTTTGTCCGTCCATTTGTCATTCCAATTTTTGGTTGACAATTTTAAAATATTGACTCCATAATATATTATTTAAGATTTGAATTGTTAATGATATCAATAAATTATTTTATAAGATGATATTCTTCTTTTTTTGTACATTATTATGATCTAGATATACAATACATGCAGCTCCTGACATGAGGGACGAGTTGTCCAGGGGATGAGTTGTCACCACCACAAGTGGTGACATATTGTTATGGTCTCCAACTTTTTTGTGGATGGTGTATGGAATTTGGTGGTTGGTGTTTGTTGGTTGGTGTTTGGCATCTGTAACAAATGGCAAGTGGTGAAATTTTGCAAGTCAATTTGTTATCATAGCACAACAAAAACAACAACAAACAGACCAGATTATTTGTGTTAAACTCGCCCTATATTTTTATTTCATGGATAGCATAGCATTACAATTTCTCCTACATCAAATCTCGTCCACCCCAACCCTTAAGTAGTTCCCAATAATTTCAGGGGGAGGGGATAGCGGGTGGGTAACAGAGGTACCTGCTGCAGAACTAGTTCATATTATATTCCTCAAAAGGAAAAAAAGTTTACAATTTTCTACATATGATACAGTATATACAATTTAAAAATGATCACTCCCTAATGTAGACTAATGTATTTGTTTCTCACCCTGGTTGTTTTCTTGGATCACAGCTGCTCAAACCAGACATTTTTCTTTAAAGGTTACTGTTACTTTTAGCTCTGGTCCTTTACACAAAATCTTAAAAACAGGGGATTCTGAATTAATATGTCTGTTTGTTTTTCTTATAATTATAATGATGAAAAACAACTCTAAAATCAAATTTTAACAAACAAATTATATCATTTTGTAATCTTGAGCAGAATTCCAGCTAAATAATAATAAATGTTGTTGAAATGAGTACACTAAAGAGCTTATGATCCAGATTCTAATGCTTCTAGGGAATGGCCTAGCCTAAAAACCAGGGTGATAAATAGAATAAATAAATACTGAGTTTAAATGTAAATGACACACTAATATATAATCACAACCTATTCAGTCCAAACCTTGTTCTGTATGCAACATGTAATCTACTCATGCATTTTGTTAGCACTTTTTGAGTGGTATTTGAATTTAAAATATATATTCATTGTACTTGTAATACCTTAGTATATAAGGTATATACAGGGTGCCTCAAAAGAATGACCAAATGCCAAGTGGCAGATACAGGCATGAAGGAAAGTGTGCTAAATTCAATGTCGTGTGTTTGAATCGAAACTAGGACCCTTTGATCCAATTAATATGAGTTATCTTCCACAGGCATCCTAGCCTAACTCGATTGGGCTTGATAAAGTAAGTTACAAATCATTATACGGTACCACATACCTATAGACTTTGATATATTGCCTCATGCCTCGCTACATTTTCCCAGGAATCACGAAAAAGATCGATAGATCCTGCAGAACTTAGAGAACATGGTTACATGTTTTTCAACAAAAACAGCTCGGCTTATTGTTCTCTTTTGTGATATCCAGGGAGAAATCTTATTAAAGGTGCTACAAATAGTGCAGGGGGGCCATTCAACGATCATCGACAAGTGTCAAAATATATTTAGGTTTGGATATTTCATCAAGACTAACATATATTTCCATTATCTACAAAGAAACCCTCTGGATGAACATTATTTCAGCTGATATTCCTCTTGAAACATGGTGGATCTTAAAAATCTATAAATGGGACTCCCTTTATAGAAGCTTTGAATTGAATTTACACTTCTTAATGCTGAAATTGATAGTTTATACATACATTTTATGAAAATAGGTATGTCAAAGAAGGTATTAAGCCAAATATTGACCTGATAGCTCAGAAAAAATATAAATTTTCGAATTTTCTCTCTACAGTCCTTATTGCCCCTTTAAATATTATGCAACTGACTTGCTCCGCTAGCAGTTCAAAAAACGCAGCCTAGGTCAATTCTTAAATGTTTAATCTGGCTGATAAATAAACATGACAGTTGGCATACTGACATCCAACATTGTCCCTCTCTGCCTACTTCAAAGCATCACATTTACTTCACCAAATAGTTGTTTTGTTTTTCATAAAATATTTTCAAATCTAATATTACAGTAGTTCAGAGAATACTTATTTCAGTAGCTAGACAATAGTTATCAGTAGCTGTACAATAGTATGAGAAAACATACATTCTCCCTTGCTAATTCTACTTCTATTTTTCTGTACAGTTTTCTCCTGACTGGTATATAAATATATGTGAATTACCCAATCCTATAATGATGTCATAAGATCATTTTCCATTTGTTCTTCTTTAATACTATGTTAAAATAAACTATACTAGTTTACAATATTACTACATGTATTTCTAAATTATTTTACACTATGGAAACACTAAATTTATTTTCTATTTTCCACTCTCTTGAATATCTGTAATATCATTGGAAAGCTCTAGTCCGCAACAGAGCAGCATTAAGGTAGTTGTATACACATAGGCTTAAAAATCACAGATAAAGTTAATTTACAAGTAATTCCTCACACCATAATGGTTCATGTCCAAGCAAAAATGAGTGTCATAGACTTCAATGGGCAATACTTTGAACTCTATTCACTGTAAAATGGGAATTATACATTGGTTATATCTGATTAGGGAATGACATACTTCCAAAACTAAGATATAAATAAAGATATTTCTGTTGCTCCTTTATCTTTTATTTCAATTTTACACCAAAATGCAATCACGTAACCATACATTCATCAAATCATTTTTAAACCACAACACAGGGCTGTGTTGCAAGTGTATAAAACTACCTTAATTGCTATAAATATGATTACAACACAAATTGAATAATATACAAACAATGAAGCAAGTATTTACATATTAGTTCTATTGCACATGTTCCTACTATATATAGAGTAATAATAATAGTGGCTATATACATATTTCAATGAAATAATACTAATATAGCATAAAATATAATATATAATTATCAACATTAACCAAAGAGCTAAAAACAGCAACTTTTCATAACATCACAACCGTAAGAATTTGTTCTTCAATCTTATTTGGATTTTTGTTGATATACAGATAGTGTATTTCCTGAACTATGATACATACTCGAATGTTTTTATACTTTGTTTAGTTTAAAGTGGCACCAACGTATACAGTGAAAAATGTTGGGAACAATCTTTTTACTAAATATGCCAAATGAATTAATTAACATCTAATCAAATATAAAAGTAATGCATGAAAATTTTAGGAAGTAATTGTAAAACTGTGACAATTTTTCAAAAAGTTTCTATATTCTTGGTTGCCTCTTTAAAATTCACATTTTTGATCATCATTCCATGCATGTACTCTGGATTTCTTTCTCTTGTTATTGATAAAGAGTGTACCTGGGCCAAAATGTCCTAGCTATTCACGATGTTCAACATAATATCTCTAATTTCTCTCTGCAGTTGAACAATCTTTGTCAGTTATAACATTTTAAACAGTATGTTCCACTTAAAGTGGAACTGCCTTCCAGTTTACCTTATCTTAACTAATTCAAAGTATATTTTGGATTTCAAAACATGACAATTACAATTTTCTCATGGCCATGGTATATGACCCTGAGCCTATCACAGACTAATAATGGATATACAATGTGCAAGGCTATGTACACCTTGCATTTGCTAAATATATGGTTTATGACTACTATAGCAAGTCATATATAGCATAAAGTCTGAGGTATAAATCCCCATTCACAGTTTTAATAATGTAACTTCGAAACCATAGACAGGATTTGACAATGACAACAATCAACTGCAATTTTCTTTTTTCCAATTTTGTATCTGCACCTTAAGCTACCATCAAATGTTAGAGTAAGGTTTCCAGTAACAGTAAGTATTACTGCTTAAAACTCCATTAGACTCGGTATTTTGGCTGTGGATCTTTCTTTATGCCTACGATGATTAATTTCCCATCATTCAATGCTGCAAGGATGTGACTGTTGTTAGGGGCAACAGCGAGACATGTGATTGGTACATGAAGTGGCAGTGAGGCTAAGGTATTCAACCTGTAAAAAGAAAATATTTTACTTAGAAACACCATGGGCTTTAGAGAAAGCCAAAAGTTATTTTGACTCCAGGAAGGAAAATTCAATACTTATTCAAGGTAATGATAAATTATACATCAATCCTAGGACCAGAGGGATTTCAAAAGAGTAAATTTGAGAATAAATACAGCATCAAGAATATGAAAGACCAATTTAGCTAGAGTTCCCCATTCTGTCTGGTGTGGAAGGACAGATGAATTAGTGAGTGACTCACTAGGCTCATTGTGTGAGCCATAACATTACTCACACTTACCCTATAAGTTCCTTGATGGCAAGAAGACCGTGTGTTGTGCCCAAGATGATATGGTTGTCGGCAATGACCATATGGGCCACACGGTGGCTTGGGGTCTCCATACATAAATACTTGCCATTGATAGAATACACATGGACAAATTGTTTGTTCTGAAATAAATCAAAACAGTTATGTTAACATACATGATGTCATTGCAAAGTGATATAAAGACACAGAGTTGAAATTGTGAGAAATTCTTTATAAAGGCATTAGCATGAAAAATGTCACCACCTGCCATTTGGAACAGACACCAAATGCCGAACTCTGAAAGCCAACCGCTGTCACATAAAAGTTGGAGACAATAAATGTCATCACTTGTGGTAGGAACGAAAAAAATCACATATGTCATATGTATTTTAAAGTTTGATATTACTGTCAATTTCCATCTGTTGTCTCAGGTGACATGACCTCTTTTAATAATTTCTGATTGTCCTATTTTTGTGTGTATCCTGAATTTTCATGCTTTGGGATACAGAATCTGGTACACTTTCTCAGTCAGCCTGAAAACTCTATTCAATTCTTTTTCATAATAAATATGGAAAATATTGTGCCCTGAATTTTATTCAGCTAGTGCCTCTAAAATTAAGATTTTCTCTGGCAAAATATATCCTGTATTTTACAGTATTCCTTGTATGTAACAGTATGCCTGAGTTTTGCAAGTGAATTTTACTTACTTCTTTCACAGGTGTATCAGGCATACTCTGTGTAGAGACTATGGCTATCTGTCCGACATCAGACAATGCTAGATGATCTATTTCCATCACATGACCACGCTCACAATGGGGTCTCAATGTCCTCATGTAGTGTCCTTTACGCACAGTGTGGAGCATTATGGTTCCATCCTGAAACAAACAGTAAATTGAAGAAAACCGTTCCTATGGCAACAATTCTAAATGATATATTTCCATCACATGACCTCGCTCACAATGGGGTCTCCTTTAAGCACAGTGTGAAACATTATAGTTCCATCACATAACAAGGCATTAACATAACAAAATGTCACCACCAAGTTGTTCACAATATTTTGGGTTCAATCTTAAGTCAGATTTGAACTTCTGAAAACTAGTAGATGATTTTGAAAATAATTGGTCAATTTGAGGCAAGTTGAAATAAAAAATACCTTTTTTCCATGAGAAGGTCATTGAAGGTCTTAAATCTAAAAGTCAGAACTTGTAGATGATTTTTGAGAAAAAATGGTCAATTTGACGCAAAAAATACAATTTTGACCTTTTTTTACCTTGAGAAGGTCATTGAAGGTCAAATCTAAAGTCAGATTTGAACTTCTGAGAACTTGTAGATGATTTTGAAAAAAATTGCAGTCAGTCTTTGCCGTATTGGTTAAGATACTTTTGGTGGTGACATAACAATGAACTCGTGGAAAAGAATTTTTGTTTTATAAAACACAAAAAGAGGTAAGGGTTTGGAGTGGACATGGATTTCTATCATATTTTAATGATGTAAGAATAAAATGATGATTAGAATTCTTAAATAATTATTCAAAAAAGACTGGTGGTTTTGATTAAAATTATTATTATTACAATACAATACATGTGTTTTACCTTTGATCCTGAAACAGCCAGGTCTAGCTCAATAGATAGCGCCACGCAGGAGACTTCATCATCATGGCCGTACAGTGTCTGTATTGGCTTCTCAACAACTCCTGTTGTTACATTATTCTAGAAGAAAAAGATACATTTAAATATTTCATATCAAAAACAAGCATGTGCCAATGTGCTCGGTGATTGGTATGGATGGCAGATCTCAACAGGGTTATTCTCAACTTCCTGTTGTTTTGGATAACATGTAAAGGTGTCACTTTAGAAGAAAGTCATACCAAAACCAGTTGTGTATATAGTGAGAATAAGTATATGTATAATGGCCATGAAATGCAATGTTCAGTGTTGGGATAAAGATAATATGAAGGAGAACGCAGAATTATATCCATCATATGGCCCGATACACTCAATGGCAATATAGGTAACTGGACAATTCGGACCCTGGACAACTCGGACCCAAGACATCTCGGACCCAAGACAACTCGGACCACTTTTTAAAATTATGATTTTTATCATTATGTGTGTGTTTTTTTTTATTTATGAAAATTAAAACATATATTATATATTGTGACTTTGTATTTTGTATTAATTTGACGAAAATGTTTTATTTTAATTATTTGATGAAAATTAAGTAGAAGATATTGGAGCCAAAAACCCAAGACAACTAGGACCACTTTCTGACATTATACTTTTGGTTGTCGTTATAGGGGATTATTTGTTTAATGTTTAGCATGACATATTGTGAGTTTATATATTGTATTTATTTGATGAAGATCTTTCAATTGGTAACTTTTCAATTAACTTATTTGATGAAAGTTAAGAAGTAAGAACAGTAAGAGAATATTGAAGCTGAAGACCCAAGACAACTCGGGCCACTTTTTGAAATTTTAGTTAATCTAATTAAAACAATTTTCATCGGATTAACACAATATGTGAATTCACAATATATAATATATGTCATAAAAAACATTAAACAAAAAAATTAGAACCCCATACAATGATAAAAACCATCATTTCAAAAAGTGGTCCAAGTTGTTTTGGGCCTTGAGCTTCAATGATTTCTTACTTCTTAACTCTCATCAAAACATTAATTAAAAACAATTTCATCAAATTAACATAATATATGAAATCAAAATATATAAAATGTGTCAAAATAAACATAAATAAAATAATTAAAACCAAATATAATGTTAAAAATCATCATTTCAAAAAGTGGTCCGAGTTGTCTTGGGTCCGAGATGTCTTGGGTCCGAGTTGTCCAGGGTCCAAGTTGTCCTGGGTCCGAGTTGTCCGGAAAACCGCAATATATACCCTAGAACTAACATTTTGTGATTTTCAGTTTTTTCAATGAATTACTAAAATAACACCTTAATATTGCTGTAATAGAACTTAAAAATTACATTATGATGATCAAACTAAAACATATTTATTTTCACACTTATACTCACAAGAAGAATGATCATATATAGAGTAGTTTTTGGTAAAACTAATGCAATCAATGGAGTTATATGTGTGATAACAGTGAATACTGTTAGGATATTGGGATATTGGAAAGCAAAAATTAAAAATTTTAATTGATGAGATACCCAGAACTACTGATAAAAAAATAACATAGGGTTGTTGGTATATTGTGTGACAAAAATATTAACATGAATGGGCCAGGTGGACAAGAGAGTATTTGGTCTTTTTCTACTTCACTGGTGATCCACTCGATTACACTGGAACAGTTTCGGTAACAAAATGTCGGAACGTCGAAGGCACGATTTTTCTTTTTTTCTTATTTCACACGTTGTAAGCAAAATTCCCACGACGTTTTTATCACAAACGTGTATCAGTATTAAGAAAATGTACACATTTGCGAACAAACAGTTCCAAAGACAACGGAATCGTCGATTTAATCCCTCACTTAAGTTACCGAAATGGTATTTCGAAAAACAGTTGAGATCTGCACTTTTAACCCTTACCGTTTATGTAACGTGAGGAATTAAATCGACAATTCTGTTGTCTTCTGAATTATTTTTTTGCAAACATGTACCTTTTATAAAACATATGATACTGATACACGTTTGTGATAAAAAAAGTCGTGGGGATTCTGCCTACAACAAGCGAAATAAGCAAAAAAGAAAAATCGTACCTTCGACGTTCCGACATTTTGTTACCAAAACAAACCGTTTCGGTAACCAGCGTAATCGTGCGGATCACCAGTGTACTTATAAAGCATAACACTTTTGAACAAAGGTTGTATTTCAAGGAGCAGTCTTATCATTGTACTGAATAGAACCCAAGTTGGTAAAAACATGGGCTTTCAATCTATTGAATGTCCATGGTAAAAAACAATCAAGTTATTATTATAATATGTTCCTAAAACTTCAATTTTTAAGATATGGTGGCCATTCCTACATTTTTTGGTGGTTATTTTGAATTGTGATGACATTGAATATTCCAACTTGAGCAGAGGTCCAATGCCCATAGGCATCACCCTTTTTAATTCAAAGCAAGTCTGACAACCTGTATTTGACTTACTACCAGAAATATCCAAATTGCTTCCCTATATCCCTACATGATCTTCTCTTGTGAAATAATAACCAAGGACAATATCTGAATATTGCCACCTGACAAATGTGATTATTATACTGTATTATTACCACCTTGCCGGGCCAGTTCTAGGGGTTTTAGTGCTAGTTTAGAAAGCATTCATTTTACTATATCGACCTGAGCAATATGTGACGTCATAGTGGTGGTCAATATTGCCGGTCAAGAATGCATTTAATGACCGGCAATTTCCACGGGAAATTAGATATCGTTCAGTGTGTAAGATTTTCTTGCTGTTTCAGTCCTGGTCATTAACGGTGGTAATAATACTAATAACATCATTTCTGCGGGCAATATAGTGAAATATTGGACTGAGGGCAACATAGTGATATATTGGAGATACTATCTCATAATGTAGGTAATATAATAACAATATATAAGATATGAAACAACAAAAATCTCTTCGGGAGATTTTCCTACATTAGCAATGATAGGCAGGTGCATGTCTCTAGCTCAAATGTATTTAAATAGGGTGAAATGATTTATACTATATTTATACTATATATTTATTACTTAAATGAGACTCAGAATATTGGGATTATCCCGAGGCGAATATAACTTCCTCATTTTAAAGCACTTGTCGGTTCTGCAGAATAAGTCATGTAGTAAATGGAGCAAGTTGAAGTTATGATGAAAATTTCAAAGGAAACAATTCAAAGAATCGTTAATAGCTTGATAATGAGGCGGCTTTCTGCCCAGCAGCAGTCTTCAGTGCATATATCATAGTAGCCTGGCCAGAACAAGTCATGCCTCTCTATTTTCTCAATAACTTTCTCAATTTTGAATATATTTTCATGAAATTTTCACAGAATAAACTTTGAAGAATTCTTAACATACAAATTTTTTTATATGGTAAATGCCTGATTAATTTCATTGTTACAACCTTTTAAAAATTAATGTCATATTCTGTTGATGGGTCATTTTTGTCGCCATTTGAAAGCATCTTTTATCTCCATCAAGTATGACAATAGGCGCCTTTTATGGGACGAGCAGTATAGAGGCTTGGGATCATGAGGTCTTGAAATAGTATGGTGGATTTAGAACACTAAGAAAGATAAATGATTCCCTATCAAAGACTGCAATCAAATTTGTAGACCATATTAGGACAAAACGTAATAGGAGATTTTTCGTATCTTTTTAGAAAAAATGGGGACAGAAATGACCCATCAACAGAATATGACATTATTTTTTAAAAGGTTGTAATAATGAAATTAATGAGGCATTTACCATATAAAAAAATTTGTATGTTAGAAATTCTTTAAAGTTTATACTGTGAAAATTCATGAAAAAATATTAAAAATTGAGAAAGTTATTGAGAAAATAGAGAGGCATGACTTGTTCTGGCCAGGCTACTATAGATTTAGAACTCGGAAGATCAAAGCAAAAATCATCCTACTGGTTCATAAGTCACTTGACCAAGAACCCTTCATATTCATGAATGAAAGTTTTTTCGTCTGAACTTGGAATTAAATCTGGGGGCTCTGCGCTCATCTGCATATTTTCAAATATGACCAAGAGTGACAATTAGTGTTAATCTATGTTCAATTTTTCATTGGTCATAACTATTCAATGTTCTTTCTAAAAGGTCCATGTGCAGTATGGCAAGTGATTTTAGGCATAATTACAATGGTTTTTATTAAAATAATATGTTTTCTTTCAAGTGAAGTCCCCATGATAGTTTTCAGCATCATTTTGGTCATTGAAATTTGATATCTTCAAAACTGGACTTTCAATACCATTATATTTTTGAAGATATTTTAGACCCCTTGTTGAATAATTTTTTCATGCAATAAAAATCAGAAAAAGAGATCCTCTTTTGAGTAAATAGTATAAATATAGTATAAATATAAAGAGTAAATTCAATATTTTGAAAAAAAAATGTTGACATGGGGTCCCTATTCATAATTTTTCGAATTGTTCGATTGATTTTTTTATCATCATGGGTACTTCACTTGAAAGAAAACATATTGTTTTAATAAAAACCACTGCATTTATGCCCAGAAACTCATGGTGAAAGATATGACTGCTCTAAAATCACTTGCCATACTGCATGTGGTCTTTTGAATGAACTGTCTCATTATTTAGGAATATAGAGTACTATAATCAAATATTGAATATGTCTCTTTACTTTATTCCTTATTATTATTTCCCAAGCTATTGTCCATTCTAAAACGTGACCATTAGTACAATTTCTCAAGAACATACCTGGTTTGTAATCTGCCAGATCATAGAGGTGGTATCTCTAGAACCGGTGATCAGATGATTGCCACAGTAATCAAGCGCCAAACAAGTGATTACATCTGCAAAATAGAGGCAAAACATTTCATCACATCAACATGTACTGTCAAATTAAACTGTCAGATATATTAAATCAAACTACTTATAATATAAAACATGTCTCATCCGGATGCCACTTTGACAAGCCAAAAGTGCTCAGATTGGCAGGTGTTCAATTTCAAGTTTTTAAAAATAATTTTTATTTAACAAATCATATTGTATCTATACAATAAAAACATTTTTAACGAAATCACATTTTGTTTTGATCACCCATCCGTTCATATCAACTCTTTAAAACACAATTTATTTATTTGACTATCAATATGTTTTCATTATGCAAGGTTTAACTCCATGGTTTACCTGTATGTCTTACTGCATGACAGACAGTTTTACTCTTCACGAGGGAGTACACCCTCAAGCTGTTGTCCCAATGCCCCCCACAGAACAACACCTTCGCATCATGAGACACCACAAACAGTTTTGAAGTTATTGTCATTCCTGGTGCGAATGGTCCAGCCAGTTTTCTTTTAGCCCTTTAAAATAATAATAAACATTTACTTTATCTTTTGGAAGCTCATGTGTTCAGAATGTATCCTAAAAATGCAGTGAATGGGCTGATCACTGAATATATTCCCATTGGACATGATTGCATAAAATATTATATCGATGCAATAATATGTCATAATATATTTCATCAAATAAAATATCCCACCATATATGGAAGTAAATCTTCCAGTGGGGAAAAATGCTCTTACCTGTTTGTGACCATTGAAGGGTCCCTCTCAAAAGTGAAGTAATTTGAGATTGATTTATCATATGGTAACCAGCCATGTATTCCTACGACCCCCTCATTTGATACGCTCACCTGAATAAAAGAAAACAGCCAATTAAAATGGTCAGAATAACGACATAGAGCATGTTTTCTGTATAGCTACGTCTGCATAGGGTAAAGAATAATTCTCTGAATAAAGTATCTACATTTTCTAGCATTTTCTTAACAGGGTACAAAGTTAGCAATTTTATATATTGTAATCAAAATTTGTGTGGCACCCACCCGCCCACCTGTCTAGACACAAGCGCACAAGAATCAGTTACATAAAGATGTATTTTGTTGTTAAAACAAATAATTCAAAAATAAGCCAAATGTGTTAATTACAACATGTTATAAAACAGATTCTTGAACCCAATCAATTAACAACATGAGCAATTTTATATATTTTTAATTTAGGGGAATTAACAGTTTTTGAAATAAACAAGAATTATATGGTGCCCAGGCAGACGAACCCATGTCAATAATACATTAAAAAACTGATTTGATGTACACTGTTATTTATAAAAATAAGCCAAATGTGTTAATTACAACATGTTATAAAACAGATTCTTGAACCAATCAATTAACAACATGAGCAATTTTACATATTTTTTCTTTAGGGTAATTCACAGTTTTTAAAATAACAAGATTTACATGAGATAGACAAATGCACATCAGATATTTATGTAAAAATATTTAGACATACATGTATTTTGTTATTAAAATAATCTAAAACTAAACCAATATGTTGATAATAACAACATGTTATGAAAACAGATTTCTGAACTTAATCAATGACTCAGATGCGAGTAGATAGTTACCAGTTTCACCACCAGGTGGCTCGTTCGGGTCAGATAGCATGGCGGATATAGTTCCTTTTAACTTAATTTACATCTGTTTAAGTTTCAGTGGTTCAATTTTCATATCAACCTTATGTATCTAATAGTTATGCAAATTACAATATGTCCAGTAAAAGAAAATGTTTTCTGTCCAATAGAAGAAAAGATATTTCACTTAATGTGATTTTATAACATGGGGTATATGGGGAATCTCCCTGAACTAGAATTCACATTTTCAAAGGAAATTAAATTTCTTTAACAATTTTTGAAACCACATTTCTAGATGTACTTTTACATGTAAATTTCAAATATGACATCACTTTGAATTTTGAATATTTAATGATGTAAATCAAGATAATTTTCCCACAGAGACGCACACACAAATCAGATATATAGCATTAAAACATATTTCTGTTATTCAAATATCAAAATGTGTTAAGGTGTATTCTGTTATTAAAATTTAAAAATAAAATAAATATGTCAAGAAAAACATATAAAACAGATTTTTGAAGTCCATTAATAACAACATGAAGATTATTACATGAATTTAGGGAAATTAAAAAATAGCAGGTGGTTGCTGATGTACATGGGTTCATTAAAGATGTAGTAAGCATATTTGAATAATATTCATTTCAACATTTTTAGTTTTAAAGAAATAAATATCATTCAAGCAATTTGGTATTGAGTTAGATTCCTAAGATTTTGATGGGGACAGCACATACTGTATACAGTATATGGAGTACATCCATATGTACACAAATCATACATATGATGGGTTTTATCATTACTTGGATTAGCGATATTAGGTGTACTGTACTTTTCTTCAAGAGAAAATAACCTAAAAGATATATCTCTGATCATTTCAAATACAAGTTCTCAAAAAGATTCCAATCAAATGGTGATGTTACTGACAACTAAAGACGCACAAATATGTAAAGTCATCGATGAGACCATATGATTGGTTCTTGTAACAGAATTACCAAACAAAATAGGGAGGTTAACTTAAACATTTAAAAAAAACTTGTTGTGAATGTGTAGAATTATGGTCCACCATGAATTAGTTCTCCCATTGTAGTGTTTACTTGGCCGATTGAGTAAAAAGGAATATGGGAAATAATTGTAATTAGGTCCCTGGGAAAGTGAATTGAGAGCAGAACAGTAGCTAATCCCCAGTTGTTGAAATATTACATGCTGACGTACAGGTTCTCTTAAAAATGTGCAACTTAACCTCACTAATATTAAATATTCGGGACTTTTATTTATTTTTCATATCATCTCTAATGGGGTATATGGGGTCAAAGAGAACTATAAATCTTAACTAATAAACATTAAAAAAATATTAGTTAATCATTAATCAGGAGAAGTATGATGATGGACATACAAAACCAAATCATGTTGAATAAGGGAAATTATAAGGGATTTTACTGTGATGGAAATAAGCTTAAAACATGCTGAAATTATTTCATGTTGACTAATACCTTCCTAGTATAACATTAAGGTAGCTTGAGTGGCACTACAAATTGAATTTAGTGTCAGAATTCATTGAAAAATATAATGAATATGTCACACAAATCTAATTCATGTAAAAAACAAAAAAAGTTTCTCACCATGAAATTCATTAGTTAGATTTTTACTTCAAGATTTTATCAATTTGTAAAGTTTACACCTTAATAATACCTCGTTAAATGTAGCAGGGCAAATTCAAATCGTTCCACATGAGCTACCTTAATTTTAAAACATGCTTGAAAATGTATTTCAAATCTACATGTATTTTTGAAATAAGCTTCATTCAGAATCTGCAGCATGCTAGGTTGGTGGTATAACAAATGTCACAACATATTGTTTTAAGCTTGTTACCATGGTATCCTATAACAAAGAAATGTTCAATAATTTATTCTGAAGAAAAAAACACAAACATTTAAATTAGATTTTAGATTTCTATTTCTTGTCACCTAAAGATGGTATTCGAAGTTGATTCATTGTAAAAAGTTTCGAGATTATTGACAAAATAAAATTTAAGAAAATTGAGGAATAGATAAAAGGGCTAATAAACCTGAAATTCTCATTGTAAATAACCTTTACACATGTTTAAACATGTAACACTTTTTTAAAGTCCAACTTTTAAAATCCATTGACTTATATACATGGAAGCTGTGAAGTGGAACATCTCCAAACTTGAACATATAGAATGCATTATTGAAAAACCTGTGTAAGTGAAGTAGTCAAATTTAAAAAATCAGAGAATTTATCTCCCTGGCAGGAAACAACAACTTACACAACTTGATGATTGGCAAATCATAATAATTATTGAAATGAAATAATAACCTCCCACTGCAGTTTTGGGCATGAAAACACAACTTGATATTAAAGCAAATATGATAAACCTCCTGGAGAGACTGCTGTGGGTCTGTGGGATGTTATCCCTAGGTAATATAATCTCTATTGCAAAAATCAAGTGTCTTGGCCTAAGTTTGTAAGAGAATCAAGCACAATGCTCTTAAATCCCTGTAGCACCATTACCTCAGTTGTAAATGAACTCGCAAGTGGAACAATTTTTGGCAGAACTAAGGGCATTACACTTACACAGGTTCATGTATTATTGTATAATGTTAAATAATTTATACAATCAGTAGACTTGTAAATGAACATTCTTCTTTAAATATATCAAAGCTTGAAAGAAATCCCTCACCTAGTAAGTAATATGACTAAGCTTAGTTAAGTTCCAATTTCATTGAACTGCATTTCAATTCCACTACTTTTTCAACTTTAAATGGCAATTGATTCACTTTCTATATGAACAATCTTTTTCAAGTTTCACTGAATACAGAAAATGAGGTTTATGTAATTTATATAACAATACAATTAACAAGGCATTAACAAGACAAAATGCCATCACCTAGTTGCTCACAAATTTATTAGTTCAATCTTAGTCAGATTTGAACTTCTGAGAAATTGCAGATGATTTTGAAAAGAATTGAAGTCAGTACAAAAAAATATTTGTTTAGTTATTGAAAGTTTTTAGAATTTGTTAGAAAATTTAGTATCATGATATCTGACTATTTAATCTGATTAGATAAAGTTAGATCTCAGAATGATTTCTAATTTAAAGAGTATAAATTAAGTCAACATTTTGGGAAGGGTATACAATAACTGAATTAATTAGTGTAAAATATATTTATTTACTCACCATAGCATCAGGCATGCCATGCTGTATGAAGGACCTGGCTTGACTTCGTGGTATGGTCACATACTTAATGGGGTCAGTCTCTGAACTCACCTATTAAAAACAAACATCAAGCAAGTAAATGGATTGAAGACATGCTATGAGAAAATATGAAAGGTACATGTAGAAAATTTGAAGGTCACATAATAATGGTGATCTATATATTTGGCAGACAAGTCTTGAAAGTTCATTGAATATCAACCATCGAAAATAAAAGCATGAAATAAACAAATACAAGGCAATAACATGCCAAATGTCACGACCTACCATTTGTTACAGACACTGAACACCAAATACCAACTGCCAAACACCAAACACCAACCACCGACGACTATCCACAAAAAGTTGGAGACTCTAACAATATGTCACCACAAATGAGTACTCTCAGAAAGAACTTAAGAATATAGTGCAAGTACGGGTAATAAAACTTTTTAATTTGCTTCAGTACATCTTAAATAATTTAGAAACTACTCTCCAGTGACACTATAAGTGATTAGACGCAAATACGCCTCTTGAAAGCCTCTGAATAAACTAAAAATACCTGTAAACATTCAGGCACTGGCCAAGTCAAGTTGATTGGTAATATTGTATGAAGCTAATTAACTCAAAGATTTGACGGAGTGATCCACTTGTGTGCAGTGGAAAACCAGAACTAAATCCGATTATAGAGAGTGGGAGAATGCTGTCATCAATTTTAATCATTGACTCCACATGAGAAATATATGCTTAATTAGGAAACCAGTTCAACAGTATTTAGGTTATTGCCCAGACAGACACACTGACAAACTTAAAAGTTGGAGGGATTCCCTATTTCTACCTAACTTTGATCATTCAGAAAATCAAGAGCTGTTTGAACTGTCAATAATCTCACAAAATACTGTATATGTACTGTAGTGTAATTATTTTTAAAGTACTAATCTGGTAGTAATGAACTACATTATGATGATTTTCAATGTCTATGATCTTCTTATTTTTAGTTTCCGACGATTCTTTAAAAATTAATTAATGAAGTCAAGATCCTATTTGTAAACAGCTTATATGGGGCTTAAGAAGTAGAGTCTCATGTTTTGATTAACATTGTCCGAGCCAAAATATTCACATGAGTCATGCCTATTTCATGCCATTTCTCTCTAAAATTTGAATGAACTGTCTGATTTTCTGGCATTCTTATATAATTTAGATTGTTAACTACATTCCCATTTATTCAATTTGCTTTGTTTTCACTCTCTCTCATTTTATTTTAGATTTTAAAACATGCCTTATTTTTTTCTTTATTGTACATGGAGGTGATCTAGTCTGACCATAAATAAGCTAGATATTGAGAGAATTAATTAGTGGAAGACAGATTGATTAAGGTCTACAGTTTTTATGGTTTCTTTATTATTACATGAAACATCAGTTGACAAGTGAAAGCACCTAAGTTAATTCTATTTTTAAGGTTTATTGGACAGTATCAGATTTAAATAATAAACAGTGTTTGTAAACAATGTCCCTCCGATTTACTTTCTGTTTTCATTACAAGGGTAATCTGACTGAAAAATTGACATTTATGCTTGCTGATGAGACTTTTTCAAAATGGGGGCAAGACTTTTTTAGATTATTTCACAGTATTGTAAAATGCTTTTTAATCAAATTGCATTAACCCTAAGATTTATATCTATGATTATTTTAGTATATGCAACATTGTTTTAAAGAAATAATACATGCCTTTGTATATTTTAATTCATATTGTATAGATGTATGTAGCCAGACTGGGTAATAATCCATGTGCCACTGTTATAAAAGTGATGGCAAATAAATAAATTAAAAAAAAAAAATTTGTTGATTCACTACTGATAGCAGACACCCTACTATTCAAATAGAGTGTTCATACCCTAGCCCCAATACATTTTTAAGTTGACGTTAATCGGTGATGTCTCCAATTACCCAAATGCGAGTAGGTTTCACCACCAGGTGGCTGATTTGTGATTTTATAGCATGGGGTCTATGGGGAATCTCCCCGAGCTAGAAGTCACATTTTCAAAGAAAATTAATTAAGTTGATAAACACTTTTTAAAACCACATTTCTAGATGTAATTTTACATGTAGAATTCAAATATGATATTACTTTGACTGAATTCTACTACTCGCATCTGGGTTATTGGGATTAAATTCTCTTGATATCGAACTCTCCAGTTAAAAACAAAACATTTGGTTACAAAAATAGTTATGTAAAATAATATGCTTGGTGCAAGCTTTATTTTCAAAAGAGCTATCTCATTAAGATTTTTCAATTAAAAACCCCTTGTAAAAAAAGTTGCTAATTTATGGTACCAAAGGAGAACATAGATCAAAACATATTGATTATCAAAGAGTAATATGTGGGCTTATCATAGACATCAGACAAACAAAATGATTAGTGGATTCAAGTGTCATCTCCCTCAGAATTACAATAGCCAGTTTCATCCTCTTATCTCAAACAAAATGGTTTTCAGTGGGCTCAGATGGTGAAATAAAAAAAAGAAACATTTTTGTAAAGATGATTTAATTTTCATTACTTTTCCCAAATTTTGAAAAAAGGCACGTTGCAAATTCCTTACTCCATATTTAACCAACAATTTGACATACTTTGAAAAAACTTGAATATCCTGAATTTGTCGGAAGAAAAAATCATAAAACTGAAACTGTTTACATAGCAGATGCAAAGAAATTCAGTCTCAACACCGCAAAATCTTAACAACATAAAAGCAACATTAATGTTACTGTTACTTTAAATAGGAAGATGACTAAATTGCATAATAAATGTATTTCTACTTACAACAAAGACGCAAATATTATTATGAAAATGTGATACTTTGATGATAAAACAAGGCAAAACTGAAGTCAGGTCTGATGATGTAAGTTACAAGTAGGGACCTAATAAAATAGATTTATGCATTAGTTCAGATAAATGGCAGTTTTTCATTTGGCAGATAAATTGCTGATTAATGGACAAAGGTACAGACTCACTGATGTCAGAAATACAAAATAGTCAAACTTACCTCTACAAAGAAGGCTTTAAGGTTTTGATGGAAGTCAAACTTACCTCTACAAAGAAGGCTTTAAGGTTTTGATGGAAGTCAAACTTACCTCTACAAAGAAGGCTTTAAGGTTTTGATGGAAGTCAAACTTACCTCTACAAAGAAGGCTTTAAGGTTTTGATGGAAGTCAAACTTACCTCTACAAAGAAGGCTTTAAGGTTTTGATGGAAGTGGAAAACACTGAGGGGTTTGTCATTTTTGTTTGCCTTGTTGACAGTGTCCTCAAAGAGCAGTCGTTTAGGATGAGGCTCCTGAAAATTTAAATATTCATACGAGGGTCAATCAAAATGTTTTTTTATGGTTGCAGGATTATTGTATGCTGTTCACGTACATTGAAGATTTTCTTTCTGAAATATACCACAAATAAAACTTGATTGTTTTGTTTCACAATTGTTTGGAAATCAAAATCATTTATTTTCCTTATACTTATTGAACTCCCATAAGTTTACCTTCAGAAGCTGACAGGGTGTCTGTCCAAAGTTATTGATCATGCCCTCTAAAGCCTTCCTTTCAATAGGATTAGATATCGCATCCAGATCAACTGCACCTGAAAGACACATAGAATATCCTGTGATTTTTGGCTGTTATGATTTTTTAAATCTGTAATTGAGTGGAATCAATCATATCCATAGATTAGATAATATGGTAAACAAGACACAAGGTTAACAGTATGATGATTGTACATCACCAATGGCCATCTTAAAATTATTTCCAGCATTTCCAAAACCAAATCAGATATAGATTTTCATTAAGAAACATCCCTAAATTCAAATAAATCTTTGGCAGTTTTCTGAAAAAAGGCAGTTTGTCTGTGCAGACGGGAGGTGTTGTCAACCATCAACCCACACACCCAATCACACACTGCTTGTAAAGCAAACAGACGATCATGTAACTTTTTTAAGTACGAAATAGTATGGTATGTATCCATTCTCATAGCCAAAATAAAGATTTGAGAAAAATCCAATTATGATTTTGGGCCTAAAAAATTTGAAAGTGAAAATTTTTTCATTTGAGGAATTATTATTTTTAAAAATGGTTCCCTATATTTTATTAAACAGTAAAAGAAAACAATAAGGAATTATATGATATACACCAGCGCTATAACCTTTGAATTTGATATGTTCAGTTTGAAAATTTCAAAATTACAATGGAGTTTTATGACAATATGTCAAAATCTATAATATCTAGAAAATGTAAAAAAATCAAAATAATTTTATGAAATTGACCCTTTTAATTTTCCAAAATTGACAAAATAGTGTTCCATGCCAAATGGATTTGATCTACATGTATGTTCTCAGTTGATTTCCCTGTTATTTTAGTTAAAAGTCAATCATCGCCTTACTTATGACATGAGCATATATTCAAAGAGGCAGTGTGTTAAATATTATAGCAGTGAGTGATACAATAGATGTATCCTCATATTTTCTCTCTACAATCAGTGTTTGGAGAAATCACTCAAAAAAATTAACATGTGAAATTCCCAACATTTTTTACAACTGATTGTTTCTTAAAACAATAGATACCTTCATATGTACAATAGTAGAATACATTAAGTGCCTCTGCTGCAGCAGGTCCTTTCTGTTTGTAACCAAATATCAGGTCTATCCACTCATGTAGGTGAGAAGACACATGTTCAGATTCCTGAAAGATTCAAAGTAGATTAAATACATGTACCTGTCAATGTGTCCTTATTATTCATGCAAAGTGAGTATCCTATATACACATACAAAGGCCGATCCAGAAGTTCTGATAAAAATGCCCTAACTTTAAAATTTTTCATTCGTTTTCCACAATATTTTCAGAGATTGTATACTGTATGTATATATCTTTTATTGACTCAATGATCATGTAATATAAATGACATCAGGATATAAGGCAACTTTAATCAGGTCTCAAAGCTACCCACTTGAATGTACAAAAATGGATAAAAACAATTTTATGATTCCTGAACAATTTATGAAATGAAAACAAACATGACTGAGGTATAGTCCTTGCTTGAATCACATGTTAAGGTTTTAACTCGTGCTAGACTAACATATTAATGTTTGACTCAGTGACATAATGGTAAAATTATATCATAAAGACTGTCACACTGTGTACATTAAGATAGTGTCTATATCCGCCAATTTTAATTGGAAGCTTTGTGAAACCAGAGCTTTTCCTAGCTTAGTTTCCTAGTCTTGAAAGCTAAGCTTCAATTCCAGCTCTATTAGGGAATGACACCAGGGAATTTAATGAATAACAAGCTAAGCTACACTGCAATAAATATTGCTCTCGAAGAACAAAATGGCCCACTCGTAAATTACCCAGCATGCCTCAATTCTATAAAATCAGACTTCAACACAAGTCTGTTTTGGTATCTTAACATTAGTTTTACAATTTCTAAAAGTTAAACGATTAAACAGTTTTGGTAACTTGATGGAAATATCTCTTTTGCTGGCAAACCAGTCGCTCCCCATGCACATTCATCAGTAAGACAAGCAATACAGAACATAAAAATATGACCAAATAAAAAAGGCAAATATTACCTCCTTCATGGGTACTTACCAGTGCTTGTCGATGTTTATGTATAAAGTCTTCGGGAGATGTGGCCCAAGTAGGAAGTATCACATCATTCACTTTAGTTTTACTGATCTGCAGTTGTCCAAGATCAAAGTCTGAAAAGTATAGAACATAAAATTAAGACTATGCACGATAAAATATGTTACATTACTAATCGGGAGGTTGTGGGTTCGATTCCTACCAGGATGGAGTGTCTTTTTCACATCAGCCCTTAGCATAGGATTTGATCCTATGTTTTCAGATTAATTAATTGAATTTTCTGAACTTTTGAAAAACACAAAATGTCACGAAAATTAAATGGTTAGATCTCAAGAATTGATGTTAGCGTGGAACGTGACTACTAGCAAGTTGTAATAAAATACAGATTGATCAATTTCCTTTAGATTTGGTTATGTTTATGTGATAATTTGGTGATAATTCCTAAATAATACAATCAGATATGTTATCAACTGGAACGGTAATCTAGTGGGATAAATATCATGATTTTGCCTTTAATGATACAGGAAACAATCTTCTATATAAAGTAGTACTGTATGTGACAGATAGCATACTTTTAAGTTATACTCATTACCATGACAACTGGATGACATCTCATTCCTCCTCAAGTATCAAGATGAAAAGATATTTCTCGTAACTTGACTTTAGGAGTGTGACATGTACTATACTTAAATCAATGAAATGTGTAACAATATTTTTCATGGATGCACCACTTTGTGTGTGCCATGTTACAAAAGTAAAATTCAATAGCTAAATGAAACAATAACACAAGGCATAAACATGCAAAATATCACCACCTGCCATTTGTTAAAGATGCTGAACACAGACCACCAAGCACCAACTACTGGACACTGTCCAAAGAAAATTCTTGTGGTGACATGAAAGTCACAATGGTCATAAGTTTTATGATGAACAGCAATTTCATCATACAACAAACAATCTAAATAATTAAATCTCAAGTACAGCGTAGACAGAACAAATCTACAAATGGTGCATTCTTCAATATTAATTTATGTTTCATTAATTTTTCATGCAAACCTTTCAATGATAAATAACATAAAGAATTGAATCTTGCCACCTACTGTATAAGTGGTATTTAATCCGAATGGTTAATTTGCCGAATGGTCAATGGGCAAGTTAAATGATTAGGCAAAATTACCACTTATACATTAATCTCATACTTACGGTTGTGATTCTCCAAGAATTCATGTGTGTAGAAGAACTCCGGAATGAGTTCCTTTACATCATTGGGGTTCTCCATCAAGGACTTCCACGTTGCGGGAATGGAGTGAAACTGGCGATCAGCTACGTCAAATCTAAAACAGTTATGAAGACAAAAGTGAAATATTAACATGCAAATTGTCACCACCTGCCATTTGTTACACGTTCCGATCACTGAATGCTGTTACAGACACCAAGCAACAACAAACACAGAATACCATTCACAAATGTTACAGACTTTCACAATATGTCAACACTTGTGGTGGTGACAAAATAAACTGAAATAAATGAAAAAAATATGCAAGGAATAAAGTAAGTCACCAATCCAAATTGTATATAAATGCTAGAGAAAGCAGTTTATTAATTAACACCCTTGGTATATGCAGCTACCGATAATGGACGGGGCAGGTGTGACAACGTGACAAGGTGGAGGTCTGGAGGAATGCTATGTTATATTGAAATCAAACTACAAATCGGCAACTCCACGGAGTAGCAAATCCCAACGAACACGAGATAAATAATAAATCTGTACGTTCACAATGTAATATTTACCATCTACTCTTCTCTTCAATAAACACTTGAGATCATTGTAGTATCATGTAGCCATACTTAAAGATATCTCAAGTAATGGCGAATTCCCGCTCTTGGCAGCCATTTTGAATTTTCTGAGGCACAAATCAGAAAAATGATACCATATTTATGATCTACTGGTGAATTAATATGACGTAATATTGTTTTTATTTAATTGTTTTGTAGCGCTTCAGTTCAGGCCATCTCGAAAAAAATCTTTCCACCAAATATGGAGAAAATTCATCCCCTAGTATTCGAGTTATCTTCCGGACAGACAAACTGGTGAACTGACGGACGGATGGCTTCACTATATCCCTACTGAACTTCTTTCGTTGGGATAATTACTCTAGTGTGTTTGGAACTCAACCAATTTTTCATCGATTTTTAGACAAAATAGACAAATTCTTTAAACATACATATTCAGGCTGTGGCACCCACCTAGTCCATTATCAGTAGCTGCATATACAGGGTGTCCAAAAAAAAACAGGACCGTAAGAAAGTTGAATAACTCGGTCAATTTTGGATATTTTGCCTTGAAATTCCAGAATTATTTAGTCAATTCAATGTGAATTTTGCTGTGAAAGTTTGATAATAATCTACCAATTGAGTCAAAAACTACAGCTCCTTACAAAACATGCCCCAAATGTGCAAATCTCATCTCTATGCACAATTCAATCCGGCGAACAAAGCTGTTGATGATCCTCCTACACACATGTCTTTTTGAATGGACAAGTTTGTTCCAAGAACAATTGCTACTGGGGCTTAAATCCTCCTGATGAAGTGTTACAGCATCCATTGCATTCTGAACAATGCACTCTCTGGGTGACAATGAGGAAACATGGATTCATCAGTCCCTTTTGGTTCGAAGGTGACTGGAGACTTGCTATCACCATGAACAAGGACCAGTAAGTTCTCACCAAGTTTTGGAGGTCACTAAGCACCAGAAGAGACATCTAAGGAGATAATTAAGCAGTGGTTTCAAAAAGCCAATACCACCCCAACACTGCAAATGATATGCCGAAATGGTTTAGGCAATGCTTTGGTGGTCAGCTCATCAGTTGCAGAACGCAAACCATATGGGCAGCTCATTCGCCTGATCTAAATCCCCCAAATTTTTATCTTTGAGGATTTCTCAAAGTCAATGTGTATACTTACAGGCCCCTAACAATCTTAAGAGGGCAATAACTACCCCAATATTTACCATCCACATTAATGTGTATAGGTAAGGGTCATTAACAACTTTGTTCGCAGGATTCGTTTGTGCGTAGAGAGGAGAAGTGCCCAATTTGAGCATGTTTTGTAAAGGACTGTAGTTTTTGACACAATAAACAGTTTATCATCAAACTTTCAGAACAAAATTCACATTGAATGAACTAAATAATTCTTAAATTTCAAGGCAAAATATCTAAAATTGACCGAGTTATTCAACTTTCTTACGGTCCTGTTTTTTTTTGGACACCCTGTACCAAGGGTGATTAAGAAATTAAGTAACAAGTAGACCCCCTCTTAACTCAAACCCTTCTCTAGCTGACCAAATTTTAGACCTACCTCCCACTCTGTAACTGGATATGCAAAGTAGTAAAAGGTTCAAGTCTCAGCAAGAAATGCATGACACCAGCAGCATTGGAGTAATGGGTACCATAGTGAAACTTCTCAATGGTGCCAGTCAGATCCTCAAAGTTATTAAACCTACAAAAAGTCATTTTCAGTTAATGCACAAAAATGCATATTTGTTTTAATTGTTGTAAAAATTAGTTTTTTCTGGATTAAAATAAAACAAAAATATTAAAGGCACATTTGAAGTAAGGAAAATCTGATTATTTCATTAATTGCTAGGACATTAGGCTTGAGGTATTCGTTTTTAAGACAAGTTTTGCTGTTTTGAGATTTTGCAAGGCAATTTATATTAGTGGTATTCTGACTGATTACAGGGTTGGTCAGATGGATTATCATATCATTTGTAAAAAATGTACTTACTTTTCTCTGACCTCCTCTTCATTTTTAGGGTTAACAACACCAATGGGCTTGGCTAGATCTCTGTAGACTTTAGGGTCTTCAATGTCCAATGTCTCAGAGGTATAGTCAGCTAAGATCCAAGGAAACTGAAATGTAAAAACAAAGTTTTGACTCTTTTAAATCAGACAGTGCACATATATACATAATTGATAATCCATTCACTTGTATTTGGGATATCAAAGATAATCCCTTCCCGAGCAGAGGTCCTTTCGTCATCAATCAGTGTTTGAGATATTCCCCAAACACACTGACAGACAAACGGATGGATGGCTTTTCTCTATCCATCTTGACCTTCTTTCAGTTGGATAATCAATTCATATACTTCTTTACCTGCAGGAGTAGGGTTGCTTAAAAGTATTAGATCTTGAGCTTTAATGTGATTTTAGAAAATAAATATGATGAATGACTTAGAGCTTAAAGGCACCATATGTCAGTTAACATGGGTAGAGGAAATTAAAACTACCATTTATTCATAGGCACTACATTTATTTTATGCTTATCTATAGACAGAGTACCTATTTCACTTGTCATTGCCATTTTCCAAATTTCCAGAAATTGGTGAATTCGATATTTTGTAATTTTACCAACACACTACCCTACCTCAATTGACCCTTTCCATATAAATGGAAAAATAGATGGCATCATGGATGTTGGTAGGGCTAGAATACATGGCAGCCTATAGCAAGAGTCACTTATTTTCCTGATTTAACAAGTAATTACATTTGGATCAACTTAAAAATCCATTAGAATCTAACTTAGATCTTATTGACATGTGGATTGTGATTTCACATTAAAATTGTAATCCCTTCAAGAGTAAATGAACTTTTAAAGGTTTTTCAACATTGTGTCAATAATGATAATTTAGCCCGAACCTTTTTTTAGAAAACTTGAAAATCTTTAGAATTTGAATAAAATACAAATTAAAGTTTTTTTTGATAGAAAATTACACATAGAACTCAAATATGCCACCAAATAAAAAAAATGTTCTAAAATCTCATTAAAAAGAGACTTTAACGAGATTTCAAAGCTGTATGGAAAAGACTCTATACTATAGCCTGTATTTCTTCAAAAGGGATACAGGCTACAGTGAAGTTTCAAATGGAGTGGGAGTGGGTATTTCTATCTCTGTCTATATGTCTTTTCTGGAAATAATACAATGCAAACTGCTCGATGAATCTATAAATGAATAGTAAAACACTTGAAATCTATGCAAAACTAAAAAAATATGGAAATAAACAAACGTCTCACATTTGCAACTCTACTGTAGTCTGTAACCCATTTTAAGAAAAACAGGCTATATTAATAGTTTGGGGGTAGGGTAGTGTGATCAAGGAGTATGTAGAACTGACTGTGTGAAGACAGGTCCTTTATATGTAGAGGTTGGTGGCTAGATCTGATTCTGACTTTAGTATGTAAACAACTTTCAATGTGTCAACAGACATGCTTTCATGTTGTACATGTTGTGATCATGAGGCACTAATTCTTAATAACAAGTATGTGGTTAATTACAATTTCTTGCAATTGATAGTGTCAATTACAGATGAGAAATTCATTTACGACTTGCGGAAAAGGCCCCTTGATTCTTCTCACAAGCTTCAAAGTGATAAAGGAAATGAGAGACACTGCATGCTTACAAACAGGAACCCGACAGTGTAAAATACTCATTAGAATCATTCATTGTATTCCATACTACTATACAGTATATGTAAATGCTAGAGATACTGAAAAATCTAATTTCAGCATAGAAAAATCCCAATAAACAATATTTATGACTAAAACTAAAAGTGCTTCATGTATTTCAATAACAAGGTTAATAAAAACTCATCAGGGATTTATAAATAAATCCTTGGATGATGAAGGGACATTAATTCCTCAAGAACGTACATATCATCAGTAATATCTTCAGTAATGAGCATGAAGGTTTATATAATTACCTGCCAATCTCTTAGATAAGTTTTTGAAGAATGTAATTGCATTTGATTTAATATAATTATCTAAGATTCAATGAAAAATGCACATGGTGAACAATATCTTGAATAATCTTCCTGCATATTTCGAAAATAGGTTTACCAGAGAGGGTGTTAGACCAGGCAATCATGTCTATAGCCAGAATTATAACCATTTTATCCTCTATAAATCGCAATGATCTTTTAAATGTGAGGTGCAGCACCCAAGGGTAGATATTTATCGAAAGGATGCATGAAATTACAAAATGCGTCACTTTTATCACAGTGTATTGGTACTCTATTATCACCTACTTGATTTCTTTAGAAATTAGTGGGTTGGTTAGTGGGTTGGTGGTAAATCGGCGATTACAATATGTACAATAAATATTTAAAAAGTCGTATTTGACTTATCTAACAGACAGATGGATTGAGAAGTTCCCTAGATTCAACTAAATTTTCTTTGATGGGATAAAATAAAAATGCATGACAAGGAAATTAATGTCACAATTTGAGTGTGGCTCAATAATATATAGGTATGACAGAACTCTTATAAATAATCAGGATAGATTCCCGCAATCTGAATTAATCAACAGCTTCCTAGTTTTAAGGCCATACATCAGAGTTCCCTGTCATGGCTTAATTAAACTATTTGTTGAAAGAAGGATTACATTGTGTACTATTAGACCAGCTATCTAGTATATCTATATACAGACACACTTAATCTGACACATCAATTTCATAATCTTATCATCACTGCAATATTTCTGTTTTACGAAAAATTGCTGACTCCTTTGCATTCCGTAATATATAATCTCTGGCTTTACCCTCATGCTATATCTGTCACTCTCGTCTGGTAAACACATCAATAAAATAGACACTGATTTAAGATGCACTCTATAAAACAAATTTATAATTCAGTATCTTTATTCATATACTTGAGACAATATGGTATGTACATATCATAATTATACAGAACAACAGACATGCAGTGATTTAATGATTCATACTATAATTAAAATATTTTCAGTAAACAAAGAACAGGATTTCAATTAAAAATAACAACAGGTTGTTTTCAGAATAATTGATTGTGGTATTATTTGATTTATGATTCATTTGTTCTTAGGTATAGGGATTTGTCTCGGAAATGAATAAAATGGCCTAAAATGGTTTGAAACTCAATATACCACACAATCTAATAAAACGGAACTTAATTTCAGTTGATCCTCAAAAATATTGCACGACAAATTTGCTCTTTGTTGAATCCCTGTTTATCTCCTTCTTTAAAGGTATACTCCTTCCAAGAATATCTTTCTCCTAATATGGTAGCTATAACCACACATATATTTTCCATATTTAGCAAAACACAGAAAAATGTTTTGATATGGTCAATTGCTCAATTCCAGTAGGCTGCCATCTTTAAAGATTTCACTCAGGAAGTGATGTCATCGACTTTCAACTTTTCACATAGCATTAGGTAAGGAGCTATTAAGAATTATAAAACCAGCAGAATATTTTTTTTTAATTTCATATATGATTTAATCCAAGCTGACAAGCTCTGAAAATATTGTTGCACATAAAGTATACATGTACTGTTATCAGGCAAGGTTATAAAAGTTGAGATTCGATGACATCACTTCCTGAGTGAAATCTTGAAAGATGGCAGCCTGCTGGAAATGAGCACCACATTTTGAAATGATCAATATTGACTATATTAAAACATTTTCCCTGTTTTGCAAAATATGAAAAGTATATATATGATTATAGTATCATATCATAAAAAGGAATGTCCCTTTAAGTCCCTCCTTCAATGAGGTAATACACGACAAAAGACTGTTCATTTACTTAATGATGTGACTCCTGAATCTAGTTAGCATTTGTAACACTTGTTGTTGTGCCGATTTCATTGTCAATGCCAGCACACTTGAGTGTGCGTAACATGGCATGACGAAAAGTCTTGTGCCGTAGAGCGTAGACCCATGGATTCATTGCACTGTTACACAATGTAAGCATGGAAATAAATAGTCCAAAACTTTGTAGCCATACAGACTCTATTTCAAGTCGAAAGGAGCTAAATATAGTGAAAGGGAGATAGGTAATGAAGAAGAGTCCAACAATCAATAGTAATGTCTTTGTATACTTCTTCTCCATTTTTACCTTTTCCTTGTTTGAATCAGAGAGAACAATAATTTGAGCGATTTTTTTCTGCTGTTTCCATGCAATGTATCCTATCATGATACAACTCACAAGGCATACCAACATAAACAAAATGACATGCCACTGGAGGATTTTGTAATAGCCAGGAACTATGATAGTATATACAAGACAGTTACCAGTGGCAGGCGTCCAGATGTTAAACTTATTGAGAAACATGAAAAAGCTGATGAAGATTATATAAATCCACATACTGACAGCAATCACCTTCAATGTAAAGGATGTCAGGAATCGAGCTTGCTGCATTGGCCATTGAATTGTTATGAATCTTAGCAGCGATACGATGGCAAGATGAAAGATGGAGACACCTGCTAAAACAACAACGATGAATGTGCGAGCCGTGCACAGATAGCGTTCATTTATATAATTGTAGTTGATCGGAATGAAATGATAAACAGAGCTGACAGGAAGGGCGAGTAGACCTACTAGAAAATCACAGATGCTTAAGCTCATCAGAAGAATGTAGCGCTCTGACTGCAGTGCTCTGCTTTTTGTGTAACTAAGCAGCACAACACCATTTGGCAGCACTGTCATTATAGCCACAATCATTTCAATAATCAAATGACACATCTTTAATCCTTCAGGCATATTATGTGGGTGAATTATTTCTGTATTGTTAATGTTTGTAGCACTCATGTCAGTTGCATTTAAGTTTGCTGCATTCATGTTCATTGTTATTTAGCAGTTATGTTCACGTTTGTAGCATTCATTCCGAGTAATTACTGAAAGTACTTATACTTAAACAGCGGCAACTCTTTGCAGTCCACCCCACCCGTTTATTCTGCTGTGTTCTGCTGCGTTTTGAACTATTACATGTGTCCCCTCTGTTGTCTAGCCTCGATAATGTATTTCAATTCCTTATCTTATTATTTATACCTGGTTGGTTACAGGTGTGAAAAGTAATTAATTTCCAATTCAAGAGTCAATTGTGAAATATTCCAGCGTAACAATCATCAGAAATAATAAAACTAAACTCCGTGGCTTGATTTCAAATATTATAACAAATTCAGTGTCTTGATTTCTTATTTTTTATTCCTTATAAATCTGAATAATACAGCATTTTATATCCAGAGTTTATCAACCAACATCCTTTTCAGTCAGTTTTCAGTTTGTGAAATGTAGTTTCAAGTCACAGGTCCTAGTACTCTGTTATTGTAAGGTAATTGTCTAAATCCAATCTAGTTCAGCAACGGTACGTATTGTCTTCCGTTAGTGCCTTGAAGTAATTTACTTCAATCATATAGCTCATCTCATCATACTTTTACACATATTGGGCATGAAAAAATGGTTTCTTAAAATAGCACAAAAAGTTCAATCATCTAAGTTGAGATTCCCAATTTCCACCAAATCCTCTGATTGGTTCTCAAGACACCACTAGCACAATGTAATATCACATTTCAAGATTGTAAGATTGTCTTTTATATGTTGTCTTATTTTTGATTTGTTTTTTCTATAGCCATAATCATTGTTCACTTGAAAATCACTGGGAAATAAATGGGTTTAAAAACAACCACACTGTAGAAATATGCTAATTACATTTGCAATTCTATGAGGTGTAAATATCTTATACAATCCTGTCTTTCATTAAAATGAATTATTCCCAATGATGCAGTTAATCATCGAAGACATATACCATAAAACGTAACAGTGTTGATTGGATACTAAGTTTAATCACAGATGTAATTAGGATGTACCTATGCAATAATGTTCTCTATTGTGAAGCCTAAACTATGCTATTTTTCTCTAGAACTTTAAATAATTGCATATTTAAGAAAGCGCAACAAATCTGATAAGACAAAATAATCTAAGCTCAAATATTTTTAAGTGAAGAGAGCAAATCTCAAGAATTCAAACAAATACAAGTATAAAAGCAAAATATATATAGATAATGGGTGTCATGATATTCTTTTCTGATTTCAATTATTTCTTATTTTGATTTTCAAATGTCTCAATGACATTTACTCTTGTTTGGGGCTAAGTCTGTCTAAATTTTCATGAAATAGGCTTACTTATCAATACATATTGCAATATCCTCTCCCATCACATCCAATTAACATCCAATTTGTTAATAGAGATTCCTTGCTTGTTTGATCGGATTATATCTTGACAGACAAAACCTTCCTCAAATAGTACATAATGACACCCAGCATGGATGGTGCTTGAGTCTGGGAAAGTATCAATAATGTTGTAAGAAACAAACAAATATATTTGTGTAATAAAGATTATTTATCAAAGATGTAAAGATGTTTCATGTCACTTATGACAACCAAGCCGATATTTTCTCTCCTATCCGGCACATTTTCCTTAAGATCAAAATGCTAGGAATTGAAAATCTGGTTAAAAATGCGCTGGACTCTGGATATCTTCTGTCGAAGAGGTCATGGAGACTACAAATTGTCAATGATGTAAGATCCTTTGAGGTCGGGCAATTTTTCTTACAATGCTCATGTTATGGCAAACTTTTATACCTACGTGAATATGTTACAGACTTAAAACCTTGCATATGGTGGTTGATTTGTCAGAAATATCCCAAATGTCAAAGCAAGTGTAAAACTATGATGCAATTGTTATGTAACTCCCATGTATCAAATACGAAAAACTTCAATGGTTCAAAACAATGTATATTGTGTAACCTTTGTGAAACTGAAACAATTGAACACTTTATATTAAGATGCCCTATGTATGAGCCATATAGGCATAACATATTTGAAGCCCTTGGCTGTCGTGGTGACAGTATGAATGTTATTATGAAGAAAGTTTGAGGTCTTTCAGATGTTTCATGTGATACGTTAATAATTGTATCATCATTTGTACACAAAACGTACAATCACAGAGCCAACCTGTTGACTCTGCTTGACACATAATTTCTCTATCACTTATTTTTATGTTTTCCAAAACAACAACTTTTATCACATAATTTAATCTTATCCTTGTATATTATATTTTATATGTAAACTATATTTATATTAAAATGTATTCTCTCATATAAATGAGGCAATAAATATACAATACAATACAATTACATATACTATCATTATATGTGCTGGCATCAGGGTATTCTATGACACCCACTTGCATGAAGTTGCACGATAATGTGGATGGTGCTTGAATCGAGTAAAAGAAGGAACATAAGGAATTATAGATTTTCATTACCATTTATCCTTGAGTTTAAACATCTTATAAGTGACATCAACATTGTATTTTGTTAAAACATATGTAAATTGCCACTTAAAATCATGTTTGAATTGAACAAGACACATTGATAAATATCACACTTTGAGGAGCAAAATGATCACCATGTAATTTACCCAACAAGCCCAAAACCTAACAAGATGTTGACCTTGGTCTACTCTGTGTATCATAAAAAAACATGGAAACCTGAATTTTCTTCATATTTTTGTCATTTTATGAAATTACTTTCTGATATTCATCACATTTGTACATCATTTAATTTCGTACCACCCTACCATATTTCATTACCATGAGACTGATGGTCACAATGTTGCAGCAGTTTGAAGAACATGCTCCATGTGGCCATTATCACATCGTAAGCAAACCTGCACATTTTCAATGACCTGACTGCATTCAACAGCAGGTATTCCCTGAAGGATACAGTCTATCTTTCCCCAAAGGTAGAAGTGAAGATGGAACATTCTGGATGACTTGTGCAGGTTTGCCTAAAGCGCAATATATACATGCAGTGGCCACTGCAGTATGTTGTTTAAAGTGTAACATTGTGACTATCAGTCTGATGGTTATGAAATATGGCAGAATGTACATGTAGGAAATTGGATGATGGACAAATGTGATAAATATTAGGGAGTTATTCCCTTGACAAAGATTTGAGGAAAATGACGGCAGGGTTTTCATTTTTTGACAACCCTGTACTAATCTAGTAAGTTGAGTAAGACATTATCTATTCCTGGAAAGGTATAGGAATATAATGTTTTGTTTAATTTTACATTTTTAGTTAAACTAACTTTGATTATATAAGTACAGTATATCATCAAGAACTCATTCATGGCTTGCTTGAGAGGTTTTTGAGGTTGGGGCATTTCCTTTTTCTTAGTGTTGTATCCCATGTCTTTCTTGGTGGCATGCCTCAGTCATATTTGTTCTTCCCAAAATCGAGAGCAATATGGAGCATAAAGCATATTGATTTTGTGAAGCTACGATCGACTTACACCCACAATGGAGTAAATCTTAATACACAAGTTAAGTTCCAAGTTATCAATATGTCATGTTTACATTGCAATCAGTTCACCAAAATGCCTTCTGAACCAAGGCTGAAGTATTTGCGTACTTTATATGCAGCTAATAACTCAAAAATAAGCCTTTTGAAACTGGTCAATTTTGAGTTGCTTTTGCCAGATCACCTTACTTTGGTCCTTTCTTCTCCTTAATTGAAAAGCCTCCACCTCCCTCCAAAAAGTACCTCTTCTCAGCATAGTAAAGGGGTCTTCCATTTATTCATTTACAGGTTCAATGCTATTGTCAATACCACCAGGAAGCTTGAGTGTGCGTAACATGGCATTACGGAATGTATCATGCCGAAGAGCGTAGACCCATGGATTCATTGCACTGTTACACATTGTTAGCATGGAAATAAACAGTCCAAAGCTTTGTAGCCATACAGAGTCTATATCCAGTCTTAGAGAGCTAAATATAATAAATGGAATGTATGTTATAAAGAAGAGTCCAACAATCAACAGTAATGTCTTTGTATACTTCTTCTCTTTTTTTACCTTTTCCTTGTTTGCATCAGAGAGAACAATAACTTGAGCGATTTTCTTGCTTTGTTTCCATGCGATGTATCCTATCACAAGGGAACTGATGAGACATACTGACATAAACAAAATGATATGCCACTGGATAATTTTATAATAACCAGGAACTAAGATATTATATACAAGACAGTTACCAGTATCAGTTGCCCAGGTGTTGAATTTGTCAAGAAACATGAAGAAGCAGATGAAGATACAATAAATCCACATACTGACAGCAATCACCTTCAAAGTAAAGGATGTCAGGAATCGGGCATGCTGCATTGGCCATTGAATTGTTATAAATCTCTGCAGCGATATAACGGCAAGATGAAAGGTGGAGACACCTCCTAAAGCAACAACAATGAATGTGCGAGCTGTGCACAGATAGCGTTCATTTATATAATCATAGTTGATCGGAATGAAATGATAAACAGAGCTGACAGGAAGGGCGAGTAGACCTACTAGAAAATCACAGATGCTTAAACTCATCAGAAGAATGTAGCGCTCTGACTGCAGTGCTCTGCTTTTTGTGTAACTAAGCAGCACAACACCATTTGGCAGCACTGTCATTATAGCCACAATCATTTCAATAATCAAATGACACATCTTTAATCCTTCAGGCATATTGTGTGGGTGAATTATTCCTGTATTGTTAATGTTTGTAGTGTTCATGTCAGTTGCATTTATATTTGTAGCATTCATGTCCATTGTTGTAGCATTTATGTAAATATTTACAGCAGTTATGTTCATGTTTAAAGCATCTATATCCATATTTGTAGCATTCATTCTGAGTATTTACTGTAAGTACTTAAACTTAAATAGAGGTAACTGTGAAGTATTCTCATCTGTTTATTCTGGTGTGTTATGATGCGTTTTGAAACGTCACAAATTCAGTGTCTTGGTTTCTTATCAACCCACATCCTTTTCAATCAGCCTCATGCTGTTCTTTGATTCCATAGCAATAATGCTTGTTCACTTAACATCACTGCATGAGAAACAACTGATAACGTACATGTAGAAATATGGTAATCTCATTAGCAATTCTAAAAGGTGTTAATATATTATATCAAACTAGAAAAATAGCAAATCCCACGGAACAAAACATTATTTGATCTGGCCATCTAGAAATTTTTTTCTTGGGCAGAGCTTGTTTGTCCCAAGGAATCAACATATAAAATGTGATCGATATCTGTCAATTAGCATTAGAGTTAAACTGAAAAATGGCAGCCATTTTTAAATTCAGCCGCCATCTTGAAAATGTTTTGTCGAACAGAAGTACTGTGTTACTTGGCATCATCATACAAAATCTAATCCAAAACCTTTCACTGGTATTATAGTTGTCAAAGATTATGTGTTTTTTTTTATAAAAATATGGCGACCATTTTGAAATTCAGTCACCATCTTAAAAATTCTTTCTTGAATATTGAAAATGTGTCCATAGGCATCATCATATAAAATTTGATTTTGAACTAAATTTGTTCAATGGTATTTGAGTTATCAAAGATTATATTTTTACGATAAAAATGGTGGCCATTTTGAATTGAGTAGCCATATTGAAAATTCCTTATATAGCAGAGGTACTACACCCATAAGGCATAAGTCTATAAAATTCTAATTAAATCTGTCAACCGGTATTTGAATTATTGTCCAGACACACAAACGGATGGACAGATGGACGAACAGCAGCTTTCTGATATCTCCCTCAAACTTCGTTTGGTGGGATAATAGGACTTTCTTTTCTAGTGATGAACATGGTAAGTACTATTTCTTGGTGGTAGAATAACTAGTCAAGAACAACAGCAACTTGTATATCACTGAAAGTCAACTTGAAAATTGACAGTTGAAAGTCGAATCTCCGCAAACAAAAAATTACCGTATTAGCCGTGATTGACACCTGTGTGTAAGTCAAAACAGTTCAAAAAGTTTTCCCTATTAGCGCCCATTTTCAACACATACCGAAACGAAGTGGCTAGATTACAGGAAAAATCACTGATAGACATCAAAATAATTGATCCGGACTTAAATTACCAACATTATGTACAACTACTTATGGTGAAAAGAGTGACATATTCAAGCTAGAATACCTTTTGAAAAACTGCAAAAATCTACTAAAATCGGCAAGTACTATATTATGGCCCACTGGATTTCTTACGTTTGACCCCAATGATCGTTGATTCTCAACCCAGGGACTCGCCCTCAGGCCTCCAAAAGTCTGGGGGGAGCGCTAATAGGGACATGGGCGCCAATTATGGCTAATACGGTATGTATAATTTATTTCACATAAATAAGTATTTGCTTTGAAACAATTTCTCAAATTGTGTAAATGGTAACCCTTCCTTAATCCCAAGGATTTTCTCTTTGAGGAATTTCCCATATAGTAATCCAATGCATGGTATAGTTCCAAGCATTTTTTGAGATAACAGGAAAGTTAATCATTAATTTAATACACACCTCATTGGCATGGGGTATAAACCAAAATAACCCAATAGGATACTATAATAAAATACCCTGATTGCATTTTCTTGATCATTAAGAAACATTTATTGAATTTGGAAAAGGATATTCTCTTAGGATACATATATATTCCACCTAAAGGATCAACAGCCTATACAGAAGAGGGACAAAATGGAAAAATAAGACTTACCTTATTGATATTCTGGCACAATATAATGCCAGAATGGGAAATTATTGTGATTTCATTGTAAATTATGATCCACACTTCATAAATATACGAGTAAATGAAGATTTATACCAAACTGATAATTTTGACACTGAAAGACAATCAAAGGACCAAACAAGAAATAATTTTGGTGTATCCTTATCAGAGTTCTGTTGTACTTTCAACATACATACCTTAAATGGTCAGTTCAAACCAGATTCATAGGTGAATACACCTGTTACACATGAGGAAATGGGTGCTCAGCTGTAGATGTAGCAATCGTCAGTACTTGTTTCTACGATATAACTTACATATTTGAAGTGCTTCCTCTGGCTCTATCTGACCACTTACCTATAACTGCAACTCTTAAATGTATGCCAAAGCACCATACCACACATCCAGTAGAAAATTATATTGGTAGACCACGGGTGAAATTAAAATGGAATAGGCAGAAAGCTGCTGATTATTTACTTAAACTTGAACAAGAATGTAACAATGACAGTGAACATTTTATTGATCTAAATGCACAACTAGACAAAAACAATGTAAATGGAGCAGTAAGTGCATTAACAAAGATTATTCACAGTACTGGCTCTGAATTGCTTAAGATAACTAAAAAACACCAGAAAACAGTGAAAACAGTGAAAACAGTGAAAAATGAATGGTGGAATGACAGCTGCGAAATCCTCAAAAAGAGGAAAATAGGACCCACGGTCCTGTGCTCACACAGTTTGGAACCTTCAGAGGAATGTATATCCTGACTTTCAAACAAAAACATTGATTTGGATTTGAAGTCTCGAACTTTGAGAAACTTAGACAGCACAGTGGTGTGACCTAGTTTGATGACCTTTGACCTTGAAAATTTAACTTATTTAGAGCTCAGTAAGGTCTTTTGTGATTAAGCTGACCAAAATTAACATCCAAAAATCAATTTGAAAAATCAACTTTTTTGACCTTTCAAAGGTCACTGAAGGTCAAGTAAAGGTCAAATCCTAAAACTAATGTCAGATTTGAACTCCTGGTAACTTTTAGATGATTTTCAAAAAAAAATTGGTCAAATTGAAGCAAGTTGAAAAAAACCTTATTTTTTCTGTTTTTTTTACGTCAAATATCTCAAAAACGGTAAAAATTTAATGCTGACATATATTGAGCAATATGTAGGGAATGCTTAAATCTAATTATGATGTAATTCACTGCAAGAAATGATCAAGTATAAGGCAAACTTTGAGAAACGTGTCAATCACAAAACCTGCCATTGACTTTATACATGAGAAAGTTTCCTGAAAATGACCGAGTCCTACTTTTTGTCAAATTTTATAGAGTAAACACCAAAAACTGTAATTCGAAGAGCTTTGAAATCTTCAGAGGACATAAGTTGCATATACAGCAACTACTACAAGTTATTTGAAAGTTCTACTTCAACAAAGTGTCTAGTATTTACAGAAAATTTGACTTTTTGACGTCAAAATCAGCAATTTCTCGGAAACCAGGCGAACTTGGGAAATGGCGTTGATAGGTCAAATAGGCATTATGGATATGCATAAAATGACTGTGGATATGACTCAATCCGAATAGCAGTTTTAATTTGTGCGGCCAATGTTGACGGACAGACCAACGGACGGACGGACGGACGGACCAACGGACGGACGGACCAACGGACAGACGGACGCCTGGTCGATCCCATAGGCTCACTGTGTGAGCCAAAAAATCATTTGCTAAATATATTCAGACAATCAAATGATATGGATGATTTTCACTTACATAATCAATGTAAAAAAAGAATTTAAAGCACTTCCACTTTGTCAAAAATGTTAACTTAATTCAAAAATCAAAAACAGCTCAGAATTACAATGAATAAACGCAAGGAGCACACGCGTCTCAAACTCGCAACCTCGTGGTTACGGCCCCAATCGCCTAGCCTAAACGTGCTAGCGCTCCAGCCCTCTCAGCCAACTTGACAACCCCAAAAAAAGGTTGTTTTGTTAGTCGATCTGACTAGAGGCAGCTGATGTTAACACTCAGACACACCAGAGGAAGCACCCTACCCTTTTTTTCCCTTTGGCATTTGTGCTTATATATTACGCCACACACACACGTTGCTCAACTGTCCTTAAGAACCCAGACGGGTCAATACCTCAACTGTCCTTAAGAACCCAGACGGGTCAATACCTCTGCAACTGAAAGCTCAGACAGTGGTCATAAATGAATAAGCGCAAGGAGCACACAAGTCTCGAACTCGCAACCTCGTGGTTACGGCCCCAATCGCCTAGCCTAAACGTGCTAGCGCTCCAGCCCTCTCAGCCAACTCGACAACCCCAAAAAAAGGTTGTTTTGTTAGTCGATCTGACTAGAGGCAGCTGATGTTAACGCTCAGACACACCAGAGGAAGCACCCTACCCTTTTTTCCCCTTTGGCATTTGTGCTTATATATTCCCACACACACACACGTTGCTCAAGATGCAGCTAAAGACAATAATCATCTTTGTAGTTATTTATTTTGTTACATTTTAAGCGAAGATCAAAATATTGTACATATCAAAATTGGTAAATCACACAAAACTATCCAGCATTATTGTATCTTTAAAAGTAATTTAACTTTCCTTTATATAAGTACAATATTGAGAGACCTTAACACATTGTGTTTATGTCGTTTTGTTCCAATGAGGTTCGGATAGATGTTTCATTTCATTCCAAACACATGATACCAAGAACAAAAGAAGTGTCTGATGTGTTTTCTAAAACAATATAGAGAAAAGGATGTATATATATATTTCAAATTATAATGTTACCATCGAAAAGATGACCATTAAATTGACGATGTGTAAAATTTTCAGAATGTTTTGATGACTGGTTTAAGAGAAATGCGTGTTCAAAAAGTTCAACCTTTTTTTTAAAATCATGTACAAGTTCTTAGGAACTCAAATCTGACCTTAGTTTTCACCTTTGATCTATGGTTGACCTTAAGTGACCTGCGGTATGAGACTAGTAACTAACTTCATGACTTATTTAGTAACATACTTAGTTACTAACTTAGTGACTTATTTAGTTACTAACTTAGTAGTTAATTTAGTAACTAACTTAATAATTATCTTATTAACTAACTTACTTAGTAACCAACTTTGTAACAAAAAACTTAACTTTTACCATTTTCAAGGTCAAGTTTCAAAGGAGTTCAGATCTGACATTTGATATGTGATTCGACCATTGGTTGACCATATAAGGCCAAAACGCCTATGAGGCCTCCGTAAGATTGCTTGCAATCTTAAATCTGTAGTTGTTGATGATTTTATTGATCAAAATGTTTCCTATGAATTTCAATGATATCTGCTTGAATTTGGTATTACTTGTGTTGATTGTTTACTTAAAAACTAGGTAGGGTAATGGATATGTCAAAATCGTTTGATCTTGTCCCAGAAGCAATATTTTGCCATTTCTGTCCACCATCCACCTAAGCAGGTATCCTGAATCTGTACCTCCTTCTTCCCCCTGCTATAACCAATTTGGAACCGCCCGATCAAACTGAATCACGTGATCTAATTATGTACAATGACTTATACATGATTTCTGTCGCAGTGTTGCGACAGCCAATCAGATTGCGAGTTCTTAATCTGGGAAACGGTAACTGCTTATCGCAGGGGGTAAAAAGAAAGAATATATTCTGGATTTTGAAGCCCTGTGATCGGAGGATGCTGTTACCAGGAATTCTTTTAATTGAGAATCTTCCACTTCTCCGAAGGTACCTCTTCTAAGCATGGTGAGGAGAATTATACTGGAATAAGTCCAACTAATAATATGATGGCGTTTGTTCAACTAATTCTCATTTACAGCACTCTGAGGTCCGATGTCACTGCCAATGCAACCAGAACACTTGAGTGTGTGTAACATGGCATGGCGGAAAGTATCATGTCGTAGAGCGTAGACCCATGGATTCATCGCACTGTTACACAATGTAAGCATTGAAATGAACAGTCCAAAGCTTTGTAGCCATACAGAGTCTATATTCAGTCTAAGAGAGCTAAATATAGTTAAGGGAATGTATGTTATAAAGAAGAGTCCAACAATTAATAGTAATGTCTTTGTATACTTCTTCTCTGTTTTTACCCTTTCCTTGTTTGAAATAGAGAGAACAATAACTTGAGCAATTTTCTTGCTCTGTTTCCATGCAATATATCCAATCATAATTGAACTGATGAGACATACCACCATGAACAAAATGATATGCCACTGGAGGATTTTGTAATAGCCAGGAACGATGATAGTATATACAAGACAGTTACCAGTGTTGATTGTCCATATGTTGAATTTGTCAAAAACATGAAGAAGCTGATAAAGATCATATAAACCCACATGCCAATAGCAACCATCCTCAATGTAAATGGTGTCAGGAATCTAGCATGCCGCATTGGCCACTTAAACGTGATCAATCTGATGAGAGATATCGTGGCTAAATGAAAGATGGAGACACCTGCTAAAACAACAACGATAAACGTACGAGCTGTGCAAAGATAGCATTCATTTATATAGTTATAGTTGATCGGGATATAGTGATACACCAAGTTGATTGGTAGAGCTATTAAACCAACCAAAAAGTCACAGATGCTTAAACTCATCAGAAGAATGTAGCGCTCTGACTGTAGGGCTCTGCTTTTTGTGTAACTAAGCAACACAACACCATTTGGCAGCACTGTCATTATAGCCACAATCATTTCAATAATCAAATGACACATCTTTAATCCTTCAGGAAAGTTGTGTGGGTGAAAACTTTTGATTATTCCAGAACTGATCATATTTGTAGCATTTGCATTCAGCGTTGTATCATTTATGTCTATATCTGTAGCAGTTATGTTTATATTCAAGGCAGACATAGTGAGCACTTACTGAAAAGAATTAACAGAGTCCATTTCAAATCTTGCAAATGTTCACTTAGCTGTATAATGATATATGTCACATTCAGGTTTGACTCTCCAGAATTTCCTCTCCAGAAGTATCACCTTTACAATGTGTATCAACTAGAATAGTTGTGTGCAGTAAATATAAGCCACTGGCACACTAATTGAAAATATTTTAAAGGTGAAGCACATTCATATGAAATACATTTTTTTCATAGAAATTTTCTATTCACAGTTCATCAATAGCAACATCTCCTGCTTTCCATAGTTTGTAACTCACTTCAAGATACAATACTGAAATCATCTTATAAATATCATAACTGTTACTGTTATGTACATTGTAAGCATCCAAACTGATTATCGAATTTCCAAAGTCAATGTTCTTGTATACCATCATATCTGATACTGATAGGCTATTATAAATAACACAGCATTCAAATTCTAATTATCTTATACTTCCCTTTACGTCTTGAGAATCCCACGTCACGTAAATGTATACAATGGCTTGGAATGCATGATATCAAAATTGGAATTTTCAATTCCTAATAATTTGTCATATATTCAACAACCCTAATTGACATGGACCAACGTTTTTTCTGGTACCTTCTCCAGCGCAGCAGGGGCACTAAGAAACGCTCAAATTCATCAATAAGAAACAAAGATGGCGTAATAGTCAATGATCCAGAAGCAGTGTGCGATGTATGGCGTTCACATTTTGAAGCATTAGCGACACCATCGGAAAGCAACCTATTTGACAATGATCACGAGAATATGGTTCGTGATCGAGTAAAACAGCTTCTCAATGATTCTCAAAATGATGAAGATGAACAACTGAACCCGCTCTCATACGCTGAACTTCATGCGTCTCTGCGTAAAATGAAGCACGGTAAAGCCAGTGGCGCTGACAACGTTACGATGGAGCACATCGAATACGCAGGTCCCACTATACTGAAAACCCTATTATGTATTTTCCAGAACATTATATATAACGAGTACACTCCACAGATATTCAGAACTGGGACTCTAGTACCGATAATTAAAGGGGGTACGCGGGACACACTCAAAACTACTGATCACAGAGGAATAACCCTTATGTCTGTTATCCGAAAGCTCTTTGACAGTGTTCTTCTTTCGCGATACAAATCACGACTTTTGAACTGTATACCCCAACTACAAGGAGCTTCAATTGATGGATGTTCCTCTCTTCATACGTCATTGACCCTACATGAGACCATTGATTATAATACGTCACACGGAAGCGCAGTACACGTCATATTATTAGACATCCAATCTGCATTTGACACCTGCTGGATTGAGGGACTCTTCTACAAGTTATACATAAATGCCAAAATTAAAGGGAAGCTATGGAGACTCTTGTACAACTCATATCAGAACTACTTCTGCACCGTTCAAGTCGCCGGAACAATGTCAGAGCCCTTTAAAATACGCCAGGGAGTATTTCAGGGGGCCGTTAACAGTATGATCCTGTATCAATTTTATATAAGTGACTTATTAACGGAACTCCAAAGGAGCAATTTAGGAGCCAAGGTCATGGGAATGAATACCTGCTCCCCAGCGTACGCTGATGACATTGCATTAGTAGCTTTATTCCCAGGGGCAATGGACACGTTGCTGGATATCTCATTTAAACATAGTTCAAAATGGAGATACACTCTTCACCCACAGAAATGTGTCGCGCTTACGTATGGTAGCAACGAAAAATACGTATTTAATTTAGGGACGGACACGATAAAAAACGTCACGAAGGCCAAACATGTGGGCATACCTCTGAGTACAACCGGAGATTTTAGTGACCACACCAAGCACGCTATATCAAGTGGCAAAAGGAAACTGTTTTCGCTTTTTGGACTCGGTCATAAAACAAACGGCCTATCCCCCATTCTAGCCACTAAGTTGTATAATAGCTTTACTGTCCCTACGTTTCTCTACGGTGTTCAAATCATCAACTATAAACAACGTGATGTTGAAATGATGGAAGTGGCCCAACGCGAAATTGGACGAAGGATACAATTTCTTCCCAGTAATTGCAGCAATCCAATGTCGACGATGCCACTGGGAATGTGTTCAGTTAAACTAAAGATGGACTATGACAAACTCCTTATGTTTTTCAGTATTATTACGCTTCCCATGACAAATATTTACAAACAACTACTAATGATGCGCTTTATGAGCATATTTATACAAGGAAAAATATGGGATTCACCAATATACAGGATGTGGGATTGTATAAAACGTCACAATCTATTAGACTATGTGATCAATATGATTACCAACGCGAATTTTCCATCTAAATATACATGGAAAAGGATGATTAGGAATATAATAGGCACCAAACAGAGAAACGACTACAACACGATTTGCGCAATGTACAAGCGCCATGACATAGGTGTAAAGATTTCGGATGTCTCAACTAGTAGAAGTGGACTACTTAAACCATGTATATGGTGGTTACTCGCAAAAATGAAACCAGAAAATCTTCCAGTATGTAAAATTATGATGCGCCTATCTACAGACTGCCATGAGCTGCGCGTAAAAAACTCTGGGCTAAATTGTATTTGCGTTTTGTGTAATACGTTTGAGGTAGAAACGATTGAACATTTCCTTAGCTCCTGTGAGGCTTACTTTGATGAACATGCCAGACTGACTTCTATTATAAATAAATACGGTAACCCTTGTGATTTAAAGAGCGTTGTATTCGGCTATCACGAACATATAACTGAAAATGACATGATCCAAATAGGTGAAATTGTTCTCCAAATGAGTATAAAAAGAGCTCGTTTAATGCGAGCGTACACTGGTAACCAGATGTAAAAAGGTGACCAAAAAACACTTTCTGTAAATAGTTTTGACTTTATTATGTACATGTATATGTGTTGTAAATTATAAAACTACTCTGTTTAACTACAGGTTAATAAATTAATAATAATAATAATAATACATGATACATAGTTATGGTTTTTATGATTAATGTAGATGTTATGCAAATCATAACTGGTTTGAGTTTTGATGATCAATACATTGGCCATTATCAATGACCACTAATAGACTATAACCAAAAACGGAACAAAAATGAAATCCAAACATTCTGAACTGACTGAATGAATCAATTGTATCATGTTGTAATGGATGCATTGGGACCTGTTCAAAAAACTGCTAGTATCAACAGAGCCCTATTTTTGGTTGCAGTAGACAGAAATTTGTGTGGGTAGTCTTGAGTGCAAGTACCATGCTGGAATAGTATAACTTGTATGTATGTTAGACAAGCTCCTTATTTCAATAAAAAAATATTTTGTGAATATTAAATGTTTATGTTTATGAAATTTCAGACATCACTGCAAACCTGAAATAATGGTAATTTGTTAAAGAACATGATTTATAATGGATTCTCAGATAAAATACTGCAGGAAGAATTCAAATTGGTAAATACAAGGAACTTAATGAATGCCCAAGTGCCACTGGGAAGGAACAAAAAAAACAGTAACAGAACACAGCAAGAAAAAGAAAACATCTAGGAGTACACCAGTCATAAGAAAAAGGTAACAGTTGGGAAGAAATAAATGGGAATATACACAACTGCATGCATGGGGAAACAAATGCATCATACTTAATAAAGGCATTAACATCCAAAATGAATATTTAGGTGATATAAAAATCCTTTCACCAGATCACCAGCAATTTAACATTATGAATGGGGATTCCCCTTGTATATGGCCTTCATGTTGTCATATATATCACAGAATAGTGATCTTCAACTTGCCTCTTGTTAAATAAGGAAAACAAAATTAATATTTGTTCGAAGCATTTATTTACTATTCTATATTAAACTAAGTTGCTGAATTTAAACTATTGAATATGTACATGTTCATTTAATTCTTTCAGTCACAAAGTCCAGCTTTTCACTTTTTACCAGACGATATGAAAATTGGTCATTCTTATCCAAAGATCGAAATAACATGAACATAACAGAACAAACTTATTGAATTCTTCTATACATTTACAAATTGGCATTGATGCAGAAAATATCCTAGTCAAAACTCAAGGGTTCAAATTGGTCAATTTTGGTGTTGCTTTAATTTTGCTGAATCACTTACATTAGTTCTTTCTTTTTTCGAAACTGAGAAGCCTCCACACATTTTCAAAAGGTCCTCTTCTCCGCATGGTAAAGAGGATTATACTGTAGTAAGTCCAACTAAATAATATGATGGTGTTTGTTCAACTAATTCTCATTTACAATACTCTGAGGTCCGATGTCACTGTCAATGCCACCAGAACACTTAAGTGTGCGTAACATGGCATGGCGGAAAGTATCATGTCGTAGAGCGTAGACCCATGGATTCATCGCACTGTTACACAATGTAAGCATTGAAATGAACAGTCCAAAGCTTTGTAGCCAAACAGAGTCTATATTCAGTCTTAGAGAGCTAAATATAGTAAAGGGAATGTATGTTATAAAGAAGAGTCCAACAATCAACAGTAATGTCTTTGTATATTTCTTCTCTGTTTTTACCTTTTCCTTGTTTGAAATAGAGAGAACAATAACTTGAGCGATTTTCTTGCTCTGTTTCCATGCAATATATCCAATCATAATTGAACTGATGAGACATACCACCATGAACAAAATGATATGCCACTGGAGGATTTTGTAATAGCCAGGAACTATGATAGTATATACAAGACAGTTACCAGTGTTGATTGTCCATGTGTTGAATTTGTCAAGAAACATGAAGAAGCTGATAAAGATCATATAAACCCACATGCCAATAGCAACCATCCTCAATGTAAATGGTGTCAGGAATCTAGCATGCCGCATTGGCCACTTAATCGTGATCAATCTGATGAGAGATATCGTGGCTAAATGAAAGATGGAGACACCTGCTAAAACAACAACGATAAACGTACGAGCTGTGCAAAGATAGCATTCATTTATATAGTTATAGTTGATCGGGATATAGTGATACACCAAGTTGATTGGTAGAGCTATTAAACCAACCAAAAAGTCACAGATGCTTAAACTCATCAGAAGAATGTAGCGCTCTGACCGTAAGGCTCTGCTTTTCGTGTAACTAAGGAGCACTACACCATTTGGTAGCACCGTCATTATAGCCACAATCATTTCAATAATCAAATGACACAGTTTTAATCCTTCGGGTAAATTGTGTGGGTGAATGTAATTCGTTACACCTGTACTGTTTATGCTTGTTGCATTCATGTTTATAACATTTGCATTCATGTCTGTAGCATTTATATTGAAATTTGTAACATTTATGTCCATTTTTGTTTCATTAATGTTCATAATATAGCATTCACATTTTCTGTATTATCTATTTCAATGTTTCAATCGATTGTGGTGAGTATCTACTGATGCTCAAAAAAGAAGTCCAACTTTTTATCCCGTATATCCTTCCATCTGTTATATGCCTTCCTGAGTGTGTGGTACCATTTCTTAAAATCCCCAGGCTCATAGTTCTTTATTCCATATCTGCTTACAATCACCTTCTTTTGTAACTGAAATTTTTACCTTACGAATACCTTTTTTCTACTTTTCAATCTTAAATTCTGTAATCTGATTATCTATCTTTATTAACATTACTTCTCCTTTTCGATCTTATATTCTGTAATTCAAGTCTCTACCTTTATGAACCTTCCTTCCACTTTTCCCCAGTTTTCTGATTAGTAAGGAAGTGAACCTATCATGAACCTATTGGTAAATGTCTACTTCAATACTTTTATATGTCAATTAGTTGAGACTAATCTTTTAATATGTGACACTTTCTTAAATTGCCAGTCTTTTATATTGTTGTACTCTAGGAATATGCATGATGTTACAGCAAGCATGATTATGTTCAGGTTGCGTGTCTATAGCATTCTTTTTTCAATTACTTTTTCATTCCGTAGCAGTTTAAACTTACATAAGATAGCTCCAAATACAATAATGTAACAGCAATGCCAAGGCTTAGCAATCCCATCTAAAACACAATTTTTTGGCTGCTATTTTTGGATATATTAAGGGCCCACCCCTAATAAGCGCCCACCCTGCTTCACAGAGTTCAAGAAATATCAAGGAATGACCAAGTATTAACTAATATATCAGAAAAAAATCAAATTTCCAAGCGAATTTTCTTGTTTCTTTTTAAGATTTCTTTTACATGACTTTTACACGAAAAATGATCATCTGTCATCATATCTAATGGCCTAGTCACATAGCCCGGCCGATGAGGTTACGATGAGCCAGCGATGCAATTTTCACCGAACTCGGCCGAACACCGGCTGGACACCGGCTGGACATCCGTGGCGTTTGTTGCTTAAGACCGCATCGGTGGTAGCTCGGTGAAATTTTTCGGAGTTAAATTTCACCGGGCTCTCACCGAGCTCCCTCATCATGTCATCGCAGCCCCATCGTAACCACATCGGAAAACACGTCGGCCGGTGCACGGCCGAGTATCGGCCGGTGTCCCGTGCATCTGAGACAACCAGAGGACGAGGTTTTTTAACGGACAGCGGCCGAGCTCCGACCGAGCTCCGGCTGATGTAGGACAGAGCATCGGCCGGTCACTGTTCAAAGCCCGTTAACAACCCGGCCGGCGATCGCACGGTGTCCTGTTACCTGCTCGGGTACCGGCCGTATTCCTTCCGATGTCCGGCCGACCTCCAGCCGGTAGTTGCTGCCACATCGGCAGAAAAAAACTACCATTTTGAGACAGACTCCGTACGGTCACCGGCCGGTGTTCGGTCGGTCGCCTGAAGATGTCCGGACGGAGTCCCTTCATGTCACCGAGCTCTGCTTCCGATGAGGAGAGCTCGGTGGCACCAAAAAAATCCACCGAGCTCTACCGATGCCGGACATCGGCCGGGCTATGTGACTAGGCCATAACAGTCTATAGTGGAAATATTGAAGATAATTGCGGAAAACAATTCCTTCACCTCGAGGGGCTCTGCTGGGGAGTTCTTCAATCACTGTCAGTATAGTTAGATTTTTTCTTACCGTATTCTCTCCAATAACGATACATATCATTATTGTAAAAATATGCTGTCACTTTCGTTGCAAATAAGGCATTTTTGGCAAGAAAAATTCCCATACATGAAATTCCCGGGGATTTTCAACTTCTCTCATATGTGGGCGCTCTTTGTAATGGGTTACAATTACAATGGGAATTTCAATTTCAAAAGCGCCTTGGGCACTTATTACGGCGAATACGGTATATAAAATTTTGATAAATGGCTGCTCATGACCAAATTTTCATAAGAAAGTGTCATGTGCTTCTCTGTAGTCACATATGAAATTTCAACAAAGTCGCTCAACAACTTTTTGAGTTATAAGAAAAAAGTAAAATAAAACATGTAAAAATGACTGCCATTCTCCAAAATGGCCACCTAGGTGCCAAAGTGTCATCAGACATTGTATCATCAAATATGAACAAAATTCCTCCACAACTTTTCCAGTTACAGCAAATATCATAGAATAGAGTGTGATGACCTACATTTTTCAAGATGACTACCCCACCATGTTTTTCTATGCACTTGAATTATTTTAATATTATAGTTTTATAATCAATGTTGAACCAAAATACTGTAAATACTGTAATTTCAACATCACCATAATTCAACATTTTATTGAGTATTTTTAGGCTCATTTTCATTTATAATACATGTAAAGTTATGTTGGTATATAACCATTGGTCATTGATTTGGTGAAACTACCTGCTGATTGGCCCGCATACTCTCACTATACTAGGATCACCTTCTCTTTCTTATTCTATAGTTTTCACTCTTGAGTATTGAAAATAACAGGATCTTCTAATCAATTAGATAAATTACACAATAAAAGCAAATAGAAAGGATAAAAATAGAGTAAAAATGTAATAAACAAATTCTACAGATTCTGTATTAGAAGATTATAATATTGAATAAAAGTTATCAAAGTTAGAGAAATTTCTGTGACAGATATATCCGGCACAGGATTTTGTGTTAAGAAGTTAAAGGAAATCAGTTTCTTTCAAAGCAATTCATCTGGGAAAAATAGAAAGATAGAAACTTATACGATACAAATCTGTCTAAAAATATTTCATCAAATGACTAATCATTTTGAACATTTTATGATAGAAATCACCAGGCTGTGAAGAATATAAAGTCAAACTAACAACTGGAAATTGAGTCAACAAATATTTTTATGAAAAATGGTGGCCATTTTGAATTGAGTGGCCATATTGGAAAATACTCCACTCAGTTCAGAATATGAATAAACAGGTCTAACAAGTAAATTTTGTGTGGTCATCTCACATGCGCCATCTCAACCCATTATTTCTCAAAGTTACTCTTGTCTCAACTCACATGTCATCAAATGTCAGTACGGACAGACACATGTATGGACAGACAAATGGATGGACACATGTATGGACAGACACATGTATGGACAGACAAATGGATGGACAGACAAATGGATGGACAGATGAATGGATGGACAGATGAATGGATGGGCTAATGGCTCAACTCACATGTCATCAAACGTCAGTATGGACAGACACATGTATGGACAGAAACATGTATGGACAGACAAATGGATGGACAGATGAATGGGTGGACAGATGAATGGATGGGCTAATGGCTCAACTCACATGTCATCAAACTTCAGTATGGACAGACACATGTATGGACAGAAACATGTATGGACAGACAAATGGATGGACAGATGAATGGGTGGACAGATGAATGGATGGACAGATGAATGGATGGACAGATGGGCCAATGGCTCCTCTATATCCCTCCTGACTTCATTCAGGGGAATAATGAAAATGAAACATGTAGATTGGAAAATAGGAATCCAGTTGTGTTTGAACTTAACCAAAATAACTTGTTGGTTTACATTCTCTAAATTAATTATAGGTACTTGAATGGTGGGGGGACTTGTCAAGTTAGAAATTGCAGAATTTAATTTAATTGTAGCAGAATGAATTTTGAAAATAGTATGTTCTTAATTCAATTGTAGCAGAATGAATTTTGAAAATAGTATGTTTGGAACAACAATAATTCCCCACATAATCACCTGAGGAAATACTTTGTCACAGGTGTGGGATCATATTCTAATGTCGATAATACAGATCAAAAGAAAATAAATGCAAATATCAAACAGGATAAGGAATATATTCATAACCTATTGTAACAGAGAGCTAGTAGTTAAATTAGTTTCTCTCTGGTCATGTCTATCTCTTGCAAATTCTCTCTAGTATTTTTGAAAGAATTTTCTGATCTTCACAGTTTTGCACAATTAATTAAGAGTGTCAGTTACATGCCTATCTACAATGATATTTCTTACTAATTCCACTCTTTCCTAATATATTTCATGACTTAAGAGTTGAAAACATGATTGCCAAAATTAAAAAATATATGAGTTATCAAAGATTGCATTTTTACGAAAAATGACCGCCATTTCAAATTGAGTGGCCATATTGAAATTCCTTCTTGAGCAGAGGTTTTACACCCATAAGGCATAAGCCTATAAAATTTGAATTCAATCCATCAACTGGTATTTGAGTTATCACCCAGACAAACAAACGGACAGACGGCTTCTCTATATCCCTCTCAAACTTCTTTTGGAGGGATAACTAAACACGGCATTAAATCCATTGCCCAATAGGCAACTGTTTCTTTAGGTCAAGTGCCAAGGCAGTGTAACAAATGTCAGTTTCAAACCCTGTTTCCTAATCCTTACTAGTATTCCATTTTAAAACATAACTCGAATGGCCACTATGATATAGTTCTCTCGAGATGATGCAAATATATACTCACCACAGGGTACTGGCTCAGGTCATTGTAAGTGCGCCCAGAGATGGTATTCAGCTGTATCAGGTACTCAAAGTTGCTAATCTCTCTATTGACCCATTTCTGGGTCAGGCCGGATGCTTTGAGAAGCTCCACAGGGGATCTGGAGCCATAATAGATAAGATTCTGTGGCCGCAGACTCAGGATACGACTGTACACTTTGTTACGCACCTACAAATAAAGAATTTTTTACTGTATAATTTTATATATACATTTATATATAACTAATCTTGTCAAAAGCTACAAACAACTACACTAAAAACATTTTTGAAAATAAAATCACCAGACATGCAGTATACCTATATATGTGTATGTGTTTTACAATATATTGTATGCATACTAGGTATACATTGCAAATGTTGACACTTAAAAAAAAGGTTAAGGCAACATTAAAACTCTAATGTCATCGATATAAGGTATCTATATACCTTTTATACATTCAGAAATAACTGGTCTGATGAAGCTGATATGTAGATAATGTCTATTCAAATTTATCTCTATTATTCTAGAACTTCTATTCCTGGAATCATTAGATCACAGAAACCTCAGAACATATCAAACTACGGATGTCAGATTTATAAGATATATAAAGCAATCGTTTTCAATCAGGAAAGTGAATGCTTATATCACGCTTTAGTTGCTCATTTACAAGACACACATTAGATTCACGCAACCTATCAATTGTTCTGAGATGAAATTATCCATGGTATATCTAAAGTTACTAAGTCAAAAATAGCAATATTAAATTTCAACAATTTTCAATGATATATTTTTTTAATTGCATGTGATGTATAGATTTCTCCATATTTATACATTCTGACACCAATTTCAGTGAAAATATGGTAAAATGAGGATAAGATTTGATATATTCCTGTTGTTTAGGTCTCCAACTGAGACTGATCATGACAGACTTCTCTCATTTACTTTAGTGAGGTCTTACCTTTTTCTGAAAGTTGAGGAAATAGTTGGTTTGGTCTATTAAGAACATTTCCAGTGCACTACGACGTAAGTTATAGCGTCTAAAATGAATCTCTCTTAACTGAGACAGGCTCCATTTAAAATCTTCCCCTCCTTTAGAAAAATTAAATACATGTGTTAACTAACAAATAAAACTTTAATAAAGCACATTTAATGTAGTAACCATTGTTTCATTCCAAGCATGCAGTAATGTATTTTTAAATTTTTCTTTTATTGTCCCTAATACACCATAGTAAACTATATGAATATCATCCCTGTCAAATAACTTTACTTTTATTAACTTTCACAAATGAAGTAAATGTCATGTTATTTATTTATTTCCAATAATAAGAGTGAGAAATACATGTGAAAGTGGATGCCGCCCATTTGGCATATTGTCCACATAAACTAAGCTAGATACACTTGCCTTCTCTCTCCTCCTTATGTAGACTGCAGTCAAAGAAATAGACATGGGTCGTGGTAACCTCTAGGCGACCTTTGATGACATTCATGATTGTGACAAGTTCACAATCTTCAGAGAGTACCAACTTTTCCTTGCCCACAAGGTCTTCATTTTTCACAGTTGCTGCACTAATGACATTCCATTCCTCATCTCCTAGCCTGGAGTTAAAAATCATGTTACAAATGTAAAGCCAGAGAAAACATGATATAATTGAATGTGAAAACAAATTAAATCTTAACATGGGCGCTCATAAAACCAATGCTCATATTGCAATATAAACAAGGCATTAACATGCCAACTGTTACAACATGCCAAATCCCAACCATGGAACACTAACTACCGAATGCCAAACACCATCCACTAAACACTGTCCACAAAAAAGTTGGAGACCATAAGAATATGTCACAACTTCTGGTGGTGGTGATATAAAAATCAGACATTTGAAATCAGAATAACTCTTAATGTAAATTCATCTTTAATAATTTGCATTATTATTTCCATGCCGTGATACTCGTTCTCTCATTGGTCAATTAGATACCATGCGACTAAAAATATATCGAGGTATTCCATGTCTCCCTCATGTCCCTGCTTAGAAAACATGTGAAGAGTGTATTCACCGGCAGTGACGTCATTTTTAGTGAATACAACTATAAATTCAATTAAAATGTGACGTCACATCACTTAATTCCTGGGAATTTAGTAAAAAGTATTTTCATCCGATATGACAGATGGTGAAGTTGTATCAGGAAGTTCTCCCAGGAAAAGGTTCAATACTGTATAACAAATGTGGGATAAAGATTTTACAAATGTAATCAAAATGTCAACAAATCAAAGCACAAAGGCTATGTGTCTAAAAACAGAGATTTTGGAGGATAATGGATGTGACGTTTTCTTTGACGCAAAACAAACTAGACATATTTAATTTCAAACGGCTTTTGAAGGAAAGTTAGTGATGTGATAAAAGAAACAACATTCTAATGAGTACATAAACTTCTTCAATAATAAATTCCGAGATAATAACATCAATTCTAAAAAATATGACAAGATTCCTATGGGGGCCATTCCTTTCATGCCAAAAAACTACCAAACGAGGGGTGTAATATAGAAGGATTTTCTACAAGAGTACAACAGCAACAGTTTCAATAGCAACAGTTTCATAAACAACTTTGCAGTTAATTTTATTCCTTTTTAACTTTTTACTCTCATTCACATTTTGAAACAGAATCATAGAATCAAATATAAAGACCACCCTACCTATCATCTCCAATTTCTTCATCAGAGACCTTTGCTTCCTTTGATACGGTGATGGGGGGTTGGAAGTCAGACTCGGACACTGCTTCATCAGCTTATTGAAAAAAGAAAATATTGAATACATCAAATGTAATAATGATATCTAAGTTATCATATCATATCACTATATTGTGCAACAACAATACAAAAGTTCTAGAATGATTTCTTTCATCCTTTATGAAATAAAAATAACAGTTATAATACAGTTATCAATTAAAATTAAGTCATTAATAAAAACAAGCTAACAGCATGAGACAATGGCATCACCTGTAAATATCATGATTACAACTGATTAAATATTGAGATTTTCTTCGTAATTAATAAAGGAAATATAATTGCATATTTCAAATATCAAATAGCTGTCAAGTAGCATCTTCTGGTCCTTATCACCTGGATGACATTACAAGCAGTCTAGCAGTTGTCGAAAAAAGATTGGAAAGCAGGGCAGTGGAAAGTTAAGGGCAGTGTAAAGTAGGGCAGTGGAAAGTTAAGGGCAGTGTAAAGTAGGGCAGTGGAAAGTTAAGGGCAGTGTAAAGTAGGGCAGTGGAAAGTTAAGGGCAGTGTAAAGTAGGGCAGTGGAAAGTTAAGGGCAGTGGAAAGTAGGGCAGTGGAAAGTTAATGGCAGTGGAAAGTAGGGCAGAGGAAAGTAGAACAGTGGCAAGTAAGTCAGTGGAAAGTTAAGGGCAGTGGAAAGTAGGGCAGTGGAAAGTTCAGGGCAGTGGAAAGTAGGGCAGTGGAAAGTTAAGGGCAGTGGAAAGTAGGGCAGTGGGAAGTAGGGCAGTGGAAAGTTAAGGGCAGTGGAAAGTAGGGCAGTGGAAAGTTAAGGGCAGTGGAAAGTAGGGCAGTGGAAAGTTAAGGGCAGTGGAAAGTAGGGCAGTGGGAAGTAGGGCAGTGGAAAGTAAGGCAGTGGAAAGTTCAGGGCAGTGGAAAGTAGGGCAGTGGAAAGTTAAGGGCAGTGTAAAGTAGGGCAGTGGAAAGTAAGGCAGTGGAAAGTTCAGGGCAGTGGAAAGTAGGGCAGTGGAAAGTTAAGGGCAGTGGAATGTAGAGCAGTGGAAAGTAAAGCAGTGGAAAGTAGAGCAGTGGAAAGTTAAGGGCAGTGAAAAGTAGAGCAGGGTATGACTCCTTCTGGCAAAAACAAGCTTTAGTTGACTGGGTGACTTCAATTTTTTTATAAGCTCAGAGTGTACAGGAAAGGTGTCCCTTTCTGGAGGCTTCTGGAGGCCAGGTTACATAATACAGCTATAAGATTGGTTTTCAACCTCTGAGTTATGTATATGCAAGTAATTTCCATATGTTGCTTGAGTACGCCTCTGGCAATTCTAAATAATTAACACATTTCCAGCTTATTTTGACATAACATGGGTCCCTCTATGGTGAACATTAAAAACATCAAATTAGTGAGATGAGCTGAATGTTAAGATGGACAATGAAAGAAGGAAATAATCAAATACCTCATCAGAAATGATTAGATATGGGCGATGGATTTTGATTATTTCACGATATTAAGATATTAGCTGGAAATAAGTAAATATACATGTATAATATATGTATCATGGTTTAACAATAGATCTTTGCGATCATTATTTATTACAATTAGTACTATCTCAGGTCTCTTATTCTTGAGTGTAGATAAACAACAGATCTTTCTGTAAATCCTGCCACCTGTTGATATATCAGAGAAACTTTGATATACATGTATTGACTAAATTGATGATATCATAGGTTGTATTTCTTAAAATAAGCAATTATTTAATCTTGTTTTTCCATGGTCAGATTTCTACCTACAACCAATGACATCATCAATTTAGCCAATACAGTGTATATCATTGTTTTTCTAATGTACCAAAAGGTGGCACGATTTATCGGAACGATCTATTCAACAAATGAAATCTTACTTATATTGTCTCTTAGGTTACTGGCTTCAGAGTGATTATCAAATGTATAGTTGGGTATCAACTTGGGCCGCATTCTCTGGAAATTCTCCTGTGGTGACAGTTTCCAATGGTTTATTTCAACACCACTGCAATTGAAAAAAAATACTTGATCATAATCACATCCTCCAATCACAGGGCTTCAAAATCAAGAATATATTTTTTCTTTTTACCCCCTGTGATAAGCAGTTAGCATTTCCCCGATTAAGAACTCGCAATCTGATTGGCTGTCGCAGCACTGCGACAGAAATCATGTATAAGTCATTGAGCATAATTAGATCACGTAATTCAGTTTAATCGGGTGCTTCCAAATTGGTTATAGCAGGGGGAAGAAGGAGGTACAGATTCTGGATACCTGCTTAGGAGGATGTCATAATCAATGAAAGTCAATATTCAATCATGCTCAACAGAATGAATTCATTACTCAATCATAGTCAACAGAATTAAGTCATTAGGGTTAATAATGTACCTCTCACACCAAGCTCCTCTTTCACCAGTAAAGAACTGCTTGGCAGCCCTCCAGTTCCGCAAACAAGATGCATGCTGGTTATGGAGCTGCGTAGTAATGTTCACGTAACGTTTTTCCTCCATCTTCCCCTTTGTGCGGAATGGTTCCACGATACGACTCTGAAACATATTGAAGTATCGGATAGAAAGGTTATCTAGGTATGAGATTTTAAAGTTGTTTTACCCTTGATCATTAATTTTTCATGTTAACTCGTTTATGCCATTATACATCAATTATTATGTTTTTCTGTCATAATAAATAAAAGATGTAGTTCATGATTTAGTTTCAAAATAATTTATCATAAATCTAACTTGAAATTTGAGTTTGCTCTCCCCCTTCTCCCTGCTTCTCTTGTGCCCTGAGACCATCATTTCTTCGTGACATTCACTCCAGAACATCTTCACTGCGGTCCTAGTCTCGTCAAAGTTCACTGAGATAAACTGCTCCATGGACGGTTTGATCTAAAATGTTCATTGTACATGTATGAATGTCATAGAATAATGGCAAAAATATTGTATTGGTCATTTTTGTGATGCAAATAAGATTAAAGAAGACATGGGGATAAAAATTGCTTTTGAATAAGCAAAATGGCTGATTACCCAACGTGACCAAAAACAGATCTATAGATGTTTTCTTGCTTGCTGCTAAGATTTCTAGTCCCCTATCTATTTGCCCACACCCACATGCCCTGTGGCACAAGACGACTATAACAAAGCAATTGTTCCTTTATATGTCAAACAACTCTTACCTGTTTTGATATAAAGGTTCTCCATTCTTCTGATTTTGAGTAGGATTTGAAATCATCGAAGAATGTTGGACTCATCGTTGTTGGTGGCAAGCTGGGGAGATGGAGGGACATATTTAATACTTCATAGCTCTTTTCTATAAGTGCTTTCATGACAGGGATCACAAACTGATAGTTATCAAGTCCCTCTGAAAAAAAATAAAACACAAAATTTAAATTCTAAAGAAAAATGCACTGTAGGTATAATTTTGTATTACCACCTGTAATTGGTCAATTCGGTTAAACCATTTTAATCTGCAGTTAAATTAAGCACATTTATTATGGTATTAAAACATGTCTAATCCAAATACCAATGAAATCAGTCAAAAGTGATTTGATTAGCAGGTGTTCACATTTCAAGATTTCTTAATGCATGCATTAAAGGCATATTGTTTTAATTCTTTTTAAGACTCATTTTAGTTTGATAAAATGTGCTGTTTTTAACCAACATGGCATTGTGGATATTTTCGATTAGATGCACCTTAATGTAAGAGTGCCACTGTTAAAAAGTGTATATCTAAATAAATAAATAAATAAATAACATACAGCTGACAAAATGGTCCAAATTAAAACCTCTGATGATTCTATTTTCGAATGATGCAATATTTTGTCATTTTTATCGCATAGAATTCCTTTAAAGGTAGATAACAAATTATGGAGCAAGATGTTCAGATAGAGAGATGTTTGGATGAGAGAGGTGTTTGGCGATACAAGTTGAACTGTAATAACGATATATATTTTTTTTGCTTTTAACATTCTTTTGAACTGAACATTTTCTCTATAAATTGTTTTCTTCTAAGCTTCGTTTACTTCAGAAAGCAGCAAATTCTAGACACCATTTGAGAGCATACACCATCAATCAAGAAAACATAATATTCTTGAAGTTACATTTGATATGACAAGAAACAAAGAACAACATTATCAACTATTCCCTTTATAATTAGAATTGTTCATTTGATACTTGATAGAGTTGAAGAGTAGATTCAGCAAATAGTGAGCATGCATTATGAAATATAAAGAAATATTATAGAAGGCATTAACATGCAAAATGTCACCACCTGCCATTTGTTAGATGCCAAATGCAGAATGACGACCACCAAACGCCAAATGCTGAACACCAACTTCCAAATATTGAACACCTTCCACAAAAAAGTCAAATGCGTCACCACTTATGGTGGTGGTATAAAAAATGGAACAATATTGTAGCATATTGTAGGCAAACAGATTTATAGATGAATATTAACGAAAATTATAGGCTGAAGCATAATTTCTAATTTTACTCATGATGAGAAAAAGAACCATGAAGGTTTTGTACATCTTGAATTCCATGCCCAAGGTATATGTTTCAAGTAGAAGGGTCAGGAGCAGGGTTGACAGTAAATTTTCAAAGGGTGATCAAAATTTCAGAATATTTTTCTCTCATCATTCCTTATCATGCATATTTTTGAAAAGGTCCAACAATGCTATGTTTCAGAATGATCATTTTATTCAAGGTGACCTCACAAATTGACTCCCCTAGTCCCCTTTTTAATTCTAATTTTGGACATTCCTGCATTTAAAATCTTCAATATACATTTCATCAGATATCTAAATTCTTTTTTAAGAAAATAGCATAAATCGGCATGCCTCTTGAAAAAACGCTTCAAACATTTTACACTCTCTATTCATTGTTTGTTTCCCCTTACAACTTAGGCTCATTTACATAACAAATATCACCTGGTTATACACAGTATGAAAGTGTGGAATGTATCTAAATGCAAGGTCTTTAATCAGTTGCCATAGTAATCAATATTGCCTCAAATTGAAGATAACGATATGTGATCACTGTTACCCATATAAGTCAATATAACAATGATTTTACCACAGTAGTATAGTATTATAAAAATAATCCGCACTTGTAAAGGCCTCGTCATTTACTTTACGAAATGCAAGAATCGGTTTTAACCTCGAAATAGGTAACTTAAAAACATGCATCTAAATATGTAACTTAGACCTCTAAATATGTAACTTAGACCTGTAAATATGTAACTTAGTCCTGTAAATATGTTTCCTGTAAAAGTTCTCAAGTTATTACAAAGTATAACAATTGTCACACATACTAAAAAAAATAAAATAAAAATACTAAAAATAAAAATTTGTCACAAATTATTTTGACAGTTCAAAGATTGCCGATACGTGAATCAACATATAAAGCAAAACTAACTATTTCAAATGGAGTTTTCACAGACAGACATTGAGAATCAGTAACTTTACATAGGAGTAGAACCCAATGAAAAAAACTGATTTGATCAAATCACTTATTTTGAACAATTCACCATGGAAATAACCAGGAGGGTCTCCTTTGAGCAAAAACTATTTCTTGAACAATGACACCATTTTGAATAAACACAAATTTAATTTGGGGGACAATTTTGAATTTAGGGATCATTCAGGAAGTTCCTCTTTGATCAGAGATTGTAAGCCTATTATATTATTATAGTATTTTCATTTTAAGATTTTAAGAGGCATTATGAGAATTTATGGAAATTTTTAAAATTTTAAACTTTTAGTGCATTTTACCTTTTTGAGCTTGGGTCAAAATATGGTCTAGGGTGCCCATGTAGAAACATGCCTCTTGTAGCTTATCTACTGGCCTTGTATGTAGAATGGTATGCAATTTCGCAGCTGCCACCGCACATAACTACAACATAGAAAATATTGTGTAATATATGATCCAGGGTGCCCATCTTGAAACATGCCTTTTGTAGCTTATCTACTGGCCTTGTATGTAGAATGGTGTGCAACTTTGCAGCTACCATTGTACATAACTACAGCATAGAAAAATATTGTGTGATATATGGCCTAGGGTATAATTAATTAATTTTAATCGAATAATCTAATAAAAAAACAAAATAAATTTGCATGCATTATAATCATACAATAGAGCACTCTTTCTAAATACTTTCTCTCATCAAAAATTTAAAATATTATTATTAAAAACACAATAGAAAAATCATAGTTTTATAACTGCTCTTAGCTGTATGAATTTTTTATTTGAAATATAAATTCTAAAATGTTACTTAAAAAATATAACACACAAAATAATGATTAAATAAACTAAAGTCTATAATCAATTATTTTACCCAAAGAACAAGAATTCATCCCAATTGGGACCGCCCCATAATCCTTGTTAGTAAAATTAAAATATTACATACATACAACATGTATTTCTATATTTCTCAACAAAATCAGAAAGCACAATTTCCTTCTAAATCTAAACACAAAGTGAAAAGCTGGTAGAAATGGATTAATCCCTTTAAAATATGGCCAAACATTTCATGCTTTGAAGAAAATACTAAAAATCAAAGTATAAAAAATATAATGATTGTAAGTGATTGTGCATATTTCACCCTCCCCATGTTAGACTGATTACACCCCTCCCCCATCTTATAGGCCTGAGCTTGATCATATTGCATAGATAAATTATCACATCAAACCAGTCATCTCAAATATGTTGAATATGTCAATTGGTACAGTCGACATCTATTATAAGTCTGCATAAAGGACATCAAGAATGTTCACTGCATACAAGTACAATGACATCTATATAACTTGAACTTAGTAACTTGTGGATTTCTCACCTCAAAAAAAGAATTCATGCAAAATATCGCAAGCCCAATTCTAGGGTCTGAATGTGATGTCTGAATATGATGCTAATAAGATTGTCATAGTCTGAGTCACAATGCATTTTATTCGATCAAAATACAAAATTTGTCACATGATGCAGGGGTTGGAGTTGGCCGAGCGATCAAGTGCACTGAACAAGCCAAGCTAGGCGCTGTGTCATAACCAGGAGGTTGTGAGTTCGGGACATGTGAGGTGCTTGTGTTTATTCATTCAAAGTACAGTATTTTTTCACATGATGCCAAGAATCTCATGACATTAAAAAAGAACTACCCAATCAGAATATGGAATTCTGTCATATGATATCTACCGTCCAATCAAAATTCAGAATGTTGTCACATGATGCCTAACATCCAATCAAAACTCATAATTCAGTCACATGATGCCTACCAGTACCAATGCCCAAAATATGGAAATTGTGTGACTACAAAGTGACAGTAAAGAATTCTTTAAAAACACACAAACACACACTTACTCTTCCTTTTCCCTGTTCAGAATGTAATAAATAGAACTTCAATTAGTGTTTGGTATCACACACCTCAGAATGGTATTAAAATTGACATCCAGATTTGGGGTTAATAATACTGAAAATGTTATTGGGTATTATCAAAAAATTAATTTAGTACACTGAAATTCCTTTAATGTTGAACAAATTAAATACCTGGGATGAATGTACTAAACCAAAAATACATCCATGTATTGTATACTTACATTGAGGTCCCGCTGAGAAGTAAACGCAAGGAGAATACTACATCCCAGATGAGCCATTTCCATCCATTCTGACTCCACATTCCAAACAGCTAGAATGTCTAGAAGTTGGCACACCTCATCTATAAGCTGAAATATATATTCAGATATGTTCATAGGGGTCCCTTTGAGAGGTGAATGTGAGAGACATTGCTTAGATTGTTGGGGGTTGTGTACAATAAAGCTAGAATGTCTAGAAGATGGCACTACTCATCTGTAAGCTGAAATATATATTTTCATTTATTTGATAGGGGTCCAATTGAGAGGTGAGTGTGAGAGTGTGAGTGTGAGATTTGTGTTCAAGACAACAAGGATGTCTAGATTTGGTACACCTCTAAGCTGCAATATATGCAAACAGTATAAACATACATGTACATTTATTGACATCCCTCTAAGAGGTGAGTGTAAGATAGATTCCGTCAGCCATACAGCTAAGTGAAAACAAATAGGTTATAAACATTAAAATTGACTTAAAAGAAAGAATTAGTTGAGTACAACAAGTAATAAAAGAGCAAATCCCTACCATCCCAAACAATTATCTCACATTCAAAGGAATCCATCTCAAAGCAGAAGTGTACAATACATCTTCATAAAGGTTACTCTGAATATGAAGACTCACCTTCATTAGATCACAACTCACCATTTCACTGTAGCGCAGGGGATCATCAGAATCCACTAAGAAATCATAGACAACTTTAATGAGTTCCATTGCGTTCTCAGTATGCGTAGCAATAGCAGTATCACTCCCATGAATATCTGCGATACATGCCTGAAGAAGTAGTTCCAGTAAACGACGTTTCACTTCATTCTCCGGGAGTAGCAAATCGTGGTGATGACTTATTGACTGCAGAACAGAGAACACCTGGCAGCGTTGTAGCCACGCAGACTTGTCAGAACCAGATACCCCTTTCCACATAATTGTAATAAGGATTATCATTAAAGTTTGACAAAGTTCCTCAGTTTTTTCATTCGTTTCATCGTTGATACTAAGGCTTATACCTAATGATTTTATTGCACTTTGTAATTGTTCAGGTGGTGGAGTCCTAGGCTCATTCTCCACAGGTTCACTTATTGCACTTTCTAATTTGTTAGCACCATTGTCCTCTATAGCAGCTGTAAAGGCCTCATCAATCAAAATAGGGGTAGTAGTTGATGGGGTGAGAGACCCACGGGACTGCCTCTCTCTTTCCCCAATCTGGGACAAATCTTCCAAACTTGCACTGGAGCTCCTGGACTGGGACTTCCGTAAACTTGAACTGTCTGAATTTGACCCATCCATAAGATCAAGGTCATCGAAAAACCGTGTTTTAAAATACATTGGTGTCTCACCCATTGGAGTTGCAGCAGGAGTGACCACATTTGGAAACTGATTCAATTCGAGAGAAAACTGACGTTTAATATTCTCAACCAATCGATCACCTTTCCCATCCATTGTCACACTAAAACTAGAATCTGATGACAGTTTTGAGCTTGATAAGTCCCTCTCGGGTGTATTACACGGTGTCACTGTCATAGCTGGATTGATACTAGACGAGTCATCTTCAGAGGCGTTCATGGTCTTAGGCTGCATGATAAAGAGTCGGGTTATTGCCTCTTGCCAGCTTAGTTGTTTGGCTAACTGGACTGGTCCCTCAGGCTTGGCAAACATAAGTGCAAGAATCTGAAAGTATTTTGAATGTTTTAAAATATTTATTCATTGAGTGTATGTACTTCACTTTTACATCAACTGCACAACTTTTCAAAACACATACAGCAAAATTGAAACAATGCAGTACCTGAGCATAACTTCCCGAAATGTAAAAATCCATATTGCTTCTTCAAAAACATTTACGATAACTCACCTTTCTGGCAGCTTCAAGCTTAATGTCAAGATTTGCTCCTTGCAAGAGTTGTAAAAGAGATAACAGAGCATTATAGCTGGTACTGCCTGGGAGATCTGTAACAGAAACAACAGAATGTTCAACCTGTATATCATATAGTCAAAATAATGTGTGCATAGTCAAGCATTACCTGTATACATTACATATTTACATGTTTATTACATACAAAATAGTCAAACAAAGACAATCATCACCTTTATATTACATAATGCAAAGTCAAACCAACCTGTGTGGGTTATGTGGTCCATTAAAGCCTGTGCCACCTCCAGTGTGATGTTTTGATGTACCATAAGGCTGTAAAAACCAGAGTAGCCAACATCTGAGAGTCTTGCCCTTCCCTTGTTCTTCTCATAGACCTTATTAGAGGTAAACAGCAGTGTAAACACCTATAAGATTAGATGTTTATGCTATAAATTGCCATGTAAACACCTACAACCAAACACATGTAACTATTAGGGGTGAAACGAATACTCACATATTCGAGTGCAAATAGTTTTGAGGTTATATTCAAATGGCAGTTGTGATATTTGAATATTATTGATTTAGTTTCCCGCTTCTAAAAACCCATTTCTAAGGCAATCTAGTTACTCACCTCAGGAGTCCTCTTCAGCTCTAATTCAATTGAGAAATATCAGAAAAGAAATATATTTAGAAACTTTTCATGACTCTTGTACTTCGCATTTTTCTGATGTCAAAGACATGGGCGTTGAATATGCCTTCTTATTTTTATGTCACATGTAATGTATAGACCAACCAGAACAACGGCAACGCCAAAGCGTAGCGAATCCCATCGAACAGAAATGGCTGGCATTTTTACAAACGAAGCGCAAATATCATAAAACAACACACCAGAAAGGCCACCATTTTCAAAATGGTTGCTCACTAGCCAAGTTGTCATCAGAAGAAATAATATGCTTTTAAGTAGCCACCTCTTGTAAAATCGCACACTTACTTGTAAAATAACACACATAAAAATGGTGGCCATGTTTCAAAATGGCCGACTACTCTCTAAAGTTTTATTAGACAATGTGCCATGCTTAAAGTATTCACATATCAACTTTGAACAAAATCGCTCCACTACTTTTCGAGTTATAGTTAAATATGTTAAAATGGCGGCCATTTTTCAAAATTGTTTTCAAAATGGCCGCCTTCTACCAAAAGTGTCATAGGACAGTGTACCATGCTTATAGTATTCACATACCAAATATGAACAAAATCGCTCCGCTACTTTTCAAGTTATAGTAAAATATGTTAAAATGGCGGCCATTTTTCAAATTTTTTTTCAAAATGGCCACCTTCTAGCAAAAGTGTCATAGGACAGTGTGCCATGCTTATAGTATTCACATACCAAATATGAACAAAATAGCTCCACAACTTTTCGAGTTATAGTAAAATACGTTAAAATGGCGGCCATTTTGAAAAATGGCCGCCTTCTACCAAAAGTGTCTTTAGATAGTGTGCAATGCTTATAGTATTCACATACCAAATATGAACAAAATCGCTCCACTACTTTTTGAGTTACAGCAAAAATCATAAAATGACGAGTAAAGGCCGCCATTTTTCAAGATGGCTGCCATGTGCTTCTTTAATATCTACATTTGTAGCATTATTAATGTCCTTTATAATTTTTTTACATTTAAAACATATTGCTATTACAGTTTTACATATTGCACCTAAATTACTGTAAAATCGTCACTAAAATGGCCGCCATTTTGAAATGAGCGGCCATTTTGAAAATCGGCTTTCAAGCAGAACTTCTACCCCCAGAAGGGTATATGTGTACAAAATATGAACAAAATCGGGCCAACGGTATTTGAGTTATTGCCCGGACGGACGGACAGACGGACAGACGGACGGACGTACGTACGTACGTACGTACGTACGGACGGACGGACGGACGGACGGAGGCGTTCCCTAAATCCCTCCGAACTTCGTTCGATGGGATAATGAGAGAGTGGGGAATAAGACAGTGATATAGTAATGCAGGTTGTTCAGCGAGTTCAAATTACGGAAAGTATTGTGCTATTTGTATTTCATGAGGTGTCACATGGGCCAATCAGATCACTTGAAAATTTCCCGTCATTGAGTTAACTCTCGTACAAACCTTAAGAGATTTTTCCTTCAGTTCCATTGAGTATTGTTTATGTACCACAAGTGCATACAGCAGCTCTACCATCTCTGGCTCAAACATCAAGAGGAACAGCTGGTCCTTGGTAGAGGGCGCCTCCAGTAGCGTAATAAGTAGATCTACTATTTCTATTAACTGAAAGTACAGGAAACAATATATTTAGAATAAAGCTTTTTATCCAATCTTTGGATGTCCTCTCTTTCAACATGATGAAAACCATGATCTAAAGAAAGGCCTAAAAGAGTTATTTGATGTTCATGCCCTGACAAACTTTGGGATGGTAACATTTGTCTGACCAATGTATATAATAATTAACATTAGATACATATTTATGAAGGCAATAATATAAAAAACAATGCAATTTAATTTGTTTATTGTCATGAAATGAACATTATCAGTGACAATAAAAAAGATATTTCATGCCGCTTTAACATTTACATTTTCCCGATTTTACAATATTTTTGCTTTCAGCATTTTATTACATGTCTACTTTATTTAACAACTTTATTTTAGGATAGCCTTTGATTTTTAATGAGGTCTGTCAAAAAATTAATATTAGGACGTTCTCATTTTCAATTCTCCTGAATAAGAATATTTCTGTATCTTAACTGTTCAATAATTTTAGATTTGATCAGAAAAAATTCTTTGATTCAAAAAGTAAAAGAATTGCGAGGGAAATCATTGGCTTCTTAAAAATCCTAAACAAAAGGCAAGAATCGGGTATAATCTATTAAATAAACAGCAATTCAAATAGGAGACATAACATATAAACCTCAATTCTAAACTCATAATGGTACATAACAGACATACTGGGGGTCCTAAAAAAGTTTTTCCACAAATGAAGCTGACCTTTGATATGATGAATGCTGAGCTTAATGCAATCCAAGGTGCTAAAACAAGCTTTTCTCTAAAAATGAAATTACTTAATGAAACTTTCAGATGTTTATGATAATTACATTGTTGGTCAGATGACAAACTTTCAAGAATATTCTTTTATCACATTTTTTCCACATTTGCTTCCGTTCAACATGAAAAATGGTGATGGTTCTAAATAAAAATTTCTCAAAACTACAATAGAGTTAACTAATGAATCTTTCAGATCTTTATAATCACTAAACTGTCCGTAAGATGACACAATTTCAAGAATATTCCTTCATCACTCACAGAATTATTCTACATAAAGTGCAAATTTTTCTGTGACACCCTGTTAATATTTTCACATTTAGCCTTCAATAACTTTGTTGATTCAGATGAAATAATGACATTACTTTCTACATTAAACAGTATCTAGATACATGCAAATATTCAGCTCAGTTTCAGCAACTGTGACCTTCACTTTGACGATACATTCAGAGAAACAGATAAAAATAGGAAACCTATTAAAAAATTTGATTCAGAAAATAAAACATAAAGAACACGAGCAAACATGAAACTTGAAAATCTTGCTATGGTCATGGCAGTATTTCTTTTGTGTACCTTTATAGAAGGTAAGTAGACATAAGCTTTCATGAAATGTTTATCAAAAACATTCTACTGCATAGTACTATGCATAGAACATAATAAGAATTTTGTACTAATTTGTCAAATGTAACAACATCGCAACATATCAATAAATCCAAAATCAGATCTTTTGAACAAATAGCCAAAAAATGTTTCAATTTTAGAAAATTTCATGCTTACATTATTCCTTGTATGTTTATTTTCTTATGGATATCCACATCTATTCTGTTAGTGATTTTGTGATGACATCAAAGAGTCAACCAGAACAACGGCAACGCCAAAGCGTAGCGAATCCCATCGAACAGAAACGGCTGACATTTTACAAACAAAATATATAACAAATATCGTAAAATAACACACATAAGAAAGGCCACCATTTTCAAAATGGTTGCTCACTATAGCCAAGTTGTCATCAGAAGGAGTAATATGCTTTTAAGTAGCCACATATAAAATTTAAAAAAAATTGCCCACGCATACATGTAAATGCTGGCCATTTTTTAAAATGGCCGCCTACTACCCAAAATGTCAAAGGACAGTATGCAATCCTTACGAGTATTCACATATCGCTCTATTACTTTTTGAATTATAATAAAAAATGTAAAATAACACACATAAAAATGGTGGCCATTTTTCAAAATGGCCCACTACTCCCCAAAGTTTTATTAGACAATGTGCCATGCTAAAAGTATTCACATATCAAATATGAACAAAATCGCTCCAATACTTTTGGAGTTATAGCAAAAAATGTAAAAATGACGGCCATTTTTTTAAATCGCCACCTTCTACGCGAAGTGTCATGAGACAGTGTGCAAGGCTCATAAGTATTCACATATCAAATATGAACAAAATTGCTCCACTACTTTTCAAGTTATAGTAAAAAACGTTAAAAATGGTGGCAATTTTTCAAAATGGCCGCATACTACCCAAAAGTGTCATTAGACAGTGTGCCATGCTTATAGTATTCACATATAAAATATGAACAAAATCGCTCTACTACTTTTTGAGTTATAGTAAAAATTGTAAAATAACACACATAAAAATGGCAGCCATTTTTCAAAATGGCCACCTACAACCCAAAGTGTCATTAGACATTCGGCCATGCTTAAAGTATTCACATACCAAATATGAACAAAATCGCTCCTCTACTTTTTGACTTACAGTAAAAAATGTTAAATAACACAAGTAAAAATGGCGGCCATTTTGAAAAATGGCCGCCTACTACCAAAAATGTCATTAGCCATTGTGCCATGCATAAAGTATTCACATACCAAATATGAACAAAATCGCTCCACTATTTTTCAAGTTACAGCAAAAATCGTAAAAGGACGTGCAAAGGCAGCCATTTTTCAAGATGGCTGCCATGTATTTCTTCTGTATTTACATTTCTAGCTTAATCAATGTCCTATATAACTTTTTTACATTTAAAACATATTGCTATTACAGTTTTAGATGCAGTACCTAAATAACTGTAAAATCGGCACTAAAATGGCCACCATTTTTATATGAGCGGCCATTTTGAAAATCGGTTTCCGAGCAGAATTTCTACCCCCATTGGGTATATGTGTACAATATATGAACAAAATCGGGCCAACGGTATTTGAGTTATTGCCCGGACGGACGGACGGACGGACAGACGTATGTACGGATATCCCTCCGAACTTCGTTCGATGGGATAATAAAAGATATATATTTTTTAAAAATTGCGCTATTGAATCTTATCCATCATATCACATGTTGACTCGAATGTCATAACAATGACATATTTCATTTGTATTTTATTGACATTAATCATAACAAAGAAGTATAGCCAAATTGTAATTGTTACTCAAAATTGTAATTTTGAATTCAACAGCTATTTTAGATTTGAGGCATCAATGCCTAAAAAACTTAAATTTTTTAATCAGATCTAAGAGTTTTAGCAGTAAACTTAATTGCTCCTTTTACACAAAATGGTAGCCTTGCCCAAGTCTGTCTCTTTTACTTATCTTAATTTCTATTATGACCACCTTGTACCCAAGAGAAAGCCACGTGCTTTACCGACAGTTTGTTGATGTCGGTAAAATTTGACCAATCAACGACGGCCCTGTAGCGTTAGCTTATTATTATGCACGGTCAAAAACAAGTACACTTTTCACCGGGACTTTTCACGAACAAATCTTGCACGAATTCATCATGAAAATACAAATATTTTATCAGATAAATATCAATCAGAGTTTAGTGGATGCTAGAGCATCGATTGGATAACCGGGGGTGATAAGATTTCAACAATAAACGTTGAAACAATCGCTGAATTCAAATGATCGAACATGTAGGCTGAGATTGAATCACTGATCAACGACTGCATGACCCGCTACATTTTCATCGTGCATTTTCATCGCGAAATCACTTTTAAATCAACATTAAATCGCATGATTTAATTTATATTAATGACTCTTACATTCCAATGTACATTTAATTACATAATATATTCATGAATGCTATTGCAACTCTAAAGAAACACTCGATCAGATCATTGAATTTCAAGTCGTAGACGGGAAGTTTGCTTTGTTTATGCAGCTCAACCTGATAACGTTTTGATTGGTCAATCAGCCCGAAGTCACACGTCGTGTCCGCTCGATCTGTCAATCAATAAGGTTTCGCGATACCTCTGATAGCGTAGGTATTATGGAAATCTCAAAACCGTTGAATATCTCAGCATAATATCAGCAGAGATGTATTGGATTGTACAAGGCGGTAATAATTCAAGATCAGATTAGTAAAAAAATACCGACTTGGGCAAGGCTAACAAAATGACAGCCATTTGAAATCACATAATGTATGTAGCCCTATTACAAAGTCCAATAACAAACAATATCAAAACTAATCATTTAAATGGTAAACTGTTAATAACATCATCCGCATGTAAATACTTGATCATTATTGTTTTAGGGGTGGTTCCTGAACCTGGCAGCTGCAGAAGATTCTCTCTAAAACAACAGGTTTCTATGATTGAAGATGAAGTATCCTTCATTAAAGATAAAGTATCAACAATTGAACATGACATTTCTACTATGAAAACTGACATAACCACTATAAAGGATGGGATCTCCCATCTAGGTAAAACCTTTAATGATTAAAATTCAAGGGAAGTTGAAGTTTGGTGAATTCAAAGAAAAATGGTGATCATTTTGAATTCAGCAACAAACTAGAGGATACCTTCTTGGGCAGAAAGTCTACATATGCCTTAATGTTGGCTATGAAATTTGAACCAAATCCAACCATATTATTCTAAAGGTCATGAACAGATAACTTACAAAACATCTGGAATTATAATGGCAGATGATTTAGATAGGCAGACAAAAAATACAAAATTGTGCTAAAAACTGATGAACAAGCACCAAGCCAATATTAGTCCTGGCACCTTGGTACTTGCTTTTATTTCATATACTTGTGATTTGATTGTGATTGATATGTGTTCACTGGATAAGAATCATTGGATAAATAACTTATTTTAATTTAGGTCCACAAATAGGAGACAACAGGGCACTTGCAGCCAACTCCTGCTTGGAAATTTTACAAAAACTATCAATTACCCCTCCTTCAGGCCTGTACCATATTAGATTAAGTCCGTACTACACAAAAAGATTGTACTGTGACATGGTAACTTATGGGGGAGGGTTCACCCTCGTATGGACATTCACATTCACTAATTATAGCTACTTCTCAACTTGTCAAAATGCTGTAACTCCAAGGCCTAACTGGAATTTGACCAAATTTATGTCCCCTCGTGAAATTTCTAATATCAAGGTTCCTGTCTCAAGAACTCCACCTGAATCAGAAGAACAGTTAGGAGCCCTTGACTTTAAGTATTGGAAGCTTATAGGACACAAATGCTTCATTGTAAAATCGAACATTATCAACTGGATACTCTGCAAATATTATAGAGGAAGTTTTGTGGAAGAAGGTGAAGATGGTCGAATCTCATGTAGAGTGATCAAGGTTGTTTCAACTGACCACCTTCAGTGCAAAGATGTCAGACCTGGAGAGGTGAGGTGGCATCATTGTGGCTTGGACCTGCAGGTTGATGGCTATGATTATCTCCAGTTTGATGTCAACTCTGAATTGTGTATTCCTACTTGGGATCCATGTGGGCAAGGCCAAGAAACAAGATATGTTAAAGATGTTGACTTCCCACATGGCAATGTCTACATACGTTAATATCTGTAAATGCAAAACAACAGCAGAGAATTCCTAATTGTAACTCTTATTGCCGTAAAATACAAGGAGCAGACTATAAAAGTTGTTAACATGTGCTTCTCAAATGAGAATTCTAAAGTGCCATTTGAAGCTTTTTTATAATACTTTGATTTTAAGGTTATTTGGCAATAATTTTGAATTTCCAATGAATTTGGAATTACATGTTACATCTCCATTTAAATAACTTCTCAAATATCGATAACTTCAAAATATAATTAATCATCTAAAAACATTCCGATGACAAAATAAGGATTATGACAGAAACATTGGCATGACTTTAGAAAAAGATGCTTCTGAAATTTTAATATTTTATCTACTTTAACTGGTGGCTGGGATTATTATATCCAGTTCTACATATAGTTATATTAACTACATATACAGTATATACAGAAAAACAAATAAATTATAATTGGATAACATACTGCAAACATAAAAACATCAAATTGTTAATTTTTTCATATGATAAAAGTTTGAATTGAATATGTTCTTGAGAAACTACTTCGGTACATGGACTTAGGGAAAATAGGATTATAATATTCTTACAGCTCTTTGAACATGCAATTTGACGATACAATTTACTGAACGATATTTGAAGTATTCAAAATAAACACACTCTTCAAAGTAAATCAGTGTTTAGAACTAATCTATCTTTAAGAATAAATTGTCATTTTTTCATATGAAAAATGGAAGCCAACATGCATTTAATACTTATAATATTTCATTCAGAAAACAATTGGAATTTGTTTTATTTTGATGGACGATAATAAAGTTAGCACAGCAAAATCAATCACTTAATTCCTTTGTATAACTAAATAATATTGAGAGGTCTAAAAACATGTTGTATATGCTATTTTGTACCAACAAGGTTCGGAAAGACATTCTATTTCATTCTCAAGAATTGGTAGAATAGGGGCAAAAACAATTGCACTAAAAAAAAAGTTAACAAAAACAGTTACTGTATATAAAATATTTCTGAATAATTTTTCCATTAAATTGTTGTCAATCAGTCAACATTACATAAAGGACCACGTTTTTTTACAGAATGTTTTCAATAATTGGTCTAAGAGAAAAACATTGTTGAATTCAGTTCACCATATCGATACCTATCCTTTTCTTGGGAAATGACAACGAAAGGTCAAACAGAATATTTTGGCTTTTCTAGTTTTAGAGAAAGGAATGTACACACTACCCTACCACGTGACCACATTTAAAAATAAAAATGATACAGGGTACGGTTAAGTTGCAAATGGAGCGGGTATTCTCTATCTTTGTCCATTGGGCTTTTCTGGTAATAATACGTTGCAAACTGCTCGATGAATCTATACAATGTATAGTAGAACACTTGGAATATGTGTAAAATCTAGTATACATTCAGAACCATGGAAATAAACAAACGTCCTCCATTTGCAACTTCCCTGTAGCCTGTACTTCTTTTAAAGGAATACAGGATACAGTATGGGGGTATAGTAGTGTGATGTACATACAACTTAATATGAATAGCAGTTTTAACTTGTACTTATGACGATGGCACCTAGACAGACAGATGGACAGACAAACATATGCATTTTCATTCCCATCTGGCTCAAATTTCTTCAATTTTAAGAAAAGTGAAATGATGTATGATTGTAAAATGCTAAACTACATACCAGATTCTCCTGTTTCACTGCAGTTAGGAAGGCAATGATCTGACTGAGTTCTTCAAATGTGATCTCTTTGAATATGTAGTACTTCACAAGGCCAAGTAGAGACACTCTAATTGCCTTAGCATCTTCTTGTGAGAGATCACTTTCCTCAATCGAACTAAAAATAAAGGTGATGTTTTACAATGTGAAATAAGTAAGTGGATTAAAATACAAATTATAAAAAACTACTTTAATCAAGTTAAAAAGCTTGGTATTTATGTTAAAAAATAGTACTATAGATTCTTTACATTTCAAGTTTACATAAACATGAAAAATAATACCAATCGACTCTCTTGGACAAGTACAATACAATTAAAAGGCCTGCTGTTTAAGAACAGTATTCTTTGGAAATGCAAGTAAATTAGGTTTTTATTGAATTTTTAAAGAAAATTCGGCAATGTCATATTGTTTGAGCCATTGTTCTTACCTGACCTGACCTGTATCCTCAAGGTGTACATTCATTTACAGTAAAACTTGAACAGTGAACACATATAGAGTCACAAAAATGTGTTCACTATAGTTAGGTGTTCACTACAGAGAGGCAATTTACACATAACACATTGGAGTATGCGCTGAGAGGTGTTCACAAGACACAGGTGTTCACTAGAGAGAGGTGTTTACTAAGACAGGCTTTACTGTACATGTTTCATGAACAGTACTATGTATTTTATTTTGAATTGGATAAAGTGACACTTCAATTGCATCACTTCATATTGTAGATCAAATTCAATTAAAAGGCATCAATTTGTATTCTTCAAAATGGACACAGAATAGTTTTGAAAATATATTAAGGGGATAGATTTCCAGTGGATATCATCTTTAATCACAAAGGGACATCAATGTATACCTGTAATATGTTCGTATCACATCTAGCATATACTGCACACCAAACTTTTTACGGAAGAACTTTTTATCATCTTTGATAATGGTAGAGAGGTACTGAATGTGACCTACAAAATATAACAAATGTAGAAGTCTTGCTTTTTATATGGCAAACTATTTAAGTCATAAAATGCATTCAAATATAAATCAGCTGAAACCTACAATAACAGGTCAATAAATTGACATAAGTAAACACATGGTGAACTTTCACAACCCTCCGTAGAATATCAATATGGGTGATGTGTATAGATTCTTTTCAGAACTTATCTACCATAACTTATACTTACCCAAAAATACCAAAAAACCTATGACCCACTCCATCAATTGGGCAAACTGCAACTTACTTGAATAACATGTTTTAAAATCAGCGGAAATTCTGTCATATTTTTACCTATTCTGACTGGAAATTCACTGTGGCTCCAGATCCTGAAGTCGAAGAGTAGATACTGGTATATATGGTGTAGCAAGGCCCTGTTTGACACTGCTATGGACTCTACTATTAACTGGACAGCCATCAATACATTCACATCAATATGTACACTGTCAACCTGCAAGTTGAAAATGTACAGGGTTTTCTACAGGTATTGGAACATAGCAATCTTGTTATAAAATAACATATCAGAAATTACATCCAAAATATGACTTGACATGTTCTGTTCGATATGTGAAATTATCATATCATTCGATTGTCATATTCCCCACTCTCTAATTGGTCCATGTTCTGCCAACTCACCTTCTGTAAAAGAGCTCCAATGGTTGCCATTGCATTTGTGCGTACCATGTTGTCCTGGTTGACTGGACTGCTTTGTAGCATGTGTCTTAAGAGTGTTAATATCCCAGACACTTGGTTCTGCTCCAACTTGGAATCTAAACACATACAAATGAATACAGGTTGGGGTCGGATGATTGAATTTGATTTGTGGTAAACGAAAAGGCACCAAACAGTAGGCCTACATCATGAGTGAAATTTCCTCCAAAATGAGGGAAAAGTATGAGCTGGGGAACAATGGTGGAAATTACCAGAGCATTGTTTGACAATCTCTGTCTTTTTTAGTGTGATAAAATGATATTTTGAAGTACCTGCATATGAGCTGCTGGGTACAACTACCCAATCACCAATGGCATCCTCAGAATGTGGCGGAGATATGGGACGCACTGGAATCAACTCTTTAGATAACTGGCATGCAGGGAGGCTGTTCACTTGTTCCACCAGCGGGAAAAGCACTTGCAAACCCCCTACACAGTTGATCACATCCTGGAATCATGAATCATTACAATTTGATGAATAGTTTCTCTTTATGTGGATAAAAGAAATAAATTGGAACATCAAGTTTTAATCATCATATTCCTTCCTAGACAGCTTAGAATGTGAAATTTACAATCAAAAAATTACAATATCTATGTTTTTTCATTGGTATTCAAAATTAAGTTATTTATAAGTTACAATTAACTTACTCAGCTCCTCTTCAGAGCTTGATGTACATGTACTAGCTAAGGCTCTGGTACTCATAGTGGAATAAATGAAAGCATATAAAGAATTGAAGCGTATAATACCTTAATGTCCCTTGTCACACAGTGGCGGCCTTTCAGCCTCCCATGGTTGTCATTATGGGATAGATCCACTACAAAGTTCTCCTTGCAAGCCTAAAATAATGAAACTCATAATCCAGATATAAATTTAAAAGGGCAGTGTATTGTTTCATAATAATTCGTTTTTGCACCATCAATAATCCTGACCTTGTAAGCAGAATGACAAGTTCCAAATTGAATTAACAACTTGTTATTTAAACTTTTCCATTTTAAAAGGCAAATAATTCACTTCCTACAAGAATATTTCTATATCGCACTTTGAAAAGTGCAGGATTGTTGATGCCTAATGTCTTTCAAGCTTGGATGATTTCAGAAATTACAAAACATAATTACATAACATTTATGAATTAAAAATAGGTTTGGTAAGAATTATAGCTATCAGCCCTTTAAGGGCATGTCAAGATTTAAAATATTCAAAAGCATAAAGGCCAAAAGTGGGACATTTAAAATAAAAAATAAAAATCAACAGCACAGGGGGATCATAAAACAAAGCAAAACCTACCTTTGCATTGTAGTGTAATAACAACTTTGCAGGTAATTCTAGAATGGCGCTGTCTTCCGATTGGAATAGGTTTAGGCTGTTGGCACCTACAAAAACAAATAAAAATTATTTTCTTTATACATGTATCTTTATAATACCAACTATATTTCTTCATGTATATACATGTATATATCTTTTATTGACTCCTTAGATGTCATGACCTGACATATTCTTACCCAATGTAAAAAAATAATTACAAATACATGTATATCTAGGTATCTCAATTCAAGATTCAGTATTCTCTTGAATGGGTTGCATCAAAGTCTTGCATCACACCACTCGACCCCCCCCTCCCATATCTACTCCTTTCCTGAATCTTCTCTCCTTGTGGAGGGATGTTTCAAAATTTGTCGCAAGGACAATAACAAGACTAGATGAAACTGATTTTTTTCTATTTAATAGTTCACAATAAATGAAGTAATAAAAATTTAATGTTTGTGTTAGGCTAGAATTTTAGAGGCGAGTTGAATTTACTAAAAAAAAATAGAATATACAATTTACCTTTTATGTACAATCCCTTTGATTGAGCAGGAGTGACTGCTTCATGAAACACACAAACAGACCCAAGCTGCCCATGAAGTGAAACAGGTAAACCCCACACTTCATCTTGGGTCCCAGCTGCTGTTGTCAAAGGTGTAAGCCCCGCAGATGATTTACTCAATACAGGCAGGGAGAATTTGACATTTGATAATCTGGATTTAGATTCTGGAGTATTTGTGAAGTCCTCTTTGGTCCAGGGTTGAAGACCAGGTGATCCAATACGACATGATGCAAATGGCTACAATATGAAACGACAATGTTTGTACTTTTACATCAAAGCATAATAAATTACAATTACACTTGATATATTGTAAATTGCACTTTAATTAATAATACAACTAAATGTAGTTCACAAAATCAAATAATTGTCGCACAAGTGATTGGTAAAATAATCTTTAGACAGTAAGATAATACAAATATGTGTTTCTACCTAGTATTGTGATGTTTATTATTTCTTACCTCTGTGAGTGAAGGCATCTTAAATGGAGTGGTGAGTTTCATCTTCCCATCTATGAACACGGACAACTGACTCTGTCCAAATGGTCTTCTGGACCCTGCATGGACTATGTCAACACAATGCTGCAAAAACACAATAAACTAGACAGAAAACACAATTAACAAACCCAATATGGAGTTATCAAGTTAATTTTGAAACAGCATTGTAGTGTGACAGAATTATGTTACCAATACACAAATGTATTTTCACTCCACAGCTCATATTATCAATGAAATTTGAATAAAGTATCTGATTTTCTTGCATTCCTAAATAATAGCTACATGCCTGTTTACTCCATTCCTTGCTGAATCCACTTAAAGATGGAGATCACGACAATTTCTCAAAGTCAACTTACCCACTGTTCGTCTGCTAGGTTGACATCCGATAACATTACAGCATTGTATTCTTTCTTTATTGTGACTGCTATCACCAATACGCCATCTATTGTAAAGAATCCCTCAAGACCCCCACCATTACTACTACTAAAGCTGAAATACAGAAAAAGAAGAATCTGATTTCTCGCAGTCAATAAACACAGCTATACAAACCAGAATTTGTATGAACATACTCTTATACATTTATATTTCAGTGATGTCTATGTATGTCTACAAAACACATTAAATCCTGGATATTGACCCATGTCAGAGAAACCGACGTGGTTGTCAATAAAATACATAAATATATGATCTTTAATTCTAAGTGATCTATATATGTCTTTTTCTGACTTTAAGATCATACCAATGACACATTAGTCACTAGAGTGTATAAAATAACAAAACAAACTGAAAACTTATTTACCTGTAAAGCTGCCTGCGGACTAGGGCTGATGTTGGGTTCTCTATGTTTTTCTCCAAGCAGATCCAACTATGGAAGGTGAAACCTCCTCCAGGCCACTTTCTGATCCCTGGGACAGCTATACCCTGTCAAGGAGAATGAGTGAATTAAAAGGAGAAAATAACCCAGAATTCAAAGTTGAACCTATTATGAGGAAAGTGATTTTTAAGGGAATATGAATACAGCTAAATATTTTTCACTTACACTGCTTGTTTGTACAAAATCAAAATAATGAAGTGCCCCATCTTTCCCTGTCCTTCTGGCCATAGTGCTCATTGCCCTCATCAATCTGCCGCAATATGGCATCTGTTTTCCCTCTTCGTTGATCTTCAGTAGGCCTAGAAGCAGCTTTAGCTCTGAAGCAGATATTGAGAGGCTCCCCAAGCTCTCTAGCAGGCTGATAAGGTTACCTAGAATGAATGCACAATTATCAAACAATGGAGAGCTATCCACCTTCTTAATAACAGATGATAGATTTATTTGAACAAGGCACAGGATGTGAATGAAATCACACTACTAGATTTACTGAAAACTTCCAAAATGGCAACCAAAAATCAAGATGGCCATTCAAAAGTTAATTTTTGATGTGATGAAAAAATGTGATTTTTTTAAACATCAGTCATTGATTTTTCTGTCACCATGTATCAGTTTTTCACCTACCTACAGCTTGAGTGTTGATCTGTGCCTCTCTCTTCAAAATCTTCAAAATGGCCGTCACCATACCTTCATTACAGCAATACATTCGATTATGATTCCCTGACGAGCACACAACTTTCAAACACTCGGTTAACCATATTTGGAGATCATGTGACTGGATATCTGGGAGCCATTGGATGAGCATCAGGGCTGCTTGAGCATTATGAACAGTTGCAATGGACGAAGTGTCAAAAGTTTCTTCAGTGATTAAATCCAAGAGGGATTTCAGGAGATCTTGAGATGGCTGTCCGAGACTTTTAAGTGCATCAGTGAATTTACTGTACCCAATTTTCTCCTTGAATTGTTCCTGTATATAAACAAGCAATTAGCATAACTAATAACAGATACAATGCAAGAAAATGATTCGTGATATTTTAGAAATGAATTCTGATAAAAAAACATCCCTTGCATGGGCACATTTACATGTATATGTGGAGTTTACTTCTGGTGGAATTCAACATAAGAGTGGCTGTAAATGGCTGTAAGCATTATATTCAACCTTCTTAGAGAGGATTGGATTTCATTATGTGTTCACTTAATTTCACTGGGTTTTAGGGTAGCGTCAATTGCCCTACTTATTACAAGACCGATGACATCATTCAACAAGGATGCAAAAAAGCATCTTACCTTGGCAGTATCTGAGCCTTGCATAGCAGACCCCATGACACGTATGATAGAAATAGCCAGGTCTTGTGCCTCACCACCAGCAAGCTGGAAATATAAAGACTATGATGTTGAATGCCTGTAACATCATAACAGAGGTTCTGGTCGCATGGAATTAACCAGACTGTGACTGTGAGTTTGCTCAGCAGAATCATGGCTGATGCACGGGCCTATATGTACATGTATTAGCAAGCTTGATGTTATGACCAGCTAAATGTGGATTCCTAAATGCTCACGGTATGTTGAGGTCTGCTTAGTACCTATTCTGGAGGAGAATTTTTTCCTCGAGTTAGGTCATGGCCTCGAGTTAGGTCAAGGTATGTTCTTGTATAGTATGGATAACTTGCCAAATAACAACTGCCAAACATCATCCACAAAAAAAGTTGGAGACTATAACAACATGTCACCACTTGGTGAGGTGACATAAAATGTGATCTCAGTTCCTCGTTATTGTTATTGGTAAATCAAAAATTGGCACTTGCGGTTTAGTAACAAAAGTGAAGAAAAAAAGTGAATATTAAATTATGACTTGATCTCAAATGAGGACAATAAACATTTCTTTAACCACAATAATTTAACATAATAACATCCTGGGTAATCTTTGCCATGCTGCTGCAATAACAGCCACTAGATGTGACACATTATCAGTTTCATTTTACGAAGTGAAATATCTTTTTCATGTAGAGGTCAAAGTCACCTTGAGCCCCCCCCCACATTCAAATGACAACAGAAGAGGTATGCCAATAAATAACCTATAATTCAATGAAATAACAGTGTCGTAATGAATCTGTGTGGCAACAAATCCATTATAATATAAATTGAATTGTTCATCTTATTTTAACAAAGAAAGAGTTGTACCTGGATTTTTAATTCTTAATTAGGTCAAAACATAGTGTTAAGGCTTTTCATGTATTTGATGTGAACACTGCCTGTTATCAGGCATTTCTACTTTAAATAAGTGAATACTCTGATGAAATAACTAATGTAATGAATCAGTTATAATTATAACAACTAGTATGACTAAAACAATTGACCAATAAATTATCATGTTTTTTTTATTTAGTTAATAACAATAGCCATTTCCATTTGTAATAAATAGTTCAAGATTATTAATAAGTAACATTGTATATGATGCTTTCTAGTTAGACTAATTATTTCTATTTGCTTTGACAGTGAAAAAAGTGCTTTTAGGAATTAAAGATACAGACTTCCCAACCATTTAGTCTAATATATAATGTATTAATATGCATATTATTACTAGAGGTGTCACGGGTCAGACATTTTTCGGGTCAGTTCAGGTCAGAAAAAAAGTTTGCTGGTCGGGTAATTTCGGGTCGGGTCAGAAGAAAACAGAAAATGAATTTGATATAAAGCATTTTACCTACATTTTACGATCATTTATGATGTTCCTGAGTGTTCAGACCCGGCCCGAAATCGGTAAGTGGTTGTTGGCGGGTCGGGCCAAGCCTTCTGACCCGAGTTTCTGGTCAACTTCGGGTAGGTATGACATCTCTAATTATTACCACCTTGCCTGGCCTGTTCTAGGGGTATTAGTGCTAATTTAGAAGGCTTCTAATTTACTAATATATATTTGTATCTTCTTAAACATCACAAATACTATTTCAATGGTATTTCTCAACTTACTTGGACTTAGTTAACAACCACCAATTATTTAACCATTATAACTCCAAAGTTAATGCAATTAGAGCTATTTTGGATTTGTTTAAATATTAATCAGTCTATTACCCTGGGCGCTAATTACAGAGAATACAGTAATATGAAAGTTAAAATGGTTTCTATGACAGTTACTCAATATGATTTCAACCTTTACATGGGTCTGCATCTTTTGCATTTCTTATTATAAAAACCCTATTGTGTTTTTACATCCTTAAATTGACAATTAGTAAATTAATACATCTATCATTGAATCTGTGAGCTTACGCATGAGAAAAAATCCATGATGGTCAATTTTTGCAACAAAGTGAAAAATAGTGGAATAAGCATGGAAAAAGTAAACAGCCAGGCAATGTTGTTATCTCTTAGATGATATAAGGATGCCAGAAAATCGAAAAAGTTGAATTTCACAGAGAAAAGAAATGAAAAATGCTTCACCATGGCAATTTCTTTGAAGGTATTCAACTAATAACTCTGCTAGTTATCTGGCTATTTCTCTCATTTATCAAAGGTTGTCTAATTTATTACATTTATACGGATTAAAATAAGGAACACAATTATACAAGTTTGATCTATTTGACTTTTTCACAATTTTATATCTAAATTATTTTCAATGAACTGCTCATCAGACAAACACCAAGGATAATCATTACATGAAACAATTAATTTATACACAAATAAATAAATAATAAAAAATCACTATTCTATCTGAAGAATATATCACAAGGCTGAAATATTTACCACAAGATCCGTTATGGTGATGTACATGTTTATCGTGCTTTCCAGTTTTTGCATCTCAATTGTACAGAGTTGTAGCTGTTTATGGAGCCACCCCCAAGAAGAATATTGTACAGCTGATTTTGGTGAGTTGTATGCTGATTTTGGTGAGTTGTATGTATACTCCATGAGTTTGGGAACTTTACAATGGATAATATATCAATAGATAATATATCAAAGCTTATTATGTTTAAATTTTTTTTTAATGATTAAATTTTTTGTTGCTTATTACAAAAGTTCAGAAAGAACAAGTCTCGGTATATTATGAATATTCAAAAGAGGACATTTAAATCTACCAGATGAAAAAAAATATAAATTGTCCAAAGCAGGCGTAACATGCAGTAGACTAATGAACTTCTTTCTCCAAACCGAGACTAGTCTTTTATGACTTTGATGATTTTTTTTAATCGCAAAACATGAACAGCTTTGATAACTGATCTCAACAAGACACACAGTGATAAATATCGCACTTTGAAGAGCAAACTGGCCACCATGCAATTTACCCAGCATGGCCAAAATCTAATCAGACCATGGCACTAGTCTGCTCTTGCATCTGTAAACATTTCAAGTTGACAAGGTTAGCGGTTTTCCTGCAATTTTGATGACAAGAATTTATTTGTAGTCTTGAACTTTGGGAAAATTTAGATAACATTGTTTGTGACCTAATTTGATGACCTTCGACCTTGAAAATTTTGTAATTAGCTGACCTAAATTTAAATCCAAAATATCAATTTAATAGAAAATCAAATTTTTGACCTTTTCAAGGCCACTGAAGGTCAACGAAAGGTCAAATCTGAAATCTAAGGTCAGATTTGAACTTCTGAGAACTTGTAGATGTTTTTAAAAAAATAATTGGTCAATTTGGAGCAAGTTGAAAAATTCAACATGGCCCTCAAATTGAAAAATTCAAAATGGCCACCATGTAATTCAGCCAGCATACCCAAAACCTAATCCGATCTTGGCAATAGTCTGTTCTTGCATCTGTAAAAATTTCAAGTTGAACGGATAAGTGGTTTTCCAGGGATTTTGATGACAAGATTTGTTGAAAAATTCAAAATGGCCACCACGTAGTTTACCCAGCATGCCCTTAACCTAATCAGATCTTGGCACTAGTCTGCTATTGCATGTGTAAAAATTTCAAGTTGAACAGGTTAGCGGTTTTCTTGGAATTTTGATGACAAGAATTGATTTGTAGTCTCAAACTTTGAGAAACTTGGATAACATCATTTGTGACCTAGTTTAATGACCTTGACTTTCGACCTTGAAAACTTCACTTTTTCAGACCTCAGTAGGTGTTTTGTAATTAAGCTGACCTAAATTTAAATCCAAAATATCAATTTAGAAAATCAACTTTACAATGGATAATATATCAATAGATAATATATCAAAGCTTATTATGTTTAAATTTTTTTTTAATGATTAAATTTTTTGTTGCTTATTACAAAAGTTCAGAAAGAACAAGTCTCGGTATATTATGAATATTCAAAAGAGGACATTTTAATCTACCAGATGAAAAAATAATGATCAAAATTGTCTAAAGCAGATGTAACATGCAGTAGACTAATGAACTTCTTTCTCCAAACCGAGACTAGTCTTTTGTGACTTTGATGATTTTTCAATCGCAAAACATGAACAGCTTTGATAACTGATGCCAAAAAGGACATCAGAATGTCAATCTTATGGAGAGATTGCAGGGCAGTGTATCAATGTATGTCTACAGGGAGTTGGTGGCATTTCCATTTTTGGTACATCGATTTATAAAAGGAAATTTTCAGTAGGAAAACTTTATAAACTTTTACCTCATGATTAACAATATTGTACGCAGAAATCAAAAATCACTTTGCCTTAATTTACCCAGAATGCACTGTTCAACTCTATACTGTCATACCTTAAACATCCTCTAAGATTTTAGATCAATCTCTCAAGCAGGCTGTATGACAAGAAAACTAAGATGTGGACACGCACTTAGACCAATCTTCCACATACCATATGCCAAGGAGCCAAGGACAATACCATACCTTTTTCAGATTTTTCGGATATAATATTTTCATGCCCGAAAACAAAGCAAAACAGTAAGAAGAAAAATTTCTATTTCAGCTATAAAGGCTAAGGTCCTGAGTCACAGGGAAACAAATCCTATTGATATAAACAGGGGATACCTTGTGTTCACAGTCAATGTTAGTGTAGATTACAAGGTAGGATATAAAGTTACTGTACATTATACAGAGTGGGCTAAAACATCCACATTCTCTATTTTGCTCAAACTTCTTTAAAAAGCCATAGATCTCAAGAATATTTTTGATGGAAATGCAGAAAAAATTACAAAATAGTTTTATTTTCTGGGAAATCAAATCATTTTGAAATTTTTGCTTGGTAAGAAAGGAAATGTGATGAGTATCAGAATGATACTATGCATATAAGGCAATATATATGGTACCTTACATGTTTATTACTCTTTAAAGGGTCTTGGATGGAAATGAAAGGCAACAGTACCTTACATGTTTATTACTCTTTAAAGGGTCTTGGATGGAAAGGAAAGACAAAAGAGATCTACACAGGCCCTAATGAAGCTTTGTGTGGCTTGACATCATTGGCTAAGAATAAAGAATACATTCTCACAGGTAACCTTGTACAGATTCACATCAATTTTCTTAAATGCCCCCTGCAAAGTTCCAAAATATACTTTATTCATTCGAATATTGAGTGATTTTGGTATAAATTGTTTAACTGACCTAGTTCTTTATACAGGTAAAATTAAAGATGACAAACCCATGATTGATGTATGTGGGTTGAATGTCCTCTACAGCCAAGTATCTTCAGCTATCATTAAAGGCTTCAGGAAGACATACAGAGATAACTGTGGATGCAAGGTATGAAATGGGGAACTAATGAGTAACTTTAAGTCAAGATTAACATTCAAGTGCCTTTAATTCTGGATTAAAGATTTGAGTGCCTTTAAGTCTAGGTTAAACATTCAAATGCCTTTAATTCTGGATTAAAATTTGAGTGCCTATAAGTCAGGTTTAAACATCTAAGTGTCTTTAAGTCTAGGTTAAATATTCAAGTGCCTTTAAAGCCATGATGTCTCGATTAATCATGCCTCGGCTAATCATCCAAGTGTCATTTGTCATTTGATTTGGGGGAATTGCATAAATCTTAAATCTCAAATACTGAAACATTTAATATATATATAACACAGCTTGGGAGACATGTGTATTCCCTGGGGAAATATATAGAAACTATATAGAAAACACTGCACTTGGATCAGCCCCTTTAATGATATTCTATCAATTAACAGTACTTTATCCCACCACAGAGTTGGACCCATATATTCTGTATTGTAGATCTGTAGGTTTGATGATGAGTGTGGACCAGGAGATTGCTACCTGCCAGCCTTTGGTAGTTACCCCTGCTATAATCTACAGGCTGTGTGTCAGAGAGCTTGTGAGGGACATGGAGGTATAGTATTTCAGGAATGTTTGGAAGTTTTTAGAATCTCCCCAAATTTTAGTCAATTTTTAGACAAAGTTGAAACTCTTAAAATATGCATTTTTCCCTTTTTTAATTTGTCTAAAAACTTAAAATAATTTGGAGAGCTTCCAAACATTAAAAGATATCATAGATTTCAAAATTGATACGAAAAAGTAGATATGTTGCTTGTTATGGGTAATTAAAGTTCAAAAATAACAAATTGTATCACTGTTGTACCTGCCTGGTATATTATCGGTAGCTGCATATACTAAGGGTGATATTATAAAATATATTTTCATTTCTGTTTTTTAATCAAATTAGGAAACTTGAAGGGGTGTAAGTATTAAAGGCTGTGTAGACTTTCTCCCATTTGTTGGTTTCTCTATCTAATCCTTCGAACATTTCAGGTGAGCCTATGTGTACATGGAACCTAGACAAAGGATGGTGGGACTGCATGAAGAAATCCAGGTACTGCCAACTTGTAGGATCATGTCAGCTTAAAGATACACCTCCATCAGGAAGACGTGGTTTTAACACCTGAACAATTTATTAACATTCACTTTCTTATTCAATGATTACAAAATAAAATTTTCAGATTAATATAAGTATCAATATCAGCTGTTTTCTAATTCTGAATAGGGTAAAATTAATAATGGGAAAAAATAAAAAGTAATCTAAAAATTGAAGACTGACCTTGATATGAACTTAGCTTCAGAATACAAAAATCATCTTTTTAAATCACTATTTCTTTATTTTCTAAATTTGATCTGAACCCAAATGTGACATCTGAAATAAATCAGTTTATTTTTTGATTTAAGTCTCTCTAATGACCTTTCAAAGTTATTCATTTATCCAAGAATGTTCCAAAATTACTTTGCAAAGCATTTAATCATGACTGTTCAAAGTTAACATTATCCACATATTTTTCCAAAGTCAAAATCTAAATTCGTAATCTCAAAGCCAACAGTTTTGTGTACAAATGATGACAGGACTATTTCGTAAGCGAAGCTGACAGCAACTCTTGAAAGAGAGTTTTCGATAAAAAGTCGGTGCACACTTGTTCGGCTTGGATCTCCTCATTTTCTTCTTATTGTTACAGACGTATTCAATCTTCATTGGTCTTTCTTCTAACAATCCATCTACACTATCATTGCTGCAAAAATCTGTCGATATCAACTCTTTTTGAACAGTCCCACAGTCGGTAATGCAAAGTGCGGAAACATCAGAAGATTCCGTGCTATTTATAGCACTTATAAGGATACAGCAATACCCATGGATATTGCTTAATTTGTCGTTACAGTTTTTGCCCTTATTTGGACATTTGAGTTTGACTGGTACACGGCATACGTTATCTCTGATGTGCTCCTTTAGGGTATTCAGAACATGAATTCCAATATTTCCATTTGCATCTGTAGCTACTTTGGATAAATCAATCGCATTGTTGATTATGCTTGTTGTCACCAGTGAATTCATGTCCATACTGAATAAATCCATTGCAACACAGGTGGGAGCCATACAGAAAACGACAAAGGTTGAGATAAATATCTTCATTTTTATGCTTCTTAGCTATACTATGTGCCTACATGTACGCTTACAAAACATATTCCACCAGTTAATCAGCCAATACAGCCTTGTGACTTTAACTTGATTTCCCAGACATATTTGTCAATATTCATGATGATAACTTTGATTAACACTAATTAATTTTTGCTCTGTTTAGAAAAAACAATAAATAATGCAAAAGTGTGCAGTTTGATCACAGCCATTGTCAGGTTGAAGGTCTAGTTCAATTAATTTGATAACAACTGATCAGAGAGATTAATTACAAAGCAGGCATACTTTAAACAAAACATGCGTTTGATATTTTCAAATACAGTTACTACTTAGGTGGTTCAAAGTTTTGCAGTTGATGCCATAACTTCAAGGAAAATAGGACTTTTGCAATGAAACTTGGTACACATATGTGTTGTATATTTATACATTATATGGTAAAATTTTTGACCTCAATTTTGATTGGTTCCTGAGATATGGTTGCTATGGTAACCAGAGTGGTGGGTGCCATGTTCAACCCGAAATTGCGTTTTTCCAAATAGTTTTCTTGCTTGAATAAACTCTTTGTAAAGTGGCAATTAGCAGGTGTAAGTGTCTTTGGGTGGCTATTTTTCTTCAAATTCTTAACTTTTTCTAATTGTCTCTATGACATCACAATAGACAAGTGACACGATAAGTTTCTTTGTGATGTATACTGTTCAAAACCCAGTTGAAAAATTGAGATGGAAAAGTGAGGAAATTTTGAATTTTTTTTCAAAAATTTTCAAAATGGCAGATGTTTCCACACCAACCAAATTGATGAAATGGAAGCATAGAAATCTGATACAGTGCATGGTTCAAAATGGCAAGACTTTGCAAGAGACTTATGAACTGGTTCAGGGAGCATTTGGAAACTTTTTGAACCACCTAAGTATGAAGAGAATACCATATAACCTGCGTTTGATCCATCCTTGTGTGTATCATTCTATGTATGTATTTTTATTCACATTCAGTTTTTCCAATTTTATAGTCATATGATCATGGAATTTTTTTAAATCCAACGAGTAATAATCAAGTGAAAATTTCACTTAAGATTTACGAGGGCCATACGATATGTTGAGTGAACTGATCCACTAGTTATAAAAGACCACAGAGAAAGACAACGAACAAAATTAAATATTTTTTTGTTGTTGGTTGGGTGACATGTTAGTGACATTCACAGGTAAATGTAGAATCAACAGTGATGTGTGACATTTAAATTATTTGTTTTAGTTGCTGATGGGGCAATATGTGACTGATATCATAGTTGATGTGATATGTCATATCTTCAAATCACAATCACATCAAATGACAAGTTGATAGTTGCGTTGATGACTTGCCATATAGGCTAATAAAGGCAGGGCTTAGTCGTAACCAAAAGTCACATGAATAAAGAAAACCAATTCAATAGTAAGAAGTGCTCCGCCCACTTCCTGGGGGGCCTTCGTCCTAAACTAAATCCCAAGCATAATGTTATAGCATTTGAAACTGATCAACACAGCTGCCATCTATATGAGTTGTAGAACATTAAACTCAACAATTGAGCTCACAATACAAATCATCTCAAATAAATTAGAAATATGTTTTTTCAATCTAAACTGTAGAAATGAAGTCCAAAGGTAGAAATACACCTAATTAAGCCTAAAGTTTCACTTATTACATTTGCCTCACCACATTATTTAACCTGGCTTAATGCTTCTTATAAAATAAAGGTCTAAAAGATGAGAAACTATGTCAAATTTGATCAGATTTGGTGACTTAATGACAACAGTTGGAAATTTAAAACTGGGGTTACACAATCAAATTGGACTCTAAAAAGTCTCTCATAATTATAACTCACCATTGTTTTGTGAAGGCAGTCTACAAATATATCAAATGCCCCTGAAGCCACAAAGATCACCTGAAGTGCAGTTTTGTCATTGCAGCCTAGCATTTCATCAATTCCCCCTGTAATAAAGAAACCAGAGAGAATGTTATGGTGTCACATTTTAAAATTCAATATACAGTGGAAAAGAGTGGAATCAGAAATGAAAGGGGTAGACACCGATGTAAGCAATAACATGGGGTTTCAAGAGAAAGCCAGTGGTAATAATCAACATATAGTATAATGTAAAGCTATATGGACTGGGATTTAACGAATATGTGACTACATATCAATTTGAAATGGCAGGAATGATGGAAGTAAGAAGTAAAAACAAAAATTTACAAACAAGGCACACAGTGATCAATATCATACTTTTTATCAGAAAATTCAAAATGGTCACAAAGTAATTTTCCCAGCATGCCCATATGCACAAGGTGACTGTAATATAGCACTGATAAGTCAAATAAAAATATCAAGCCTACTTATAATTTTCAGCTGTAGTTGTATATTATTCTCCCCATCTTCTCCCGACTGTATCTTTACTAAGGCTTGGAAGTAGCCCTCTAACACTGCCCCAACCTCAACCTGCCTCTGGAAAATAACATTATTTTTTGATTTTCAACAGGTTGACATGATAACTTTGCAAAGGGTGCAACACCCATTTGCTTGAATAGTAGAATCACTGTGTCTGTATTCTATTTACCTGGTCTGGACTAGCCATGTGTAAAACATGCACCATCTGTACAAGACTCCTCAGGACCAACTGCTTCAGGTCACTGTATGTCTGCCTCTGTTCATTACTTGGTCTGTTGGGGTCATTGTATATGAGCACCTTAAGGAGAACATCAAGAGTGGCGGGGCAAATTGCACGGAGCCCATTGGTCTGAAATTCATGTACAGTGAAATCAATTAATGTGAAATGCTTATTTACTGTTCAGGAATTGAACATATACCTCATTATACCACAGTCAATATCAAAATAACAGAACTACATAAGTTACGACCTAGCTCATAGCAACAGGTCCACACACACACACACACACACATACAAAAATTGCATGGCTAAAATTAACTTTATGCTTGTGAACTCAAAGTAAAATGCTAAATATTTAGTATGGTATTTGAGAAAAGAACCATATCTGAAAATTAAGGTAACAAATTATCACCACTCAGTTACAATTACCAAATTGTAACCATTTGTTACAGCAGCCAACACTGAATGCCGGTGACAAAATACTAGTAGCTATATGTATATAGCTGATTTTTGTGTGACACAATAACATGTACATGAGAATTTTATTTTAACATAAGCGATCTTTTGTTTATTGAATAAGTCTTACATGAGATCCATTGATTATGGCACCAAATAGATGGAACAGTCTAAGCTGAAGTTCAAGGTCAAGGTTAGTATACTGGAAACACTCTGGAACATATAAGTACATAAAAGGGATGGTATCTAATTGACGACAGTTTAAGACAAGCCATTAGGATGCAAAATGTCACCGCCTGCCATTTGTTACAGATGCTGATCTCCGAACACTGAACACGAACCACTGGACATTGAATGCTGAATACCATCCACAAAAATGTTGGAGACTATAACAATATGTCACCACTTGTGTTGGTGACAAAAAAAACATGGAGTAAATCTTGATAGGGGAGGGGGTAAATTTTGAAAATACTGACATTCAAGGGAATGAAAAGTGCTGTAGTTACAATTAAATATACAACATTTAAGCTTTCCACATTCTCTCTGTTTTACAACTGGGCAGAGGGGAGGTGGATGCTAGTTTAACATTTTTTTAAAAGAAGATAATATGTCTATACCTACTACAACTTTATTACTATAGCTAAACATATCATTATTTTTTTTCTAGACAAAGTTTGGAATTATGTCAAGTTTCTATAAGTTACAATCAATATAGGTTCAGAAATTAATCACTTACCATAGAAAAATGGCACAACCTCAACATGCAATAGAGCAGGCTTGTACTTGAAGCGACACTTATCAACTTTCCAACTGGAAAGAAAATTTATAAAATAAACAAATATTAGTTAATTGAAGAGTAATATTCTTTGGGTCTTTATCGTTAATAAGACCTGTACCCTCTTATATGACAATAACTCAACCCTTCTTAAATTACAATTCTTGATTTCCTAGGTATGAGGTCTAGGAACAACATAAGGTTTTTGAGACCTGAATAAGTATGTTTGCTTTGGCAACAACATTGTGTTTTACATTAGCTGCATTGTAACTGCCTTACCCTCTTAAGCTTTTTCTCCACACAAAGTATGGGTCATACATGCATTCCAAGAAATGCAGGGAATATTCAATGAAGCATGTCAAATCTGTCACTTCTTCAGAGTTCTCTTGGGTATACAGCTGAAAGTAAAATGACACAAAATGAAATTGCTTGTGAACTCCTCACCCTTTTGAACACCTCAACATTTTGAACACCTCACTATTTCGAACACCTTACACCTTGGAACACCTAACCCTTTTGAGCACCTCAACCTTGTGAACACCTCTCCCTTGTGAACACCTCAACCTTGTGAACACCTAACCCTGGTGAACACCTCTCCCTTGTGAACACCTCACCCTTTTGAGCACCTCACCCTTGTGAACACCTCTCCCTTGTGAACACCTCAACCTTGTGAACACCTAACCCTGGTGAACACCTCTCCCTTGTGAACACCTCACCCTTTTGAACACCTAACCCTGGTGAACACCTCTCCCTTGTGAACACCTCACCCTTTTGAGCACCTCACCCTTGTGAACACCTCTCCCTTTGAACACCTCAACCTTGTGAACACCTAACCCTGGTGAACACCTCTCCCTTGTGAACACCTCAACATTTTGAACACCTCACCCTTGTGAGCATTTAACTCCTCTGAACATCTCAACCTTGTTAACATATTTTTGTCATTCCTTCTGTAAAGCTTAAAGCAAAGGTCTCAGTGGACACCTCTCTATTGTAAACACCTCAGAATTGTGAACACCTCTCTGGTGATTATATTGACAATTCAAAATAAGGACACTTCAAATGGTATGAACTTTTTAAATTTGGTGATAATCTGAATCACTGGTATGCAGCATATACTTATTTAATATGTTCTTTTCAATAGTTTCATATGTGCAGAAGTGATCTGAAATATGTGAGTAGTTATCTTCTTCCTAACTGGGCTCAAATATAGATAAAATCTTACCTTAGTCATGACAACTGTTGCTATAGTAACAATATGGCTGACATATGCACAAGACGCTACCAAGGCAACATTATCAAGATTTCTGAAAAAGATAAACAGGGGATAAATGATGAGATAGGGGGTGAATATGCTGAAAAATAGGAAATAGATTATAAAAGAATGTTTCCAGAATATATTTCACTCTAAATCTCACTTCCTACTGTGCTGTTCCTTAAAGTGATTCCTTGAGTGATTTTGTAAATGTTGCATCAAAGTTTTTGAGATTATGTCACTTTGACATCCACTGCCCAAGTTCTGCTGATACAGGCTGAACCTGTGATGCCCTTTATTTCGGTAAGAACGAAGGCATCTTTCATGTCATAGTTACATAGTTGATGCAGGGGCGTAGCCAGCAATTGTCAAGGTGGGGTGCAAATTTTTGGGTTTGCATCACTGCAAGCGAAGTGAGCCCCCAAAAAGGGGAGAAAGAAATTTTTAAAAATTTACACTGTATATGGTGCATTCTACAGTGGTGGATCCAGAAATTAACAAGGGGGGCCCAAATTTTGAGTCTGGAGAAAAAAGTCAAGGCCCATTTTTTGATAAATTGGCCATAAAAGGCCAAATTATGCCCAAAAAGACCTAATTTTGAGGCCCTACAAAATTTTGGGGCCTTTGATTTTTCTTTTTTGTGGGGGTGGGGTGGGGTGCACCAATCTCACCCTCCCTGGCTACACCCATGTGATGTATTGTATAACTTTATTTCCATGTTTTCCCTTTGCTTAGATTGTTTTAATGATGTTTTACATAAATACATGTACAGTATATGCTTGATTAGAATGATGCTATAAATGTAATAAATGAAAGTGTGATATATGACCCATTGTATCTTTTGATTACAAGACAAGGAAATTGCTGGGTATATAATACAATACAACTATACTTATTTTTGTACCGTCCCATTTTGACACAGGGCTTGGTTCTATCATGCGCCTTTATGATAGAGGTCCATGTTTCTATTTATTCAACATTCTCATTAAATAACATATTTTAAATACATTACTCATCACTTTTTGTTCGCAATTAAACATAAAGAAAAATACATGCAGCTTATATCCCACAATGCACTGGTCCTGGTGGGATTGTCCTCAGAAATAATACCCCTGGTGCCATCTATGTAGTCTCTAAATCAGTATACCGTAACTTGATTATCTGTTACATTTTCAGCCTTACTTTGCAATATTAAACACAATGATGTCATACCTGCAGATAACTATCAGACACTTAGTAAGGTCCTTTGCATATTCCAGAGCTTCAGGAATAAAGAACTGGACACATTGTTCCCCACAGCCAACCAATTGCTTGGTTATGACTTGCAGCAAGCCATCTGGTAGTCGTGTTATATGTGGACCCTCTGCAGTGTACCTACATGCACAAATAGAACACATCGTTAAGGCGTTCGATTTTAGCAAAGCATATTATACTATATGATGAGTAAGGAGACACAAAAAGTGCCATTAGCACAATCTACGTCTCAACTAACCTCTGGATAAGTGAGAAAAGTTTACAGTTTAGCAGTCCTGCCCATTCTACCGATAACCATCACACAACGTGCACGGGTCATTTTTAAACTGGTGGTCATTTCTGAAATCAGCTTTCTAGTGGGCCAACAGTTTTTGAGTTATTCCCTGGATGGATGGAAATACAGACAGATGGTTGGACAGAGAGATGGATGGAGCCATTCTCTATATGCATATGGAACATAGTCCAAAATTTCATAAATTAATCCTAGTTAATTTGGAAAAGTCTGTTGTTTTCCTATGTTTCCAGAAACTGGATTTTTAATACATTACTTTTCTTATAAATACCAGGGTCATGGCCACTCTGATTACAAATCAGTGATTTCAAGAATGAAGGACCTCTTGCTTTGGACTGGGACTTTTGGAAGAAGAATACGAAGGATCATGGATTTCTGAAGCCCTGACCTCACCATGTTTGTTAATTAATTACCATACAAAGAATTTAATATACAATAATATTCATTAAACAAGGAAACTATTTACAAGAATATTCTATACAATGGCAGCTATTTATTAGACAATTTGGGATAACATCTTATACTAGTTTGAAATTGATGAATATCAAATCAAATAGATAGAAAATTAAAGGAATGTTTCAGTAAAGTCTCACCCTTGGTTCAAATGAGTCCCCTCCTTGTCAATCAAGTCTTTGTAGACCTCTAGGAATTGCTTCAGGTATTTCTTGAAGAACTGGATGTCATTCTGGAATAAACCAAAAAGATAAATATGAATATATTAAACCACAAATTCACAGAATATAGGGAACTCCATTAAGACACCATATCTGGATATATACAATGTCTAATTTTTTTGGACAAAATAAACAGCAATAACATGGCACTATGTTAAAGGGGCAACAAGAACTGTAGAGAGAAAATTAGAAATGTTTTCTTTTTTCTGAGCTATCGAGTCAATATTTGGCTCAACATCCTCTTTGACATACCTATTTTCTTAAAACGTATGGATAAACTCTCAATTTCAGCATTAAGAAGTGTAAATTCAGTTCAAAGCTTCTATAAAAGGGAGTCCCACTTATAGACTTTTAAGATTCACCACGTTTCAAGAGGAATATCAGCTAAAATAATATTCATCCATGGGGTTTCTTTGTAGATAATAAAAATATATGTTAGTCTTTTAGTGTATTTGAAAAGTGAACTCAGTGGCTCAGTTAGAAATAGGGACATTTGGAAATAAAGTCAAGTTACATCTCTTATCATGTCTTATAGACACATCACTCCCCCCCTCTCCATTCACTCCGTTCAATTTAAACTATTATTTATTTATAACATTTGATTATGCATTTTTGTGAATATCACTTACAAGTATTTACAACAGGTCGTGTAGACCCCCATTGTTTGATTTATAGCAAAAGCATTGACATTTGCATGTTGATGACGCTGCACCTTTTAAATAGACCTTATATCTTAAAAGCCTATCGGTTCAAAAAAATTCTAGAAGACAATAACATATTTCCCCATGTCGTGTGCCTATTCATTTAGCAATTCAATTGTAAACTTTCTCTTGAAAATTAATTTTCCAGATTTCTTGAGTTTTCTTGCAAAAATCAGCTACTCCCCCTCCGTTCATTTCTTCTGAACACCAGGCGTGATATTAGATCCAGTTTGGACTTTGAGAAAGAGTAATTATATTGTGATCTATAGCCTAAACAAACATAGCCATGTCAGATTGACTTGTACGATAAAAAGCACAAATCAGCTTCTTCTGTCAGATTGACCTATACGATAACAGGCACAAATAAGCATCCACTTACTATATTCATACATGATTTTCTTCAAGTTATAGACGAAGCTAAACATATAAGGAGAGATTTACTGTCAAGAAGAGTTCAAAAATTAAGATGAATTTCTCTGGAAAAGGTATTATTGTGACTGGTTCTAACAGTGGAATTGGTAGGGCAACAGCATTGTTGTTTGCAAGACAAGGAGCTAATGTGCTGATCCATGGAAGGGACCTTGAGACACTTGAACAAACTGTGAATGAATGTAAACAGCTTGGTGCTGAAAATGCCAAGTTTCCAATGGTACAAGGTGATGTCCTCGAAACTGGATTATTGAAGAAAATATTCCAAACAGCAGTTGAGGAATTTGGAAAGATTGACGTACTTGTGAATAATGTTGGATGTGTTCAATCAGACAGAACAGAAGAAAGCTTTGATTTACACATAAATGTTAACCTGAAAACTCCAATATTTTTGTCGCAGATGTGCTTTCCAGAATTGAAGAAGACTCATGGAAATATTGTAAATGTTTCCTCTGTTTATGCTGAACGCCCTAATGCCGTTGGTGTCCTTTTTTACAGCATTGCAAAGGCTGGAGTGAGTCAGTTCACGAGATGTGCAGGAATAGAGTACGGCTCAGAGGGGGTACGGGTGAATGCCGTCTCTCCAGGATGGGTCAAAACCAAAGTAATGACAAGAACTGGATTGTTTAAAACTAAAGATGAAGAGGATGCTGAATATGAAAGATCAACAAAGCAAGTGCCCCTCCCTGCAGACAAAAGGATTGGGACTGCGGAGGAAACTGCCAAACTTATTGCGTTTCTTGCATCTGATGATGCTTCTATGATGAATGGTGCATGTATTGTTCAAGACGGTGGGATGAGCTTGGTCGGAATTGATACAAAGACAATTGAAAAGTATAACAATTAGAACAATTTATATACTAAAATGGCTTGCTATTACACATGAGACTTGGAATGGAATAAAAGGAATGAACAAACAATAACAAACTAACATTACCACAAACTACCGTAACATTCAACAAGATCGACAGCATTAATGATCTGCAAAAATGATGGTGTGAAATTAGCTTATACTTCCATGATAAGCTGACAACATCAAGACATAGATTAAATGGGACAATTCAAATATTCTGAATGAAAATCGATACATGATGTTGAATGGATAGAAAAGGAATCATGTACATAAATCGATTATATGAAAACAAAAAACTGAGATGGACTAGATATAATCCTAATCGCTTATCATTTCTGGACTATGATAAAATTATGTATAGGAATAGAATCTAAAGGAAAAATACAACAATGAAGTAGATGGGACAATGATGGCTTCTAACAAAGAAAACGACACAAGATATTTATAGCAAAACATAGAAGGTGCCCAGAAATTAGAAAAGAAATAAGAAATTGGTAGTAATATTATACAGACAACAGGAAGAAATAAATTGGACATCATTATATGTTTAAGAAATTAACAAGTATAAAACTTAACAATTTCCAATACAAAATAAAAACACATTTGCAGTTTATCTAAACAAACAATTACTTCAAATGAACGTCATGGGCAATAACAATGAATTCTGTAGCTTGTGTGATGAAAATAATATTGATGCTTTGAAACATGGATTATTTGTATTATCTACCATTGCTGTACCAAAATAAACTAGAAAACAGCAACTCCACGGAGTAGCAGATCCCATCAAACAAAAAATCTTTTGATAAATATTTGTCATCTTGAAAATTTCAGCTCCCTTATATCGAGGTATCAACATATCTATTTTGAGCCAATTCCATCAACTGGTATATGAGTTATCAAAGATTATGTGTTCTTTTTTACATTTTGAAATTCAGATGCCATCTTGGAAATTTCTTCTTGCGCAATTGCTCCATTGTCCCTTGGCATCAGCATACAAAATTTGAACTAAAGCTGTTGACTGGTATTTGGGTTATCAAAGATTACATTTTCTCAAAAAATGGCAGCCATTTTGAAATTCAGCTGTCATCTTAAAAATTTATTTTCAAACAGAACTCCTTTGTCCCTAGGCATCAGCATATTAAGTTTGAACCAAATCCGTCCACTAGTATTTGAGTTATCAAAGACCAAGTTTTTTTACGAAAAATGGCAGCCATTTTGAAATTGGAAGCCATCTTGAAAATGTCTTCCTGAGTGGAGCTCTCATGTCTCTAGGCATCAGCATATAAAATTTGAACCAAATCCATCAACTGGTATTTGAATTAACAAAGATTACATTCTGTTACGAAGAATGGTGGCCATTTTGAAATTCAGCTGCCATCTCGAAAATTCCTTCTTGAAATTTGAGCCAAATCCATCCACTGGTACTTGAATTATCAAAGGTTACATTTTTTACAACAAATGGCTGCCATTTTGAAAATGTCTTCTTCAGCAAAGCTCCTTTGTCTTTAGGAATCAGCATTAAAAATTTGAACCAAATCTACTAGTATTTAGTATTATCTACTAGTTATCAACGGTTAAATTTTTTACCAAAATTGCGGCCATTCTGAATTGAGTGGCAATATTGAAAATTCCTTCTTGAGCAGAGGTCCTAAACGCATAAGACATACGCCTATAAAATTTGAACTAAATCCGTAAACCGGTATTTGAGTTATCGCACAGACAGACGGACAAACGGAGGAACAGACTTCGTTCGGTGGGATAATAAAGAGACCCCTGCCACAGAATCAGAATACTTCTTAATAGGCAACCTTCCAGACAGAAAATCATACAATCTGTTTATGCTATATAAACACGAAACACTTTATCTTCAAAAGTAAACTGGAAGTGAGACTGCCCATAATTGCAGAATTATCTGCTCACCTGAAGGCAGAGGAACAAATATGTAGATCAGGCATAAGCATGCAAAATGGCACTACCTGCCATTTGTTACAGATACCGACTGCTGTTACAGACACCAACACCATCCACAAAAAAGTTGGAGACTATAAGAATGAAAAATCCAGACATGTTGAGGAGAAAAACTGATGTAAAATACTTTTTCACAAAAAATAACAAAAATTGTATAACATGTATATGAATATTGAAATAAACAAAATAAAAACAAAAAATATCAAAAACAAATGGTCTGGCATCTTACCCCTATAATCTACTTCACAAATAGCAAGAACAAAGATGATATTGTGAGAAAAAGATTGATCTTTAAAGAAATCAAGTTATCACAGGCAATTACCTTGAATAAAATTCACAATAATTCCCTTGAACTCTACCAATATATTTTATCTTCAGGAAATTGATTTCAATAAACTGGAATTTACCAAATTCCACTATTTTCTAAAAAATAGAATGATCCAGTAGACTTGTAATTGGAGCTGCCATATTCTTTAAACAAGAAGCTTTATATAACCCTTTAATCATACCTTCTGCTATATTAACTAGACAACAGCAACGCCAAAGCGTAGCAAATCCCATCGAACAGCCATGGCTGGCATATTTACAAACAAAGTATATAGCAAATATGGCAGCCACTTTTCAAAATGGCCACCTTCTACCAAAAGTGTCATTAGACAATGTGCCATGCTTATCATATTCACATACCAAATATGAACAAAATAGCTCTTCTACTTTTCGAGTTATAGTAAAAAACGTTAAAATGGCGGCCATTTTTCAAAATGGCCACCTTCTACCAAAAGTGTCATTAGACAGTGTGCCATGCTTATAGTATTCATAATTTTTTACATTTAAAACCTATTGCTGTTACAGTTTTACATATTGCACCTAAACTGTAATGTCCAATATAATTTTTTACATTTAAAACCTATTGCTGTTACAGTTTTACATATTGCACCTAAACTGTAAAATCGGCACTAAAATGGTGGCCATTTTTAAATGAGCAGCCATTTTGAAAATCGGCTTTCGAGCAGAGCTTCTCGCCCATAGGGTATATGTGTTCAAAATATGAACAAAATCAGGCTAACGGTATTTGAGTTATTGCTAGGAAGAACGGACGTTACGTACGTACAGACGGACGGATGGAGGGGTTCCCTATATCCTTCTGAACTTCGTTCGATGGGATAATGATACTTGAGTCAGTTAGTACAATTACATATTCTCTATACAAAGCACCATTTTTGACCAAAGTATCATTAATGCATATATTTTTGATATCTACCAAAGTGGTATTGAAAAGTGCCCCCAGTCACGCCTAATCATCGACAACGTACAGTGACAAAATATACGAGTGTACCCTTTAGCTGTTTGAAGCAAATTTTTTTGATGTAGGTTTTAAAAGTTTTTATCTAAGGAACATGATGAAATATTTCATGTTAATTTCATGTGCATACTCTTGGCAAGACTTTTAACATTTTAATTACGTTAACAGATTCTCAAACAGAGTTTTTTCTAGGTAATTCCACCCATGTCTATGTGAACATTTTCCAGCTGGTCGATTATGTGGGTGGAATTGTCTAGAATAAATTCTAGCACTGCTTGAGAATCTATTAACGTAATTAGAAATATTATATTTCTTAGATAAATCTTATAAAACCTACATTACAATTTTTGCTTCAAACATGACAACGTACAGCTACAGTGTACAACTGATATTTTGTCACTGTATGTTGTCGATGGTTAGGCGTGCCAGTAGATATCACCAGGCCTGGACATTATTGCATTGAGTCTTATTATGTGAATTTATATATCTTCAAAAGAGCCCCTGCAGAACAGTTCTAGAGTAAGAAAGCCCAAACAAATCTCAACATAAATGAGTTGTCAACTAAACATTAGTTTATTGATGAAGTAAGACCTGTTGATTTGTTGATGCTCTAAAATTGAGATTAAAATATTGAAGAATTATTGAACTACGAAACGTAAAATGTTCTCTCACTTCTGGAAAAATATTCAATGATGCATTACCATATCATGAAAATGTCATGTGACAAATTAACCACTCAAAGTCTTGTATTATGCACATGTTTTTCATTCAATGTGCATGTTTCAGCCCCCCCCTTCTAGGCTTTTAGAGTCCGGAGATTCTGGTATTTTGAAAAGTATACTAATAGGATAATAGGATAGGATAGAAGTTTAATTTTAGCGGGGACGAACAGACACAATGATGGACATGTCATTTTAGAAATTGGTAAATGTAGCCTCATTTTACGAGTATAAATAAACATTTAACACAATAATATTGTGTTAAATCGCTTGATGTTATGTGTTTTTATATTATTGTCAAGTATCAGTTGGATATTATCGGGGAAAAGTGGTTTCGATGGATCCAGAACTTGCTACTAAGGAAAGAATAGTAAGAAGGTTAAACTCAATAACGGCCAAGATGATTCCTAATAGTAAATAAAAAAGCTGTTATTGAGTCGACGTTGAACTAATGGCTAGCTAGACAAGACTCCAATGAACACTGGGAACTGTTTCGCAGAGCTAGAGCTGTGCCCATGAACAAATTATGAGTAGCAATGTTATAATGGTCCTAAATAGGATTTTTAATTGCAACAAAGCCCATGTTGCAACCTTCACCATATTTATTTCCCGTGATTTTGTTTACAGTTTGTAATAGGGTGCTAAATTGAAAAACCTCAGATCTACATGTAATAGCCTAACGACCAATTCACCCACCAATTCAGCTCCAAAAATAGGGCCACGGGAGTAAGTCACCCTCCAAAAACTTCTAATATAGGCTACAGAATATAAGAGGGAGGGGTGACTTACTCCCCATGCATAGGGCTTTAGGATGATAAAGCAAGATAAGAATGACACTATAATAGTGTTATGACAAGATGTTTCAATCAGGTTAACCAAAACAGAGCCCAAAACGGCAAATATGAACAGATCTTAGTCCCCAGACATCACATAAAATCAACAACATTTTTGTGATGTTTTTTAGAAAATATTTCGAAATAAAGTAAGTTTTCATACTTACCTTGGTTGTGTAAAGCATCCATAGCTGGTACAGGTTTTCTTCGTCATTAAGTTCATCCATTTCTGTTATTTTCAACACAATCAATCAAGAATATTACTGTTTATTTGCATTTTAACCAATGTTTCCTGATTGAAGTGTTGCCATTTTATTTATAAGGTCATAGGTCACGGACACTATAGCACTGAACGAAACAATATTTCAATTCCCGGGAACTAGCCAAAAGCACACAGAGGACACTGAGGATATAAAACATGTATCATTTCTTCATATAAAAATCCATTACATACCCAATCTATGATCAAATTAGCAACTGTTTAAAATGTAATTGTTCATATTGCTCTTTTTTGGGTTAAGGAGTTGATTTATCAAGAATCTACTTAGGTACATCTAAGTACATGTAGGTCAGAGTGACCCAGACATTCTTTCCTGAATACAGGCAAGCTATTTAGTCTTGATTGTCTACTCACTAGATATAGAACGTTTATTAGCTTGCCACGGTTTCTTTTGGAAGGTGCAATCATGTGTTGTTATCATTACATCCAGATTCAGTGTATGGCTTTTCTTCAAAATGTTGCCCTTTGTGCTTTCTTATAGTTTTTTGAAGTAATGATAGTTACGCCATCTTTAAAATCAAGTGGACGCTAAATTGATATCCATTTGTGCTTTTTAAAACTGGCAGAATAGTGTAGAATGGTGTTTTAAAATGTTTTCAAATTATATTATCTGAAATAAAGGAAATCAGATGAATTGATCACTCATTTCAGTCCATTCATTATCCAAATTAATCTTTACCTTTTTAAATGTATTAGGGAGTTTTCATTCATTTTAACATGTATTTTGCCATTTTAGGTGAAAATAAAAAAGGATAATGCTTCAATTCTACAGGACAGCTGCCAGTAATTGCTTTATAATTTCCAAATTAGCATGTCAAAATCAGAAAATGTTTAGGTTTTGAATTATCTCCCTATGAATTATAATTTCTCATGACTTTAATTACCAATTGTGTTTACAGTTTCACAAATGTCATTGGACTTGGGGGTGGGTGTGTTCATTGTATACAAATTAATATCATAGAAAGGGTTATATATCTTTGTAAAGCACATCCTTATTTTAACACACTTAAATTGAAACACAACAAAACATATGGATTTTCTTTGTTTTTATTCAGTTTATGTAGTAAGAGTCTGTACAAGATTACACTATTTTCTTTTTCATTATTTTCATATGATCTATTATGCTGATTTCATAATCATTTATATATGAACTTGTACATGTAAGTTGAAATATACAGTAAATATTAGTCATTATAAGCTCTCTATATACTTAACAACCTTTTTAACCATATATGGTCATTTGCAATCATTTTGGCGATCTGGAGGTCTTACATGTTCCACAGCTCAACACTGCCATCTGCCTACTAATGTAGTCTATATATTTGTAATAATTAAAGTACTATATACAAAGCTTTATGCATGTATAAAATCTGTAAGAACTAGAACTAGGTACACATGCACTGTCAAGTTATTCATAATTCCATCTGACCAATAAAATTCAAGTTGTTGCCATGGCAGCAAATAACTTAATATCATGTGTCTGTGTGTCTATGATCTGTTGCTATGGTAATACCAAAGAGAGGCTAGTGTGGTCTGCAGTGATAGACTAGACATTCTGCCACTTATTACAACATCACAAAGTTACGGGATCCACAACATTGAAACGTTCACTGGAAAAATAAGCTGCAAATACCCCGGAATTGCGACAAATGCAAATCTCACAGGTATTCGCCTAATGCTCTTTCGTTTACGACCAGTGCTCTATGATTATTGTGAAAATATGTAATGTCTTATAAAAATAGAATCTTAATCTCATTTCGATTTTTTACAAAATTCAATTCTAGTCTGCATCGACACAATGGAGAACAGTGAATAGCGAAATATGTACTGAACTGACCACATCCCAAAATAACCGCATCTTTTGTCACACAGGCACAGACACACTCAACCCATCTAATTCTTACAGTTCTATACAAGCATTTTAGCTATAAATAAATAAGTGTACATTTTTAAATATGATGTTTAAAAGTTCAAGCAAAATGCAGTACTTGTAAATGTGTATAACATTATAATATAGAGTTCTTTTCGATATGAAAGTTGTTGTATATGTGATCACACCATTTGTATTGTAATATTGATTATGCTGCTAACCAATAACTGAAAATTATAAAATATAAAATGCTTTTTCTCTGTTAAAAAGGACAAAATCATCATACCATGAAAGTAAGTGAAAATACCATGGAATGAAATATGAACAACCATACAAAGATTTTGGAATGATAATTTCTTGGGTGAAAAATATTAATACGGATATAAGTAATGAAGTCCAGTGACTGGGGAATGTATAAAAACAACACAAAACTCACATTTCACAGTTAACTGAAAGACTAATTGTGAGACGTTCCCTTTAACAAGACTGACAAAACCTTATACATAATCCACAAACCAAAGCTTTTTTATACATGCATGTAAACATTCACTATAACAAAAGCTAGCAAAACTGACAAGTTTCAAACAAAATGATACATGACACTGTATTGCCGCCCATTCCCATTTGCACCCTTTGCACCAATTTACACCTTTTGCACAAATTCCCATTTGCACCCATTGCACCAATTCCAATAATGGAATATTACAACATTTTAGATATTTTTACAATATACGAGTATACATAAGTACTGGAAATGTATGCTATGATTTCAGTTTAAAGTCAACTCAGCCCTATTTCCAACTATTCAACCAACAGAGCCACCTATGTTCAACCATAGATAACAAAGTAAGCCCCTCATTATATGAGAGAAGTGTAGACTGTTACAACAAATAAAAATCAAAAAACGTTTGAAAATTACTTCGACATGTATATTGCACATTTGCCTGCTTGCTGCCTTATAGCTTTAAAATACTCATATTTTCACCACCTGAATGATGAGAGATGATGAGAGATGATGATATGAAGATTTAACAATTGAAATAGGAGATTAAATATTGCTATACGATTAAATAGACACACTGTACAACATATAATTGCACTGATTGAGATTCGGCCCTCCCATCTGCCTGCCTATATGCAGGGCAACTCCATATATGCACAAATAACTGCATATATACAATAACTCCATATATGCACAAATAATTGCATATATACAATAATAACACCATATATGCACAAATAACTGCATATATATGATAATAACTCCATATATGCACAAATAACTGCATATATATGATAATAACTCCATATATGCACAAATAACTGCATATATATGATAATAACTCCATATATGCACATATAACTGCATATATACAAAAACAACTTCACATATGCACAACAAGATATATATGAAGAACTTCATAATTGTTATGCACGGAAGTTGCATTTATGAACACATCTAAGATAATAAAAGACAAAAAATCCATATTTCTGGACACACATTTTCATAATGTGGCAAGAGAGAACAAAATATGAATAATAGCTAATAAATAAAGGCTGAATAGTTGGAAATGCTGGGAGTTAAACCTTAGACTATTAAAAGGTTTAAATGCAATGGCAGTCACACAATACAATTCATACAAACCAAGAAATGATCACATATACACAACTACAAAATAAATATTCCAAATGAAAATGGTCAACCAAAACATCATAGGTGGCGCTCATATATACATACAGTATCTGCAAAATGGTGAATTTTAACTTTTCATCATTTTTCATTTGTTTCTCAATATTTGTGCACTAGACTAAGGTGAATTCTAAAAGTATATACATCCTATAGTGGGTGATTAACACAGGAGAGATCATATAGATACAGAATTGTAAAATACTCCAATAAACATTTTTAGACAAAATAAGGCGATAACATATCATATCTGTATGTAATAAATAAGTTGAAAATAAGTCAAACTATTACGTTGACAATAAGTTGAATACCCAGGAAATACAGAAAATGTATTTTTAAAAACATGATTTTTTAGAAACGCAACTTGGCATTAAATAATTTTTAACAATCTCTATATGTAACAATTGTTTCTCTTTAAATATAAATAGTCAATTAAATTAGCACACAGTAATAAATAAAACTTTGAGTTTTTCACATTCTACTATAATAACCTATGCTACATGCTACATTGTACTATGTGTACAGTAAAATATGTAACAATATTATGTATATAACAATTTAAAACCTTACATGATTAAGTAGAACATCTTTACATAATTGTAGACGTTTCACATGGCTCAAAAAACAAGTACAAAAATGTTACCATATTTGGTGGGAATGCACGATCATATACCATATTAGGAATGTTAAATGCCCATATATGGAATTGTTTATCAGCACTAAATAGCACTATACACCTAAGGTGGGCAAAAAAATAATGTACAGTTTTATCAACATAGGAAATCGAAACATTTTTATGACACTGAGCATGGTTTCACACTGTTTAAGTTACTGAGAAAACATTTCAGACATTTTTACGATATGTTAGAAAAATGAAAATTTAAGTACATATTTAGGCTGTGGATAACAATCACTACTTTTTGGAATGCAAAAGTAAAGCTTAACTAATATATAATACTTATTCATGTTTGACATTTGTTCCACGGCTCGCTCATCATAAATAAAACTATTTTGATCTTGACCATGTAATATTGGTCCCTTAACTGTTATGGTCTACGTTATATAAACACTATAATATATGAGTCTAGCAACTAAATAAACAGAGATTCTAACTTTATACAGATCGACTCATATCATTCGAAGAGACAAAAGGCCTCTGTTATATGTTTCTCATTATCACCATGGTAACGACATCTTTAATTGGTTGCTATGTGATAATTACCAATTTTACTGGTAAAATAAAAGTTCTGACATGATTGCACACAATTGCGATTTATTGCACAACATCAATGCACCTTTTGATAACAAATGTATCACGAGCGCAACTATGTGTTGCTATAGAAACAAACAACATACGTCATTGTCATAGCAACTGATGAGTCACCGCACATTCTAGAACATTCTAAAGTCTACAACAATTTCAAATGTGAAAACTTGAATGAGAAATAAGTAATCCATCAAAAGATGTAAAACAGGTAATTATCATCACTACAGCAACCAAAAACGATGTTTCATTTTCCTCATAAAAGTTCAAAATTATGGATTTCAATATAATACAGATTTTCTGCTTCATTTTAATGTCATACTAATATATAGAGCTATATGTTAACGCTACATTCTACACTAATTGTGTTTCTTTTTTTGCGATATGTCTAATTCCTGCTGGGTGTGTCATGGTGACACGCCTCATAAAATATCCTATAAATTGCGTAATATGTGCACATTTTCCTCTATCTAAAGCATTGTGGATGTCTGGTCCAGGTGAAGCATTTTATGTACAGTTTATTAGAGTTGTCTCACAATATCTCACAAATAACTTGTGTCAGTCTTTCCTTGTGTCACTTTATTTCGTCATGGAGACAAAAGCTGAAAAATCAATGTTAGGATTAATATAAAATAAGACGTTCATTTATGTATATATAAATCATTTAATAAAACTAAAATTAAGCATAAAAGATCCCTCTTTAACATTGAATTCATTTTTATAAAATTCTAATGTAAAAGGTTTGAACAGCCAAAATGTCCACACCTTAACTAAAATACAAAAATAATTTTTTCCATCAAGAGATTTCAAGAGGAATCTTGTGCAGAAAGGGGGATTCAATTTTGCATCATCAATGTCATGGCAATGTATGTCCCATTTGAGAGAAATTATTAGAAGTTAATGAATTCTGGAATGATTATGTAGTAATAATCTATCACTTTGATGCCAGAAGTTTTAATTTTACACTGTGAGTAAAATTGCTCATTTATTTTTAATGTTACCTCTTAAACAGTTTTAAAATAATGAAAACAAGTAAATAAATCATAAACATGACATATATACATATAGGCAAACTGTTTATAATTCAATTTTAGGGTAAGGATTTGAAAATTAGAACAGCATAACCTTGGACCAATTAAAGGCACTCAGACAAGAGTACATGTATATGCACAATATTGAAAAAGGTGAAACAACCAAGGTCTATATATGTAATGTGATGATTTTAAATATACGAGTAAGAACCAAAAATAAAGGTCAATAATGCCCTATAACATTTAAATCCCAGATACGACGGAGAATTTTTGTATAATGAGCTATAACAGTTAAACACCGAGAGGTCGGGGGTTTCTACTAGCGACACTCTAAAGCGTGGCGTATACTGTATGTCACACCAGTAGGCGTACACTGTACGTTACACCAGTACGCTCACATCCATAGTACGTTCAGTAAAGTCAGTATTCAACATGCAGATGAATTCACAGTGATTGCCAGAGATTTAGTAATAATATTTTACAGCAATTATTTTATATATAAATTATCCCAAATAATTGACTATGAATTTATCCCCCAAATCAACTAAAATCACAATATAAAAGCAAAAAACAATACTTCACAGTCACTACGGTAACCATAAGTCATCATGGGACAACGTTGCCATGACAACGGCTAACAAAGTCAAACGACATCCCGTCACCAATTTACCACTTACACATTATTTAAACTTACTGCCAATCATGTTTGGTATTGTGATCTGAGGTTACCCTGGTTACCATCTGCGTTAGCCCTAGCGACGACCTCTATTGGTTGCCATGGTAACAAAAGTGAGAAAGTGTGCAAGGGAGTTATGGAAAGGGGAGAGGTTGAGTTTCATAATCTCAGATCTTTGTCTGTTCATTTTCATCTTATACACTATTACATGTACAAACCTATGGGGGCTTCAATACCATAGAAATTGAATAATTTTGACTTTAACTTGTCATGATCCATATTTGATTTTTGTAAAATCCAAGATGGGGATCTTATTTAGCATTTGTGTATTGTGATTGACTCACACTTTCAATCCCACAGTTTCCCCAAATCTTCTGCAGACTGTCATTGTTTTCAATGCTTTATGTATATACAGAAATGTGAATAAAAATATTTCCACACAACTCTGAGTTTCGTGCAACTCCTGATGTGGCATACATATGATGTAGATGTATTTCTCTTATATAAAATATCATGATGAAACATACCTGATGGACTAGCACATTCAATGGCTGTTCCAGTTGACTAGTAGGGCCTGTTGGCATCCTTAGGGCGCTTTAGTTGGACTTTAAGGCGTTTCATCCCGATTTGGAAACCATTCATAGCCTGTATGGCTGCCTGGGCACTCGTGGGATTGTCAAAGCTTACAAAACCTAGAGAAGAAAAATAAAACATTAAAATATGACCAACTTCAATTTCCTGTAGCCTCATCTTTTATCTTTTCCCAGTATCCCTTCGCCTTCTATTGGGATAAGCCTGCTCCAGGTTTAAACATTTGACAATTATATAAAGGATATAGGTTCAATTCCCACATAAGGCAAAGTTGCCAATTTGGCAAAGTTCAAATTGAAAAAATAATCAAACTGGAATATGCTAAATATGATATACCAGTAAAATCATTGATAATATGACTACCAAAATAAAAACAAAATTTAGCAATAAAATACCAAAACACATCTGAAACTGCTTAACAATACAATAATAAACATTAAAAGACTAAATACAATAATCAAAAAATAAAATTATCTTCTATACCTAGTCCTGTATCAAGTCTTCTGTATTTTTTTCACCCCCTCCCCCTTGGCAGAGCCACACCTCTTCAAACACAATGATGGGATAAATAGGAGGGGGTGATCAGCAGAAACTAGATACTAAGACCGTTAATACCAAACAGGACTAAAATACCAGCTGACTATTATAGCGTAATACTCACCGAAGCATTTGCTCTGATTTGTTGCACGGTCGACGTAGACTTTAGCGCTGATGACACTACCGAACGGCATAAACATCTGAGCCAGCTCTGGGTCACCAAACTCTTGGGGCAGGTGGTAGATGAAGAGGTTACAGCCATCGGGTCCTGTAAGGAACACTGGGGTTACGGAAAACAGAGAGTTAGCACCATCGAATACAATATACATGCAAAATAAATCAACAGTTAGCAATGTGCATCTTGGAGGCTGGGGGATTGATGACATCATCAAAAATGCAGGTGACTTCTACTTTGGCTAAGGGGGACGATTTCTACTTTGGGTAAGGTCGAGAAAGGAACATTTTGGAATTTAAGACAATGGAGACATTTCAGATTTTTGGATCAGGAGAAATTCTGAAATTTTAGTGTGACACTTTAATCAATGGACAAATGACACCTTAGATTAAAGAGGATATTTCAAAATTTTAGGTCAGGGGCAATTTCTACTTTTTGGCAAGGGTGGGACTTGAATTCATGACTCCAGGGAAAAGGGGGTCCTATTGTCACAATTAAGTAAGGGCTTGGGGTTAAGCTTGACATTGGGGAATTTTAAGAACAAGCAAGTCATTGGGGAAATCATTTTAGCAAGCGTGACATTTTGGTGCAAGGGGGTAATCCACATAGAGGAAGGATGGGTTCATTTTAAGTTTAAAACAAAAGTAAACTTGAAGGGATGATATTTCAGAGATTTTGGGGACATTTCAGCATTTTGGAGACAATTTATGATATCTTTCAAGGGTAAACTTTTTCAGGGAACAGTGTTTTTGTGGATAGATGAGACAATTTACTTCTGACTTTTCTGACTTTTGGAGCCAAGAGGAAAACCTCAGAGTTAAGCAAAAAGTGGGGGAACCTGTAGGCCAAGAAAAATTTTGACTTTTGAGGTGTCCCTTAGGAATAAGAGATTTCGAATCTTTGTGGTCAAAATGAACAGAGCCAATGGGGTGTAAAATTACTCGGGCAGCTGGTAAGACTACATCTAAGTAACAAAAAAGTGTTCTGAGGCTTGAACTCATGAAACAATAGCTATTTTGTGACGTGGTAGGGGATGCACATTACTAATACATATACAATACATAACACGGCATCACAATTTAACATAAAGTAAATTGGTACAATATTGCAAAATCATATTCTCAACAACATTTTACTCTTACTTCTCGACACTGCTGTATCACTTAATAACATCATCTTAGACAACAAATTTCATCTTCTTTAAATAGTATGAAACTGTAGATAATATTTGATAAATTAGAATCATAAGAATGTTCTAGAATCAAACAGTTACAGGTTACTATTCGTATCAAGGAGAACTACAACCGACTTAATTAATATATTAATAAAATAATATCATAATGTATAATAAATAATAATTTTGAAAAATAATAATTTATAAAAATAAATCAGTAACAAAAAAGTAGAAAAATTAAATTAATATAAACAGCAGGAAGTATTAGGATTTTTATGTTACAGGACAGCAAAATAAAAAATAAATAAATAAAGCGGTTATCATGTTAGATTAAATATATACTATGAGATATGAAGAAATTGAAGTCAAAAACTGAGACGGGAAAAACATGCTGTTCAAATCCCAAAGAAACTTTGTTTATAAAGACATTGATATAATAAAAAAATTTATTTGAGATGAGCATATTAGGCTTTATGTATATAATTTTAAAAGTGAATTATTAAAGCCTAGACTGTTAGTACGTTAAGTAAAAGTATGAATGAGGCCATGCTGAAAATCTTATGTCATGTTTTCTCAAAATCCTCAAATTTACAAGAATTTCTATATTACATAGTGTTGATGACAAGTCTATTCACTTCACGCCTTGCTGATTCCTCTCATTTTACTCAGTTTTGCACTTTAAAACATGACATTTTCATGATATTTTTTATCAAAGGGTATGACAGCAACCTAAGATAGCACAGCAGTTGCTATATTCTCTCTACATACCAAATTTAAAATCAACCAATAGCAAATGACACAATAAGGATATACTTGATATTTAATAATCTATAATTAGATTAGCCTAAAGCACCAATTATGAACTTCAATCTCCCAGGAAAGATGTTTTACTCCTCAAGGAAAACGATTTTTGCTTTTCAAGTTTCAAATTGTCAATTATGTGATTTGCCATTGGTTAAATCTACAACTATCGCATTGTTTTAATTTAAGCCCAAAGCCACATCAAACAAAACTACACTAAGTCAACTAAAACAGGAATAGAGTGTTTTCCCGCATTTGTCTCAAATTGTATACACACCTTCTTTCTGCGCTGAGATTGTAGGTATGGCGACTCCTGCCTGATTCCCCAAAGCTTGGGGGATAGGTCCATATGCTGTTGGATAAGTAGCTAAAAATAGAAATAAAAGCAAATTATTTTAAGAATTTACGATTTATGAAGCAAATAAATAAAGGGAACTATTATATGAGTAATTTTAACAATACCAGGTTTTCCATGAATTTTTTTGATTAGGGTTTAATTTCATTCAACTATATAGTCATAATGTTAAAATGATCCATAGGGCATGTCAGGCCAAAATGACATGCAATAAAGCTCTTCAAATTAGAGATACTAAAATATACATAAAACTGGCAACCTGATTTTATTTATTCCCACTCATAGCTTTAATTTGCAATGAACCAAGTCCAACATTTACATGCATATACTACTCATACTCCATACAAAACCAAGTTTTCTGTTAACCCTGATGGATCCTCTAAAATCAACATTGGAAGTCTCGCATCAAGCCCCTCTCACATATTCATCGGAGAAATGGGTCGTAAAGGAGGGAATTACTTAATGCAAGTCTATATGTAAGGTAGAGTTAATTTTAGAGCAAACGGCAAGATCTTTACGAGCATTAAGTTTATGAGAGGGAAGGAAACTTAAATATCTTGGAAATAAATGGGTAGTTTAGAGACAAATTAGGGGAAATTGAATTTAGTTTATAAATACAAATGGACACCAGATTGTGGGAGCTGGATGTAATACGTTGCTAACAATGCCCTTCTTTAACATTATTGATTATGTCACGATGCTCCATTTGAACAACTGATTGTGTCATGATGGTCAAATTGAACATCTACTCATTCTAATTGAGAAATTGACTCGATTCTGACAGGGTAGAAGAAACACATTTATAAGAACCAGTTACCCACTTTTTGGACTAAAACACAGCTAAAATACCACCCTAATGAGCCATAATGGAATTTCTTTATAAAAATGAATTGTAAATGTAAATCATATTTTGGACACCCTTTAATTGTAGAATGCCTGTTCAGCTTAACATTTTGATTGAGTTTTGACAGTTCATCACATTCTTTTCCAGTCGGATGTATGGCTTGTTGCTATTATGTATAACGTCCAGCTACCACAATTTTTACATGGAAAGCATTTCCTCAGGTGACAGAAAGAAGGAGTCTTTATACATGTACATGCATCGGACATTTTACGAGGGCTGTCACAAAACAATTGACTTGACATTATAGACTTTTTAAACTTTTGGAACAACCCTCATAATCATAAAATACATTCATAAAATAATTCATCACTTTACTAAATATATTATATATAATAATTAACATATGAGCATGTAGCATAAATCAAAATGAGTTTCTTAATGACATCATAATATTGATATTTGGTAAAATTTTGACACTTGGATATTTTCTTGATCATAGAGATAAAGCAGGAGTCTTAATGGTATCACATCAATAAGGATGTAACATGATTATCAATCGATAAATTCTCCCTTTCTGAGCACAATTCTAGTGATTTCGAAAATTGTCTTTCAATAAATCAATATGGTAATAGATTCCAATTTTGGAACATTTGTTTTCTGAATAAAACCTTCTAAGGTTCTATTCCATATTCCAATAAACTTTATAAAAAAACGTAATAATGTAATACTAGGTGAAGATCTTTTATCACATAAATAATTCTTATTTCCATGAACCACACTATATTATGTAACCCGTAATATACAGGGTGTTACCATCTCATATAATACAGGGTGGTTTATGGAAACATTTTCCAAGAGAAAAATATCTTAAAGGTCATTATTTTTCTAGATATTCTCTCTAAAATGTGAAAGAAATGTCTAATTTTCTGACATTTCTTTACAATTTAGAGTGTTAACTACAGGTCAGTTTATTTTATTCCTTGCTTATTCCACTGTTTTAAATCCATTCTGACTTTCAAAATGTGACCATTCTCAAATTTTTCTCTTGGAACTCTTTGTATCAAAACACATAGAAGAACATATGGACGCCACAAAAGATCTGGAAAGTGCAGCATGCGAGATAGACACAAGGTTTGCATGACCCCAGATGAACTGAATTAAGCAGACATCGACATACATCTTATTTACATCAAAAGATGGTTACAATTTGTAATTTTGAAGACCCCTACATAAGACGTAGACCCCAAAAATAAATCAAAACATGCATGTATCACTGAAACCATCCGGTAGAATAGAAAAAACTTCAATTAAACGCAAGTTGAGAAGCAATGGGCATTCAAGGTTAAAGAGTATTCAATTGAGAAGGTATCCAGATTGAAATAACTGATACAGCTAAGATCATGCAACCAAGTGATGCGACAACACAAAGCGTAAGACAAGATGGGAGATGAAACAGAAAATGTAACAACCTATACCAGCATACTGCTGCATTCCAGAGTAGGCTTGCTGTAATGGGTCACCATTGGTCATTTGTGCTGCAACAAAAACACACGAGTTATTACACATAACACACATAGATATTGTTAATACACATTTTACATATACATATGTATGCTGCTATTACACATATATTTCACACAGAATGAACAATTGTTATTCTACTTTTACATATAATTTGAGAAATCAAAGGGTTAATTTTTTATATTGAATAGTGTGCAATTTCAAATTTAATATTATACACATTACAACACTTTATACATTACAAATATATTTTATACATTACACACAGTTGTTATATTCACATTATTGACATTCAAAAGCAAGGGAGAAATCTTAAGTATACCAGGCATTCGTAAATTCACCATAATTTGAAAATACTGAGAAAATATTGACGACCTGGCAGTTAAAAGGACCAGCACTCACTTCAATTTCAATATTTTTTCTATCAAGTTTTTGTTTTTGTATAACTACATGAAAAAAGACCTCATTTTACATAGAATATATTAATTAGTTTCCCATGTAACAAGCTTTTACTAATGATATCGTTTGATGCCTGAATGGCACCAGAGCAGCAGAATAGCTGGAAATGATATCTTACATTCAGTTCAAAGACCAAATTATTGATCGCAGAATGCCAGTTAAGATCTATGGTCTAAGATACGGTAGCATTCAATATCACAAGTACATATTGAGTCGTGGTATGGTATCAAAATGGGAAATACAGGATCATTTGAATAATGATTGAAATTCTAGGAAGAAAATTGTTGATTACAAAATCGACATTAACTAACGTACTTGTAATCATTGTTACTAAATTCTGGGAAATCAGGTTTATTCAACAGGGAGAACCGGAATGAGCAAGTTAATGGATGAATTATTTTCAAGAGATTCTCTCTTGGGAGTAAATCATGTGAAAAATCTTAATGAGGTCTGTTTATACACGAGTACACATTTTGTTTTGGGTCCAAGGTCATGCATATTTTACGACATATTTCTCTCTAAAATTTGAATGAACCGTCTTATTTTCTTGCAAATCTATATAATTTTGAGTGTTGACTTCATGCCTATTTGCTATATTACTTGCTTATTTCACTCTTTTCTGCACTATTTTGTTTTCGATCACAAGATCACCATGAAATGACTCTCACGTTTCTATACTAATTGCCATCCAAAGCAATTTAAAATTGGAATTTAAAAAGGAAATGGTAGAAAACTGATGGTAAATACTTGTCTTGCCTTGTCTTATTCTTGGTAATTTTGTTTACTATGGCATTCTGTGATAAGAAATGGTGATTAATCTGACATGTGGGGTACTTTACAATCAGAGATTGCATTAGCATACCAATAATCCAATAAGTCCTATCTGTAGACACTAAAGAACGCAAAGCCAAGATTGCCCCGAGAAATTACACGTTAGGAAGTCATCGTAAACTCTATTGTCACGATAATCACCCTTGGTAAAATCCTAACTCTACTCTTCCCAAAATAAGATTCCAAATGGGTAATGGGTACAAAAGAAACAAATCAAATAGTATCCCACCGAGTTTTTCAGTTTCTTCTGAAATGAGTATCTTGTGATTTCATAACACAAAAATGGTATTTTCAAATGACGTGAAAATTACAGTAGACACATTGAGTAAATGTCAACTAGACATTTGGGTTTTGAAATTGACTATTATCATTCATATTTCAGGACAAAATAATCAATTGCTACACTCAGGGAATTAATCATACTTATTTCTGATCAAACAAAACAATTAGGGAATGTTTTCTGAAAGTATTACAAAAATAGACTCATGAAATTAAACTCTGGAAGTCGTAGTTTGCAAGCATTTTCACATGAGCTGTTCACTCTATTCCAATCACTGATGAACATCCTGACATTGACTTTACAATTGAAGGAGTGCATAAACAACTCTAGCTGCAATGTTTCATTGGAACTGAGGGTCCCTCGGGTTAACAAACGACACATACAGCAGACATGCATACAAAGCCACAGAGACACAATAAGTGGAAAAGAACTGTTTATTAAAAGCTCTTTGCCACTTTATCTTGCTTGAGTTTGCAAGTACTTTGGAATGAACCAATGAAGGCCATATTCAAATATTATTAAGTGCCAGGTTAACCTTTATGCTTTTCCAAGTATAACATGTTGTGTCAGGAGGAATTTTTGTAATTTTTCTATAGTCTTGCTTCAAGACCCTGGACTATCTACTTTAACAACTTTGTTGTTTAGATAAAGAGCCAGTTCCACAGTGTTGAAGTAAGACTAATTTATCTGTAGAAAGAATGTTAATGCAAGACGATAAATGCATGACGCTAAAATATTTACCTGTATACTGAGGCACTCCATTGGTATAAACAGCAGGTCCCATTTCACCATTAGTGACGGGAACGGCAAAGCTTGCTGTGCCAGTTGGGGAGAGAATTGTGGGAGGGGTACCGTTCATCGTTGAACTGGCTATAAAACATAAAAATATTTATTAGAAAAAAAAATCATTAACATTAGAAATGTAGCTGCATACAGTGATAATGTAAGTGAACTAATTAAAGTTAACAAATGAGTAAGATACAGAAAAACAGGATGTTATTAAGCTATAAATCAAATCTATACAATTAAAAATGTTATAATAAAGCCCAGGAAGTGCATGTATCAGTATAAGGGCATACGCCTTTTAAAATTCATCCAATTATTTTTGAAAACATTAATCCTCATGTATGTCCCAGGAACTTAAGAACAAATCTATACATATGGAACAAGTGATACTTCACAAAATATTGTCTCTAGCAACCATCCCATTTCTTTAAATTGAATATAGTTGACTAAAATGAACCCTTTGATATTGTGGACTTGGGGAAAGATAATTCCTTAGAAACAATAACTCCTCTAGTAATTATTAAAAGCTCACAATCCACGCCAAATTTATTAATTTAATTTTCTTAATCCCTCAATTAATGAATCTGTCTGTTAAAATGGCTGCTTGTACTTATTCCGTAATATTCTCTTTAAATTTCTGTACAATTTAGATTACTAACTACACGCCTGTTTACTTTATTCCTTCATTATTCCACTCCGTTCCATGAAAATTTGAATTTCAAAACATAACCCTCAAGATATACCCCCCTATATCATCACATTTCCCCCTTTATCATCACACGTATACAATAATAACAGTATTGCCTGTGTAGGGGAGATCAATTTGAAAAACAGAATTGCGGTACATCTGGTATATTCTGTATATAATGGAACATAATATGAAAAGGTAATGTTCATAATGCTAAGTGACAATAAATTAGCATTACTAGAATACAGGCAGCCTCTAAGTAGAAATCCACATATAAATACTAATGGACTGATAACAGATGCTATTTCCCGTTCTTGCTCGAGATTTCCCTTTACAAAGTAGAAAGAAAGATTCAACTGCACAATTGCCATTGAATTTAAGTTATTCAAGCGCACAATATGTAAAACAAAATAAATGGATGCCAATGGTCACCACAAATCAAATTTCAGATATCAGTTTGAAGATGATGAAATCATATCCCATTACCCATTACTATTATTTTATCACTTTATCCTGCATTGATGAAACAGAATTAGATATGTTTGATCAAACAAATAGGTTCTACAAAGTATAATTTTATATAAATATAATATATTTTATATACTTTAAAATAACCCGATGCCTATCTGTAAATATTGAAACCATTTATAGGATGTTGAAAGGCACCTTCTAAGTAAACCATCTGTATAAAACCATGAATTATTTATAATGTAAAAATAACATTTGTAATGTAAATACCAAATCCCAGAAAAATTCTGTTGCAATAATTGCAATGGTATTTGCATGAACAGGTTTGATGCTGTATAAAATTGTCAGTTAATATTTCATTGTCATAGTATTCTTTTTCAAGGGCTACCATTTGAAATAGAAGTATCATAAATTCTTCCAGGATTTTACAGGTTAAGTCATATCTTTCAACACAAACTGTTGGAACATAAAATCAAGTTTTACGCACCATTGACTAGTTCACCAGTTGTGGGTGTCATGGCCGCAGACCCTGGGAGGCCGTTAGGGGTAAGGGCGGACATCTGCTGCATGTGTGCTGCCAATGCTGCTGTGGCCATGGGGTTGGCGATGTATCCGGCAGCGGCACCACCCTGTGTTGCGGCAGCCATCAATGCAGCTTGTTGTTGTACCAACTGTTAAGAATAATATGACAAAAATAAGTCACATAGTAGAACAAGAAATGTACCAGTATATGATTCAGACATGTACCAGTATATAAACTAGACATGTACAATATGAACCAGACAAGTACCAGTGCATGTACAATTGCCAAGATATGAACAAGGCATGTACCAGTATATGATCCAGATATGTACCAGTATATAATCCAGACATGTACCAGCTTTCTACTTATTAGAAATTACACATTTACTTTCCTTATGATAAACACATTTAGACTACAAATTTGTAATTTCAAAAGCTGGTTATTTTATAAGTGAACTAATTATTGATGATTTTGAAAATGCTAAAACTTAATAAGGGAACCCTGACGAAATTGGGAGCAAAGTCTACGGTGCAATCTCAAGAACTATTGATCTAGTACAACTTCATTACACTTGAATGCAAATCTAATCTGAATCTGATGGCCAGCTTTTGAAGGAACAACTTTCATCTAAAATAGTCACGTGAATGAATATAAATTGAAGAAGCTTTTCTATTTGGTGTTTACAATGTCTATGGTCGTGTTTAATATGCGCCATTTCCAGTGACGGAAATTATCAAAGAGTGTCTAAAATAATATGTTGAAAATTCACTCTCTTAAAAATGAAGGCCATTTCATCAAATAATGCAATTTTTTTTAAAATTAGGTAATTTTATAAATTCAAGACTTTTTAGGGCCTTCCCAAGGGTGATGGGGAAGAGGTAGGTCTGCCAGTGATTTCTATCTGAGAATTGAATGAAGTGTATTGTTTTCTGTTTATTGTTTCTTTCTATAGACTCCACTCCATTCAGTTTGGCACTTAAAACACGACCATTATGACATTTTTACTTAGTAATACGGCTAATATATACATGCAAAAATGTGACTGCTAACAATTATTACAATATATGATGACCAATCGATAATTAGAGAGCTGTCAGTCCATATTCAGGATAATTCAATAATGTTACAAAGGTGGGCACTGTACAATAATTTTGTGACGACGTCAGAATCAAATTGTTGTTTTAAAGATCACGTTAATTACTCATTCTCTTCATATGAGTGTTTTTTTCAAAACTGCATTCAGTTTGAACAAAATCCTGATCGGCCGGGCGCTAGTGTTAAAAATCGGAGCAAATGTAACCATGGCGTTAGCCTAAGTGGCCACATACATGCATGATGTTGACATGTGCCGTCAAGCAAATGAACCATTATTTAAACCAACCTCCACCCAAACTAACTCAACACTCCATATTTAAATCAGAATTTCATTATTCACATATGTATTTTCTCGAAAATGTCTCATTTTAATAAAATCATTTCAACAGAGACAAATTATCCCGTGACATATTCCCTGTGCATTTCAATTAATACAGCGCAATAATGTAAAAGGAAAAGCAATTATTAGAGCGTGGTAATTAGTGATCCATAAAATGTGCATAGAGCTTAGTTTCAATCATTACTATAAATATGCTTGGCTGCACACTACAATACTGGATGTTATAATTTAAGCAATTAGAATTAGAACTATAACAGCAAGTCATGGACCAGTATTATGGGAACTCCCTAATAATGTACTAGTCATCATTAACTAGTTGAATACTTACTGAGCAATAAATGGCTTACTTAATGTTGGTTATTTTATCAGATATTCATAATGAATCAAATGAATTGCTCCTTATAGTATTTTGGGTAATTGTTTTAATGGGAAAGTCAATAATTTTCAGCCAAACATTCGGCTCTAAATGTGATAAAATAACCATACAAGAATAACAAACATAAAGAAAAACCTGATCTCTCCCATGAAACCCTCCTACTCATTATACACCATCTGTATTAACCATGAGCACTGGATGCAATTCATCATGGGAAAGATCAACCTCCACCAAATATATATAAATGAAAATGGGAAAATTACCGTAGGGTTCTGAAAGCCCTCCTCTTGCGCCATGGCGGCAGTGGCCAAAGGCATGTAGCCGGCGCCTCCATTTGGAGTGAGAAGCGTTTGTCCCGATTGTAATACTTGCTAAAATGTAAGAAACATGGTTACACTGACCCTCCTTACAACATCTATTACAAAAATTAAGATTCCCAGCTAAGTAATCTGCATTATTTCTGATTTTGGCATGGTACAAAACATGGAATCAGCTATGGTAGCCTGATTGGCACATGTCTTAGCACAGCACCAGTCTCATGCTGATTCAAAATTTAAACATGGAATGAATGACTTGATTTACACTCTTTGAATGCAGATTCCTTGAACTAAAATTTATTGGTGCAATAACATAAATAAAACGAAAATATTGAATCTGAAATGTACAACACAACATATATGATGCATTAAATTGAAAAGTACAAAACAACACAGATAATATGTATTATAAAATATACATAAGTGATCATTACAAAAATCATGTTAAATTATATCCATGTCATTACCACCAATGTTAAAAACAATCCATAAACATCAGAATATCTCCATGAAGTTCAAATTTCTGGCAAAATATTAATAACCATATAATTCAATGACATTATTGGATTTCCAAAATGAATTATTTTGTAACTCACCGGAACTTGAGTATATGCTCCATAGGCAGTACTTCCAGCACCATATTGTGTCAGCGCAAAGGGACTCAACACGCCAAGTGGACCCGCCATTTGTTGGAGTCTCCGGAGCTGACGTTCTTTCTCAGTATCAGCGAACTTGACAACAAGACTTGATGAGGCACCCTACAAAAGCAGTGCATTAGTTTGTCATTACTATTTGCTATGTCAATTTCGCAAATGTGTTCGTTCTTGATTTATCATGTGATCCGTGTTATAAAGCAAACACTTTGATTATGACGCTAGTTCTGAATTGTGGTCCCAATATGATATTGAATCTCTTTCTGCGCAGCTCTTTCTGTGTCATATGTATGATATGATACGAAACCATTAGCCGTAATATTAATAGCCTAGCTTTCGCACGTATAGCATTAGTTGATATTAGTTTGCAAAAAACACTGGTTACTATGGCAACCAGATTGATAGGAATTTCAGTATTGCTTACATAAGTATCTGTTCAAATAGCAATCTGATTAACGCATGAAATATTGCCATATATTGAAAGGCTGTTTTGTTCTAACCAAATATGGCTTCAACAAATCAGCAATAAATCCACTGGCTGCGTACAAATATTCCGAAGCACTTACTAATGTTATCTTGAATCCAATGGTATTGATATTAGCAGTCACAATCTTTGCTATCATCGACTTTTGCAATATTGTGATTATAAATTATTGTATCGACTCATTGTTCAAATTATAATCATTTCATTTTACCTTAAGCATGTCTTCTGATGAATCAGCTCAATATATACTGTACTTTTCTATATTGTTACCATAGAAACAACTCCATTATTTATTTAAATGCTCATTAACATCATTATCACTCTAAAATTATATCTACTTATACAATTTAATATCCCTGTTATTAAACAGTGACTCAGGTAAAACGACAATACAATAGAATAACAACATAAAAAGATTCTTTTGAATCAGGTTTTCCTGCTTTCTTTGAATACATGTATATCTACAATGCAGAATATGAACTTGTTGTTTACTTAATTTACTCCTCGCTAATTCCTCTCTTTTCTATTCTATCCAATTATGTTCTTATGTAGGTGTACTCACAGGCATGGTTTGAGATCCGTGTAGAGCATTAACTGCAGCTTGTGCTTCTGTGTGACCGCTATACTTCACAAACGCACAGCCTAAAAACAAATGAAATTTTTTTTTCTAAATCAAAAATTTTTCCAGGCAGATTTGCAGTTATGTAAAAAGCATGCAGGTTGTTGAAGGTGACAACTTTGTTCTGTGGTCCCCAAAGATGAGACACTCTCCCATCTCCTAGCTCCATCTATATCTGTTAAACCTATGTGAAATAATAAATTTTAAGCTTGCTAATGTATATGTATTATATATATATTATATTGGCTAAGAGATCATTATATCCCAATATCTCGAAAGGGCAATAGATCAGGTACTGTTTATCCTTTACAATATTTATAATAATACAAATGGATATTCCCGTGGTAGGTATAAAATATATCATATATGCCTACTATGCATATCCCACTGTGCCAGAACATAAAGCCATATCCTGTCTGTCATCGAATATAACTTCTACAAAACTGGTCTGTTATATATCCCGAACACGTCCAAGTATGGGTAAATTAACTGAATGCTCATTCAGATGGAATGACACAAAGATGTTTCTGCGTTTGAAATAATATTTATATAAATACACATGCCTGGCAAATGTTAATGGCATAAGAGTATATGTTATATTTAAACAATAAACATTAAATATTAAATGATAAACACAGACTTTGTCTGAATCAACATATCGAGCCATCAAACACGATGAGCAGAAAATTGCAGCATGCTATTGTCCTGTCAGGTGACCTTAAGAGCACATGTGGTTTATATGATTGTACCAAAACAAAAAAATACCCCAATCCATTAAAACAATAAAAACAGAGAAAGAGGTCATAAAACCAGACAAAACACCTGCCTATGTTGAGAAATAGAGAAACGATACATTTAAAACCTGTATATTGTTATTTCCTTTTAGTTCGTACTGTCAGAGCATCAGCTGGCTTTGCAAGATCATGGAGGTGATTACAAAGCTACCATTATGATTCTTTTTGCGTGTCAGCAAAACAGATATGTCACATACTGTCATATACCATTGAATGAATTTAAGTAATAATGAGCTGGTCGTTAATGTTGTCAATGTCAATGGTTGTGTTAATGTCACACTTGAGGTTACACCATGAGACGTTGGAGTGTGTGTGATTGAAAAAATGGGGACGCCTTTTCCATTCCACCAATTCACTGTTTGGAATATTTGTAACTTTCCACATGTTCATAAAATATTCTGAATGAACAAATGGAAGAAGATATTCACAACCAGTCAATCAAATAGTTCTTCTGTTAATAGAAAATAATTATAAGGGAAATTGTCTTACCTTTACTGTTACCGTTTTGATCCCGTAATATAGTACATTCTTCAATTTTTCCAAATGGCTGAAAGATTGTTCTCACATCTTCCTCAGCTTGTTGTTTGTTGAGCATGCCAATGAACAGCTTTCTGTCCTCTGAAAAACACCAAGGGAATAACACGTCACGTCATGACAAGAAACACAAGGCTTAATTTTGCATGACAAGAAAAACGAACATTAATTTATCAGTGCTAAAATATCTGAATTTTCCTTAATTATACATGGGTAAATCCAGAACCAAACGTAGCATGCATGAATGACTTTTGAGTGTGCAATTGTTTATAACATTTTTCAATAACATGCAGTATTGTAAAATAAATGTTGGTTTTTATTGATCTGGTTAAAATATATACTATTGTTGCTTGATAAATACGAAAATGAATACTTAAAGTCACGGTTGAGGTCATTTTATATAAATGCACTCCTGTGTGAAAAATGTTAACAAATGTCATACTTTAGGGTTCAAAATATTGTGTTAAGGTGTGAATTTTTCAATGAATAAAGCAATTAACCTACAGTTTACATTCTAAATGATACAGAAATCCAAGAAAATGAAGAAGTTTATTTAATTCAAGAGACTATGTGTAAAATAGGTATAATGAGAGTGAAGATTGAACTACTAGGTGGATTCACTCAGTTGAACTGACTTGATAAAGATGTATCAAAACCAATAATCAATAAATTGCATTGTTAAGCCATCTCCATTTAACAAATTAAAACATTGAGTTAATTGCTACAAACATTGGCACATTGTTGAAAACCCGACCCACTTGGGTACATAGAGTCAGCCAATGGTTGGTTTTACAAAGCATATTTGTCATACATACAGCACTCTCTCTCTCAAAACTATCAATATTTAATAACCTTCCTCCCTGCCTAAATGTAATTTGTCAGTAAACAATAGAAAACAGTATTCTGGGTCTATTGTTATGAAGAACCGAACCTATAAACTATGTTCTCCTTCAACTAACACAATACAATCTATCTGAACCTAAATGTATTCAAGCTTCAGAGCAATATCAATCCAACCTAATTTATTTATTGATCAGCATGTGACAGGTAGAATGTCACGATGGTAATGTTTTAAAAGTCAAAATTGGGTCAAAAAGAGTGAAATCAGCAAGGAATAAAGTAAACAGATATGTAGTCAACACTCTAAATGATATAGAAATGTTAGAAAATTAGATTATTTATTCAAATTTTAGTGAGAAAAAGTAGAATAAACACAAATAAACAGCATTTTGTACCTTGGCTATTGGAGCTTAGGCAGATGATTAATACACCATTGTTGTAGCATTATTCTAATGAAAAGATTGCTCATGAGAAAATAATAAAATGTATTTAGCTGTCATGAACTATATTGTCCCGAAGATCTCTTGTCATTTTTAAAGATAATCGCATAAAAGAGACAATACTCCTGACTGGGGATTACGAACACATGTGCGATAACATTGAAACCATAATAGCGTGTCATTTTTAAGCCCAAGAAGGACGTATGAATTATCATTTGAGTTAACATATTCTAAATGATAAATGATCAATTCTAAATGATGCATAACAAATATAAATGGATTAAAACTTATCTATGATATGCTAATATGTATATACTTTATCTTCTTTATCTACAGGTAAACATGGAAATGTCTACATTAATGAAGGAACATGTACTGTACATGTATACCAGGTATCTTTAAGAATAAATCAATTGAATGAAAGCCTTTATAAATGAAGATATGCTTCACTGCATGATATCGAACCAATCTGTTCATCAAGTTAATATTCTGATTCAATCTAATGTTCAAATATTAATAATGCAAAATATAAGAACATATATAAATATTATACCATAGACTCCAATTTTCCAATATTAAAACTTCATGGCCATAAATATGTTACTCAGTGGTCCGTGTCACGATTTGACATGTCACAATATAACAAAGAAAATTTTATGAACTATTTTCTAATCATCTCATAAAAAATAACAATACCCATTGGTTCCCATGGTAACATAAAAGATAGTTAATCTGAGCTGGGAAGTTTTTTACTGAAAGATATTTATCACTGCATCTAATCGCCTAAGACGAGCTTTAGACGGAGGCTCTATATGTCCAAGAAACAAGAAAAAAGCATGTCTCGGGTTTCATAATCGCCTATTGAGCTCGTTTTGAAAATCTAATCCCTAGTGATTGATGAGCACGGTTTTTCTTCACAATAAATAAGTTGCTATGACAACCATAAAATTGATCCAATCCAACTTCCTATAGTATTAACCCCAAAGGCCCTCTCTTGGACTATATTCTTTGAACATCGAAATCAACACAATTGCTAATCTAGCTTGAGTGAATTGATGGTAAAACTGTGAAATGTTAGGTAAATATTCCATCTACCATATAAAAGGGACACTCTTGTGATAACAATAGATTCAAATATGGACTTTCCAAGATCAATATGACCCAATTTTAGGCATTGAATAGCTCCTGTTAGGCATTGAATAGGTGTCATGTCAGTGAAAAGTTCCCATTGATTGAAATATCGTAGGAGTCCTTGAACAAAAACAAAAGAAATGGGATGAGTTAACAATAAAATAAATAATAGTGATGTTAAAACTCTAAATAACATTTCAAACAAGAAATTCTGGTATTTTATTGACATTTGAAAAAGCAAAAGAATGAAATCCACATGAGCAGAAGATAATTTTAGCACAAGTTATTTAAGTATAGAGGGAAACCTGACAACTCTTTGAATGAGAAGAATGCTTGGTAAAAGGAAAAAGAAGTAACAAAAGAGTAAAGACACATATTGATAAGTGTGATAGCAGTGCCTAAATCAATTTTGGGTTTTGTAAATCATAAGCTGGCTGATTCTTTACATTACTATATTTAGAGTGTTAACTACATGCCCATTCACTTAATTCCAATCGTTATTCCTATATTTGATTTTAAAACATGACCACCTCAATATTACACTCCTAGGATAAGTGAATTCAAATGGACAACCAATGTCATTATATTTCTGCTTAAAAACTTATCTGTGCCTTATAAAACACATTTTCTTTACCCCAATTGGCTCTAATCAAAAAATACCCTCTGTCATTCAAAACATCTGCCTCAAATACTCAAAGATGTTTGGAATCTGGCTCTAGTTTTACTTTATATCAAACATACATACAGGTGTGCTCTGTTCATTTCTTTGTTGGAGGTTATGTATTTTAGAACTGTTTGCATCATTCTTTGGACATATGGTGCCTTATCCAAACAATGAAATGGGGGAGATAAAGTCAGTCCAAAATATGTCCTGGCTATTTTTAAGCATTTACTGAACAATTCCAAATGTGTATTACAACAACATCTGTTCTAATTTCCATATTAAGTTATAGTCTGTCTTTCTAAAGAGTTTATTATTAGGAAAACTATGGCCATAATATTTTGTTTTAGTATAGAAAGAACACCAATCCATCCAATATGTTAAACAACATGTATATCAAATATGCATATATCATGATAAATATACAATTGCTTATGCATTATATATGAATCTATTCACATTTCCGATAAAAACACAATTGAACAGCCAAGCTATCTTTTAAATTAAACGTGTCAGCGTTAGGTCAGTCGGTTTACATTTTGTATGACGAAAGCACGAACGAACAGAATGAATAAAAATCTAATTAAATGCTAAGCTGTCATTTTCGAAGAACAGATTCAACAAATCCTAAAGATGTAATCATATTACAATCCACAGTTCAGATAACACTGTTCAGAGATTGCATTAACATGGCAACCTCATTCTCCCTTGTTGCCAACCCGTAAGAAAAATCCCCTAACGGTGATGCTTTTAAATACAAAATAGAGTACAAAAGAATCGAATTCGGAAAATATAAAATGAATACTCAAAAAGTATATACTCTACATTGTATAGAAATGCAAGAAAATTGGATACTTCATTCAAATTTTAGAGAGAAATGTCAAGAAAATAAGCATGAGCAGACGACTGGTTTCAGCACGCTAGTCACGTGGTGGCTCGTTGGCCTAAGCAATAACTGAATTATGATCCAGTTTCTTTCAAGCGGCATACTATAGAGATTTCTGATTAAATCTCTAATGATGTCAATGATCAACAACTAGTTCCATCTCTGCACTTTTCAGTTATTATGGACGTCCTTCAAACCATGGGCTTTTAATATTGAAAGCCCATGTCCAAACATAAAGGCAAAAAATTGATTATATATATTGAAATGCATAAAACACAAATATTTACTCAATCGAGGATTATCACAGTAGGAGTTCTGAATGATGCAATTATACTTGTGCCCTTAACTTGCAGGATTTTTACTTTGGACTCATTCCGAACCTCATCACATTTTTCTCCTGGAGTTCCATTGAACAGAGACATATTAAAAGGTGTTGCTTGGCAAAGATGCCTTTGACTATATGACATATAAAATGGGGCTTTTGAATTAGTTGAAGTTACATATCGATTTATATTCTGAGGCATTGATAGAAATCAATAATGATGAGGATCCTAAGTTGATGAGGAAGATTGGTATTTCAAGAGAACATTAAAGCATGCTTTAATTAGAAGTCTGCATTTAGGCAGATTAATAGAACATGTCTGAGTCGGGACAATTTATATATTCTCAGTAGTGTAAAGTCACTGACCCGATATGAACTTAACAATTATTTAACATTATGTACTAAACATAATTGGGCAGGGTACTATAAGTTGGTAACTATGGCAATTTGAAACCAATAGAAGGTGCATTCTTCCTTAAAAGGCATGTTTTTATATTTCTGAATTGCAAACACATTAATTTGCTTGAATAATATCTCTTTCTGTCAATTGGTCAATAATTTCATTCAGTATATCATTGAACTTCAATGCATTGAATCTCCATGAACTCTGTTTCCATAGCAACAATATTAACATAATAACATGACATCATGCATGTGAGTTTCAACACAATAACATCTCACAATAAAGCTTCCTCAATATTCCAGAATCATTGATCAAATTGTAGTTTTATTAAAACAATTTCAGCATGGATCAATAGGGAACAAAAACAAAGAATATTGTTCCTATATAGCAGCTTCAAATGTACTTGAGTTCATGCATAATTGATTTTTATATTACTTTACAATAGAGGTTAGTACATACAGTAAAATCCTGGTAAAACATGAACATATAAACATTAAACTGGACATCTGGAAGACTTTAAATGAAGACAATATCCATGGCATCTAACCATTTTTAAAGCTAAAAACTGATGTCAAAATATACTTGAGCTAGATATTACAGCAAAGAATACCCATAAATCTTAGCATTAAGTGTGGCATTGTGGTTAACCCCCTCCTTTTCTAATCACTTAAAGAGCCACCTATCAGAGAATTATGAGAGGTCTTCATGAAAATAAACTACAGTGGTTACAAGGGGCCTAACTCAGTATATCAGCGAAGAATAACACAAATACGAAGAATATTCAGGGAATATTAGTTATCTTCAAGGAATATTAGTCATTTCCAAGGAAATTTAGATATTTTTATACTTAGGGGCTATTCAAGCTAATTGTTATCATTATGACATTTATACATTCAACTCATAACACATCAGTTTTATCATAAAATCTTGATGAGAAAGAGATTAAACGCTGCGTGTAATTAGATATTCTTGAATTTTCCCATGTAGCGTTTAATTCTGATTGGTAATTGCAAAAAATATCAATAGCTTGACAACAGTGAGCACTTGAATATACCAGAATGTTACACTTCTCTCAGCTCATAAATAATTCTGTTTGACCCGACATATGAAATTCGGTTAAACAATAAAGAAAGAAATATTTTGTGAAATTGCATGCAAAAAGGACAATATTCATTGTTATATGATCAAATGAAATAGTGCGGCTTTAATCTATATTAATTAAAATAAATTCTGTGAATTGTATTTGATTCAATTTGAAGAACAATTGTGTCATTTGATGGTATAAAGCCCTACACGTATATTTGTTTTTACAAGCATATGCTTTTCCATTCTCATGAAAAGGTACTTCAGGACAACAATTTGTATCATTAACTACACGTCTGTTTACTTTGTTCTTAGCTGAATTCCCCATTTTCATTTATTTTTCAGTGAAAATATGACCATCACTCTCTAAGCCACTGTCCATTTGATGTCAAAATTGTGAATTTAGTTCAACTAACCGCATTACAGCCTAAGCTAAATTAATTATGAATAACTTCTAAAATCTCTATAGGTTCTTAATTGTCTTACCCATAAAGATATTTTGTGGTGGTCATGTTTTAAACTGGGAAACAAAGTGAAAAACAGTGAACTTAGCCAGGAATAAAGTAAACAAGCATGTAGTTAACACCTTAAATTATATAGAAATGTCAAAAGGAAGGAGGTTCATTTAAATTTAATAGAGGAAATAGGGGAAAAAGCAATGATAAAGAGAGAATTCAAGCAAGGATGCATTGGGTATACTCCTTCTGAAAATCCTGAATAAAACAACAAAAGAACATGTGCAATTTAGGCTATATTATACAGTAGAAATCTCCATTGAATTTTGGTGGATTTCACCATTGAATTTGGACAGTGAAATATTTGAAACCATCTGCAGCATGCAGGTTTGGCGAAACCCTCAGACTATACAAACACAAAAGCTTTATCAAGGTTTAAATCCTAGACATGTGGGTATATTTGTTAATCGTAATTGAAAATGCATAAAACCAAAAAATTAATGGCAAAAAATAACTGTATGTTTATCATGATTTACTACAGGCTAATTACCAGATGGACTTCAAATAGTTTTTTCATGTTTAAACAATAGGGGAGTCTGAAGTTTGAAAGTTTTTCAGACAACGACAAACTTTTGAAAGTTTTGAAAACTGAGCATATGGCACATGTATTGGCAAACTAGGCAGGACATAGTCTATTGCATGTCATAATGAGTCAAATAATTGCCTAAATAATTAATTGAATTGGCTAAATCTAATGTACCTTGAAAGAAAAAGTAACATTGCTGTTACACAACAAGTTTAATGTCTTTACTTAATTACAAACAGCATGTAATGGCAGACAATCTGTCAAAAAATCACTGACTAAAATTCATTAACTTGAAGCATGGCATTCCAAATATATCATAATATTTTCAATTCAAATTGAAAGTGTTTTGAAATTATATATAATGCAATCCCATATATTGCCTCTCATGTCCCATTGCTATTCTACATTTCATAGTAAATATAGAAATATCCCATAATTCATATTTATGATTTTATGCTATATGACACTGGGGAGATCTATCAATATTGTTATATGCAAATGTAGTAAATGAATTGATGTTTTCTATATTCCAACAACTTGTATAGTAACTTTGAACATCAAAAATACATTATATTTCTAATTCCTGAATCCCCCATGTGTAATATTCATAATAGAGCACAGAATGATGCATCTCGGAAACAGATAATTATGTCAAGGGGGTCATGTTTAAATCATAAAATTAAAGTGAAAAAGAGTGGAATTGCCAAGGAATAAAATAAACAGAGATGTAGTTAACACTCTAAATTATACAAAAATGTAAGAAAATCCTATGCTTTATTCAAATTTTACAGAAAAATGAATGAAATAAGGATGAGCAGACAGACTCATTTTAAGCTTGGGTTTTTATACAGAATTCCTCTCAGGGGCCTCATGAAGGAAGAACTATAGTTTCAAAAGGAGACTGGTATAAATTACAGGAGAAGGCATCATTCAAATTTAAATGGGGGCTGGGGAAAAGAATATGCAAAGCTTGACAATAATAAAATAACATATCAGAAATATACAAATGTAAACTTAGGGTTGGTTTAAGCCAGTACTGCTTTTCCTCCATATTCCAATGTTATTCCGTAATTCCTTCTTACAATGCATTAATTAACATGTATTTCATAAAGGTTAATGCAAGGCTAATGATAACTTGCCTGTGATAAAGTTTCCATGTTTATTTCATTAATTTCTATCTCAGATACAAGAGAAATACAAAACATTGTGGCATATATTTACGATTGGTATGTTTACATTATTCCCAGCAGATTCGACTTTTTGCAACTATATTATTTATCAATTCATGCTATGACAGATGATTTTATATTTCAGGGTTGTGATTCAACTCGGTTGAGTCAACCATGACTCTAATATGCTATTCCCCAGAGAAAAAATGTCACAGAGGTCATATTTTGAAGCTGAAAATGAGTAAAAAGAGAGAAAACCGCAAGGAATAAAATACGCAGATGTGTAGTAAACACTCTGAATTGTATCAAAATGGAAGAAAACTACAAATTTCAGTCATACTTAGTTATTTAATTCATTAATAGTAGATCCATTGAGGAGATTTAAAACAATGATCTGAATTCATGATAATAAGAGAATAAGATCCTTCAATTTTGGTTAATATAAGACATCATTTTTATAATAATCCAATGCTATAACTCAAGATTAACTCTTTTGTTTCATAATAACCATGATATGGCAATACAATATAATAATGAGTGTTCCATCGCTACTGCTGTTATTAGCAAGCAAAACAATATGCAATGTCGCCATTTAATTTCCCCCAGTACGTATTGATATTGGAGAGCATGGATTATTGGCACGCTGTTTCATTACTAAGAATATTGCTATGGCTCAGAAAATAATCGGTCAATACGAAGTCTATATTACGCAGCTCTTTGACTGACAATCATCGAAGTCTCATTTAGAGTAGGTTAGAGGTCGTTTTCAAGTGAATATATTCTACAACACTATGCCCGCCAAATGTTCTTGGCCTTTGTTAAAATACAGTTAAATATTAAGATAAATGTGAGAATTCATTAAGGCAGAACCACAATAACAAAAGACGTTTACCTTCTATTTAACACTGTGTATTTATGTGGCCGTATAATGTCTCACACTATACCATGTGCTCATATTTACCCCAGTTTAACACACTATAACAATGACCAAGGAATCAACTAACGAATTCTCAATATTCAGTCTGAATCAAGCACCAAAGAGATCTTCTATACTACATCGGCCATCTGCCATAAGCAAAATCAATAACATGGAAACCCAATATAGTATCTTTCCAAATATTCCTAGAATTCTGGTGAATATTCTCTTTAAAATCTTGACATACCTGATCCATCTGGGCTTGGCATTCGCTCCATGAATTGCTGCGCTGGCTGTGGCTGTTGCTGGATCAACATAATTGTAAGACAACGACGTTACAACAATTAAAAATACTGTACAGAGACTTCTGATGGTAGTTACATCTATCCAATATAATACACATATGCCCTCTGCAGACCCAGCTGCTTCTTTTATACAGCCTATTATTCACCTGGCTTATTAATATTCATGAAGCATTCATTCTAGCCTTCTCATTGGCTAATACTGGGTTCAATATTATCATTGAGATTAGTTTCTCTTTGTTCTGTATTGGGACCAGCTGATATATCTCAGTAAGTGGTCAACATATATATTACCTCATGTAGTTATCTCAAATCTGTGTAGTTTTCCAAGTTCTTACCTGACATTCTAATTCCAATAAATAAAAACAAAAAATATAACAACCCTTTATCTTGCATCTTGGCTTTTATAAATTAAAACATTATGTAAATCAGATATTTATGAAGTTTAAAGATAGCATCATATTTATTGTTAAATATCAATAAATAGAAAAAGATAAACTAAATGGTTGCTATTGTTGATGTAAAATAGATAAGATGCTGAATAGTGGCTACTCAAGCAGATAAACTGAACAGGGGAAATTAGTTTTTCTATTTTGCATTTTTAAAGCTTTCTCAAAGCATTTTTAATCACTCAACTAAGATTAATCATTTTTTTCTCATTAAAACGTATTGTTTGAAAAGTCTTTAAAGCTGGATTAGCATTCGGAATAGTAATCATGTCATACAATAGTGATGTTGAACAAATTAAACGAAACGTAGCTGAATTGCAATGTAAGATTCATTATCCTGGGAAACTAATGGAATGGAGATATTTTATTCAATACAACGATGGTTTTGTTTATTCAGTGGACAAATCAATATGTATATTTTGAAACAATACAATTGTGCAAACTCACCTGAATTAAGGAGGTTATAATTATTCCACGAAACAAAGAGAACTCATATTACATACATCTATTCCAAGTAAAATGTTTTTAATATTGAAATCATGAAATCAAAATATTGAGGATTTTTGAAATGATATCTGAAGCAAATGTAAAAGAAAATCGAAAGTAAAGTAGGGGTTTTGTTAATAATTTAAAGAAAAGAATCAAGTATATATATGATTTAAAGAAAGATAAAATTAAGTTTATAAATTTATTCTGGGATGGATATACTAAGCCTGTTAATCCTTAATATACCACAAGGGTGAAAATACATTGGATCAAGGAGATAATACCTGTCTATCAATGTTACATCAATTAATTGTAACACAGCCTTCCGTCTGCTAAAATAACTATCTGGTCATGAACATTTCTCACCATTTCTCTCTAAAATTTGAATAAACTGCCTGATTTTATGCCATTTTTAAACAATTTAGCCATTCAAACATATGTCTCTTTGATTTATTCCTTGCTCATTTCATTATTTTTTAATTTATTTCAAATTTCAGAACATGACCATCCTAAGGATTATTTATTGGTGTTGTTTCATCGATGACGCCAGACCTTTTATGTATATTGGATCTATTGGTTCATCGATCACAATATGTGTCAGATGTCATGTTAGATCCACATACAGTATATTTGCAGCAGTTTCAGGCACATACATGTACATGAGAGAACATAGAAATGAAGATAGCCATTTTTTGACCCATGTCTAATTATTCTATTACTTAGTATTCACCTGAAATAAGCATCTATTAAGAGAACCCTAACCCATTATACCGTCTCACATCAACCTTCTATTAATACCCTGCTCCCTCTACCTTCTCACTACGTCATTACGTTTCCATGTAATACTTCAAGGAACTTTTAACAAACTTTTTAATAATCAACAACAATGCCATTTTTTGCAATAATTTTCATTTTTATCTTTTTATAATCAATTATCAAAATATAATCATCATTAGCAGAGGATTAATGAGGTGGGTGTTGAATATCAATTTATTGATCAGTACAACACTACATATTATAATATTTTTTCAATATCACGGGGTACCATCGAATAATTTTGGCAACGTACCGGAGAACGACATTTTACTAAGAAATGGCAATAATTTAGCACAATATATTTTTTAACTAGAGTTCTACTTTGATTTTGACAAAAGTAAGTATTCCATGCAATGGCTATTTCATTCATGAGTTTGTAGGAATTCTGTTGGAACCCAGTTCTGATCAAGGACGAAGTTATTGAAATCGGCGCAGTCGGACTTTACTCCGAAAGATGGTTTTTCGATTATAACTTTTTACAACATTTAAGTATAGACTTTTGAAAAAAAGTTAAGAATAGTCCTTATACTATTGAATAATTCTGTTTTTTCTGATTCACACGACTCTGATTTGTTTAATTAAAAAAAAAGTTTTAAAAATATTACTTAGGAACGTAACCGGAGCTGGGAACGTAACCGGAGCAGATCAGTTGAATTATATAATTTAAAAAAATAAAATATATGATTTAAAGCATATATATTAATAAATACGCATTCGAACAATCCCGTATGTTTTTAAATTAGTATATGTGCTTTAAATCATATATTTTAATTTTTTGATTAAATAATTCAACTGATCTGCTCCGGTTACGTTCCCAGCTCCGGTTACGTTCCTAAGTAATATTTTTAAAACTTTTTTTTTAATTAAACAAATCAGAGTCGTGTGAATCAGAAATAACAGAATTATTCAAAAGTATAAGGACTATTCTGTACTTTTTTCAAAAGTCTATACTTAAATGTTGTGAAAAGTTATAATCGAAAAACCATCTTTCGGAGTAAAGTCCGTCTGCGCCGATTTCAATAACTTCGTACTTGATCAGAACTGGGTTCCAACAGAATTCCTACAAACTCATGAATGAAATAGTTATTGCATGGAATACTTACTTTTGTCAAAATCAAAATAGAACTCTAGTTAAAAAATATATTGTGCTAAATTATTGCCATTTCTTAGTAAAATGTCGTTCTCCGGTACGTAGCCAAAATTATTCGATGGTACCCCGTGAATATGAGGGAAGGAATGGTGCAGAATAATTTGTAACTGCTTATGATATCATAGTAACCATGTTTTAAAAGTAGCAAAAAGAATGAAAAGAGCACAGCCAGCAAAGAAAAAACTAAACAAACATGTAGTACAAATTCTGAATTGTATAAAAATGTAAGAAAATTAAACAGTTCATTCAAATTTTAGAGAGAAATGACATGACCAAAGCATGAGCAGACGGACATTTGTACTAAGACTAGGGCACTAATTAATGGTTTCTAAAGTCCAAAGAACCCATTCACCTGAAATAATCCAGAGACATATGGCAGTGTAGATTAAACAAGATTAGCATTCTTTCTGGATTATTATTGTCGCAAGCTCATTCAACTTGACGAAGGGAACGTAAATAAGAAATAAAATATCCAAGTCAATGTGTGAAGTTCGCCAAATGCAAATATGTAATCGGAAAGTATGATCGAACAATTATTTAGGTTAACCCTATGAAACAGTGTTGATTAATAAGTCTATTTTTCTCTAGAAATGAATAAAACATTCTGATATTCTATCATTTCTGCACAATTTACAGGGTGTACTTTATATCCATATATACCAAATGAAAGTTAAACATAGTCTTAGCTCTTTATTTGACAAAATAAAACCCCAACCACAAGTGTATTCATTGTCAAGAATCTATATGTATGTTTGTAGAGTCCATTTCACTGTTAAAGTGCGTCAGTAAAAGCTATAAAATAAGAAATCAAAATATCATTTTGCAATAATATATGGAAAAATATATTCCTATTGAACATGAATGACATTTGTATATCTTGGATTGCTTCTAGTTTGGCTTAGAAAGTGTGTGGCCTCTTATATTTGGATGCTTCTCTGCCATGTTATTTTCAATAAGATTAACATGCCTGAAATTCTTCAAATTACAAGACGGCACAGGCTTATTGCACAAAAAACTAAAAAATCTGAAATATACAAATGTCATTCATGTACATTATGAATATACTTTTCCATATATTATTGCACAATGGTCTCCCAATTTCTTATTTTTGCCGTTCTACTGACGCACTGAAGCAGTGAAATGGACTCTAGGTGCAGTGAACAGGACAGCTGACCCAGTCTAAAACCAATAATACCAGCTGACGACATTTTAACAACAATGAGAGAGAACATAAGAATACGACAGGTTTTGACTGGTCTTCTATAAAGAAACTGAATTTACAGATATTCAACATATCTAAGCTTAATCAATGTGCTATAGCTTAAGTCAGGTGAAACCTCTATTTTGAGAAAAAATCAATGTTTTCAAATTATCTTCTCCAGAGTTCCTCATTTGAAATGTTGAGGAGAAATCAATGCAGTGTTGAATGGATTAAAAAGTTATATCACGTTAGAGGCAGAATTGTCAATTGGCTTTATATTGTGTTTGCGACATGGGCTTTCAAGAGGAAGCCCATGGTTTACAACCATTCAAAATACAATATATCCCTCGAAAATTGACACAGCCCTCACAGTAACTGAATAAGTATCACCATTTTTCGACTGTCGAAGAATCTATTGCCCCAACCTTCAGCTTTAATATCTCATTAATAAAAAATTATTTAAGTATTATTAATCTTCTCTATATTTATGTAGCATTTGTTGCAATCCAGTAAACAAAAGTTAGATTGGCCACATTTCAAATACAAATTAGTGATAAAAAGAGTGGAATCAATGAGGAATAAAATAGACAGGTATGTAGTCAATACTTTAAATTGTATAGAAATGCAAGAAAATCAGGTAGTTCTTTCAAATTTAAGAGAGAAATGAGTGGAATAAGCATGAGGAGACAGACATTTCATGCATGAAAGTCAATGATATATGACAATGGGATCATAGCAAGAGGATGAAATATTCATAGATCAATTAGTGTAAATGTATGATTGCTTGGCATTTAGATATAATATTATAGCAGTAAGTATGTGCTATGTTACTACTGTAACAGCCAGGTGATCAATCCTTTGTAACCCCCTCCCCATCCATACTCGTTTCCCAGTTTGATTTTCAATCATCATGAAAACATCATACCTTGGAAATCCAAGATGCTCCCCATCTACTTCATATCCTCTTCTGAGGTCAGTAGGGAAGGGTCATAAGGGGTTTGAAGATAAACTAACCATGAACTTGTTTTTTGTATATTATATGGTACTTTTTAGTTCATATGGTATGCTATTGTTCCAATATGGGATCTATTGAAGGATGGAGGGGGGGGGGGGTGTGGGTGACAAGACACTCTACAAATTTCTCAAATTTGGAAGTAACCATATTTAAAAAGGATGAGGACTCCCAGGGATGACATGCATACCTCTGGGGCATAAACAGATAATTTGATGAAAGGAAACCAATGCATTTAACAGTATTCTGAACTAATCAAGAAGACTAGCTCATTACAGAAAATGTTTTTAACAAGTTTACAGAAACGGACAGTAGATTTTAACCTCAACCCCATCTGCCTTTTACTATAGCACCCCTCCCAGTACAGCCGAACCTTAAATCACAAGATCACAGATAATACACTATAATAAAAATCTGTCAAAAAAGTTTGAAACTTTTGAAAACTTTAAAGCCATAAATGATCTTGGAAACAATCGAACAGCTGGGTCCATAGGCACCCCTCAAATCAAGTATCTAATTAAGGTCATACTTCTGTTATAAAAACATCATCCAAAGTGCAAAAGTCCAAAATTAAATCAATCAATTATAGCATAAATAATCCAAGTTATATAGAATTCTCCAAAGACTATGCAGTTTTAAATAATGACAGACATAAACATATTTTCAATTTGAGTAAATTTTTTGGGCAGGGTTTCTATATATGGCATTTGGCACACTTTTGGCACACGACTACTTGTATGCATACTGCCTTTATCAATATTAACAGGCACTTCAAAAGTTTTTTTTTAAACTTTTTATTCAAAACTTGAATGCTTTATTTCCTGCTATTGTGTTCGGGTGTGTTTTCATATTACATTCTGAACCTTTTCAATATTATTTGTTAAACAGTGTTTGGATAGAAATACGGGACCAAAACTTTGAAAGTTTGAAACTTTTTCGTGCCATATGTTCTGGAGATAATGTAGTTTTTGTTTTTATCTGAAAAATCTGTGCACATATTTAAACTACTCTACTACTCTAGTGATTAAGAACTAAGTTGACTCAAAATATAAATTAAACTTAAGTTTTATAGCAGATTTATTTATCTTTTTGTCTGGAGATTAGAAGTTAAATAAACAAATCAATGGTGAAATCTGTTCGGTACACTTAAAATCAAAACAAAACAGCATATCAAAATATAATCTTAAACTGACAAAAGAGGATATAATTAATTTCCTCATATTAAGATTAAAGTTAATTGTTTTTGAAAGTAGACTTACATTTATTGTTTGTTTGTTTGTTTGTTTAATTGCCAATCAAACTGAGTATTTGGTGCCAGAATGAAACGTATTGGCAAACAGATTTACATGTAAAATTTGTTTGTCTGAAATGTTTTGTTTTAATGTGACATTTAGCTTGTTTGTGATGTCAGGAATGTTCAATGAGCATCACCCACATGTAAGTTACTGGCAGTGATTTCCTCACAAACTCCAATACCCTATGAAAAATGTAATAAGGTCATGTTTTAAAGCTGAAAATAAGAGTGAAAAGACCTAAAATCTGATATGTATGAATTAAACAGACATTTTGTCAATTCTTGAAATATATAGAAATGCATTAAAAATCAGACAATTTATTAAACTTTTAACAAAAAATGTAAAATTTCAGAAAATATTGATGAGGGTACCTTGTGTTAACAAATTAATATAAATAGATTACATGTAGTTGACATATAGATTACACAATACACAAAGCCCAAATGACCACAATCAAGTTGGATTAGCTGTCAGAAGGAGGCGGAGCCTAAAGCAGGTGGTTCCCCAAATAAGGTCAATGTTACCAAATATGGACTACAGCCACATGCCTATATGCTAATGAGCTCCTTATTTGGCAATGGTCATTAAAGGCACACTTCTGGCACACTTTGAAGGTAGCCTGCTGGTATTAAGCCTTTATGACAACATAGAGCTGATAATTGTAAGTGGGCCCTATAACATGATCTTATTAAACTCAGTAGACAGGTAAACACCCAAACACATACACTGACAGCTGACCTCTGACCATGGGGTCCTCAGCTGTTAATTAGTCAGAATTAAAAAATGGCATGAAATCTAAAGGGTGATATTGGAGAATCATAAAGGTGTAAATCACTCAAAATGACAACTCGGAGAAAACAATGTCATCTTCATCATGCAATATCTTATTCCCTATCTCATTATACTCCGTGGTTCATTTCTTACAATTAGTGACTGATAAACTGACAGGTGCATATACCTAGCTCAGGTGCAAATTACATCCCTTATTCCAAATGTCTGTCTGCTTATGCTAATTCCACTCATTTCTCTCTAAAATTTGAATGAAGTATATGATTTTATTGCATTTCTATACAATTTAGAGTGTTAACTACATGTATGTTTCTTTTATTCCTTGCTAATTCCACTCTTTTCCCCTTTATTTTGCATATCAAAACATGACATCGCTAGATGGTCTGAAATCAGAGTTGAGTAGGAAAACTAACTTGGCAACTTGGAGGAATTCATATTACAACAAGATCAAAGTGAAATAATCAATACTGAAGATACAGAAATACTTCAAGTCATAAAAGTCATTATTTTATATCAATATTTCAATGGCGTATATGACCTGAACAAGGACAATGGGCTTTCTAATATTAATCCAATATTTAGAACAAATATGATTTGAAATAGTACTCAATATAAAATACAGAGTTCATATACCATACTATTTATTCGATTAAACAATTATTTTCCAGCATTTATTAATATTAAATGTTTCATAAACAAACACAAGGCCAGGTGAAATAACTTCCATTAACAACTGTGTCTTATTCTATGAATTTGATATTTCATTTCAGAATTAAAACTTGTGTAATTGGAACACTTTTTAGTACCTCAAAATAGTGTTCCACTTTGGAGGTTCATATTTAAGGTCAATAGGTAACAGGTTTAAAATGTGTTCCACTTATGAAAGTGTTTCATTAATGCCTGGGTCACATTTGCTCCAATCCATCGCCAGCGCCCAGCTGATGGGATTGAGTGTTTTGCTCAATATTGTATCCAATTTTGAACAAAATACTCAATCGGCCGGGCTCCGTGGTGAAAATCGGAGCAAATGTGACCAAGGCATTACAGAGGTGATCTACTTCACATATGTTACTAAATATAGTATTGCAACATCAGCAACAACAGTATTATCCCCCACTCTTTCTCTGATCGAAACATGGGCCTGATACAATATCAAAGATACCCAATAAAATTTTACCTCTGTCAATTCATGTTCCACTAATTCATTCTTTGTCCAAGAATCTTTAATTTCTTCAAATTAAATTAAAAGCCCCATTCAAATGCAAAAATGTCAGCTAATTTCAAAGTTTATTCAGTTGCTGCTCTGACTCTCCCATATTACTACAGTTAGAGATGAAGATCTCTTTTAAGAACCGAAATTAAACCATTTGAAACGTTTGTCGTAATTGGCAATCAATTATGATGATGATGAAGGATTGATCTAAGGAGCTGAGGAAAATCCAATGAGTAGAGAGCTAACCTGTCAAAAGAGGTTAAAATGAGTTTAACGAAGACACACATGTGACTCCATCTACAAGATTTGATTTCTCATCATCTCATACAGGAAATTGATTGTAACACGAGACCCTGAAAATTAAAGCTGAAACCCTAGAAGCAAATAATAATGCTTCAACTTCATATCTGTCCATAAATAAACAGTTTATATGACACCCGGATATGACATCAATATGGAACATTCAAATATGACATCAATTCAAATACTTTATGACGGCCACAGCTTCTACTATCTATCGAGGGAGGCACAAACTAGAGAGACTCGATCGAGTTGATTGTGCCTCATTTTCTCTTGCAAACAATATATAAGAGGCCTAGGGGTCTGGTAAACCAGAATTGGAGGGACTTTGAAACATTAGAACAAGTCCATGACAGTATGACAGGAATCACCATGTGAACATTCAAATATGACATCAATTCAAATACTTTATGACGGCCACAGCTTCTACTATCTATCGAGGGAGGCACAAACTAGAGAGACTCGAACGAGTTGATTGTGCCTCATTTTCTCTTGCAAACAATATATAAGAGGCCTAGGGGTCTGGTAAACCAGAATTGGAGGGACTTTGAAACATTAGAACAAGTCCATGACAGTATGACAGGAATCACCATGTAGCCCATAGTATATCCATGTATTCCACTAAAAGGGTTAATGCCAGTATTTACTGCACAAAGACATCTTAGTCCTAATTGTTAGCTTTCTTCTTCTAATTAAGGGCTTTTGTTTCAACCCTAAAGGGAATTGTAAAATCCTTCAGCATACTAGCCACAAAAATCAAACAGCCATAATTCATTCTAATATAAATGCTGATACTCATATCATTAGGACTCATGCCTAAATTTTCTTATTGCTTTACATTTTGCACATTATGTCAATAAAATTTGAATGAACTGCCTGATTTTTTCTAATTTCTATATAATTTAGAGCACTGACAACATCTCTGTTTACTTCATTCCTTGCTAATTTTACTCTTTTCACCCAATTGCCCATTTCAAAACATGAACACCATGATATTTTTCTATTGGACAGACATCTTGTAGATTAATCTTATGATGGTCGAATTTCACTGGGATTTGTGGCAATATTCTGCGACAATAGATCATGAAGAAAGACTGAAAGATGGCCATCTTTCAAAATGAAAAACAGGGTGGAAATGAATGAAATTAGCCAGGAATAAAGTAAACAGACATGAAGTGAATCCTCCAATTTATACAGAAATATGAGAAAATCAGCCAGTTCATTATTTTAGTGAGAAAAGATTTCAAGTCCATTCATTTGAATTATTTTGAGGTCCTGGCCATTGGCCATATACTATGCCATCTATACATCATTACCATAACTAAATTAACCAACAATTAAGGTGGGTCTAGTGTTAACCTATAAAGGATTCAAGTTAGCATGACAAAATCATGAAACATCTTCATTCTCAAGTCTTGCACCAGCATAGGTAGGAGTAGTCGTGTACACTGTACAATCCCCCTCCTCTCTTACACAGAGTAAATTCATAACCAACTTAATTGTGCCCCTCGGAATTCCTCAGCCTTATTTTGACTCTGCCTCAAATGTAACATAGCTAAAAGGAAATAGTAAATATGGGATTTGCACAACAAGTTCATGAGACAACATACAGTAGTCTTTCAAGTAAATTGATAATACCAGCTTTGATGTTACCCGAGGAGTTTTACGATATAATCCTCAATAATCCTCCGTATTCTTTAATCTCTTATTACGTAGAAAGAACATCAAACATGTTTTTAACGAAACCCTATTACCAATTCATATTCACAAGTACTTTGAAGATCAGCTCTCCAGTATTGGAGATTAGGTATGGAGGTTGATAGGCACATGGATCAAAGATCAAAGATCCAGATCATTGATCTGAAATTGAAAAAATAGTGCAAGGCCATCCACACGCCTAACCATCGACAAGGTACAGTCACGTGACAGTGACAAAATATGCCGTAGTACACTTTTGATGTACTATGTCACTATTAACTGATTTTGAGCGAAAAATATGATGTAGGTTTGATGCAGGTTTTCAAAAATAAATTTTAGGAATACACAAAGGATTTTATGTTTGATTTCGCGTGCATTCGATTTCAAAGACATTTATTTTTCTAATAACGTTAAAAGATCTTCGAGCAGTGCTCGATTTTTTTCGTTGTTAGTCTACCCATACGATTCTTCGGTTGGAAAAATGTTGTTTTTACACATTTCCTTTGATAATTTTCTCCCCTGACGTCTCAGAGAGTCGAATATTTTTATGAGAATGTGTTTCTCTAAACTACACAGTTTAGGACAGGTGAACATTTAATAAACATTCATGCATTTGATATAATTTAAAAAATCAGAAATGTACGTTGTCAACTCACAGTGTATGTTGTCCCTGTAATTGAAATACATGAGTTATAATATCAAACATTGCAATGATTTAATTTCAAAATGCATTAAGGGTTTTATGCGTTACAAGTGATGTTCAACGAACATGCTCCTGTATCCTTAGTACAGATAAACAGGTAAAAGTGATTTTTTCGTTGAATGCTATTTTATTTTATGAAAGTATTAATATGGTGATTAATAATAATCTTAAGGAGTTCATGGAGAGATCTTTAATAGCTAATCCAAGATGACTTTATGCTACAGGGTGTCCCGAAATTATGGGCCCCCTAGGCAGACATATACCAATGTCTCCATGTATGTGTCGTATATCATTTAAAGCTCATCCAAAGTTACATTAATTTGCCGAGTATCATGGTTCAACTCACAAATGGAAAAAGTTACAGGAATTTCAAAAGTTAGTGTTTGGACAAAATTAAAGTCAGTTTTACACCAAAACAATAGTCGGTGTGTCTCCTTAGCCGCCGTGTTAACAGCAGCAATACTTTCCATATATGACCTTAAACTGGCTTCAAATAGGGATATGGCGTTTTGTAATCCTCATAAAACCTTTTTAAGGCATAAGAAGAGTTTCCTTGGAGTATCTACCCTAAACGTCATCTTTTTAGAACTCGATATCCATATATTATCTTCGAGAATAGCATCCATATTTTCTGTCACATTCAGGTCAGGGCTGTTTCCAGGATACTGAAATGAACTTTTTGGCAAAACGCTAATGTTTAAAATGCCTGTTACTTTTTACCATTTGAACCATCATATTTGGCAAATCAATGTAACTTTGGATAAGCTTAAATATGATATATGACACATACTATGGAGAAATTGGTATATGTCTGCCTAGGGGGGAAAGTGCAGAAGTTCAAAAGCCAGGGTTATGGAATACTAAAAAATTATTAGTAACATTGAAATTTAATCATATCAATGACAATTTTATGGATTAACGGACAAAACACTGTAAAATTAACTGTGAATTGAGATCTGTAAGGCCAATGTGACAACATACATTCGAGTTGACAACATACATTATCTATTCTTCGTAGTAGCATCCAAAGTAAAAAGCGGTTTTGCATTAACTCTGTATGTATATTTGTATACTTATTTAAAGTTGTGTTAGTCGTAGTTTGGCTGTTATTTGCATAGCAAAACAAAAATTAGAGAGAATTTTGCGAAATTCAGTCAAGATTTAGAGATCCCTGACGTACTGGGTAGATCTATAACAAGATATTGAAGTTGCTGAGGATCATTTGAAGTAGATATGCATATTTGCAACTTAATTACAAATCGAATGCAACAACTGCCTGATGATGAACTGACACAATATTGATCAAATCAATGCTAGTTCTTACCTCGCTTCCTCATTCTAGAAAATGGCGATCTAAAATGGCGGAAATGACATAGTACATCAAAAGTGTACTACGGCATATTTTGTCACTGTCACGTGACTGTACCTTGTCGATGGTTAGGCGTGATCCAAGGGCTTGCGCACGTTTTTATACTATCAAAGCTCAGGATTTTCAAATAATAAATATAAATAAAATAACATATTAATTAGTCAGTTCATAGATGAGATATTTGACCAAAAATACCATGACAGACAACAATGATAGGTATGATCTCAAAGTAATTTTCACAATTTTCATAAGTTTTTCTATAGATGTCCTCAAACACCAATCCTTTGCTATCACAGGTTTAACTCTATCTTGAGAATACAAACCTGATGTAACATGAATGATTATATGATAGATCCAAGGAACATGAACGTGACATCCAAATGAATCTAATCAGACCAGAACCATGCTTCAATGTCCATGAGTTTAATTGGCTCTTCCGCTTTATTATCTCATTCTACTTCAAACTTTTCTAGAATTTATGTGATTTTCAGTTATACAAACCAGATATGCACAAGTGTAGCATGAAAATATTTATTCATTCCTTGCTGATTCCACTTGTTCACTTTATTTTTCACAATAATACATAATATACGGGTCGCACCTTCCAGTAAGTGCAGAAATAATTTTACTTAAAGGAAAATAATTGAATAATCTTTACTACAACAAAGATAATTAAATAATATTTTACTACAAGGAAAGTAATTAAATAGTCTTTTATAAGGAATATAATTAGGGTAAATATTGATTAGATGACAAGCAAGTCAAAAGTGTCATACAAAAATTAAACCTAAAACATGAATTGAATCTTAAAACCATAATATTAACAACAACAGCAAAATAATAATCTGTTGGGATGTTACACTTCCCCCCATGACAAAATATATAGTCGTCCACGGAAATAACCTTCTCTTCATAAGTCAGCTGAGATATATGCAATACACTGTATATTCATGGATTTTTATTTTAACTCTCCCAAGCCAACAATTTGCGAAAATTTACCAAGCACTCTCGATAGGTTGAACTACTCTCCGATGACGGGGATGATGACGGGTAAAATGAGGAGATTAGCATAATTGCCTCTCAAACCTCTGATATCACCGCCGTATAAATATTCAATAAATCGTCATGAAATTCTCACCTCAGACTGGCTTGAAGAAATAGTCCAAGATATTGTATAGCTACAGAGAGCTATATCTGAAGACTTATGAGGTGAATTTGTATAGGGAAATAGGTAATGGAAGGGTAGGGGGTATCAGAGACTTATTGATGCAACACTAGAATTGACAGGCATTAAAGGATTCTCTCCCAGACAGTAATCAAAGAATTTACAAATCAAGTGAAGACTTGCTGCAAATTGTGGCCAACCTACACCAAAAATATCACAGTCCTCTAGTTTTATTTAACAAAAAGGGTGGGAAGGAGTGGAATGAGCAAGAAATTAAGTAAACAGACATGTAGTAAACACTCATAATTGTATAGAAATGCAAGAATATGAGATACTTCATTCCAATTTTAGCAGGAAATAGCATGGTCTAGGGATGACCTAAGAAAACATTTAGCAACAGAGAGAATGACTTTTTAAAGAGAGTAATTTTTCATTCTTAGCCCAACAGTGAATACATTTACAAATGTTAAAAGTAGGATTCTTGGAAACAACATTGAACCATGTAGAATTTGATTTTGTGACAATTGAAGCTTTAAGTGATAATTCTTCTAACCGACTATATGTTCCAAATTCCTCTTTTTTATGGAAATGAATGAGGGAGGGTTGACCATAGAAAGTGGGCCCATTTCCAATGTAGGACTAGCCTTTTAAAAATGTATGGTCCAGCTTTCCAAATGAGGCCTAATTTAGTAAAATCTAATTTATTTTCAAAAATTAGAAACCCCAAAAATGTAATAAAGTAGTACCTCTCTTAAACCTGTGTTGAGAAAGGAATACGCAAAAAGAAAGTACCTCATTATAAAGAAAACTCTAAAACACAATCAAGCAGGTCCTAATTTCACTTGTGCATCACACTGGAAAAAGATGTGTTCTAATTACCATAGTTACTGGGTGTAAGATATTCATTCAATAACTGCCTAGGGCCCTGGTCAGATCGATTCTCTGTCTTCAAGGCTCTAACTCCATTAAGTTTCATTTATATCTATCCAGTGGTAAGGGAATGAAGCAGGACTTTTGGAATCCCCCTCCGATGTTATAGGGATAAAGTAGGTTGATGGAAGTCTCCCTACAATGTTATGGGGAGTACGTTAGGTAGATAGGAGGCTCCATCTCATGTTTTTTGATGAAGTAAGGTTGATGGGAGTCTCCCTCCCATGTAATAGGGAGAAATGAGGTTAATGGAAGTCTCCTTCTCATATTATGGGGAGTAAGTTAAGTTGATGGGAGCCTCTCCCATGTTGGGGATGCACACATAACTTGTAGATTTCTAAAATATGAAGCAAGATTCAATTTTTAGGAAATGAACAAACATCATATGAGGAGAGGATTTCAAAGTTCCACAATATCTCTAATTCTCCCTTTAACCATAATAAATCTGATGATTAGAGTGATCACAATATTGGGACATATCTACTAATGAACTAACTCCCATCAAATTAATCATACAATTACCAGCACTAGGCACCTACCTCATAAATATGAGTTGATATTTATTCAGATTTATGGTAGCAATATGCTTATGACAGCTAATATATAATCGAGATTTCCGATGGTAATGGAAATACAAATTGTTAAATGTATCTAACCAATGAAAGTTGGATCTCATTACTTGCTCAGTCACGCGCTGCAATATTTAACGCAAAAATAGAGATTTAGAAAAATTACTGTGATTTTTCTCTCTGGAAAATCAAACCCATTCTCAAGTCCTTTCACAACATTCTTGATTTCCAAACTTTCAACAGGAAAACATGTGTATTTAGAATATGTAGACCAGTCAAATGATTTTTCAATGGGAGCTGTTCCATTATACAGAGCAGGCCCGTAGCAAGAATTTTCCAAGGGGGGGTTCACTTTTCCAAAAAATTCTAGGGGGGTTCACTTTGGCAAATTTGGCCAAAAATCACTCAAAAAATAGTCAGAATGGTGAAAAACTGCATGATTTTGAAAGAAATTTTGGTCAGGGGGGGTTCGAATACCCCCGAACCCCCCTGGCTACGGGCCTGCAGAGAATAAGTATATGTACATGTACATGTATAAATATATTTACATGAAAGTCAATGTAATATTCTAGCAGGGAGAAGCATCAGTATTCAGTTCATACAGTGAATGGTTCTTTAAAATCAGTGATGGAAAGAACTTTGCCTAACCAAAGTTTCATAATTTTGAAATCTTAATATTGATGAATTTACACATGTCTGAATTCTACTGCACCTTTCAGTGAGATATCAATATTTTAGAGATAACATATTTGGGATGGTAGAACATATTATTATTATATTGGTGCAGTAGCTGTAATGTTGCCTGCAATTTTGTCATCCCTCCAAATCTAAATCTACCTTTAATATCCATCCTTATGAATAACATTCTACGATTTATTCACCATTATCATGTTAGCTCCAATGTGATATTAATAAACCAGAAAATATACAAGGCATTAGCATGACAAGGTAACATCACCTAAAAATTGTTACAATTATAGACACTGGATTAATGAGTCACAAGAATGGTGCTCAACAGGGTTTAGATTAGTAGGTGTTCACATTTCAAGAATTATAGGATTAAATAGGACAATATGTAACCATTGCGAATATCTGTGATTTAAATAACTATATATCTGTTTATTCTATAATCCCAGTGTTTCCCCAAGATTGTTTCTTCAGTAGGTGTAAATTTCACTCATTGGGCACAGCACCCGCTTGATTAAATTCTGGGAAGATCACTGTATTCCATCTTGTATCTCTCTAAAAAGACAAAAGCATTTCTTTTTTTGTATTTATTTCCACATAATTCAGACTGACACCTAAAAATAGGTTATTTGATACCATTTAATCTTTTCCACTTAAGGTGCCATGGAAGTTAACAGGAAATGACAAAACAAAAAATGACAAAATCATGCTGGATTTTGAAAAATTTTTGAACCAAGATAACAGAGTTCTGTTTGGACCTCCAGTCAGTTTAACTACATGTAGTTCCACATATCATTTATATGACTGGGAACACAATGGAAATGGTCAGAATGACCATAAACATGATGAAATAACCTTTTCAGCCCTCTGAAAAATAACTAAAAGTAGGTGCTCAGGAAAGGTCAATGAACAGAATCTTTTGATTTTTTCAGAAAATTTGTCCAATATATTGCTCTAAATGAAATAAATCTTTAATATTTTAAAAAATTGTCTGAAACAATAATGGCTGTAGTAAAAAGGAAAATAGATTGATTTTCAATTCATTTTTTTCATTTTTTTCTTTTTCTAAGAATGATACCAATTAATTTTTTAAGATTGTATCATTTAGAGCAATATATTGGGCACATTTTCTGAAAAAGTCAAAAGATTATGCTGGCAGTTGCCAGTGGTGTTGGGATTAGACAGGTTTTACTGGACTGTTATTTTACGTCTAGATATATATGAGATGCGTCACCATAAAGTACAATCAGATTTAATGGGGTTGCCTTTTATATCAGGTAATCCTTGCAAGCAGTATTCTTGTATTAGTTCCTGCATTACCACAGAGGCATGATGAAATCATGGTAATAAATAGCCAAGTATGTTTCTATATGGTCGTAAATGCCGTGTGTTATGCAGTTTGTTATTCATGGATGTTATAATTCGATCCATCTAACCCTGTTTTAAAGCATCCTAGATCCATAAACATACACTGTTGCAACCATATCCATATACTCACAAATACCCCATATCCATGAATATACACTGTATCCCTAAATATATTCTATACTTGTTAACAACCTTTATTGATAAATACCCCAAATCTCTGAAAACTCTAATATCCAGGAATTCCCTGTAACTATGTTCCAACTGTATCTATGAATATACTGTATCTATGACTACAATATATCCATAACTATCCTGTATCCAGGCATATCTTATATCTACATCCATAAACACCTTGTAACCATGAACACATCACAAAAACCATGTATCCATGAATCTTTTCAACAATTTTATTGCATACATGAAAACAAAAATAGAAAATAAGCAGAAAATTATTTCACACAGAGTTCTGGGTCTAATGTACAATTAATCAAGACAAAAGTAAAGGACTTTCTGCTTCATTAACTCTACATAATTCAATGGCCAATACGTCTTAATTCCTAAAGGCCTCAAATGGCCTTTTGCTGCTTCAAATGTCATTCACTTCATCTTCATTATACTCAATTTCTCTCAAAAATTTGAATGAAGTTTCTGTTTTTTTGGGTATTCCTATACAATGCATTATGAACATTTATATTTCTATATGTTAATCCTTCATATTCCCCCAAATTCTACTATATTTCCCATTTTAAGATACATGCAAATTCATTTTATATAAAGGTTAAACATCAGTTTGGCCATCTTCACTCAAGAATACACTCGTGCGAATTAAAAGCTTTTTACAAACATCTTTTGTAGCTGTTGAGTAACAACAATATATAAATACATTAGATCGAAAATGGTTAGTACAAAAGTGACGCATCTTGATTTGACTTGCTTTGATACAGATGAGTTTAATATGCGTACAAACACTTTTAAACAAGGGGAATGGTGTAATGAATAACAAAATGCTATTCTAGTGATTGTATATGCAAATGCTGCTAATGGATAAAGGATATAAAATATACTTATAATCAGTATAATTTTGAGATAGCATACACTTCTGAGATTGCATAATATTGTATCTATCTTATATAAAACTGAGATAATTTTCCCCAAAGGAAGTCTTTGCATATAACAAAGGTCAGAATTAAAGCATCACATTCCGTAATTTCACACTAGTATTTTCAAGGCATAATTGTACATCTTGGTTGAACATGGACCAATATTGATGTTCCAATAATTCAAAGTTGTAATCAATCTGATGAATCTTAACCTAGAAGATATAAATGGATTTGTCACATTCCCTTGCAGTTCACCTCAAAATAACCCCAAATTCCTCTCTCACCAAGGAATATAAAGAAATTATGGTGAAAAAGTAAAAATCAAAGTCTATCATATGTTAATATATCTAAATGATAGCAGATTTGAGTCATCCGTTTTCATTTCAAAAGAAACCATCATTAGAAAGAATGGGAATTGATGAAAGGATGGCACTCCTGAACAAACATAAAACTTTTCTTATTCACAAAGATTGTTCTTTTCAAGAGATAGTTGTGTGACAAGAAGCTATTTCTACATATTGAATGGACATTAAACTGCACAATTAAAGTATCATCCCAAGAAGACCTAATCAAGTACTCCCATTAGCAAATTTCACATTGGCGATGTTAATTCCATTCAATATTGGTCTAAAATTTGAAAAATCTGAATGAAATCACTGATTTCGTACAAATTTTTGCAATTCAGGATGTATACATCATCTGTGAATAATTTACATCTCCTTAGTTCCTTTGCATTTGTATTATATCGTGTTCAAATGGATGATCATTATTGTATTTTATTCATTGGTTACTCATGACTGAAAAACTAATTCCACTTTACATCTCAACTCTTTCAATGATTTTGTTCTTTGAATCCCACCGCTGCCACCAATATATGTTTTCCTAAACCTAAAATGATTGAGATCATGCCTATTCAATGAAATTTCTCTCAAGAAATTGAATAAACTATTGCAATTTCTGATATTTCTCTACAAATCACAGTACTGACTACATTTCTGTTCACTCTATTCTTTACCAATTCCACCATTTTGCAATCTCTTTTGTATTTAAAACAGGACATCTCTCTCATGGGCAAGTATTCTGGTTTGTAATTCATGTACATTTAATCAATTCTACTGTGATTGGCCCCTAAGGAATAGCTCTGACATCAAAAATATTCAAGGTGCAGGGCTTTAATGAATGTGAATGGAGTGATACCAACTGTTCAAAAATCATTTTTAAGTGGAAATGCATGGAATCCAAACTGGGAGGGTGTTCCTCAGTTTATAAATGACACAATTCAGTGGACTTGCAGGTGAACAGACATTTTATAGAACTATATATTCTATGAAACCTTTCATAGGTTTAATATAATAGTAAACCTTATTGACTGAATCTAGTACTATTTGAGGATGAACAACTTCCATATGAGGGGGAAGTGTGATGACGCGATATAAATTACTACACTGAAAGTGTTATCTCAATAAGAACCTGTAGGCTTATACTACTAGCCTAACTACATCCATACATAATTCCTATTACAAATATCACATTGCTTCTGAAAACTCAAGGAAAGCATAGAAACATGAAATATGTACCATCAAACATTGTCAACGCGATGAGAATAGCAAATAGGCAATGTGTACACACTATAATCCTTCATTAAATGCAGGAATTGTATGGAAAATGTCTACTGAACTTTGATTTATGGCGTAATTCCATGAGTAAACTCATAAACTTTGAGCCTGTCGCTCATCACCATTACTAGAGATTAAAGCAAGAATTAATGCATACACATTGTGTCTATATTTAGAAATAAGATCACATTGTTGTAGTGAAGAGGAACTGTTGTAACATTGTATTATATCTTCTATAATACAATAGAAATAGATATTTCTTGAGTCACTTATAATTTGAGACTCTGCTACTTATTGTTATTCAAAGTTCTTTCAAAAGAGCTTCCTGGCTCATTTTACCAAACAAAATGTATGTTATAAAAATCTATGGTTGATTACCAAAATATTACTCAAACTAAATATTGCATGATAGAAATGACACAAATGTGAAAGCTGATATCATATTTGTGGTCCATCCTGAAAAAAATCATCAGAACATATTTAGGTTGCATTTTTTAATTTTCTGAATTTAGAAAAATATGAAAAAATGAAAAGGAATATCATATTTGTGATAGACATAGAATACTTTTCATTTGGAAATCTCATATTTTAGGTAAAAAAATCAACACATTTGGATAAGTATTAGCTGGATTTCACAAAACAAATCTGAAAGGTGATCGACTCTAAAATACTATATTGTCACTTTATTCACACGCTAGATTTCTGGTGACGTCAAAAGTCACAGATAAGGACACTAATGGATGAAATACATTATTAGGGATACTCACAGGAAAAGAGAGAGGAAGAGATCCACAATGGTGATTTGGAATCTTGATTTATTATCCTCTAATGATCCGCAACTTTCTCCGCTTCTTTCAAAGACCAATGGTTGGGACAAGGATGTTTTAAAAGGGGGAGAAGTGTTACATTGATAAATTATGCAAATGATATGGTAATTACATGGTGAATAGCAAACATGGTTAAACAGGATGCAACAGGAACACTTATCATTTAAAAGTACTTGTTTATAACAAAATATACACGCCCTCCATAAGTTTGCAAACCTTGTTCCTCCATAGACCTACATGTTAAAGCCCCTCTATGTTTAAATTATTATTTTCATAACCTGCAAGGAGAAAACTGATATGTAAATCGGTGATGGAGGGGAGTGTAAATACTGTTTACCTTTATTATAACCAACTGCACATAATTGAAGTATTTTCAGAATTGAATTGAAATTTTTATCTAAAATGGGTCTGTAGTTATATAAATCAATGTCCATTTTTATTAACAGAGTACATTGGTTGCATCTTTTATCAATATAGATAATTTCATGGTTTGCTAAGAAAACCATCCATGTGTGACCAAGCTGAAAAACGCATTGCATTCTCTAATGAAATATTTGATTCATTGAACTTATATGCAAATAAAAAAACATACTGAATACTTATTCAAGGTACTTTCTGAGCAAAAAGACATATAATCCATATTAGGTATATATGTATAAGATACCGTATATAGCCCTTTTCCATATATGGAAAATTAGGTTGACTTTAAGTTTAAGATCTTTTTTACTACTGAATATACTGAAATTCAAGAGCACATAAAAATGAGGCAATTCTACACTTGTTACATAGTAAATAATAATAAATCAAAGTTATATCACTTTTAATGTCCAATCATTTATCAAAGCAATCATAACTTGAGACGTTTAAAGTCTCCTTTGTTATCGCAGACAATAAACTGTCTCCACTTTCTCATCAGCCAGGTACCTCCTTACCTGATATTGTGGAGATTGTCTGGAAGTCCTAAACTAATTGCTCTAAAACTGTTATTATTATTCGGAGCTGAAATCTGCTCATGCTAGTTATATTCTAAAGACATCTTCTGATTGATAGACTATGATATAGTGAATTCCAAAGCAAAACATTTTCTTAATTTCTTTATGAAACATTTAAATAAGATCCAGCTATCTATCAATTCTGTATATGGACCATAATAAGAAAATGAAACACCTTCATAAGTGGAACATTTTTCAAAATCCAGTTACTTATAAACTATATGTAAATTCACCTCATGAGTGGAACAACTCCCAAGTGGAACATTATTTTGAGGAACCAAATAGATCCACTCACCAGGTTTAGTGTATCTTTACATGGTGAAGGTATGTGGGGGGGGATTTTATCTAATTATACATTCAAAAGGAATTCAACCTTTCTTACTTTTAATTAAGATAAATTTGGAACCTGTGAAGGTCAAGGTCACTTTGGACTTGAAGAAATGATTAGACACTCACCCGTGTAACTTAACAAGATAATGGAAGAAATTCTCAGTTGTCTCATTGACGAAATTGCTGAAAAGCTATCTTGACCCTCAGCATACATTGGCTGATAAAGATCACTATATCTGAACGCTGTGGAGGACCTACTACTTACAAAGATTCACTTAGTCTTCGAATAGTCCTAGAACATATTAGATTGAATGTAACATTAAAAACAACACCATATCATATTGTGCAGGTGATATCATATGATGAGCTTGCTTGTGGTTACATAACAAATATGAGGGGTTACACAAAAGCACAATCGACAGCAGCATATGCCTTAAAACTGCCTTAAAACAGATTCAAGCGATGTTTCACAACGGTTCTGTCACCCAAATCTTGATTCCTAACAGCCTACAATTTTTATCATTGACAGACTAAGAAACAAACCAAGATTTTAAAAACTAAGCACACTCATTAAGTGGCATAATATGTGGAAATAACATGCCGAAACAAGGCATTCACATGTAAATGTCACCACTCGCCATTTGTTACAAACACCAACCACTGACTGCTGCTACAAAAAAGTTGTAGACTATAACGATATGTCACCACTTATGGTGGTGACATCAAAATGACAAGGAGTTAACACAGCTTTATTAATTTCTGACTGTTGCAAGCGCTGATACTAAACTTATAGAAAAGTATGCATGGAAAAGTAACATCAGCCTTAATGATTAAAAAAATATTTTCAATTCAATATGCAGAACAAAGAAAGCAATTAATTTCATGTCTTCTTTTGATTTCATTTCTGCTTTATTGTTTGCTATTAGATTTGGAATCTATTAAAAGAGCAACAATTCAATAAGATAAAAAATCAACAGATAATTGCCAATTAATCAGCTTTAATGAATTTTAGAGAAATAATTTCATTTGCACTCAAAGCAAAGCAATATATATTTGTTAATGTATTTCATCTTGTGCCATTTTCATGAAGAAGGTAATTTGCATTAGGCCAGTACACCCCATGGCACTACATTTTAAAATTAACAAGGCATTAACATGTAAATTTCACCACCAGCCATTTGTTGCAGATGCAGGCCTACATCCATCAAATGCTAGATGCTGACCACCAAAACAGTTGAGGCTGTTTTCATAATGAGTTGTAAACCATAAATCTATTTTTAAATGTTAAGGCTTACTAGCCTTTTGCAGATTACTGACATAGACGTCACATAGACATACTATGTGTATGATTGAGGGAATAGATTGGTTGTCTATTTACAAGGTACACAAGGGTCATTTAGGAATCAATCAGGTGATACATAACACCAATGGCATATCATATAACAAATGGTATATTCAGCACTTGTACCTTGGGAATCAATCTATCGAGTACCAAAACAAAGTGTGTGAATGGATTACACTGCTCCCTACTCTGTAAAATGTTTGTCCTCTGTTTCAATACTTTGTATTGCATTCAGGACGAACATTTTAAAATGAAGGGGGGAATGTAACAATATATATTTATTGTAGACCCAGTCTGGTATAGAAAAAAATAATGGAAACATGATTTAAGTTATGCCTCGAGATACTCATGCAAGTTAAAAGAAATGTATTCTATAAAGACAAATAAACATAATTCCTAAAAGTTCCAACTATCTAGTTAAACACAATGTTCAACTCAGATAGACAAACACCTTTGTATTGTGGCAAATAGTAAGAACAAACCAACCATATAGAATATACATATACAGATAATTGGAAAAAAATCATGTGTACCAATGAGGCTATATTATTGTCTTTTCTGTCAATACACACCTACTGTGAGAAAAAGTCATATGGTCATGGTTTAAAATACAAAATACAGTGTAAAAGAGTGGAATAAGCAAGAAATAAATTAAACAGGCATGAAATGAATATTCCAAATTGTGTAAAAATGTCAGAAAATGAGACACTTCATTCAAATTTTAAAGAGAAATAGAGTGATGTGTGAGCAGACGGACATTTGAGCAAACGGACATCTTATTCATCTAATGATTTCCATTAATGAGCAGGTAGCTTGGGTTTGCTTCTGTGATCAATTAGTAACCAAAACCACATTAATGACATTAATTCAAAGGGAATTCACATCATACTCTTATGTAATCATCAAGAACAAAACCTGTTATTTGAGACAGCGGGTGAATTATTGGGATTATGGTACTTTTGAAGATATCCCTTCTGATGTTACATCAAAGTGATGCAACTACTCATCATACTTGGTTACACCATCTTGAATTTCCAATACATGAAATGCTCTTAAGCGTCAAATGATACTGGTAAAAGAATATGGACCATGGTACTTCGATGGATGGATTGTGTGAAATCCATCTATCTTCATATTATATACATATTCCAGAGTATGAAAGAAACCACACAACAAACTGACAAAAAATGAAAAATCTAGTTACCATAGTTTACTTACATTAGACTAAAAAGTCTCTTTCTGAAAAAAATTCTAGAATGAAAAGTGACTGGGACCATTTTATGTATGACCTAGTCTTCATTAAAACATCAAGCAGGTCAACTTTGAGACAAAATCAGTCCTCTATGCAATATTAGACTGGAAATGATCTAATATTGCAGCCCAGAGGGACAATCATTAAGCTGCTAGTCTAATTGCTTGTGATGAGGCCATTGTAGCACACCAAGTCTGAGTCCAATTATAGTTCCCACCTGTACTGTGCTAATCAGCCTCCTGGGCCATGGGGAATTTGGATTAAGGTAGACAAGAAACTCTGGTTTAAGGTAGGCATGTAATGTGCTAATCAGCCTCCTGGGCCATGGGGAATTTGGATTAAGGTAGACAGTCAGTGTTAAGGTAGGCACGTACTGTGCTCATCAGCTTCCTTGGAATTTGGTCCTGAGGATTAATGAGGACAAAAAACTCAGGGTAAGGTAGCCATGTACTTTACTACTTGGCCCTGGTGACCTGGGGCTTTAGGCCATGTAGAACAATTAACTAATTTGAATCATTAATCTAATGACAAATCAATTCATTTTTTCAAATCAGAAACATCCAAGAACTGACCTTTTTACAGAAGGAATCAATCCCTTCTATTTTTCTCTCTGGTATCATGCCTTGTATCATTTTTCCTTTTTCAATGTACCTGATTTTCTTGCATCCCTGTACCATTTAGAGTGAAGACTAAATGCAGTTCACATAATCCCTCACTTATTGTACATGTTTCCACTCTATCATTCATTTCAAAACATGACCATAGTGAATCTTTTCCATTGGGATACAATCTAACTAATCAATTTACATTAAGAAATGAAAGAAACCATGAGTCCGAAAATCTTCAGTTCGGTTGAAGGTTGACAGATCAGATTAAGCTGATTGACATTCTCTATGGCTACATACATGTACACCATTTCCTTTATATAGCTTTTAAGACTTTGGTTGATGGTCAACACAGCCCAAAAATATTTGTATTCTACGAGCTATTACAGAAGTATACTCAACCTAATATCATATAATTAAACTCAAATCACATATTTGTATACAAAAGCACTCCCAACCTAATATCAAATATGGCCATTATAAAAGTACCCCAACCTAATATCAAATATAGCCATTATAAAAGTACCCCAACCTAATATCAAATATAGCCATTATAAAAGTACCCCAACCTAATATCAAATATAGCCATTATAAAAGTACCCCAACCTAATATCAAATATAGCCATTATAAAAGTACCCCAACCTAATATCAAATATAGCCATTATAAAAGTACCCCAACCTAATATCAAATATAGCCATTATAAAAGTACCCCAACCTAATATCAAATATAACCATTATAAAAGTACCCCAACCTAATATCAAATATAGCCATTATAAAAGTACCCCAACCTTATATCAAATATAGCCATTATAAAAGTACCCCAACCTAATATCAAATATAGCCATTATAAAAGTACCCCAACCTAATATCAAATATAGCCATTATAAAAGTACCCCAACCTAATATCAAATATAGCCATTATAAAAGTACCCCAACCTAATATCAAATTTAGCCATTATAAAAGTACCCCAACCTAATATCAAATATAGCCATTATAAAAGTACCCCAACCTAATATAAATAATATAAAAAAATTCAGCCGAAATCACATTTACATTCAAAGATAGCTATTAAAGAAGTATTCCTATCCTGAGATGAAATAGTTAAGCCCAGTATTCATATTCAAAGAAAGAGACTTACCTCTCATCTTTGATTCTGATTTTTACATTATAGACGTTAGACAACATTAAACAAGTTATTCACTTATCCTGGCCTAATATGGCGATCAACAAAAAACATAAACTCAACTTACCCTGGCCTAGCGAAAGCAAAGATAAATATCCAGTAATTAGTCATTTAAATACAATTTTCTAAATTGTCTTGCATCAAGAATCTGATCCCCCTCCCACCTTGTTTTGTCATTTAAGGAGAGAGTTGGAGATTTCAATTCTAACTTAATAGAGACGATGATGCAAAACATTTATATGGTCACATAGTCATGTGAGTTTTTCATTTTCAATACTTAATATAATGATTCAATTAGTTTAATAACTGATATTTTTTTTATTCCATTCCATGATAAATATTTAAATGACTGTAGTATTAAGGAAGGCTAAGTAGAATGAATGAGCTTTGTATCAAATCTATGGGTTCCCAACTATTCTCAAATATCCAAGAATAAACAGAGGGTAACCATAGATGTGATATATGATTAAGAAATAATAAAAATCTTGATCGTTTACTCTGACATTTTACATGTAGGCTTATATACTGACATCAGGATGCCATGTGTGACATCACACCTGACATCATGTATGGACCTGTCCATAAGCCATCCTACTTTGCCTGCCTTAATTTCATGCAGACATAAACTGACGTCTTACAAAACAATAGAAACTGTAACTATAGAGAATTCTAAAATTGCTTTTACTATATTCATTTAAAAAATGGGTGATAATAGAGATGGTCATACTTCATTTTTCCAACATATACCAATGAAAATTTTAGTTATAAATAGAATGGGCTACTCAATACAATGGCTGGACAGCAATAGCCATGGATTCAATTTTTGATGCCATATCATTCTTTTATCATTTATATACTGCATATTTCAGCCCAAGAAGTATCCCACGAAGTGTGACATCATTATACAAGCTTACATGAAGGACAAATCTTCTCATTTTCTTATTTTGCACTAGATTAGTACTATTAAGATACATCTAGGACAAACGAATTTTAGGATTAAGATAGACTTAAGACTGACAATAAAACCACTGAAGCTTGACCATCTTGCTATTATTACATTTCTCGAGTACTCACCTGCCCGGCTTTCACTGTCTGCAGGTTTCACCTGTATTGGACGGTTCATCTGGAAAACAAAACAAACTTCGGATAAGTCAAAATTTCATTGAATATATACAGAATATCACATCATTTTGAGTGATATCATTTTTATCGCCGAGTTGATAGCAAATATCAACACGAGTGAGCGAAGCGAATGAGTGTTGATATTTGATATCACGAGAAATTATGTGATATTGGGTTTATCCCATGATTACAAACACCTTGTGATGTTCTGATCCAATTTCCAGGACATTGGCAGACAATATGAACTAGAAATTAGAATATAAATTGAATATTTGAAACACTTTATTTTAACAATTAAAAGTAAATAACATGATATAGTTGTCATAAATAATAAAAAGTCAATACATTTGTCTTTTTTAAAGTCAACATTAGGCGTTAAATCACAAACTGCAAGCCCTGCTGTATATGGTGACCTAGGTAGATACCCATTATCAATCAAAATTGAATCTTACATTATAAAATACTGGCTTAGATTTCTAAATTTTCCAGAGAGTAATGTATTGAATCAAGCATACTTATATAATAGGGGTAATCAAGAGTTAGGATTTAAAAGTTGGTCAAGCAAGGTTTATGATATACTCAGAAAATGTGATTTATTAGATTATTGGAATAATCAAAATCTGGATACTGAAAATCTGGTGAACATGGTTGAAAAGAAATTAAAAATATTATTTGTAGAAAAATGGAAAAATGATTTTACTGGATGAGCATAGTGTAAAAGTGGTTTTGAAAAGTAGCAAATTTCTCTTCATATAGGTTATTTGTGGTTTATTATTATACATTGATTCTGAAATTATTGGTGTCTAGTTTTTCAGCGTTTTGGAAATATTCAGATTTATACCCCCTGGTTTAATTTTAAGGGGGGTACTTGGAAAGCCGTATATCATTCCTAGAATATAGAGTCAATCATCTTGATTTTTCCAGGTAATCATGTACTTATCATGTCCTACCATCATGACAAGTTTCATTAAAGTTGATCAACTGGTTGCTATGGAAATGGAGATCATATGTTAAAAAGTACACATTTTCGTCAAAATGTAAGATACCCCATGAGACAAAACACATATTATTTTCATGAAATTGGGAGGAATCACCATGAAACCATTTTAGAAAACTTATTCAAAGTATATTTGATAATATTAAATCAACTGCTGTTTTATCTTATCCACACAGTGGAATCTATTGCTGATGATTATATGGCAATGCAAGTAAATTTAGAAAGGGGATGTGGCACTTTTCCAAAGAATTCTTTATTTGTGTTCAACTTTTTGAAGAAAATAAGTAACCATTTGTCCTGAAATTAACAGATATTATTCACATCATTATGTTTGACTATCATGGAAAGTTTCATCAGTGTTGGATAACTGGTTACTATGGTAAACAGATTTATACCCTATTGGTATGATTTTAAGGGGGGTACAATGAAAGCCATCTATAATTCTTAGAATATACAGCCATTCATCTTGATATTTACAGGTAATCATCTACTTATAATGCACTACCACTATGACAAGTTTCATTAATGTTTAACACTTGGTAGCTATGGTAACAGAAATAATTTATTTAAAAATACACATTTAGGAGATACTATGTATAATTCCTGGAATATTCAATTAATCATCTTGATATTTATGGGTAATCATCTGCTTATCATGTCTTACCAGTATGACAAGTGCCATCAATGTTGGTCAATTGGTTGCTATGGTAACAGAAATCATTTCTTAAAAATTGCACATCAAGGGGGTACTATGTATAATTTCTAGAATATTTAATCAATCATCTTGATATTTACAGGTAATCATCTGCTTATCATGTCCTACCAGTATGACAAGTGCCATCAATGTTGGTCAATTGGTTGCTCTGGTAACAGAAATAATTTGTTAAAAAGTGCACATTAAGGGGATACTATGAAAGCCATGTATAATTCCTAGAATATTCAATCAATCATCTTGATATTTACGGGTAATCATCCGTTTACATATCCTACCAGTATAACAAGTGCCTCAATGTTAGTAATTTGGTTGCTATGGTAACAGAAATCATTTGTTAAAAGAGTACACATTTTCGTAAAAATCTAAGACTCATGTAACCTTTGACATTAAGCACATAATATGTTCATCATTTTGGGAGAAATAAGCATGGAAACATTTCATAAAACTTATCACATCTCATCAATCACAACAGTGGACGCTTTATTGCCATCACTGGTCATCAACGTGTTACGCGGTAAACACGATACAAAAATATGTCATATTCCGCAACGAATATGGCATATTCACTTGCAGTGTATGACAGACTCACCTGCGGTATATGGCATACACATTAACCAATGAGAACGTGATACGGAAGTGCGCAATTGTCAATTGCATCGATTGAACGAACAAGTAAAACGTTATAAATTATTATAGTGATTACTGAATCAACAGAACTGTGTATCGAATATATTAACTTAGCAGAAGTATCAGTCACCAATCTCATGTAATAAACTTACTCAATCAACCCAGGATTCATATATTAGTACTCGACGCACTAACTATATTGGTAATCCAGCGTAGTTCTACATTTATAGTCGATTCTCGCAACCATTTAAATCAAGGCTTTCTGTATCACGTTTTCACCTGCAGTATATGTCATATTCACCTGTGGTGTATGGCATATTCCGCAAGTGAGTATGACATATTCTGCAAGTGAGTATCGGGTATTCACTGAAATCAATGTATCGCATATTCACTGCGGAATATCGCATACTCACCTGCGGAATATGCCATATACCGCAGGTGAGTATGGCATATTCACCCGTATCACAATTACCGCGCAACCCTGAATGTATGCCATATACCGCGTAACACAACGGACATGTTCTACTCTCAGAGTAATACATGCTATTGTTCTCAACTTTTTTATGTCTGATGTTTTTTTTTAACTGTTCATTGTTTTTAGAATTCATTAAGAAGCATTTCCAGTATTTTTAATTGGGTGTAATAGTTGTATTTATCTCTTAGTTTGTTTATTACAAGTGACGTGGTAACTTGTTGATGGCAAAATAGAGCCAAATTGGCCAGACCAACCAATTCCACCTGATGATCTCATAGACATATAGTCACATAAAGATTGCAACGGATGCTTTGACAGAAGTAGACGTTGAAAGATCTATGAATGAGGATTTTGATGCAAATGATATAAAAGATGACTAAGTGAGATCAGCTCATAATTTACTATGTCCCTACGCATAATGTGACAGCCGCATTCTGCATAGTTTTATTATCATAAGCAAATACAATATATCAAATGGCCCAGATGAAATATCCATTGATTAAATATTATCAGACATACTCAAAATAGGTTTTTTAAAATGTTGTCATGCTAATTCCTCCTAATTTGATGAAGATTTTCAGTGTCTTAGGGTGTGTCTTAAAATTTTACGAAATGTGTACTTTTTTAACAAATAGATTTCTACCCACATTGATGAAACTTGTCATCATGGTAGGACATGATAAGTAGTAGATTGTCTGTAAATATCATAATGATTGTTTTGATATTTAAGGAATTATAAATGGCTTTCATAGTACGTCCTAATGTGTACTTTTTAACAAATGATTTCTGTTACCATAGCAACCATTTGCCCCGCATTTATGAACTTTGTCATAGTGGAAGAACATGGTGAGTAGATAACTACCTGCCAATAACAATATGATTGGTTAGATATTTTAGGAATTATATATGGCTTTCATAGTACCTCCCTTAATGTGTACTTTTGAAAAAATGATTTATGTTTCCATAGCAACCAATTGATACACATTGATGAAAATTGTCATGGTTGTAAGACATGATATGTAGACCATAACCTGTAAATATCAAGATGATTGGCTGTATATTCTAGGAATTATAGATGGCTTTCATTGTACCCCCATTAAAAATCATACCAAGGGGGTATAAATCTGCATACTATAGTAACCAGTAAACCAACACTGATGAAACTTTCCATGATAGTCAAACATAATGATGTGAATAATATCTGTAAATAACAGGACAATTGGTTATTTATTTTCTTCAGAAATTTGGACACAAGTTAAGAATTCTTTGGAAAAGTGCCACGTCCCCTTTCTAAATTAATTTGCATTGCCATTAGGTTATGGGCTAGCCCTTAAATTGCGGTATGGAGGTAGAATTTTGGAGACCATGTTAGTTACATCCTAATTTGTAATTCTCACCACAATTTGGCAATAATTAAGCAAAATTTTACAGCGTTTAGGAAAAAATCAATATTTATACCCCCCGCATGACAAAAGTAGGGGGTACATAGAAAATAATTAATAACTTTACAAAAACATTATGAATAACCACAATTTTTTCAGAATATATACACATATATGTCATTGATAACTGGTAAAAAATTGGTGACTATAGGTATAATGGTTGCTATGGAAACAGAATTTGATTGTCAAAATTTGCTAATTTGTGTCTATTTTGGGCGGGCTAGTTAACGAAAAAATCCTATGCTAGCTAGTTATGCTGCAAAAATAGCATTGTTTTAAGGTTTAGAAAATTGCATATATATGTCCTGCATGCATTAAAATTGGAATGATGATTGAGTCTCAATTAGAAATATTTAAAAAAAAAATTTCTATGACCTACCCCCTCTAAATAATCAAAAGTGGGCGTGGCATTTAACTGAATGATCAAGCCTACTTAACAGTAGATAATTTCAATTGTATAGCCAGTATTATCACAATTTCAACAGAAGGTATGATTCTTGTATCAGTTAACATTTTCTATGATTTTTCTATCCCTCCTCAATATTTGTAACCCCTCCCCCTCCTCCACCACCCCTCCCGCAGGACAAAAGTAGGGGATACATTGAAAATGATTAATAACTTTACAACAATGCAGCAAATAACCACCAATTTTTCAGACAGAATAAATGTATATGTCATCAGTAATTTGAAATAATTCTTGGTGATGATGGTTCTATAGAAACAGGATTTGATTGTTGTGAATTTGTGTAGATTGGGTGGGGGGGGCTAGTTTATGAAGAATCATATCCTAGTAAATTATGCTGCAAAATACCATTGTTTTAAGGTTTAGGAACTGTGTCCTTTATATATTAAAACTGAAATAATGATAGGATGTCATTTACAAATAAATTTTTGATGAGATTATAATAATAGGTGACATTAACAAACTTTGATTTAGCGGCAGAAAAGAAGGTCTATAATATTGCCCGATCCTTTAATGTTTCACTGCAATGCTTTCATTAGATTGGGGACATTCCATACCCTTTTGTGCTGTGGGAAAATATATGAGATTAAGGGTTCGAGGACATTCTTATAGAATATTAGATATTTGCAGTTCAATTGATGGTAGTGGAAAACACTTTAACAATGCCTTCAGAGTTCATAAAGTCAGGAATGAGGAATTGGAATCCTTGTTGATTTCAAAATTCCATGAATCTGGAGAGTATTCAGCTTACTTATCGTATGATCTGTAAAATGAAGCCCTCTGATTGGTCAGTTCTTGTTCTGTACCAATCTGTATTGCTACTGAGATTGTCCTTATTGATCATCTCCTTAGCAATACAGAAAATATTGGGACGGAGGGGACAATCTCAGTAGCAATACAGAATATTTCATAGGAATTACCTTCTGAGTAAAATGTATTGGCCTAAGACCACACGATAAAAACATTATAGAATGATTTGAGGTGCAATACAGGATATATTCTGCTCTCAATATTATGTATTGGCACTCGACTTTGTCTCTTTCCAACACAGAATTTCTCGAGCAGAATATATACTGTATTGCATTTCAAATCATTCAATAACTTATATTACTGCTACTTCAACTAAAGCCTTAGTTGATATTGAAAACAATGAGTTATCACAAAGTACCAAACATTTAAGAATGACATGAAGAATGGAAAGTTTGGAAAGACTGTCCAATACTGAGTTACATATCAGAACATGATTGATATATCACTGTACTTTGAAACACCAGAGAATGGAACATCAGCCAGTTGACGAAATGTGTTTGGAAATTTGGCTACTTGGTAAAAGGACATGTTGCCACAAACACTTTCACTGTTTTGTAAGTTGTGCCACACCCTTCTCCCTGGATAACTGCAATTTGCTTTTTGCTAAGCACCATAGAATCTGTCCTCATGGACTTTCCATGATTCCATGGCTCTCCATGAGTTTTTATTACAAACTCAATGGTGTTTCTTCATCTTGATTTGGGCGCATCAAATGATTTAGTATTGATCCTAATACGGGCATTTAACAAATTCTTAAGAAGCAATAGCTCCTAACACTGGGTGGATTTATTGACTTGAGTAAGTGCTGGAAGTCCTGATGATATGCATAGGAGTCTTGATTCTGTGATATCAAATGGCTTGATAAACACCACCAATCTCATGGTACATTAATAGTACCGTACAGTGCCATTCTATTACGGTGGTGTACAGTGTCCATGGTACTGTACAATACTATTTTAGTCTGGTACCATATATTACCATACCATACAGTACCATAGCCCAAACAGTACCATAACGTTGGAGATACACAACTGTATGTAATTTTACGGTACTGTTGCCTGTGAAGCTGTCAAATGGACGTTAACTGTTATCTTCATCATTGATCATCATAAACAACATGTTTGTGACTGAATCTTTTTAATACCAATAAGGAACTTTGCGTGCCTGTTGATTGTTGGTTGTATTGTTGAGGTTTTGATTTTGACAGCATTGTACCTACCCCGTGACCTCCTTTTATGGTACATCCCCCCATCATCTAGCTAAGATTTGACACCAGGAAATATTGTATCTACGCTAAGCAATGTCAGAAGATACATTATATTGTAGCAGGCATGGTTCTGATGATCAGAAGTGATGAAGAGATGTATTATTTTGGTTTATATCACAACCCAATGAGGTGTGTATAAATGATTAACTTTCCTGTTATCTCAAAATCTGCTTGGAACTATACCATAGGATTGCTATGGGAATTCCTCAAAGAGAAAATTGTAGGGAATAAGGAATGGGTACCATTTACACGATTTAAGAAATTATTGGCATACATTAAACCTATTTTAAAACAGCATTTATATGATCATAATCAATGATTCCTAGCCCTTTGAAGTTTGAAAAATAAAAAACCTGGGTGTTAATCCATAGATAATCCTTGAAAAGAGAAATATCTTTTGGGGATTATATTAAAGTGTATTGATGTTTTTAACCCGATTCATTCTACAAACAACATGCAGTCCTTTGTTTGACAATCCAATCCTTTTTCCATAGCAACCATCAAACCTATAATCACCATAATCTTTTTCCAGTTACTTATGACATATACATGTGTAATTTTTTTTAGTATGTTAAGACGAGGGGAGTGGCATAAATATTTGGGGATGAACAAAATGATAAAAAGTTAACTGATGCCTACATTGTGTAGAAATGTTGAACTATCAAGTAGGTTTGATCATACAGTTAAATGTCACACTCACTTTGGATTATAAAGAAGGATGGGTCATAGTGAAATCTAAAAAATCTAATTGAAACCCAATCATCACTTCATTTTAATGCATGCAGGACATACATATGCAGTTTTCTAAACCTTAAAACAATGCTAATTTTGCAGCAGAATTCGCTAGGATAGTGCTCTTTGTGAACCAGCCCCCCTCCCAATATCTTCACAAGTTGTGATGATCAAATCCTGTTTAGAAACTATTCATACCTATAATTACCAAGAATTTTTTCAATTACTGATGACATATACATTTATCCTGTCTGAAAAATTGATGGTTATTCGCTGCATTGTTGTAAAGTTATTAATCATTTTCAAGGTATCCCCTACTTTTGTCACGCGGGAGGGGTGGTGGTGACGAAGGAGGGGTTATAAATATTGAGATGGATGAACAAAATCATATAAACTGTTGACTGATACAAGAATCATACCTTCTGTTGAAATTGTGATAATACTGGCTAAACAATTGAAGTTATCTACTGTTAAGTAGGCTTGATCATGCCACGCCCACTTCGGATTATTTAGAGGGGGTGGGTCATAGAGAAAAATTTTAAAAATATTTCTGATTGAGACATAATCATCAATCCAATTTTAATGCATGCAGGACATATATATGCAATTTTCTAAACCTTAAATCAATGCTATTTTTGCAGCATAACTTGCTTACATAGCATTTTTTCGTTAACGAGCCCTCCAAAATAGACACAAATTAGCAAATTTTGACAATCACATTCTGTTTCCATAGCAACCATCATACCTATAGTCACCAATTTTTTACCAGTTATTAATGACATATATGTGCATATATTCTGAAAAAAATGTGGTTATTCATAATGTTTTTGTAAAGTTATTAATTATTTTCTATGTACCCCCTACTTTTGTCATGTGGGGGGTATAAATATTGATTTTTTCCTAAACGCTGTAAAATTTTGCTTAATTATTGCCAAATTGTGGTGAGAATTACAAATTAGGATGTAACTAGCATGGTCTCCAAAATTCTACCTCCATACCGCAATTTAAGAGCTAGCCCATCACCTACATATAATCATGAGCAATAGATTTCACTGTGTGGATAGGATAAAACACCACTTGATTTAATATTATCAAACATACTCTGAATAAGTTTTCTAAAATGTTTTTATGGTGTTTCTTTCCAATTTCATTAAAATAATATGTGTTTTGTCTCATGGGGTGTCTTACATTTTGACGAAATTGTGTACCTATTTGACATATGATCTCCGTTTCCATAGCAACCAGTTGACTAACTTTGATGAAACTTATTACTTTTGTAGTACATGATGAGTACATGATTACCTGTAAATATCAAAATGATTGGTTGTAAATTCTAGGAATTATACATGGCCTTCCTAGTACCCCCCTCAAAATCAAACAAGGGGGGTATAAATCTGAATATTTCCAAAACGCTGAAAAACTAGACACCAGTATTTTCAGAATCAATGTAGAATCATGAACCACAAATAACCTACATGAAGAGAAATTTGCTACTTTTCAAAACCACTTTTACACTATGCTCATCCAGTATTTGAACACTTATCCTATATTGAGAATGTACAAATTATTTAAAAATGATTTTGGTAAAGAATTGTATTTGAAGCTAGATAATAAAAAGTATAGATTGGCTACAAGTAGATTTAGAATGAGTTCTCATCAGTTAGCAATTGAGACTGGAAGACATACAAAGCCAAAACCAAAACCTATAGAGGAAAGATTATGTAATATTTGTAAAGATGTAGAGGATGAATGTCATTTCTTTTTAACTTGTACAAAAAATGATGAGAATAGGCAAATATTATTTACAAAAGCCCGTGAAATTTTACCTAACTTGGATTTACAAAGTGAAAATTTATTTGTCAATCTTATTTCTAGTAAAAACGTAACCTTGCAAAGACATATTGGCAAATTCATTTACCATTCATTTAAGAATTTAACATGGTCATAATGCATTGTGTGTGCACCACACTATTATTGTTACCTTATATGTTTTATATATTTTTGTATTTTTAGTTTAGTTAGTGTTTTGTAGTTTAGATATGTAGACCATAGTTCTGACTAATGTAATCATGTTATGATACTATATGTCAATAAAAGTTATAATAATAAATACCATTTTTTAATCGTAAGTTAGCAGCCTTCTAATCAAATTACATACACAATCGTAATTCAATACACCAATGAAACTTAAAGAGAATAAATTAATGGACCTATTTTCTCAAAAGAGAATAAATTATCTGACCTAACTTCCAACAATATTGTGGCGCAAAATGCAAATGTGATATCACACGGATATGCGTGAGATAAACGATATCACACGCATATGAGTTTGATAAACGATTTTCTGGAAAATATCACACGGATTTCAATAATATCAGAAATATCAATAGCTGTTATTGTACAGATAACACATTAATCGTGGGATAATACAGAATAAGCAATTTATTTAGAGACTTCCAGAAATACTTGTTTATAATTAAGCGGGGCCTTCAGAGGCACTGCAGGAAAAACGAGACAAATTTGATACATATGCATTGCTCATGTACAGGATATAATAAATATGATTTACTAACTGTATACAATTATGTGCACATCCTATGTAAAAACATAACTATCCCTTAAAAAGATGACAAATGACCAACATCATGGAGATTCATTAACTCATTTGTAAAGTCAAAATAGATTCCTGATGTGCATTAGCAAATAATTTCTCTTGGAACACCCTGATTTTATTAAGACCATAAATCACAGAAATTGCATACTACTCCTACATATAAATCAGAAACTGTTGCATTGAATCATCTGCCCAATAATTCACCAGAGTGATCCGAAAAATCAGCCATGCTGAATTTACTGTCAATCTAATCATACACCCCATATCATTCTTTTCAATGAACTGCATGCCTAATTGTGCGCATTTCTTTACAATTCGAACTGGTACCTATATGGATTTTCTGACTTTCAAGCCGTGGTTAATTTATAATTTTCTACCACATTCAGGCCTACTTGGTATAAATTCTCTGTGAGATCTTTTTTCTACCCTATCCAGGCTTGCACCTATTGGGTCTAAATTCTCAATTTGTATAATATGTGTTGCTTTTGAAATGTAAATTAAATGGCAACCAACATGGTCTATACATGTCATGATGTTAACATGTAAAATATAGAATATGTGGATGAAAATGACAATATTTTGAAAAAGAACATTTTTAAGCACAATTTTAAATGGAGCAAGGCTCCCTCAACCCAAAGGTATGAACCTGCTAATTAACATTCGAAACTACATATACAAACCACTATAGCAATTTTATATGCTGGTGAGCATTATCAGATTTCTTATCAATGCCTATGCCACTCTCTTTCTCTGTAAAATTTGCCTAAAGTGTCAAAGTTTCTGTCATTTTTATACCATTTAGAATGTCAACTACATCCCTATCTATCCTATTTCTCGCAAATTCCACTCTTCCGTTCTATTTTGCATTTCAAAACACATCACAACATCGTGACTTTTCTCAATTGTAATCTACTTATTACCAATCGACCTAACCGTTTCTAATCATCACCTAAGAGTCCTTGAAAACACCATGATCCTAATCCTGCCTAATCACGACACATCAGGTATATTAAATTCACAATTCTCAATTTTTACATTCAAAGGTAAAGATATACTGAAGATTCTTACATTTTCCACAGTTGCGATAGATTTAATTGTTGGCATTGCCGCAGAATTAATGAACGAGATGACGTCTGCAGTTTGCACTATGCTGTACTAATCCGTATATTCTGGGACACTGTCACTATCACATTAATCAATGAATCTTATATATTTGTGAAGATCCACATATATCTATATTTCTCTATATTTTTCCTAGGCTGGTAGAATCGATGAAATTTGTCTCATATATCGTTGATAATCTATAATGTGGCAGAACCAAACAGATAATTTTGTATCTCTTCGTGATTCCAGCTAATTTTTGCCTAACAGATAATCTATAGACACGGCAGCAAGCAAAAACCATTGATGACTTGCCTCAATGATGCTTTACTCTCGCGGTAGCTTGGTGTGTTGGAACAAAATTCCAATATACCAGCGGGGGTTTTACCGTTAATTACTATTTGTTCTTGACTTCTCAAACACCCCGATGTGGGATTCAAAGACTTGTCATATTAAACTTACTGATTGGCTACAAATGAGATCTGACCAAGTTATAGTGACAGCATTACATAAACATATATATTACAATTTGTCTAATTATAATTTATTTAATTATTCTATTTGGATGAATATTCTGAGTTATCAATACCCATTGAAAAACGATCACAATAATGCTTTAAAAAACGAAAACAGTATAAAAGAGGAGAATAAGACGAGGAATAAAGTCACCAGTCCCGAAGTCAACAAACTAGATTATATAGAAATGCAAGAAAATCAATAAATTCATTTGAAATTCAGAGAGAAATTGAACAAAATAAAGATGATCAGAGAGAAATTTGAGGAACTGGTGGGGATTGATCAAATCAATACTTGTTCAATTAATGTAGACCTGGACAACACTACCACCTGTACATTGTTTAAATTGTGCAGACCAGGTCCCATCATAGGCTCTAACAAGTCATTAATTAGTAGACCCATGTAGCAAAGTAGCACTATTAATTCCCTTTGTACTGTAATTCCAATAATTGATTGATTTCTGTCATTGACAGTATACACAGCACAAACCTAGCTGATTGCCACATATATTTGAAAATATCAAATATCAAAATAGTTTGTACCTAGTTAAAGATAATCTAAAAATTTTCATAATGTTAGCCAATTTTCCAAGGTATTAATAAGAACAAAATGGGATAAAGTAAAACAATTTTATCCAAACATGGATAATGGTCGATCCCATAGGCTCACTGTGTGAGCCAAAAAGTATATGAAACACATAACCATTGTGACAACTGAATAGAAAGAACTCAATGACACAAGTGACAATAACAGAAATATCCAATAATGAATATTCCTATCTCTTTATTAATTATGGGGTCCATTCACAAAAGACTACTGCTTGTAGCTATACAGTAATAATAAATATAACGCATTCCTTAAATGTCACCATAATTTTGATAATTCCCTTGGCATTCCTTGTAAAATAGTGAATGGAAAATATCATTTATGTCATATTAAAGTACTTATTACTACTCAGAGTAAAAATCGAATCATCAAGAAATTATTTTACAATATTTTACATGACTTCAAAGGTATATTTGTATAACATGAGCTGTGTAATTTGAAAACAAAGTTATACTGTGAAGACATATTCTAATTGTTTATTCAGAAAACATCATAATATCATTCTACTCTAAATGCGTTTGAAAATAAAGCTAAATTCTTTCTCTCTTCATTTAACATTAATCCCAAAATCTTGGAATGTGAGTTTGTATATTTCTATATAATTTGAAGTACCTACAAGCCTATTTATTCTTTGATGGGCCCATTCTGATCTCAAAAGATGGGACTTCATAGTATTGTTCTCATATTACGTAAATATTCTAATCAACTAGAAAAGTCCTACATGATACATAAAATAATCTGAAAATCAATTCAAATGAGATTATATGTGTTCAGTTTTGACATATCTACAATCAACCATGGGAATATGTATTCATACTGAACAAATCAGATGAAAAAATCTCAAACATGATTTCCCGCATATAAAATCAAGAGATACCTACAAGTTTAAAATTCAAAATACATGCAAAAATAATCTAAATACTAAAAACAGAGTAAAAGACCTTAAAGGCAAGACTTTAAGTTATAGAGAATTACCAACTAATCAAACACTTTGATCAAATTTAAGAAAGATATTGCGTAAAATAGCTATGAGCAGACGTCATTTTAAGATAAGTTTTAATTAATTTAACTTGTGCCAATGGCAGCTAGCTTTGAATTCTCTAATGGAATTAATGATTTCAGTCATTCTCTGATCATTTCCACAAACAACAAGATGACCTTCTCTCTATGAACTACTGAGTACTACACATCAACAGAACAAAGGGCCATGTCATAAAAAATGAAATGGATTTTATCTTTATAGTACAGTCACCAATTGAGGAATTAGGATAGCTTGAACAAGTAACTTACATGTATCAGAAGAAAGGTCTCCCTGTTATTTGGTATATTCAATGCACTATGTAAATATAATAATGCCTTGTTCTTGAATCATATTTTACTCAATTGTCAATAAGGGTATGGCTACATGTAATTGGGGATTGTTTCATAAACCACTGTGAAAATGTTTTATGATGATTATCATGTTATTTAGGTATCATTGGGATTAGTATATTCAGTACAACCACATTCAAATCTCCTATTACAAACTATTAGTTTCTAATACTTTCTCATAATATGGATAACATGAAAGCACAGAGAAAAATAAGGCAATTTTACTGAACTGAACTTTATAGACACACATACGCCAGCAGGGGAAAGAACAAAAATGTCATCATTTGTAATTTAGATGCAGGACAAGGCATTAACATACAAAATGTCACCACCTGCCATTTGTTATAGATTCCAACTGCCAAACACTAACCAGCAAATGCCAAAAACCAACTGCCAAATACCAAAACACCATCCACAAAAAAGTCACCACAATATGTCACCACTTGTGATGAAGTAAAAATTTTAAAGTAAAAAAATTCTTTAAAAGATTGGAAAACTGAACAATGCAAAATTTCAAAATATGTTTAGGGATCATCATACAGAGAAAAATGAACATCCTGGAACAGAAGTTTTATGGCTAAACAAACGGTTTTTATGTAGGAAAGAAACTTTGTACATGAAAAATTGGATAAACGTAGGTTTTATTTATGTCAAGGACTTTTTTGACGAGAGAAATAATCTCATTGATGAGAAAACTGTTTTGTTAAGATTAAAGAATAAGTAAAATTGGATGACCGAATTTTTAAGAATTAGACTTGTTTTGCACAATATAAAATATGAGAGTAAACAAAGTATGAAATATGCTAACAAAAGGCATTCAAACTCTTTCCTATTTAGAAATGACAAATATGAAAACATTGAGAAATTAAGTTCAAAGTTCTTTTATAAAATCCTATTGAAAGATAAATTTATTAGACCAAAGATGGAAGCAGATTGGACAAAATCCTTCAATATTCAGAACGATAGAATCACTTTTAGAAATTTATACAAAAACAAGATAAAAGATATTGAATGCCAAAAGTTATCAGAATTTAATTTTAAACTATTACATAATTTCTTAGCCTGCGGAAAACTGGTAAATAAGTGGAATATGAATGTACCAAAAGAATGTAGTGAGTGTAATGTTGTACAAGACATTAGACATTTATTATATGATTGTGTGTTAATTAAAAATCTATGGAATATTCTAAGTGAAACACTAAAGGTGGATATTACTTGGAAAAATATACTTCTGGGGTACCAAAGCATGAACAGCAAATTAGAATTTAGAATGTTGCTTTACACAATATTGATGAAATGTATTCATGAAATTTGGACAAAAAACTCAGACAATCCAACTCAATATAAACAAGCAAATTTTAAATCGAAAAAAGCATCTAAATTAAATATTTATGAACACTTTTTTGAACTGCAAGGAAAAGTAAATATTGCTCATGATTTTAAGAAAATTATAAATGCCTTTGCTGCTTACTAAGATTGAATGGATTTTCTGGACTTTTACTATTGTATAAGGATCAAAATTTTGATAGAGTATAAAATGCTGTGAAAATCCTATTTTACTAATGTATAAATTCTAATCCAGGATATATGTATATTTCCGTTTGTGCATAGTTTTATTGATTTAAGTATTGTTTTTGTTTATGTATTTTGCGTTTATGTTTTTGAATAAATATTTTTATAAAAAAAAAAAAAAAAAAAAAATCATACAGTAAAAGAATTATCATCCAATTCTGCTTGTTTAGGGGTATATAATTAGGATCCTGTAATATCACAAAATAAATTATAATATATATATATTATTGCTTTGAATTAATGCATGACTAGCAATGTGCAAAAATAAGAGATTTACCAAATGCTTTGACCAAAGATAAAGAATAGGATGAAAATAACAATGGATCTAGGGAATCAGACAAGAAGATCAAAGATCATGGTGATCAAGGATATAATGACAATAGAGATCTGGCCATATGGGACAGAGGTTTATTGTATATCCTAGAAAGGGATCTAAAGGATCAGAAAACTAGGGGATCAAGGATCTTTGAGATCAGAGATAGTGAGGCAAAATGATAAAGGATAAGGATGTTATTCAGTTTGGCTGTGACTATAACTTTCACTAAGTATGCAGAATTAAAAAAAATGGCCCATAGACGCAAATCAAGATAAACCTTTTTAATAACTCAACAGTTTCATGCTAAGAATATTTTGCCATTCCTTTCAATAAATTAAACGTATTGTCACTCTTAAAAAACGGAAAATAAAATTGAAATAATAATACCTTAGATATTAGGAGTTTAAATTGCTGATTTCAAGAAATAAGCATGAAAATAAAATGAGAGTAAAATTTCATACAAGGGGACAAATACTCCTTTGCCTAAATCTTCTCTCAGTTCACACATATTCTACTCTCCCTCCCATTAAAAAGTGAACAAACTGGCTGATTTTTTTGCATTTTCACAATGTTACCTACATGCCTGTTAAATCTACTCCTTGCTTTTCCACTTATTATATGCTGTTTTTGCATCTCAAAACATGACCATGATTAAATTTTTCCATGGGTTCAGTTTGTCTTATCATCTATTTCATTATATGCTCAGATTAGCATTGGGCGTCTTTAGTACAGTCTAATCTGTAAGTGTCAGAAATGTTCGAGTATTTTGAGAATCCACATCAATCTTTCTGAATAATAGGTGGAAATATTTCACATTTGGGAATTGTTAGTAATCTAGTTTATCACCTAAAATGAGGGACATTCCAACAGTCTCTATTAGTTCAGATGTTTCATGGTTATTATTGTCTTCGAAACTACTAGTTATATGCAAATTGAGAACAATAATATATAACAAACATATGAGGACAAACTTTATCTTTAGAGGGGAGTACTGTTGCAGCATGAAATCTGTGACACTCTCCCCCCAACTTAAAAATGTTCATCCTCAAACTATCTTTTTATTCCTGATTCACTACAATGTGTTGTAAAGGTTATAGTATTCATAAAATAAATAATAGAATTGTAAGTTCTAATCATAACCTATAAAACAATTTACATATGCAATTAACTTGATGTACATAAAACTGTTATATATAACTACTTGATCTATATCAAAATGAATCCAGTTTAGATCTAACAGAGGTTTTGAATAATATGGCATCTTAATGAGGATGATCAATCAAATGAACCTCTCTCCTCCAAAATAGAAAAATAGAAGATAGTACTAATCTAACTCAACATATACAGTTTAGATTTCATCTTAAAGAAACAAGATTTAAGATTATTCCTTGGGGAACTAATGAAATATTTCAAGTTACACAGCATATATTTTCATTACATTTATGAAGGCTATAACCTATAAACCACAAGATAAAAAATCTGAAGGTAAGGAGTATAAATTATACTATTCAAGAAAAGATAAATGATATGAAACATCCCTGAATATTTCAAAATGATCTCAGTTTTTGTCTGAAAAGTGAGATATGTAATAAAAATTCAGTGCAAGCAAAATGTAAGCAAAGGGTAAACAGTGAACAATATCAAATTTGAAAACTTAAAAATATGGAGACAAAGCAGTTGGATTTGATATGGGGATATTCCCAAGGGTGATATCATGTTCCATCCGAGATACATGTAACTATTGCACATTGCTACTTGATCCAGATTTAGATCTAATCGAGATTTTTCATGTAAGATGCAGCCGCCTGCTAGCCACTGGCCAAGCTCATGACAAAATCGTGTCTTTTTTAGGTATGGAAAAAAATTAAGTAACATCTACTAGAGTATTTAACTTATTTTCAGGATACTGTAACACAGACAATCACAGCAAGAATATTAATAATATATAATTATTTCAATATAAGAAAACTGTCTCAAGTTGAGATATCATGCTAATGCTGAGAAATTTATACAAAGAGATGCAAATATGATAGCTCTATATATTTTTACGGCAACCCCAGTTGGGCCATTACGCACAACCAAGCAATTTATTAGCTTTTTATTAGAGGTGAATTATGAGTCTTTCTTGTCCAAACAATTTCATGGTAATAATAACCATGGTTCATATCTAATTTTCCCAGCAAATATTGGTAACCATCATATGAAGATCATACCTGTTCAATTTAATACTGGTATAATTACAAAGTCATCAGAAATACTGAAAGTTATGAAATCGCAAAATATATTTCTTGGAATGGAAAGTCCAGAATCCCCAAAAATTGCTGCAGATGGGATGTGAAAAAAGCTCCTAAGCTATACTATACTAAGAGTACAAGTTAAATTGAATAATTTCAAAGTGTATGACGCAGCTTCTTAATTAAGCTCAGCACCAATATACTTTATTATGAAACTCTCATTGGCAGTGAAAATGAAACGTGCGAAGACGGCATAAGCCTTCACCTCTCTGATTTAATCGCTGACAGGAGTATCAGATTACCAAGTAACCTAAAGGGAGAAATCATGCATAATTATTCTAATTATGCATGATCTCCCTCTAAAAGTTCATATTTTGTGAGCATTTCTTCATAATCCAGAGTGTCAACCTGTATATATGCTTAATTTCATCTGAGCTCAATTTTACTTTTTCTCCATCTATTTTACATTTCAACATGTGAAAATTGAGTGATTTGATTGCTGAACCAAACCATCACGTCACATTAGCAACACGAAACCACCTGTGTCCCATATTAGGAGAATTTAAGTGTCGTGAATGATGATCCCATGAGGGCTTCAGTGATGCTCCGACATTGCATCTTAAATGCTAATGAAACATGTGCTAAATTAAGTGGGGTACTCATTTTAACACTAATATTCAATTTCTAGAAGTCTTGCTTCGAGTCCTTGTGGCTGTCCCTAATGGAAAGGGGAGAGGGCTCAGAGACAACTTTAAACCAAAAAGAATAAAGACAACTTGGCAAGAAGCATCTGCTAGATATTCTTGATATATACTTTTATTTTGACACTCAAATTTCTTTTCCCTTTTTGGCTAATTCATTCAGCATTTTATTTGAAAACCTCCTGAAAAAAATAAATCTTGCAGCTTTGTTGAACTTTCATGAAAAAAATCACACGATTCCCCTTCCACACGTTCTTTCCATTTATGGGCATGTATTTAAAATCAAACGAAGACTCAGGTATGATGCATTACACAGACAAGGGAGAAGAACATAATGACCAAGTATACTCAGATAATCATGAAGGATATGATTATATTCAGAGAAAGAGAGAAAGAGAGAGAGATTATCAGGGATTACGATCAATAAAGCTTTCTACAAGCCATAAGGAGCACTCATATTTTCAGTTAATACCATCACTTTAGTAATAACCATTATACAAGTGAATGCAAAACCTGGTAAAGCAGGTACATAGCAAACACCATTAACAAATTAAACACACCAATACAGTATATGAGCTCTACCATCCAGTGAGAGAACTATGACGACAGGCATGATTTGAAATACAAATAGAGTGAAACTGAATGACATTGGCAAGGAATATAATAAACAGGCATGAAGAGCATACTCTTAATTATATAAATATGTAACAAAATCAGACACTTTATTCATATTTTAAAGAGAAATTGAGTGGAATAAGCATGAGCAGACAGACATTTTGAACCAGAGTGGCAGCATTGAGAATTCTGGTATCTAGTTAGCAAAGGCGATCAATAAAGACTATGGGATGATATGATTACCTGTGTGTCAGGATCTATTAAATCTATTGATAAACTCCTATATTACCTTTCATGGGTAAGATATAACAGAAATACTAATGTTTGATAAATAAAACAACAGAATATCACGCCTGTGAAACATCGATATTCATGCATTAAAATCATCCCATTATCTGTCGACTGAGCACCTGGAAAAATACTCCCAATTACACTTCCCCCACTTCCTCAACAGTATGTTGTCCTCATGGAATGCCAAGTGAATATATTACATCATGTAAAATATTTCAAACATCTCTTCCCATTTGTCCTCAACAATGTTTGGCTTAGGATTATACACTGTAACACGACACTCAATTATGAAAAGTATGTTGCTCTCATCATAGAAAGACTGATAGTAAATACCTCACAAGATTGTGATTATAACACAACGGTTCATTCAGAAATATGCAGATCTTATATGAAGATAAATTGTGCGATTTCTAGCTGACCCTCGAATCATAAACTAAATGTTTATGTTCATTTGTGATAATTTCAAGTTGTAGCAATTTTCCCTGACTACAAAAAATATCTTGACTTCTGCCCTTAATTTCCACGACAGAAAACTTTATTCTTACTTTTCTAGAGCTTTTCTAGAGCTATATTATTCTAAAAAAGATAATTTCAACAACTGCAACACTTCCCTCACTACAAAAATATATTGTCCTCGGGCCTTAAGCCAACTTGCTTATTATTGCATATAACTTCATTATTTACAATAAGACAATTTCAAAATGCAACACTTTTCCCCACTTTAAAAATATGTCATCCTCAGACCTTCAGCAAATCTGATTATTCTTACACAAAGCCTCATTCTTTACCTATATTCTGAGTGGCATTCACCCTTTATCTCATTAAAGGTTGAAGAATACTTAATTCTTTTACTTTCTTGAGACAGGAAACAAATTCTATACTTACACTTTAATGGTTTTAAAGAGTAAAGTCAACGCATTTAACTATGATTTCCTTCATCATGAAACAATGTGATATTCCAATACAACTTTCAACATACTTCTTGTGAGGACCCTATGAATAGTTAACAGTCACTGATTAAGGCTGACAAAATAATGGCATGTTCATTTTTGTCATTAGGAGCTAAGTGGACGCTTTGGTAAAAGAAAGAATAAACAGGTTATCAATGGTTGAAGTTATTAGGGGAGGGAATATCCTTAATTTTCTGTAGGTGTTTCGTATAATATTTGGAAATGTAAGATCCTGTTTTGAAATTGAATCTTCAAGGAACCCCTTGGTGGCTAAAGAAGCGGACCATGATGCGCCAGATCTTGAGTTTTGTTTTAAAATGCAGAATAGATCAAAAAGAGAGAATCGGATATTGGGATCCAGTAGCCAACACTCTTATTCAATAAAATATACCATAATACAAACAAATTTATTCAAATGTATATTCAAAGCGAGGGTGACATATTATGCATTAGAGGATTAAGAAAAACTGGAGAAAAAATGTTAGAATTTCGGTCCCATGGGTAATATGTGGCAATTTATTGCTCCTACCTCTAATCATAGACTGTGTCGAGTGTCGGAATGATAGAAGGCTTGACAACTCGCTCTGAATAAAACATCAAATTTGACACGTTGCAATGAAGCACTTAAAAGTAGTTATATACAGATTGGACTATGCTCAAATGTAGCAGGATAATTGATCCTGACTTGTACGCCATAACTTGTACACAAATTACATCAAAATATAATATGGAACTTCGATGTAGAAAAATACATCACTTTTCACAGAGAGGTGATTATCATTTAAGGTAGCATTTGGGAATTCAACTGCAGGCTGATGGCTGTCGGTTTAACCTAGTATGGCAAACTTTTATGGCAAACTCGTTTAAATATGAATTGTACCTACCACGATTTGATTCATATTTAAATGAGTTAGATTTAAAATAGTAGGTAAATCCGTCAGCCGATAGTTGAATACGTCAAATGCTACCTAAAGCACCATATCAATCGTAAATTGAATAACATGTACCAACAACGGCAGGTCTCAGCCAAGACATATCATTTCCTATTATAATTGATAAAATCAGTGAGAAAGGATGTAACAGAAAATGATATTTCTTGGACAATTGATTCATTGATAAAGTTAGTAAAACCAGAAGGAAAAGGATAGACACTGAGACATCTCACTAATTTATTTAGCCCTTAGTTTAATGGCCTTTAATATCCATGTCAAAACATTATGATAATATGGACATGGATGAAAAATAGAACAGAAAGTATGAAATCAGTGAAAACTAAACTAAACAGGCACATCATAAAGTTAATGTTTTAGATTATATAGAAATGACAATAAAACAAGATGGTAAATCACATCAAAATTTAGAGTGAAAAATAAGGATGATGATATTTCACCCATTCTTTTAATGCCCAAGGCAAAACTATCACAGTGAACACTGAACAGATATGGAAAAAATGAAAAACAGAGGAATATAATGATTAGGCATGTAGTCAATAAAAGCTGTGAACATAGTTAGTTATAATTTCACTCATGTTTTTTTATTTTCTTACATTTTTACATAATTTAGTCTGAACATGAAGTGACCCTATACTGTACAATATTCCTTGATTTTTTCACTATATTTTCCTCTCACGATTTGAAACATGACCAAAATAAAATATCATTTATAGAGTCTGCTATGTGAGTGTTCCTCCAGTTCATTAAAATGTTATAGGGACAGAAAACGAGAAGGGCCTATTTGTATTTGAGTCATGCCTACACAAAAGGATGGTCTGAATGATGAAAGACACATGGAAAACATTTAACCTTTAAATGTTATTAGAATAATGAGTGAAATCAGCCAGATTAACAAAATCTTTGCTTGGAATGAACCTTCACAGAGATCCTTACATCAGGAAAGATGAACATGCCATCTATATTCAACGTATAACATACAACTGACCCATCATGAGTTTGGGTTAAGATCACAAAATCAAGCATGTGTCTGATAAAATTTACTGTGAAAATGTGAGATTCTTACTGTAACCTTGAGTGATGGCTCTTTTTCATTTTTTGGATGGCATTATCTGAACCGACAGAATAAGGTGATCTCAGAGTCTTAATAGAAGAAATATTATCATATTATGGGTATCCATATCCCTTGAATGTCTTGCCAGAAGGATTATAACAAACATACTCAATTTATCACCTGATAGGTATCAGTTAGCATATATTACATGGCAAATCACCCAAGAAACAGAAAGCCAAACTAGTACTACTAGCACAAATACAAATTCAATATTAAACAATGCTTCTAGCTGCACATATTGATAAAATCAGTCCAACAACATACTGATAAGCGTGGTGGTGTTCAACCAGTATACCATCTATTGGTAAGTTGAGTGCTAATACTCAATGTAGAACTAAGCATTGATTCTCTAACCTTACCATCTATAAAATCAGATAAAACTAAAAGCATTGAACATTTACATCTTCTGAGTAAATCGAGGACAAACATTCTTGATAAGAGGGAAGCAGTGTAGCAGTCGCTGTAAAGCTGTTACACTTCCCCTCTTTTATAAAAGAAACCATCCAGTACTGTTTTCAAAATGTCTGTAAACTGAAAAACAATCAATACAAACCAAATCTGATGATCAAAATAGATATGGAATTAAACTTTCCATAACTAAGTATTTATATCATCACATCATATTTATCTTACTAATGAGATCTTTCCAGACACAATGCTACTGACTTTTTGAAATTAGATAGATAGATATTGAATCAAGCTAATCAGTCTACCTCAACAAGTTCAAATATCCATGATTAAAAGATTATTTTAACCTTTCTGGATTTGCTCCACTTCTCTCTAATCTGAATGCCAACGTCTGAGTTATGTACCTTCCTATGCATTTAAATAATGAATGGTATGTCTGTTTGTCTTATTCCTTGCTGATTTCATTCTTTGCGAGTATGACTTATGTTTTAAGTCATTATTGATTTCACATTTAGTTTACAGGTATAAGGAAATCTGTCCTTGTGGGAATTCATAACAAATGGGAAAATCTCAGAAAATGGATCACGGTAAATTACACAGGAACAAATTATGTAGCATCTAGAATTAACCTGATGAATAAAGAATACCTTATTTGAATATCCCTGAAATCTGATAATGGTGGTCATGTTTTAGAATGGAAAATAGATAGGAAATGAGTGTAATCAGCAAGAAATAAAGTAAACAGACAAATAGTAAACACTCTATACTGTAGAGAAATGCCTGAATATGAGTCAGTTCATTCAAGTTTTAGAGAGGAAAAGTGTAAAATAGGCATGACCACAAGGAATATTCAAGGAAGGCACTGATCTAATTTTGTGAATACATTGTTCCACAATTCTATTAGACGATCTATAATATTTTGATTTGATTTTTTTATTAGCATGTTTAGAGTAGATGACCCTAGAATAGACAGAAGGCAGTCTAGTCAGTTTTGTATGTAAAGTTATGACTACATAGATAGAAGGTAGTCCACTTAGTCTTGTATGTAAAGTTATGACTACATGGATAGAAAGTAGTCCAGACAGTTTTGTATGTAAAGTTATGACTACATAGATAGAAGGTAGTCTAGTCAGTTTTGTATATAAAGTTATGACTACATAGATAGAAGGTAGTCTAGTCAGTTTTGTATGTAAAGTTATGACTACATAGATAGAAGGTAGTTTAGTCAGTTTTGTATGTAAAGTTATGACTACATAGCTAGAAGGTAGTCTAGTCAGTTTTGCATGTAAAGTTATGACTACATAGATAGAAGGTAGTCTAGTCAGTTTTGTATGTAAAGTTATGACTACATAGATAGAAGGTAGTCTAGTCAGATTTGCATGTAAAGTTATGACTACATAGATAGAAGGTAGTCCAGTCAGTTTTGTATGTAAAGTTATGACTACATGGATAGAAGGTAGTCTAGTCAGTTTTGTTAGTAAATTTATGACTACATGGATAGAAGGTAGTCTAGTCAGATTTGCATGTTAAGTTATGACTACATAGATAGAAGGTAGTCCAGTCAGTTTTGTATGTAAAGTTATGACTACATGGATAGAAAGTAGTCCAGTCAGTTTTGTATGTAAAGTTATGACTACATGGATAGAAGGTAGTCCAGTCAGTTAAGGGTGTTAAGCCTTAAGCCTTAAGCCTTCGAATTTCTGTCGTCAGATAATTTAGCAGTCACACTTCCATAGCAGCCTTACGGCATATTTTGATTTTGAGAAGACATAAAACTATGGCTGCCATAGTAGACTATAGTGAAGGGGCTCTAAATGATGACAGTCAGCATAGGCATCCCTACATTAGGTATAGTTTTCTTGACAAAAACCAAGGTAGGCCCAAGGCAGCCATAATGGGGGCCTTTCAGTGATTCTATGGTTTATAAAGGTCAACTGTAACCAATAAAATTCCAGGGAATCCACAGGTATACCATACTTCCAACATAGGGCCACCTTGGAACCTTTCTACAGTTTGGCTTTGGCTTGTTAATTTTAACGGTGACTGCAGGAATGAAAAAGATTTAATTGTGAGTTTGATTTTCTACAGCGCATCTCCTGTAAAAAAAACTGGATAGTCAAACAGACACCACAAGGCGACAATAGTTTTCCTAATGTTTTCGCAGAGATTTACTGATCGCAGGAACGACGGTTGATGTGCGATTGCCATCGAGTAAATTTGACCAAGACTTTAATTTTGAATATGAAGTTATGACTAAATACATAGATATACTTCAGTCAGTAAGTTTTGAATGTGAAATAATAACTTAGCTATAAATTCATCTCAAATAGGAACATTTACTTGAGATGTACATGTATATTGAATTGTCTGCAAATTATTAGCTGTTTGAATCCTAAGTAGAATAACACTGCAAGGTTGAAAGCCTATAAAGTATAAGTCGTATGAATGATGAACCTGTTGTAGCTCAACTAATGTATTTTGCATTGATTTTTATTGATAGGCTTTAGTAAGTTTAAGCAAATATGCTTAGAAGGGTAATTAGGATAACATTACATCTATTGTTCCAATACAAACTGACTGTATTATTACTATAAAAATATTTATTCTTTCCACGGATCAATCATTTATGTGATATCAGTGTAAAAAGGCTGAAGTGCTTTGATTTATTTTTTTCATGTAGAGAATTAGCATCCCATTATTTTAGAGGTGATTTCATTTTATCCATTAGAGAATTTGTGTCAAAGAAAGAATTCATTCGAGACTGTATATAAGGTTCTTTTTTAAGTAAAGTTAATTTTTAAGTAAAGTTAATATGACGCAAAATAAAAATCGAGGACAGACCTTTTCAAAGGCGGGGGAAATGTGACAAAAAAGTTTCAACACACAGCACACGCAGTAAAACACATATGAGCTTGAGGCAGTCAAAACGTAAAGAACAGCATGTTGTATGAAAGTATATGCCACCAGAAACTCTTAAGGAACTAATTAAGACTGTCACTATACGTTAGAAGTTGATATTTGCATTTAAATAGGATAGCTTTCCTGCGATGTGCCTTATCATCTTATGATTAGACTTGAGAAAATTAATCAATCTGTAAAGACTTCAGAACACTAATGCTGAGTAAATATGATATCACCCATAAAAAAATCACATTGAAATCATTGGATGAATATTTTTACATTTTCTCACGAAGTCAGTACCAACAAAAAAATTGATCTGGATACTGTTATACTTCGTTACTTTTATTTTCTTTTATTCTCAAAAATCTTATCATTTTTAGAAAGATTCAATAGTCAATATAATACCAACTTACGAAATATCATTCCACTAAAGAAAATAATTATTACAATCTCCCACCTGAGACTGAGTAGCAATATTTGCTTGTAGAAATGTCTCCCATTTTAAAAATTGTTATTACAGCCAAGTTCAAAAATGGAAATTAAGGAGAAAATAATGGAATTAGCGAGGAACAAAATCAGACAAAAACACTCTATGTTATAGAAAAATGCCAGAAATCCGAGCAGTCTATTCAAACTTTAGGGATAAAAAACATATCACATATGAATTTTTGCAAATAATTATTTCTAATATAACACACTTTGAAACATGAATACTTTGAAACTGTATACATCTTATATTCATTAAAAGTGAGTTGTTTTTAGTCTTTTAATTATTAACTGAGGATCATCACCTGTGTCTAATAACAAATTTTATTCATCTCAAATAACATGTTATGCTGACACCAAGAGACGAGTCAATAAGAAGCCTGCTTTCTTTAATGCAGTCAAACTTTTATGAAGGATAACGAAAACCTCAAATCAGCAACATACATGAGCTATGAAGATGAAAATCTTAAATGATCACAAAGAATGTTGATACTAGTCTCACATAATGAATATAGATCAGGTCAAATCGTGAACAAAAATCGTGAACAAAATGAAAAGAGCAAGTCAAGAATGTTCAAATTTTTTCTCATTCTTTCTGATCCCCCCAACTGCATAAGTACAAAACAACAATACAGCCATAAATTAGCACGACGTGGCTACCTGTCCTCATCTCCTCGTGTTAATGTAATTAATCAGACACATATATCTATTCAAGCTTACGGAAGGTTGAGCAGAATAAGAAATCTGGATAATTAATTTGATTGCTAAGTTAGATAAGGTGCTGATTTCTCCTGCAAGGTGGTGGTCCATAAAGGGTCTAGATATCACCCTGGGCCAAACAAGTGTTACCATTGTCTCTCTTTTATATGCACATTTACTTGTACAAAATTGCCCTACTCCTCCTACCTTAATACTGATAATCAGGAGGTCATTAACAGAAACCTCACAAATCTAAGAATTCCTAAATCAACTGTTTTAACCATGGATGTTCATGACCCAAAGGTTAAACTTCTGATATTCTCTTCAAAAGCTATTTAAGCTACTTTCTGACATTTATTGAAAATATAAACCCCATAAACATGCATATACACTTTAGCTAGTCTTGCATCAAGCCACTTAGACCCCCCTCCCTTCTACTAGCTTCCATCCTAACCAAGTATTCAAAGGGGGGGGGTGTATACATGGGTTTAATGCAAGACTACAAGACATTGCAAATCTCATAATATTCCTTCCTTTCTTTTGGAATTAAGGAGGGCAGAGTGTGATAATTTTTGGACCAGAGAATGGAGCCATGTATAGAACATTTGAACTAATCAGATTTCTCATTCTATTGACACTATCATTAAACATATGATCTCTATGACAAAATATAGATCTTTAAAGGTATAAATGATAACCATTACAAAAGGACAATATACTAGTATTACTAAAAACAAAATCTGAGACTGTCATATTGAACCCAGATAAAATGTTGTAATGTGAAATTGATTAAAAAGGAGTAGAACCTACAAGGAATAAAGTAAACATGCACAAAATAAAAATACTAAATTATGAAGAAATCTGAAGACATAATATACTTTATCCCAAAGTTGGAGAGTATATAATAAACCTACTTGTGATTGAACAATGTATTCACAGGAACAAAAAGAACATTGCTTACAGTGAACGATATATCTCAGAAATGGTCACCTTAAATTTTGAAGGAATGAGGAATGAATAGCAGCTAGGTCTTATGATGCCAGAATCTAATCATGCAGTTCTAGATTTCCATCCCAAGAAATTTCAAATCAATCCCTATTAAGTTATTTGTATAGAAACGTGCATGCAGATAAGGAATATGAGATGCCACCTCTCACAAAGCTGAGGACAATACCATAAATCTTTTATTGACTTGTACCTACAATCTAATTGGTAACAAGGTAATTAGAGTTCCAGGTAAATACATGCAAAATGTTACCACCTGCCATTTGTTACAGACGCTGAACGCCGAATGACATCCACAAAAATTACTATGAAAAAGACTATGTGTCACCCTTTGTGGTGGTGACATAATAATTATCATCATCCTTTTTAATCAGAGAACATACTTAATATCAAGAGATTAGATGAATATCAAAAAATAATTTAAGGTAATAAGATTCAATGATGATACAGAGGACGAGGTGATTATCACTCACTATCCAAAGAGATGTTGGATCATTATTCACTTCAAAAACACATGCCAATAAGCAATAATAATAAGAACCATCTAAGAAGGTTTCTCTCAATAAACCTTCGCTCCTATTGTCCAGCAAAAAGTCAGCCCTAGCAATGTTTTCTTAAATCATGCCTATTTCGCTCAATTTCTCTCAAAATTTTGAATGAAGTACATGTACATGCATTTCTTGTATTTCTTTACAATTTGGAGTATTAAATTCATGTCTGTTTACTCTATTCCTTGCTTATTACACTCTTTTCCATTACATTTTGCATTTCAAAATGTAACTCAGATATTCATCTCACGGGCTTTGTAGGAATGCAGCAATTTGCAGCAAACATATTGTTCTTAAGTCGAGCATATGGTTTCCATAGCTACCACTAAATCGCATTGAGAGTTGTCCATGTTGTCGTGAATTAGTGACAACCCGAGTGCTTTTCAGTTTATTGTCTCTGGAATCTTCCATGGGTCTAATTACATGTTCTAGAATGTCTTATTATCATGTAGAATTTAATATCAGTAAAGCTACCAGGTATTTCACCTTGCTATTTTCATCACATTTCTTAATATCGTGAAAATCAAATAATTTTTCCATTTGCATGAATAGGTAAATTAAATCTTAAGTTGTATGTCACACAAAGAATATCTCAACAAAATATCTCATGAATTTTTCATTAAGTTTGTTTCTGTATTTCTCAGAATGAGAAATTGTGAGATGTCTAAGGAGAGCTCTACTCCCCCTTATTCAATAGCATAACAAGTTAAAAAGAGGGAGAGGGGTGTTGGTAGAACAGCTCCGACTCAATGATGCAAGTCTACAAGAATACTGCCAGAGAATGTAACCAAAATATAATATATATACATTTTGATATTCTCCATTTACCATCCAGATACATACCAATAAAGACATGACACTCTCATTGCATAGTGATATTAATCATTCATTTATCAGCAAACATTTGCAAATTTAGAAATCAGTACTTAGATCACCATTACATGTACTATCAATTTTTAAGAAATTATAAAGAGAAAGCGTATCATGGTTAACATCAAGTTAATAAAACACAAAACGCCATAAACCATATGACCTAATATGGACAAATAGATGCTCACACAATCCTATTAGCTCACTTTGGGAAAGACACATCTTTCCCACATACATGTAGGCTACATAGAACTACTCACAAGCAATCAAGGCAATAAAGAAGTTATGTTAAATCAGAATGTAGTCCTGCATATAAGCCTAAAAGAGTGCTCATTTACAAGCATGACTAGCTTAGAAACCCCTGAGAAAATATGCCAATGTTACATAAAACAGAATGGATTAGAGTAGAATCAGTGATACTACACAAATTATAGACGTCCTCCACATAAAGAACAGAAAACCTGTTTTAGAACACATTTTTCTCAACTGAATGTAGAGTATTAGACCCTCACATTACTATCAATCTGGGTGCAGACCATAGAAAGGTTATTATATAAATTGTATTAAGAAGTCCAGCTGAAGGCTACAGGTTCTAATTAATAGCACTGACTCATACAGATTGACTTGACACTCATATATTTCTCAATTATCTACTTGCGCCCTTCTGAGTCTCCTCACGTCTTTCTCATGTTTAAAATGTCAGGAACTGGCCATTGTTTTTTTTGTATCAGGATTCTGGAACCCTGCCCTCGTCCTCCAAGTACAGTAAAACCTATCTAAGTGGAACATCTTTGGTACCTCGAAAAAGTGTTCCATTTTGGAGATGTTCCACTTATAGAGGTTCATTGGCCTTGGGACTCTAAAGTGTTCTACTAACAGAGGTGTTCCACTAATAGAGGTGTTCTACTTTACATGTTTCACTGTTCATTTTGCCGTGTATGTTGGGAAGGGGTCACATGGGGTATCATTGTCCAATAGAAATGCATGGTTGTTGCGTCTAATGTGACATGATATATGTGTTATTTATTCAGGTGTTTCGTCAGATGAAACATAGCCTTATTGGCTGCTTGCTTAAATTTGCCTTGCCTCTTTTGATTTGCCTTGTATTGTCTGTTTTAAATCCTGGCTACATCCTTGAATAAGCAAGAAATAAAAAGTAAAACAATATTTCCAGTTCCATCAAAATGCAAGAAACAGAAGTTCTAGTAGACAATCCCATTCATATTCTAATAAATATGAATCTGAAACAATGAAAAACTCTGATTTATAAAGCATTTTCTTGCAAAAAGATGATGTCTTGCAATTGTCATATCACTAGATCCAGATGCTGAATAATAAAAGAAAATGATCTGGGTTCTCTCAGGAGTTAACAATAACTAAAGCAGGGTCTGACCTTAACTTTTTTTACCAGTAGCAAGGATTTGCTACCTTCTACCAAAACAAGGAGCAAATTCCCATATTCAGGTAGCAACAAAAATGCTCTAAGAAAACATTATCAGGTAGCAAATTGCTCCTCAAATTCTATTCATGTCTTATAACGAATCCCCGGTTATTTCTCGCCTTTTTGCACTGAACGAAACGACCATTTTTTACGTTCAAGAGTCGTCTGAGAACAATTTGTGGGTTTTCAGACCAAAATCCGCATGTTTTCATTGAAAATAGGAGAATGAATCATCTAATCCTAATAAAGGTAGTATAATCAATTAGGGGAGAAACAAATTATAGCGTATTCGTCGATGAAACATGTTATCGTGCAGGTGACATTTTTTCGGCAAGAAATTCTGTTTCGCTAAAGTGAGTAAAGTCCAATCAGTGATGTTATCTTATTTTGTTTCATTTTGGGATCCGTATCAACCAATCAGCGTTGAGGTTGTATATCTCTATCGGAAACGCGATGAAAAAATGAAAAAAAATATCAGGAGTGGTAAGTTCCATTGATTCTATGCGATAGAAGGGTTGAAATACATGAGATTTGTTGCATAAATTTGAGGTAGCAAGCATTTGCTCCCGGCCACGAAGTTTTTGGAGCAAAATGTGAAATCAGGTAGCAAATTTGCTCCTTGCTACCGCTAAGATCGAACCCTGTAAAGACATTAACAAAATGTTAATTTCTTCATATACTACCACCAAACGTCAATTCCAGTCACTTCTTTGTGGTGGCATAAAATAGGCTGTACATGGCCCTAAGGTCATGAATTGACAATTACGTTTTTTTGTCATCTATTCACCAGCCAACAAACCAATGCTACAAGGTGAAAAGATGAGACAATTTTTAAACACAGAGATGTGTTCCTAAGAAATATAATAGTCTTGCTTCAAGACACTGGACTCTCCTGTTTTCTTTACCTACTTATGTGTGAGAAGGTGTGTAGTCAAGTAGTGGAAGGGGGGGGGGGGTCAAAAGTGCTTGTAGCTAGACTCAAAATATTTGATTTTTACTAAAGATTAAAACTTATACATCACAGGTATAATAGTCCATTGTAACATTGTTACCTGTGAACAAGTAGCACCCATTAGAAAAGTGTAAAATATAATTCATTAGAGAGGAATCTGCAAGGAATAAAGTAAACAAACAAGATATACTCTTCCTTGTATAGAAATGCCATAAAATGAGGCAGTTAATTCAAGTTGTAGAGAGAAATAGCATGAAATGTCAATGAGAGAAGATCATTTGAAAATTATATTCATCATTATTTCAAATATCATAGAATCTGTTGTTAATATGTATAATTTGACTTGAAATGAATTAGTAGAATATTACAGAAAATCTGTATCCAAACTAATTGGTTGGAATAAACCTAAAATAAAACCAAATACCAATATAATGTGTCTAATTTAGGATTCATTTTATTTAGTGAAACCTACGGATTATTAATTTGTGGCATGTAATGAGAACTTGAAATTCTGATTTCTTCATTGAAGACAAAATATAATGCAGGAAGTGAAAGTGTGCCGTGCATACGTAGGCATGTACATAAATATTGACAGAGTCCATTTCTAAAACAGATAACATCCATTAGCAATTAAGGTTTCACATTGTCGTTAATTGTTCGGAATGTATACCTGTCAAAACTCATTCTATTTCAGTTACCTGATACATGCAACTTCTATTTCAATCAATTTAGCAATAATTGCTGAAAAATAAACTTTCAAATATGTGGGAAAATCTAAATGAATAATAAATCCTAATTAAATATATGTCACACATACTTAAACATCTTGTTATATGAAAGTCTTAATATATAGGAGTACTTATGAATAAATCCAGCCTAGTGTTAACAGTATTCTATTCAGTTAGGATCACTAAACTTCATTTCAATTGATGAAGTGAAAGCAAATAAATTTGATCAGATTTCTTGACTGTTTATAACAATTTTATGACACATGAAACATACAATAAAGCAGCTATAACAGGGCTATAACACTTCTCCCTCCTAAAGAAAGTCATCCTCGGACATTAAATACCCATTTATAAATATTCACTTTCTGGAAAAACATTTCACCAATTCTCTCAGAAATAAATAAAATGTCATGTTTATCACTTGTTCAAATAACACAAATAATGAAAACCACATACATATTGACATGCAAATTCTGATTTTCCGTACTTATATCGCGATGAAATTCTCAAATGATGTGAAATTATATGTGACAGAAAAGCATGCCAGTTTTTCATAAAACACTATTAAGGAATATATCATTATTATAACAAGATTTATGGCCTCGAGACACTGTCTTATCTCTTCAAGCTAAGAACATACAAAAGATCTCAGAAAAACTCATAAAGATTTAACTAACATTATAATTCCAGCTTTAAATCTGATTCAATACACCAGATTCAAAGGCAAGCGAAAGAAATATGAATTCATCTCCGAGAAAAATGATAACATCACAATGGTATAAAAAACAGGAGGAGAATAGAGTAGAATTACTGGACAGTGAACCTATTTAAGTAAATACCTCTCTCTAGTAAACGCATGTGTTAAGTAAATACCATTTCTCAGAAAATGGCTCTATTTAACATTTCTAACAGGCTGAATCAGTACATTGTATTAGGAGTAGTTAAAACACAGAATTAAATTCTACATTCACTCTACTTTTTGTGTACAATTAATACTAATTCATTTTTTCAACACAAGATTGCTATAAGAAATCCCATGATTTAAAGAACAATGTTATGTCTAATAGCTAGCTATATAGGGCTTCACCTACACACTCATTTCAAAGTTCATACCATGTAAAATGTTTATGTGCCTGACCTAGCTTATAATTATCTCTAAATGTACAAGAGAAGCCATAAAGATAATTAAATCCAAAGGAAGAAAAAACTAATCATTGGAATGATTGGTCTCGAAACAAAGAACCAGGATTTGTAATTGTATTAGGACGGCTGCAACATTTGAGGTCAAGTACCTTAAGGTCTCCTTTTGATATTCTATCACAGGTAAAAGCAGCCTAAGTCTTGTATATGGTATCCTTAGTTCAGGATTTAAAAGATATCTCACTGCCACTGGCAACAACTTGTTTGAAAAACTGATTGCTTATTATTCATAATATGTTTAATGGCAATCAGGTTTCCATCCTTAGGATGGGCGTAGAGCCTATTACGCAAAATACGCACAGGCGTACCAAATGAATTTGAAAAAATTAAAAATGTGTTAAAATGCATTAATTTATTTGCAAATTTATTGATCCTTACTATCGTATCTGTATTTTTACAATTGTCAACATTTAAAGTTGATAAAAACGCTTAGATTCCATCAAATAACGTCCTTGAAATTTTTTTCCCGGACCCCCCGCGATGCGCAGCCTTCGGCCATGCAATCAGGTATCCCTAAGTGTGCGTACCAACTCAAAATATAGCCCTACGCCCATGCTTAGTTGGGAACCCTGTCTTAGTTATGTATCAAGCCAATGTATTCAATCTATCATTCAAGAGCATGATGCAAGACTACTTTTAACAGATTCATTATGTACATTGTAGATCGTATACTAATATAGTATACTAACAAACTTTACACTATTATAAACAGATTTGCTTTGATTAAATATAAATAAACATGAAATGTTATCATCTCTCAGAGGTAATACAATATAAATGGAAATAAAATATTTTGATGAATTTGCAGATTTGTTGTTTATTAATACACAAGGCGAAGTATTTTAGACAACTCTGAACCTATGTTTAAATTCTGCCCTTGGTAATGTATCTGATAAGGGTTTTATTCATGTATTCCTTTCTAAATGATTCAAGAATCTCTCAGTTCCTGTGATAATGATAAATAATAGTTTATTATAAGAAACCCAAATAATTAATTTGTTGATAATTGATATAAATCTCCAAGTGTGGTGACTATCAATATATATGTTCGGACGAACTGTATCTCAAGAGTGGGGGAAGTGTAATGCATATATTCATACAAAACTGATAGTAAAGACTCACAAGCAGATCAACCTGACAGCATATCTCTTGAGACAGAATGAGAATAATCAGACCTGAGATTTGGAATTCACATACAAGTTGCACATATCAAGATGAATACGGAATAAGCTTATGTCTAGTCTGTTAATTACAAGCTTTTCTCTTTAGAATTTGAACAATTGTCTTATTTTCTAGCATAATTTATGTTGTTTATAGGCCTGTATACTTTTTCCCTTAATAAATCTACTTGTATGCCAGTTAAAAAGATTTTGTAGTATGACAGTTAATTTCTCAAATGTAGTACAGTAAACCTGTCTAATCCAAACATCAGTCTGAACTGTGAAAAATGTTCTGATTGGCAGGTGTTCACATTTCAATTTTTTTAAACATAGTAATCTATTATATGGGACTGAATAAAGGGTTTTCATTGAGAGTTGTTCAAATTAGAGGTGTTCAGATATACATGTTTTACAAGTTTTCAAATACATTTAAATTACCTTAGCGTGGGTAATTTACGAGGCAAGCTCGAGTTTCCACATTTTCACTTTTCTAAACTACATCTTCATGAAATCCCTCATGGATTCCACGGTGTATAACCCAAACGCTCCTACATGCACGACGGAGCGTTTCATTTACGCGGAAACGCTCCGGAGCGAAATAAAATGGCGGCTAATGAAGATTCCACTATGACCGTAAGTATTGTTCCTCTTGTTTCTCTTACTTATCATATGTTATGGTGAAATATTATGTACCATTCGATGAACAATACCGTGAGCAAAGACCTGATTTATTCAACTTCTGGTGGTAAACTGTTATTTGCTTGATCAAAGCTCCGTAGTGTAGATCGAACGAATCTGAAGATGACGATTTGACCACAAATTACGAATTAAACTAGTATTTCTATGAAAACGTTAATCTTTCTGTTAAAGTAGTAGATCACAAACTCGTATATTCTCATTTCCTAGAATCCCAGTCCAAATCCATTACTTGTTCTCGAGAAATCGCTTGTTTTCCTCGAAACGCTCCGTCGATTTAGAACACAATTTTAGAAACGCTCTTACCATTTTGTTTTGATATAATTTTCAGATTATTAGAGAAGAGTTTCGAATCAAATCTATCTCTCAAAAACGTGTTGTACTTGTTAGGCAAATTGAAACATCTGAACCTGGTGGTGCTAAACCTGCAACTAGCTGATTTAAGCCTACATTAGATGATGTCATGCCTACATTTGTGCTAAATCATATAACTATAGAAAAAAAAGAAAATTTATATGTGAATTAATCTTTCTTCTATTGATGCCAAGGGGTATAATAGATCTTTTCTTTCTCTTCCTGAAAAGAAAAGGCAAGCTATATATTTCCTAAACTGATCTAGACTACCGGAGCGTTTCCAGTTCACTGTGTTAACCAGATCGGAGCGTTTCTTGAATATGAGAATGTCATCATTTTTAAGACTGGATTTTCGGTCATCAAATCACTATTGCGATAATGTATGGCGCGTTGAAGTATTGGAATTTGACTAAAATATATACGTTGGTGCTCTAATCTTAGCTCAACTAATCACATGTATCGACAAAAAGGGTTTTGACCGGTAGAATGACAAATACGTTTTTGAATTTTGATAACTATACTGCTTCGTACAGCTCTTCCTAATTGCTTCAAACGTCAACAGTCAGCCAAGTACAACATGAATATCACACCCATCGAATGGTATACTCGAAATATGTAACTCATACCTCTTATTCTCATTATTGGGGAAATCGTCAGACGGCTCATCATTCCCGCCAGTCAGTTTTCCTACTCCGGAGCGTTTCTTTGTTTAATTTCAGTAATGAAACGCTCCGTCGTGCATGTAGGAGCGTTTGGGTTATACACCGTGGATTCATTGAACTAATTCAAAATCTATTGTCATTCCTGGTGGCCTACATTTCTAGTATAAAGCTCCCTCGTGACCACATATGTTTAATTCATCTACTATTGCTTTAATTGTCACTTTAGCACTTCTGATGGCCATTGTGTCTAATCATAGATAATTCAAATGAGAGGAATTGGCAAGGAATAAAATAAAGAAATTCCAAGAAATCAGATACTTCATTCAAGTTTCATATAGAAAGAGGAAGATAGGACCAAGCCTGAAAATGTTCTTTCCTGTGCAATTTCAGTCTATAATTTGATTTTCTGATATTTCTTATTAATATGGAGAGTGAAATTCAACCAGGATATGTTAGTCCTTTCTAATTTGACACTTTTTATTCAATTTCATGTTTTTCCTGATGGAATATGAGGTACCAATGGTTAATCTTGCCGATACTCATTTAGGATGTAATAAAACAGGTGAAAAAATCAATTAAGATCTAATTCACCAAGAACCAGTCATGAATTTTAATGACAAAATCAATTTTTCTACTTCATCAATTTATTGCGATCTCAGATTTATTATGGCGGAAAACATTTTTATCCAGTGATCTCCCAACGATATTACAGGAAAATGAATTTTGAATTGACGGGTTCTTTTAGCCATTTCCACAGTACAGTATAGATAAACGGACAGCTCTTGCTTAAAAAAGGAAAATCAGGCAATTGTTGAAAAGTAAAACAAATATATATATTTCAATTCATTTATCTTATTCTGATACTCATCAGATCATTCTATCGTGGAAATCAGACCGTTCAAAATAAAGAAGCTCAGTACGTATATCATGGAATTAAGACTTGAGAAGGAAGGAGATGTCATGTTAATTATGATGAGTTGTCTCCTAAATGGGGAACCTTCTATGAGTGTTGCCTTCCCCTATATCAGTTCTAATAGCCTCCTCTAAGGACTATACTCAAGGGAGTCTTTCTTGCCCCTTTATATTATCTCCTTCACGATTTTTTTTAAAGAAAGGCCCTCTATTTACATATGTAATGCCCATCCTCTTTATCAATTCCCTCGCTCTTCCTCTACTCTTTTGCAATACCTCTCCCCTACTCACCATTCCCAAGAGAGACCTCTATTTATATATGTGATGCTCCCCTACTTTATCAATACAATCCCTGTCCTTACCCTCTATCCTTCTGCAGCCTCTACCATCTTTCTATTATCAATACCTTTGCCCTCCTAACCAGTCCCCAGAGAGTCATCTTTTAAATTATGTGATGACTCCCCATTTATCAATACCCTCCCCCATTCTAAATCTCTTCTCAGGGAAGGAAGTCCCCTCTTGACTGTTCATGATTTAGCAGAATCTGTCACGTCCTAAACCTCTTCCCAAGGGAGAATCCTCTATATGACTTGTCACATCATATTAGTAGCACCTGTCCACTCATATGAGTCAGTTATAGTCACTTAGATCATATTATTTTATATCCATATACAGTAATGCAATTATATATCAGCTTTATGACTATATGTTTAGACATATAAGTCTTATGATAGCAAGCATAAAATGCAATTAACTGTTGGAAGATTGCAAACATACATCAATAAAACTAGGTATTTTATGAAAAAAGCATTTTGATTTTGATTTAAAGGTAGTTCGACTCCCCACTAGACATAAAACTTCAGATGAAAGTGCTGTACACTGTACCGAAGTGAACCGATTCCCCATCTAATAATGCATCAATCTTCTATAGGTGAATGAGGTGATTTGAGTCTATATACAATGTAATGTTTCCTTATATCATCAAACACTCAGCTAGGATCAATATATTTCACTTGACATTCATCTACATCAGCATCAAAGACTCCAAGACTTTTAAATGTTACAATGGTACCCAGTACTGTCAACCCCTAAAGATTTTCTCGCGGGACAGATTTTTTAGACCCAGTGCCCAAAATTCGCGGGATTTTGCGGGACATCTTCTAAATTTGCGGGATTTCGCGGGACATTTAAGGGATTTGCGTGATTGCGCTAATAGGCCAACTTTTTTTTCTCAAATTCGCGGGATTTCGCGGGACCATTCGAGGGACAAACACCCTAATCGCGGGATAGTTAACAGGTTTAACGCCAAAAACTTGATAGAGGGACAGATTTTTTAGACAAAGTGCCCTAAATTTGCGGGATTTCGCGGGACATTCACCTAAATTTGCAGGATGTCCCGGGACATTCAAGGATTTGCGTGATTGGGACTAATGTAAAAGCGTGTAAAAGTACTTAAATCAAACTTCCAAATACTGATTAATCAAATACAATGCACCGTTGTATTATAACTTAAATAAACGTCAACACAATTTCACAAAATACGTATAGGAATATTATTAAACTTTATTGTAATTTTTCAAAAGCAAAAACCATGCTTCTGGTGTGAGTACCGTAATCTAACACGAAATTCAAAAATTCGGAACAATACTTTGCATTTCTGGCGTCGTGAACAACTATGAAACGCTTACCCCCATAATGTTATATATTAAAATGTACCTATTCATATACTGTAGGCATTTTCCTTCAATTGAAAGCCCATGATATAGGGGTTCGATTAATCTACATCAAATTATAGGGAATGGGGTTACTTTTCTAGATAGGGTTTGTAGAAAAAACGGGTACCGGGTAGTAAATCCTCCATGCTGGGTTCAAACTTGGTACCCGGTACCCAAAAAAACGAAATATACGAATATACAACATAATAAGATCATTAGAAAACGTGTAAGATTTGTTTTGAATTTACAAAAATGTATGTAACTTCCTTCAAAATTGAGCTAGAAGCTTCAAAGAAAAAGCATTTTAAGGCTCTTTTCGCTCGTCCTCTATCATCATGGTCATATTTCCATTGGTAATGAAGGGGGGAGGTGCAATCGCACCCCCTCCTGGCTACGCCAATGACATTGTAAGACGATTTGAAAAACAAGACAAATCAATCTTACTCTATTTTCAATAGTTCGTTTGTTGGTACGTGAATTGTTTTGATTATGATTTAAATCTGTAAATAGCTATCGTTGCTTTAGCAGGGAGGTGACGTGTGTTAATTTACATGATTTTGATTATTAATCATAATTTAAGTTATCCCAATTTTCCACAAAATGTCCACTGAATTGTAAATTGTTATGTCTTACAATGTCATAGGCGTAGCCAGGAGATGATGCGATGGTGCGATCGCACCCCCCCCCCATAACCAATGAAAATATGGCCATGACGATAGAGGAAGAAAAGAGCCTTAAATATGCTTTTAATTTGAAGCTTCTAGCTCAATTTTGAAGGATACATACATTTTTGTGAATTCAAAACAAATCTTACACGTTTTTTCATATTCTAATTATGTTATATATTCGTATTTTTCGTTTTTTGGGTACCCGTTTTTTGACCGGGTACCGGGTACCAAGTTTGAACCCAGCATGGAGAATTTACTACCCAGTACCCGGTTTTTCTACAAACCCTTTCTAGATATCAGCGTCCATTTATTGTAACTCGCGTTTGCTAACATTTGCTCAGTTCTGAGATGAAGGCCACACGGATAGTAAAAAGGCCAACGTTAGAACTATTTTTGACCTACATCCCTATTTTCTTAATTAAAATGAAAGTTGAACCCTTCCTCTTTATTTTGATACCAAACAACAGCATGCTAGGTACTTAAAATTAAGTAAACTTTACTCCTCAAAAGTGCAAAAACTTGGCTTCTTATATAAGATAAGATAATCACAATATAGGGGATTGCAACAATTTCGGAAATTCGCGGAGGTCAAAACCACATTTGCGGGACTTCGCGGGACATTGCGGGACACGCGAATTAGCCTAATTTTGATCAAATTCGCGGGATAATCCCGCCATTCGCGGGACACTTGACAGCTCTGGGTACCTGTAGTGATTTACATGTTTCAGATATACCTAGAAATAAGCATTTGGGACATTGATTACCATTTTTCTTAAATTAAAGCTTAAATTCGCCAAAATGGATGAAATTAAATGAGAATGAAGTTGCAGACATGAGACCCAGCAAAGAGCAAAATTCACATCAAAAATCATGAAGATTCCCAAAGTCTTCTTTTGAAATAGTGATTCTAGTATAGAGTCATGCATACTTCAAACTGCCATGAAAGGGAAATGCAGGTGACTGCTTTTATTAATCTAATGTGAAATAAGCATGAGCAGGCTTTCAAAGAAATCTCCATCCTTTCACATCTAAAAACACCCAGAATTCACCCGGGAGCTGACAATATCACAAAGACAGCTTTGCAAAACCAGTAATCAAAGGGCAGTGATCTCCCCAGCATTAAAGGCAAGTGGGCGCAGAACCCACCTGATATTTTGAAAATAGGCTTGCACCCACCTGAAAATCCATTTGCACACACTTGAAAATGAGAAAAATCATGAATAATTGAAAATAAGAATTTTGCACCCACTTAGAGAAAAAATCCTGTGGAGATTTTCTTTATTCGACTGCTGTACTTGATTCTTTATTTCAAACTACCATTATTAGCTCAAAGAATGTATGATTAAACCAATTATTTGATATGAAGCTACATGTATAAGCTATGGCCAGGACAGTTAATTGATATGATTCTCGCCACACTTTTAGTCAGTATAAATGCCATTTGGGCTAATATCTCATTAGAACAGATTTTTATAGATTAATCTCCAAAATTGGGTTAATAGCATATGATACCAATCTTTAACTGGCCTGACATCTATAAATAGATCGATCAATTAATTCAAGTAATCGTGCATTATAATTAGAAGCTTCTTGGATTGACCCTAGCTCCAAAGCATTGGAAAGGGGGATTACCTCAACTAAAAGAAGACACGGATGAATTAGCAAATTGAATACTGGATTACTACTGTAATACTGCAATTGATAAGAATTTTTCATTAATTTGTTGATGGAAAGGTGAGCTTCTTTTGATCCAGGTAAACTGGTACAGTCCAGCTGAAGGTGTTAACTTTGGATTAAGTATTCCAAAGGATACCTTCTACAAAAGCTTGATTTCATTCACAATATCTGAACCAGATATATTTCTTTGATGCAATCTGAATATAAGTCATTTTACACCATCCTTCGAGATTGGTCCTTCACTGCTTTCATGCAGCTCATATAATGCCATGAATTACTCTTGGGCCAAAGATGCATAAACACATGACAGAACATTTGCTGTATATTAAAAGCTAACATTAATTTAACAGTTTTAAAAGTCTCATAAAGGCAATGACAGTTACATTGAGATTGTTAAGATTGCAGTTGTTCAATGCATACAGGTGTTCAACTAAGTAAATATACTCCAATAAAAAAATGGGTTCAACTTGAAAAATGAGATTTCACCTTCCACATGGTCTTCAAAGCTACTAATAACACTGTTCACCGTACAAAATCAGATTAATTGAGGTAGTGCGGTAAAATGAATGAAAATCGATAATTCGTAAAGTGTTCTAGCGAATGAATTTTGGCAAACCCTATCATCCTTAATTTGCATGCTTTCCATATGCTGCCACAGATAATTGAATGACACTAAAGTGCAGTAGTACCAACCATGTTTAAAAATGATGATACGATACGACTATGCGGCTGGAGGCTACAGAACTGATGAGTTAAAATGGTAGTGTACTGACTGATGATGTCGGGGTAATTTCTGACCTGTCTGCACTGTGTTTTTAGAGGGCTGGATGTGATGTTATACACATTATCTTGCAATGACAACTGATCGGTTGGTACCAGTAGGTAATCTTGATGAATATCACATAGGATACAATGTTTATTTCATAGAAACACCTTGTTTTCTGATACATTATTAATGTTGAGTATACACATTTTTAAAATATCAAGAATTTCCAACATATAAGGCATTTCAAGAAATGTGACGAATCTTTGATTCTGAAAATCTTAAAATTCAACAAAATGTCCCAAAACACAGGTTGACCGAATTCTGCATGCTTCTCTTGCTTCTGAGGAGAATCAGGTCCAATTACTTAGTTTATAATTCAGCAAGCATTGATTGTACTTTACATGTACCTTCCCTTGGGTTGTACCAGTAATTGAATGATTAACAATTCAAAAGTCATCTTGCAAAACAATTTAGGATAAAACAATTGTCTCATCTTATCCAAACACACATCCTCTATAAACAAAGGAAATGCAAACAAGGCATTGACATACAAAATGTCACCACCTGGCATTTGTTACAGATGCCAACCGCTAAACCTCGCACACACACAGGTATTCACAAAAAGTTGGAGAGTATAACAATACATCACCACTTTTGGTAGAGTTAACAATACATCACCACTTTTGATAGAGTATAACAATACATCACCACTTTTGGTAGAGTATAACAATACATCACCACTTTTGATAGAGTATAACAATACATCACCACTTTTGGTAGAGTATAACAATACATCACCACTTTTGGTAGAGTATAACAATATATCACCACTTTTGGTAGAGCATAACAATACATCACCACTTTTGGTAGAGTATAACAATACATCCACACTTTTGGTAGAGTTTAACAATACATCACCACTTTTGGTAGAGTATAACAATACATCACCACTTTTGGTAGAGTATAACAATACATCACCACGTTTGGTAGAGTATAACAATACATCACCACTTTTGGTGATGACATAAAAATAGAATGGGTAAAACACTTTACTAACTTAATATAAAGTGCATTAACATTTTGAAACTCAGACAATAGAGCATTATTGACAACAGTCTCAGTCTCAACAGTTATTCACCTTCAAAATGACATCACAAAATGTCAAAATGACATCACAAAATGTTGTAAACAACTAAATTACATAAGAATTGACAATGAGGCAATTTTATGAAATTTTATCTCATCAAATTATTGAATTGTCACTAAATGTATTTGTTGCGGACATGTCTCTGATCTCCTCAATAAAATGTCTATTTGCAATTTTATATCTGCATCCTTTGCTTTGCTTTGTAAATCTTACTCTGTCTTCACATATTCATGCTTATTTCCTGATCTTCCACTGTAAAAGGACCAGTACCATTAAGAGTGCAAAATGTTGAAGAAATTATTGAGGATTTAAGATTAGGTTTTTCCAGATACTCTTAAAAACAGAAGGATCATCATTAAGAATTATGAGATTTTTTTAGAAAAAAAAGGTATGACGTGCATAACATGGAATGATGAGGACAAAAAAATTGATTGAGATTATTTTTGCTACCCTCAACTTGTCCCTATTGAATGACAAGAGCTCAAAACAATAATAAAATCTCTAGATCAATCTGAGAATTCTCTAATAATTAGCATTTTCTGCAAGAGTGATGCACCAAATCTTTCAAGAATCTTTTTAACATAAAAAAAATCTTTCTTCTTGCATTTTATTTTCTACATATTGTCCATCTTCTACTTGATTTAGCATTTCAAATGATCACGCCTGCCATAAAATTTCCTCTGGCCGGAATGAAGAGTTGATGGTCTTTGCGTCGATGGGTCAATATATCAAAGGCTATTAATCAAAAGTAATACCACCATCCATCAATGATACATCTAAATTGATTTTAATACCTAATTGAAAGTTTCAGCGATTCTATAATCTAGCCCCAGTTGTATGTCATAAATCAAACATTAATTTTCCTCTACCAATTTTCTTCTCATCAAAATGTTGAAATTATCTGGTCCCTACTCTTTATTTTAATTTAATGCTCCATTATTCTGGAATCATAGTGAAATTACATCTTTAATTCAAATTTTACTAAAAGTTAAATCAGTACAGAAAAATCTGACTAATCAAAATGCCATTGGGACCAGCCGAAAGTGTTCAGATTGGCAAGTATTCACATTTTGAGGTTTCTTAACACTATAGCAAATAAAAAAATAAAAAAGATGGAACAAAAAATGTTCATATCAAGGTGTTCAGATAAGAGAAGTGATCGGATATATGAGGTATATAAAAATGGAAGATCAAAATTTTATTCATGTTTTTTACCTCCATGCTTTGAAATGGATATGACCAGATAATATATTGGTTATTCATTATTTTGCACTGAGCCCAATAAAATGAGACACCACAAACATGTTTCCTTGAAACCACGAAGTCCCCTCGGGGAGAGCATTGATTTCTCCAAAGAACAATAGGCATTCTTGTAATATAAAACACTAAAGCGCTCAACTTTCTTCTTTGTCCATATGTAATAACTCTATGAAGTAGATGGCATACCTGGACTAATTAGTTCTTGTAGGTAATAACAGTATCTGACAGGTGAGGCGAGTATACCTGTGTTCAAAAAGAAATTTTATGTTCTTTTCTATATTACTCATTTTCCATTTAAAATCTGAACTGCCTGATTTCCTAGTAGTTCTATATATTAGTGTGTTGGCCACATGGGTGATTACTTTATTCATTGCTAATTCTCACTAGATCATTTTTTATTTCCAATTTAGTAGTTGTGATATTTTGATCATGGGTGGGTGATAATGGTGTAAATAAGAACTATTTCATTTTACTGGGTAGAGTCTTGCTTCTAGTCTTGATGTGCATTGTAACACTACCTACGCACTCCGATTAATAAGAGACACTGAACTAAATGTATATGACAATAATTTGATTTTCTGAGATCCTCATCTTCTAATTTGCTAAGCTAAGACACCCAGTAGTACAATATAACATCCAGTGTAATTTTCTCAACCAAAAAATAATAGCTTTTGATATTTTCTTTTTTAAATTAGATTAAAAGTCTCATCTTGATAATCCATGACATGCTATTTTCTTCCCAGACATGAGACATGTTTCTTTTGAAATTGAAAGATGTTATGAGTATCAGAATAAAAAACTCATCTCTCCTTATTTTTTAGACATAACAGACAACCGACAAGTTGATATCATGATATCGCACTCATAATTGAAAGTAAATTAGGTTTATTGAAATCATTTATTTCATTATGAAAATGTTATATTATGGCATAATAGTTAATCTAGTTTTGTCGATTAAAAGCCAATAAAGCATTCTATTCCTAAGTTTAATCACAGTAGCTCAAACAAAAAGGGTACACAAAGAGTATCGCATGAGTAGCATGATCATTGATTTTCACGACACAATCAATAGCACGTCCTTATAATACTCATGATACTGAATACTCATTGACGGGTAAGAATGAGCTGCTCAAGGGCAATCAAAGAGGAAGTAAACAGTGCTCGTGGTCAGACCAATCCATCACATGTAATGTTACCATGAACCCGATTTCAACATGTACGACTCACAATCAGTCCATTGAGAATAACATAAAACCAGATTTTTTTATATCATGAATGTACATTGTGGTACAAACTAAATTCACAGAAAACACGACACTGGTTTTTAAAAATAATCTAAATTAAGCAACGCAAAAAACACTGTTTTGTCATTCTTTCTTATGGTTTGATTTCACTTCCTTAAAAGTGAGCTTCATTTACAACAAATATAATTGTCAACTGGAACACCTCTGTCAAAAGGATATCTTTATAACTGATAAACTTTCCTAAGAGTTGTGACACTTTTTAAAGAAATCAAGTGTGTTCCATTTACACAGGTTTTACTGTAGTTGGTTCTGGGTCTGTGCTTTTAATACTATTTTGTTAAATAATTTTGACCCCATCCATGACTTGTTTCACTTGGTTGACTAGGAAGATAAATTTTAGTCAAAGGGAGTTATAATGAAAAATAGCAATGCAAATGTCAAACAGTTCATAATGGATACTCTAAAAAATTATTTCAGTTCATTACATGGTTCTCAGAGCCCTGTAGATTGCACATATATCAAATCTAAATCAGTGACAACTCAAATTCCATCTCAGCATCAGACGTTGAGAAAATATCATGGCGGTCATTTTTCAAAAAGAAAATAGAGCAACAAATGGGCAATTCAGAAAGGAATAAATGAAACAGGCGTAAAGCCAATACTCTATATTGTATAGACATGCCAAAAAAGAAGGTCAATTATTCAAATTTTAAAGAAAACAAATGGAATATGTGTGACAAGATAGAAAATCAAAGCTGGGGACTTTACATTCAAGCTCTGACATAGACCATAATGACTTAGGGGAATTTCAAGGATGAGAAAATATGATTGAGTCAAAGAAAATATGAATATTTCCCTGCCCTTAGATGTCATACATTTTCTCTTCATTTAACATGATGCTGGTATGGTAACCAGTAGATAATCACTTCTAGGCCAATCTACTTACTTATGAGGAAGGTGTGGCCAAAAATGATATGACAGTAAGTAAACTCAATTTAGACATACAATAGAGAAAATATTTTGGTCAGCAGCTACTCCTTTAAATCTACTATCAGGCACATGTATAAGACAGAGTGAAGCATAATCAGAGTTAGAGAGGATCTAAGATCTTATTTCCACCTTCAATTGTCACATGTATAATGTCCCTATCAGTCACAGTCTTCACAAGGGACTGGACACGGCATTCTTTAAATGCATGCAATATGAAGAGTCTTAGATCATTTTCATTTCAATAGTTAATTCATCATGATAAACCATGTCATCTCATTTCCTTTTCAGTATTGAGATGCAGATTTGGTAAGCATCAGAATGTAGAAAATTACAAATTCTACCTTTACAAGTCGGAAACCGTCAAGAGAATCAATACACACCAGGGTCTAAATCCTCTCTTTAATCAAATCTACTCTTCTGATTTTTTCTCTAAAATCTGAATGAACTACTTTATTTTTTGGCATTTCAATACAATTCAGAGTTTCAACTTCATGCCTTTTTACTTCATTTACTAAAAATTCCCCTCCTTTATATTTTATTATCCATTTCAAAGTACAACCTCAATAAATATTTCTCTCAACTTGAAGTAACATGAAAGGAAATACAAAATGGAAATACAACAATATATCTTCTCATTCATTTGGAAATCTCTTCACGTTCCATTCCAGTTGCAATATTTTGTCCCTACTCTCTAATCTAGGGGACAATGTAACAATTTCAATAGGTGTAGAGCTCATTTGTTAGCTACGTGATTGTCATTTAATTGTATAGCCAATAATTGCGCTACGAAAAAATAGTTTAATCCTCGAAGCTTACATGATTTAGGCTGCAAATTAAAAGGTCACAATTTCGATTGGTTATAAGTTATTGCCCATTCTCACTATCGTTTCTGTTTTCATTAACTCTTAGACTCCAGTCAGCTAATTATCAATGTTTTTAAGAATTGAGGATTCCAGTATATACATGTGGTATGTCCCGGAAACAGGAGCTCAATTATCATATCAACCTAGATCTTTAGCAATTGTTTACTATTATGAACATATCTGAGAAAGTTTGAGCTCTCAAATAGGACTTTTTTTATTTTTTTGTTATCAGTATCATTAACCTGTTTGCATGATATAGATGTGATTAATACATTTATCTTTAACATGTTTGTTATTAACCTGTTTATACCATAGACATGTCATCAACATGTTTGTATCATAGACATGTCATTCACATGTTTACATCAGAGACATATCATTAGCATGTTTGCATCATAGAGATGTCATTCACATGTTTGTATCATAGACATGTCATTCACAAGTTTGTATGATAGAGATGTCATTCACATGTTTGTATCAAAGACATGTCATTCACATGTTTGTATCATACATATGTCATTAGCATGTTTGTATCATAGACATGTCATTAACATGTTTGAATCATACATATGTCATTAGCATGTTTGTATCATAGACATGTCATTAACATGTTTGTATCATACATATGTCATTAGCATGTTTGTATCATAGACATGTCATTCACATGTTTGTATCATACATATGTCATTAGCATGTTTGTATCATAGACATGTCATTCACATGTTTGTATCATAGAGATGTCATTCACATGTTTGTATCATAGAGATGTCATTCACATGTTTGTATGATAGACATGTCATTAACGTGTTTGAATCATAGACATGTCATTAACATGTTTGTATCATACATATGTCATTAGCATGTTTGTATCATAGACATGTCATTAACATGTTTGTATCATACATATGTCATTCACATGTTTGTATCATAGAGATGTCATTCACATGTTTGTATGATAGACATGTCATTAACCTGTTTGAATCATAGACATGTCATTAACATGTTTGTATCATAGAGATGTCATTAACATGTTTGTATCATACATATGTCATTAGCATGTTTGTATCATAGACATGTCATTAACATGTTTGTATCATACATATGTCATTAGCATGTTTGTATCATAGACATGTCATTCACATGTTTGTATCATAGAGATGTCATTAGCATGTTTGTATCATAGACATGTCATTCACATGTTTGTATCATACATATGTCATTAGCATGTTTGTATCATAGACATGTCATTCACATGTTTGTATCATAGAGATGTCATTCACATGTTTGTATCATACATATGTCATTAGCATGTTTGTATCATAGACATGTCATTAGCATGTTTGTATCATACATATGTCATTAGCATGTTTGTATCATAGACATGTCATTCACTTGTTTGTATCATACATATGTCATTAGCATGTTTGTATCATAGACATGTCATTAACCTGTTTGTATCATAGAGATGTCATTCACATGTTTGTATCATAGACATGTCATTCACATGTTTGTATCATACACATATCATTCACATGTTTGTATGATAGAGATGTCATTCAGATGTTTGCATCATAGAGATGTCATTAACATGTTTGTATCATAGACATGTCATTAGCATGTTTGTATGATAGAGATGTCATTAACATGTTTGTATCATAGAGATGTCATTAACCTGTTTGTATGATAGACATGTCATTCACATGTTTGCATCATAGAGATGTCATTAACATGTTTGTATCATAGAGATGTCATTCACATGTTTGTATGATAGACATGTCATTCACATGTTTGTATGATAGACATGTCATTAACCTGTTTGTATCATAGACATGTCATTAACCTGTTTGTATGATAGACATGCCATTAACATCTTTGTATTATAAATATGTCAATGACTTGTTTGCATGATGGACATTTCATTAACATGTTTGTATCATAGACATGTCATTTACATTATTGTATTTTAGTAATGTCATTAACATGTTTAAGTCATAAGCATGCTATTAACCTGTTTATTTGATAAACATGTCATTAAAAAATTTGTATGATAAACATGTTGTTGACCTGTTTATAACATGGACATGTCATTAACATGTTTATAATATCTATGATTGATTTAATGCAGCTGCAATATAACTGGCTCCATTTAGATTGATAACCTATGCATTGTTATGCTGGAAATCATGCAAAGTTACCAGGAATAATCTAATGAACTGACTGACACAGATCCACTTTCATGTCTGTGTTGTTTTAAGATGAAAGAGTTCAATTAGCAAGGAGTAAAGCATGACGACAACACTCTATATTGTATAGAGATGCAAGAAAATCAGATTGTTCATGCACAGTGCACCAATCAAAGGTTTCCGTGAGGCACCCTCAAAGCACCATTCAAAGGTTTCCGTGAGACACCCACAATGCACCATTCAAAGGTTTCCGTGAGGCACCCTCAAAGCACCATTCAAAGGTTTCCGTGAGACATCAACAATTCACAATTCAAAGGCTTCTGTGAGGCACCCACAATGCATCATTCAAAATTTTCTTAGAGGTACAGACAATGCACCATTCATAGGTTTCTGTGAGACACTCACACAAACCGGTGAATGGTACATAATGTGACATAAATAAACGTATGACTGGTTCATTGATGACCATGTGACCATCTTAGACATGAGTATTCTTAGGGATATTTAGGTCCCTTTTCATCTTCATACCCTATTATATCAAATGGTTCCATGAAGCACTCCAGTTGGTATCATCATTTGGTACCTCGGCAAGAAATTTTTACTGATAGGGCATATAAATCTTCCCTTGTCTACTATTTTATCAAACAGCATTTGAGGAAAAGGAGGCAAAAATTTGAGGAAAAGGAGGACAAAAATTTGGGGCTTAATTGAAGGACTTAATGTCAGGACTTGATGAAAGGCCTTGATGTCAAGACTTGATGAAAGGACTTGATGTCAAGACTTGATGACAGGACTTGATGTCAGGACTTGATACCAGGACTTGATGAAAGGACTTGATAACAGAACTTGATGACAGGACTTGATAACAGAACTTGATGTCAGGACTTGATACCAGGAGTTGATGTCAGAACTTGATGAAAGGACTTGATGAGAGGACTTGATATCAGGACGTGATGTCACAACTTGATGTCAGGACTTAATGTCAGAGCTTGATGAAAGGACTTGATGACAGAACTTGTTGTGAGGGATTTATGCAAGACCATAGTAACCTTACAATGTTGTATTAAACTGACAATACTAAACAGGATCTATCAAACATAAAAGGCAATTCTTTAATTTTCTAACATTTAAACCCCTGTCAGTATAGAAACACTCTGTCTATCGTAAATTAGACTTAAAACTTTACAGCCGAAAATCCGCCATCATCGCGTCATCTTGATACTCTTGGTGTATTATCAAGATTCAATTTTATTCAAGTAGCTCCAAAAGCAGCTGTACATAACAGACAAAATGCCTGATACATCGCAGAATTGATTACCTATTAGCATTCAAAAATAAATGAATTTATTTCTCTGTCTATGAAAGTGGCAATGGTTTAAAATGTGAAACTAAGTACACCCAGAGTGGAATTGGCAAGAAATAAATATAATAGGCATGGAGTAGACACTCAACATTATATAGAAATGCAAGAAAATCAGACACTTCATTCAAATTTTTAAGAGAAATGGCATAAAATCAATGTTAGCAGACGACCATTTTAGGAATAGGTTGTCTCTCTGTTTAGCAAGACACATTCATAAGACTCTCTTTAATTTTGGTTCCAGATTTGATTGCTTATCGGAATATTAAGGCTGATTAACCCAAGCCTGTACCTCAATAACAAATCAAGCTAAACCCCCTCATGTTGAAATTCGTCGCATGTTTTGGACATTTACTGGGATTTGATTGAGAGAATCTTCTAGAATTAACCATGATCCATCTGTACTCACCCATGGTTGAAATACAGTCATGGCAACGATTGTTATAAATTGTGAAATAAATGAATGGAAGAAAGCAGACACTAGTAGGAATATTTACCATACTGAAGGAATGGTCAACAAAAATAAAAATTCCTTCAGTTTGTTCATTTTATTGCAGATATAAATAAAAACTAATTTCACTGTTCTATTTTGTGACCGCAATCTTGGTGAAAGAAATGACATTATCAAATCAAATAAATCTAGCTTAACAAAATATGCATATTTTAAGGGTCACCTCTAGTAGGTCTGTTTTTGACATGGCTAATGGGGTAATGCCACAATCTTTGTAAGTGGAGTAATAGCCTTTTGTGATATATGCAATATAGTTTACCTTTCAATGTAATATGCTCCTCATGTCTCCAAATACAACTGAATAGAAGATATAACAAGAAATAAAAATAACAATATGTAAAAAAAAACTGTACTCTTAACCATGAAAAAATTAAAATTTGATACTTTTTTCTTTTTATTTAAATTTTAGGAAACAGTGGAGGAAAATATCAAGATAAGTGAGAACATTTTACATTTTACAGGTAAATCTAAAAATATTTTTTCAATATCTAACATCCCTCACTTTTTACAAATTTAGTTCTGAAAGGACTCACATAGAGTCAAGCCAGGGTGCAACTAAAAGGAACGAGTATCCTATTATGTCTGACTTTGATCGGAATAAATCTCAATTTTATTTCATCATGCTATGTGCCAACGGTTGAATAACTGAATTTGAACAAGCATAATCAATTTTACTTGTGCAATATTACATCCGAGTTGCCAAAATATAATTAGTGTCATTCGTTAAGTTCTGAAATATGGAACATTATTGAAATATTCCATCTTTTGTCTGATGACTGGCAAGCTTGAATGTTGTAGATTTTCAAATTGTAGATAGTCACATTCTGTCTACGATATGATTGTCTCATTGTAAACTGCCTAATTGTAGATTGACTTATTTTCAATTGTATTTGGTTAATTGCTCTAGCTACCAATTGTCTCATTGTAAACTGTTCTATTGTCAACTGTCTATTTAATTATGTCACTGTTGTCATCACTGTTTATTCTAAAATGGTGAAATATCACATTCTTAGATTAACATACACGAATAATATAGTCTAATATAGCCAGGCTCATAGCCAGGGGGTTCGGGTGGTTTGCAAAATTAACAATTGTGAACCCCACCTGGAAATTTTTAGAAAGTGAACCCCCCTTGGCAAATCCTGGCTATGGGCCTGATAGCTCTATATTAGAAAGCTTATATAGCTGGTCAAATAGCAACGGATGTTATAATATAGTTCTACTAGAAAGCCGAGATGACCATGGACTCCCATGATAACCTCATAATATGGAATCACAGAATGAACTCAACCCTACTCAACTGCAAGTAAAGATTTGTGATAGTATCAAAAAGTATCAATAAGCGAAAATGACCAAATAACTGATGTGCATTACATAAGCAGTCTAACACCGTAAAATGTTGTAAAGTACGCTAAGGATAAGAGTTATTGGTAATTGCGAAGAAAAGACCTGTTATCTCGACTAAGCATATTGAACCGTAAAGCAGAAACAGTCTAAGATTCTGATTTAAGGGCTGCTGCAGTGATTCTCCTTCATAATGGTAGCTCCTTCTCTGATATATGGGACCTGCTAATGCTACCATTGCATGTAATTATCGTATGAGCACTATTTAAATGTCTTTAAGCTCATGCTTATTCCACACCATATCTCCCAAGATTTGGAATGAATGATTAGATTTCTGGGTATTTAATGTTTGTTAAAATAACTGCATTTTAGAATGGGAGATTAGTAGACTGTAACCCATTCTGTAGAAGTGCTCTAGAAATGCAACCTTCCTTACATGAAAGGTTACATATTCCAACCTATTTCAAACCATCTGTATGATTATACTGGACACTTTCTGGGTAGTTGGACTTTCCATAGGGGTGGCAGACGGCCCTCAGACCAATTTATACCCCTACCCCCAAAAAACCATGGGGGTACTTTAATACCACCCAATAAAAAGAATACTAATGCATGTCAGATATTCATTGTTTTATATTGGGTAGAGCATGTTATGGTTAATAAGTGCCAGAAATTTCCAATCTCTAACTTATATGGTTACCATAGAAACAGTATTTATATCTCGAAATATTCTCAATTTGACCCCCTCCCAAATGTGTCCCTTTGTTCTTAAAGTGAAATATTTCAAAATCTGTTTGGATTTTATGGCTGCTACTTTGTCAAAATTTGTAATATTATGTCTATATTAACACTAAAACACTTAAAAGTTGATATAATGATCCTATAAATCAATAATATTTATCAAATATAGTCACACATAGCTGCTTTCAGGGAAAAGTGGGCGTGGCACTTTTTGGTACTTGTGCGCTTGTTGCAGCATTAAATGAAAAATTCAGATTACACTAACAATAATTGACATTTAATTAGCATCTACTAATGTTGTGTAACATTGTAATATGTTCATTATCATTATTAGACACTTTAAATATTTTATATAAGTGTTATCCTGACCCTTCCCTATCATAGGTCATCAATGGTCAAATTAACTTTTAGTTTAAGTCTTATAGGGTCCTCGGTCTTTTAAGTCTGTCAAGAGTCAAGTCTTACTTATTCATTGACTTGTTCCTAGAATATGAATGGATAAGTTCAAGTCATCTAGAGCTATGAGTTACAATTAATTAATATGCTTGTTCAACAGGCTTCAATATTTAGAACCATTTCACCATGTTTACTGCAATTGAAAAGTAATGAACAGTTCAATCCTTTTGGTATGATATTTGATGCTAGTGTGAATTGCATAACATTTATGATTAAACTTAAATGAACTAATATAACTATGGCTATTAACCCTTCCCTAGTATCCTTCACATAACCTCTAAATCATCTTCATATCCATGGCCTAAATGGGGAAGGAGGGAGGGGTTACAAATAGTGACCGAGGATAGTTTGAATCAAAGCAAGAAGACGTAATACTCAAAACTAGAAAGATTGGAGACCATTTATACCCTTCCTAATATTTTGCCTAATACATAACACCAAAATCTATTTTGTCAGACACTTGCTGATTCTTTTATCAATACCTCAACATCAGGCAATGCATGATCTATCCAATGGATTAAAGATTATACTTGATTCTAATATGGCAAAATTAATTTTTTGTATGAGCATCATTTTGCAGTTATAATAAAATGCATCCATTCATTCATTGGCTCATAGTTAACAAAAAAACTATTCTCTGGAAGGTACAGTATAATTTCTATTAGTATTTAGCAAAATAATTGCAAGATAAACAATTTACACATGTTTCTGATATGCTGTATTTTCAATGATTCTTTCAATAGTGGTTCGGTATATGTTTTTGAAATACTTCAAGTAATTCCTAAACAAATCTGTTTAGTGTATGAAATCAAAAAAAGTAGATACATTTGTCCCATACTTGGACATGTTTCAGATACATATAGCAGGTTTATAAATACTTGTATTTTTATCAGCGGGCAGATATAGCTAATGTCCCGGCCTGAGAGGGCAGATATATTACACCTGGCCACTAAGTCATAATCATCATTTGTGTATGATTAGCAATGAGGGAAGTAGCATACTAATACATATGTTAATAATCAATGATTCCAGAATATGTGGATGAATACTTAAAAAACAGGAGAATCCTCCTAAGGCCAAGAAAACAAAATTAGACATGAATACATTCATATGGTTGAATTCTTTCTAACGCTGGCCAATTGAACAATGTGAACCAGATAAGAAAGATTGATATGGGATAAACAGATCATCCTATAGTCAGTTCATGCTATTAGGATTATTCCTTGGCGAATATAATATATCTTCCCTCAGGACCTAAGGCCTTTGGCCAATAGAAAATATCTTCCCTCGGGACCAACGACCCTAGGCCAGACATATAATATTGGCCTCGGGATAATTCCAATACCCTGAACCTCATAGAGGATAATCTCTATTCGTCTTCATCAATTATTATTATACATATAAATCGGGATATAAATATAACCTAAAGTAAGAAATCACATTCTCTAACTAGTAATATTTAATTTTAAAATTGGTAAATGATGATTATGTCACAATAGAATTGATGACCATGATTTATTTGAGAATAAAACAGACAAAACAAAGGCTAACAAAAATCTTGGGTAAAACATAAATATTTTAAAATTGCTTGTTTTTCATCATTATTACTTCGATCTCCAAACCCCAAAAATTGAGTGTTACAAAATGTTTCAAGTTAAAGTATGCCTAATTTCCTGAGCAAACTAGTAAATATATAAGCAGTTGGATCTTGTTAGATATTTTCCCTCAACAATGCCTCATCTAATTCATCTATATACAAACTACTAGATTCGAAATGTTATTTTACAGGATGGGTGTTCATGAAAGTAACACTAAACATCAGTTTTGTCATAAACTGAACAATGCAGCTAATTTATTCTCCCATCTAAGCAACAGAGCCTCTTTAAATATATTGTAATTTCAAAATTGCCTCTAATTCAAGTTCTTCAATCAAATCTAAAATGGACACAACTGGTAATATCTTTATACCATATGAGTAGAATGTTTGTTTCTTTCAAATTCATGCTTTCGTTAGAAACATGGATATCACTAATTCATAGTTTTGATTCATATTTAAAATCGTGTGCTTTATATATGAGGTTTAATTAATGGGAAGTTTTTAATACAGGGAAATACAATATATCTGAGGGAAATACAATATACCTCCCCGAGGGGTTGAGGGTAGAATATTGTATTTCCCAAGGGTTATACCTTGTACCCAAAATTATTTATCATATACTAAAATACGAAAATATGAGAAATTGCACAGAATGAAATTCCTGCAGGGGATTACTGAGCGGGTGATAAACCTGGCGATACATAGAGATTATCCTATATGAGGTTCAGGATATTGAGACTATCCCGAGGCAAATATAATATATCTGCCCAAGGGCGATTATGACGGAGTGGGCAGATATACTATATCTGCCCGCTCGCAACGGGACGTAAAGCTATATCTGCCCGCTGATGAAAATATAAGTTTTTACAAACCTGCTTTATGAACCTGAAACACGACCAAGTATGGGATAAAGCGGGATATGCAGTACATGTATATCCCCACTCACCTAAGGTATCAATTATATTCATGCATTTTATTTACCTATAACACTAAGTATAGGATAAATAACTTTTACTGACAAATTGTATAAGTACATGATTACATTAGTCACAACTACTCACTAAAAGGTTAACTTATTGCATGAAGAAATGTAATTCTACATGAAGATTTCAAATATGATATCACTTATTTGACTGAATTTTGAATTTTTAATGATGTAAAGCAAGATTATTTCTACTTGCATCTAGGTCTATTTCATTGTATAAGTCAACAATTAATAAGGCAAATACATATCACTGGCTTCCCTGATTCATTTAGATTCCTTGCACTTTTAAAATCATCAATAATTCATATAGGGTTGAACTATCGAATAATGAAAATGTTGCAAATGATGTGATAGAAGTTTTTATACTATTTAGCTTGGAAATATTGCTGATATTAGGAGATTAAATGTTCTATTGAGGAACTTTGATTATGTTCAATTTTCTATGATCTTTAACTTTCTGAAAAAGGTCGGGCTAAATTCTCATTAAGACGATGTTAAAAATCTTAATGTTGACTTCCTAAATGTTGAATCCTTTTGATTGTCATGAATTTAAGGTTCACACAAAATCTGAAGATCATCTAGTTTCAAACACAATCTGAATCTCATTGAGTTTGATGCGAAAGCAGTTTTACTTTAATCCAAAATAACAAATATGGTAAATCAATATGTGTCTATGGTAGATGCTAGCGTGTATTCCTACCAGCACAAGTGCTGCCATCTACCTATCCATTCATCAGTTTAGCACCTAATAAGGTCAGTACTCATGGTAAAGCTTTTGTACCTTGTCTATGGTAAAAATAAATCAAACAGAAATGTTAACTTGACACGATTGGTAATGCCCATCTTGAAAGGTGTAGGGATAAAGGGAAGGGTCGGGATAACACTTATATAAAATATTTAAAGTGTCTAATAATGATAATGAACATATTACAATGTTACATAACATAAGTAGATGCTAATTAAATGTCAATTGTTGTTAGTATAATATGTATTTTTCATTTAATGCTGCAACAAGTACACACGTACCAAAAAGTGCCACGCCCACTTTTCCCTAAAAGCAGCTATGTGTGACTATATTTGATAAATGTTATTGATTTATAGGATCATTATGAACACTTTTCAGTGTTTAAATGTTAAAATATACATATTGATACAATTTTTGACAAAGTAGAAGCCATAAAATCTAAACAGATTTGCAAATATTTCACTTTGAGATCAAAAGGACACATTTGGGAGGGTCAAATTGAGAATATTTCAAGATATAAATACTGTTTCTATGGTAACCATATCAGTTAGAGATTGGAAATTTCTGGCACTTACTAACCATAACATGCCCTACCCAATATAAAACAATGAATATCTGACATGCATTAGTATTCTTTTTATTGGGTGGTATTAAAGTACCCCCATGGTTTTTTGGGGGTGGGGGTATAAATTGGTCTGAGGGCCGTCTGCCACCCCTATAGAAAGTCCAACTACCCAGAAAGTGTCCAGTATCATCATACAGATGGTTTGAAATAGGTTGGAATATGTAACCTTTCATGTAAGGAAGGAGTTACAATTATCAGAGTGGGCCGTAGTCTATAGTGAATAAAAGATATTGATGATTTAGGACATTCATTTTGGTCCTACAGCCTCAACTTTTTTTCTTTCATAAGCTTAACCCTTTCCTGCCCAATCATGCCAATTGGCGTGGTTATGTGATTGTTGTGTTTACTTGATTTTCTAAGTTTTAATATCTCTATTATCGCTATAGTTTTGTTTTTTAAAACATATTTCCATTTCATTGCAATAATCCTAAGTCATAACGCATCTTAAATGATGTATTGATGATAAAGGTGCTTATTCTAACGAAATATTTCTTAAAACTTCTTCAATAATTCTGGGCAGGAAGGGGTTAAGAGGGATAAATTAGAAAGAAGAAAATGTTGTAAAATGTGACACAATAAGTTAATCCCAACCCGAAAGTAAGATCAAAATCAAGATAATAAAAAGATACATTAATGAAACAAGTAACATTCTAATAGGCTCCTGAAGGCAATATTTCTCAGATATTATTCTAAGAAATAGTCAGTTGATTTCAGGCACTATAATTAGTATATAGTACCTGTAATTGAAAACACATGTGTAGGCAGTGGTAGAAGATGAAATCCACTTATGTTGAAGACAATACACCTGATGTTTTTGTTAAGATGACCCATTCATCAAATTTCTTGGTGTCATGTCTTATATTATGAAATAAACTGCAAAAAGTGGAATTAGCAAGGAATAAAGTTAACAGCTTAAAGTTAAGATGCTACTTTGTACCGGACTTTGTACTTAAAAAATCAATAACTTTAGACTAAAACAACATGAAATAAGCATAAAAAGACATGGATTTCAAGCATGGTTTGTAACATGTAATCCATTAAGGAAAACATGATGCTTAATTGCAATATATAAGAAGCTAATAAAAAATGCATTAAGGAATGAAACGTCATTTTGGACCATTTTATAATGACATGTTGAAAATAATTTTATCGAGAAATCTTTATCAGAAACAAGAATATATTACAAAATATGCTGAAACGTGCATAAATAAATAAATCACTTCAAATGACCAAAATAATGACATTATCTGCCAAATGTTTATACAGTAAAACCTGTCTAAGTGAACACCTCTCTCTAGTGAACACCTGTCCCTAGTGGACACCCTTCCTACGCACATAGTCCACTGACTTCTGTATAAATTACCCTCTCTCTAGTGAGCACCTTCCTACAGTGAACGTTTTTTCTTGGCAAAAAAATGTTCACTATACACAAGTTTTTAGCTATAACTTCGTAATTATAACTTATTCGACAGATATTCTTCTCGACAAAGGGCAAGACATAGATTGCTATTTTGAATTTTTAGAAATGTACTGTATTGACGAAATTGAAAGGAGGGGAACCTAGAGACTTGTGAGATATATCAAGGTTATCATGGTTTCACTTCTCAAAAAATATTGACATTAACTTAAGAAAATAATTTTTTTTGATATTGATAGATTCAAATGATTAACTGTCTAATAGCACGTTGCAAGCCTCTAAATCATCACGCTACTGTATTTCAAGAAGCTCGTATTTTCAATAAATGCCTACACAGGAAATATCTAAGTCATCCCTATTTCATGGTTTTCTCTCTATATCTTGAATGAACTGTTCATTTTCTTGTTTGTCAAAATAATTTAGAAATCTAATACGTACAGCTGATATGACATTTTGGCACCATAACTTATACTTTACTACAGCATTACATTCTATAATTGAACATATTGGAACCATCTACAACTTTAATAGCTAATGTTAAAGGATGACACATCACTAAAATGATATATGCCCCATAAAACATAACCAAGAGGGATTACAAAATGGAATATTAGAGATTTCAAGACTACAGATTAGCCTACAATTCTTAAATCCCTCTAAGCCTATAAACGTCAGTGTTATCCACAGAATTTTTTTCATGAGTGGGTGCAAAACTCTCATTTTTACAATTCAGCCCAAAATTGGTCAAAATTGCCTATTTTTCATTATTTTCCATTTTCAAGCAGGTGAAAATGGATTTTTCAGGTGGGTGCAAGCCTATTTTCAAAATCTCAGGTGGGTGCTGCACCCACTTGTTTCAATGCTGGGGAGATCATAGAACATGATAAAATATACACATAAACAATTTTTTTTTTGGATGTAGGTACCCTCTTCAACAGTCTGATTTCACTTCCTTAAAAGAGAGCTTCGTCAACACCCCTGGGCATCAGAGCATAATGCAGTATAATATAAAAAGTCATTTTTAGTTGTATTTGACGTAACAACATGCTTCTAATGATATAAGGATATTGAATATTGCTTTACTTCTAAAGGTTCCTGACGTATTAGACCCTCAGGAGATATATTAACCCTATTATCAGCCCTGTTTTCTGAACCTAGCTCTCTTTCTATATTAAAGCACAGTTCCTACCATGAGAAAAATGTCAAAGTCATTACACTTCAATTGTAAAATACAAAACATGGAATTGACAAGTAATAAATGAAAAAGATGCATGGTTAACACTTTAAATTGTATAAAATGTCTGAATGTAAGATGTTTTGTTCAAAATGTAGTCAAATTAAGTGAATTAAGCATATTGAGAAAAACATGCTTTGGCAGAGGCCAGCTCATGGGAAATACTTCTATTTTTGTTAATCAAAATGTCCCTCTCGTGAGAGAAGATCCTGACACCTGAGTTTTACCTTTGAGATTTTAGTAACTCTTTTATTAACAATTGACAAGACTGTTAACTTTCAAATTTTCTATAAAAATAATCCAAAATGTTTATCACTTTTCGTAATGATACATGATTTTTGAAAAATAAAACAAAATAATATCCTTCAAAAATCTTTGAAAAGCTGATATTATCTCCCAGTCATTTCACAGCATATTAAAATCAAATAAAAAATCTTAAGTTGCCATATACTACATTTTAATTCTGGTTTTATTGTTAGACTATTAAAGAACGACAATATTAATGCTGTCTATCCGTAATCCATTCCATAATAGGAAGTCTAAAGAAGGAATAAAGCATTGTTAAAGTGGAGATATAACTCCACTAGGTGTTAACCCGTGTTTGAAACACAACTTTCAACCATGTTTAATCTATATCATTTTCCCTAAATTATATTACAAATCAATTTTTGTCAGATTTCTATACAATTTAGAGTATTTATAATATGTCTGTTCACCTTATTTCAGGCTGATTTTATGCTTTTTCACTTGATTTTCTGATTTAAAATGTGACCGCAAGCACATTTCATATTCAGGTGAGAAAGTAGGAATCAATGTTCAATGTTCATAGTTACCATAATGTTCCAATGTTATTGCACAATACTAGCTTTTATTGCTAGTAAGACTTATGGAATGTACTCAATATAAAATAAAAACATTCTAAAAAGGAAACACTTTTCGCCAATTTTTACCATTTATGTCGCATTCTGTCCGATTCTATTCTTAAAGCCTCCAATCAATGTTATTAATCATATTTTATTAAAGGCTATTTTTAATTGAATTTCCAGGTCATTACCAACATTTTACAAACCTTTTTAATCCTATGGAGAAGACTGAGATGATCAAGAATTATTATAATTTCCGTGTTAAACATTGTGGGATCCACAAGTTTCATGTTTTATTCGAAATTAATTAATTGATCATGCAGAGTATTTTTCTGAAAACACAATGTACCTTGCTTTTTTAGAAAAGTGCTGGTTGAAGAGCTTGAAGAAGGGAAGAGATAGAGAGAGAAATACCCCAAAGGCTTTAAGATCAGGGTGATCATGGTTTCGTTAAGCAAAAATGACTGATTATCGCCTTGATCTCAAATAGGCACTTGAAGTCTTAGATCAAAAATTGATCTTTATAAACAAAGCTAAATACGATTTGGATATTAAGAAATAACATGACAAATCAAAACAAGTAAGGTATGAGAAAATGTGACCACCTGAACAAGTGTAACAATTGTTACAAATACTGAACCCCAGTTACAAACAAACAATTGCTTTGTGACAATAAATCATTACTTCTTGGTAATGACATAAAAAAATTGCAGGAAAATTAAAAAAAATAATCTATATCTGATTGCCATCATCCAGATTGTAGAAATCCTAATAAATAAGGAATAAAAAGATTGTATACCGAATGTTCCAAATCAGTGTTAGATATATAATGATAATAGCCTTGATCATCATGCGATTATCAAAGTTCATTGTAATATAAGCAGAGATCAATATCACCAGTTCCTTCATTTTAATCTAATAACAATAACATTGCCATTTTCTTACAAAAACATGAATGAATTGTATTATTTTCTGAGATATCTATACAATTTAGAGTGTCAACTACATGTCTTATGACTTCATTTCTTGTTTATAACATTTTTTTCACTCTATTTCTCAGTTTAAAACATGACTCTCCCATTATTTCTTTCATTGGTGATTTTTATTGACAGTTTTGTTTGCCTTTTTGGTCCCATTGTTAGAAAGCATTGCTTATTGATTGAAAGAGACATTTAAGAAACACATTGGAATATTGTCATAATGTGGGCTAACAAGAAATATCTATCTTAACTTTTCAAATGATGAAACTATCATGTGAAACCTCTAAACTCTAATCTATGCAAATATTCAATGCATTAAGCTTTTTCAAGAGTTTAAAGCAAGTAGCACGAGATCATTGGTAGCCAAATATCAATCTTTTAGAGAATCAAGTTTTTTTTTTAAATTGCTTACATTTTTCACTTTCGCTTTGCTGCCTCCTTAGTGGAGCTTAACGAAATAAACTTCTTTATACACATATATAATATATAATAGGTTTATTGGTGATGGAAAAAAGTGGGGGCGTCATAACATTTACCATAAATCAACCATTTTATTATTTAATCAAACCTGAATTCCTGGTAATAAATAATTTGAGTCAACATTCAAACTCTCAGAAGCTACAAAATCTTATAAATTTGATAGATAGCGTGAATTATGATTCTCTGACGATTTCACGATAAAGTATACGCTAGTTCCGATGCTTGCTTGAGGTTTAATTAAGATTTTGTGTACTCATTAGATACTTAATGATCCTTTAAGTATACATATTACACAAATCGTAGGAAATCTATGGCGAAATCGTGGCCACAAAATACATCTTGATGTCGGATTCGTGTCCTTATTGGCCTTAAGATGCGGGGATTAAGCAAGCTAATATCACAGCATGAAGATATATGGCCGTTTCTAAATGACAGGCCAGCTAATTAAAGGTGACTTCATACAATACCCACATAACTCAAACCCAGAACTATTATTACCTCCGTTGCCATAGTAACTGCCTCTCTAACATATACATAAGAAAAGGAAATGAATGATCATTAGAGAAATGTCTCAATAACTCACTCTGATAGAAATTTTGATCAAATGTGGCTTTCTTGAATATACGGCACTCAAATATCTGTATCTTTTATTCAATTTCTACCTAAAGTGAAGTAAGAGACATTTTGTCATTTCTTTACAATTTGGAGTGTCAACTACACGCCTGTTTACTTTATTCCTTGCTAATTCCACACCTTTCTATTATATTTTGAATTCTAAAACATGACTACCAAGATATTATTCTCACTGGCAAGCCCCAAGGACTCGACCAAAAGAAAGCTAAACGTTATTTACCGAATATTCAAAGCAGTTTCCGAAACACAAAATCTCCTCAAAAACTAAATAACCCCAAGGCCTAATAGCCCTAAGACATCATAAAACATAAACATTAGATCCAATAATCTGAAACATTCTTTGTGCCTTTGTTTATTTTGCTAAGATTTTTCCAGAAGATAAATAGCTCCTCTCTGTTATTCAGGATGAGGCTATTGATCCATATTTTTCGCTGACGTCCCACGGTCACTTAAAAGATACCTGCCGTGGACATGGGTTTAAAATGCTAATCATGTATTCTATTGAAAAGTGAACAAAAAGGCTCTTATGTTCTTTAAATGGTCTCCTGATAGAATATTGAGGATATGTATACAATTACACATAAATAGGAGCGGGGGTGCAAAAAGGAATAATAATCATTTAATTTAGATTTATCGTTTAAATTACAAGTAGATCTTTTTTTAAACAATATGACATATTCAAAAATGATAACTCCACAAGGGTAACTTACAGAAAATTGATAATTGGTTACGATGGAAATGACAATCATACTGAATTTTTAAACTATTTTATAAGTCTTGTGTCATTTATTATATATAAAACATATATTCAAGAACTGAATAATGGTATTAAGCGTAATTTTGAAGGCACTATTAAAACTTTAAATTTTGAAATCTGTACTCGTAAAAATGTATTTTTTAAAAACAAATGGAAAATGATTAAAACATAACTCATTATACATTATTGTAATTATTGTATCATTGTATTTCTGTATCGTAAAAACCTAAATTGGAATAAACTATATTTGAAAAAGAAAAAAAAAACTCCACAAGGAATTCAAAATTAACCTTCTACAAGGACTTAATGTAACTGTGACTGTGGAAGGAAGGTAGATTAATAAACTACCTGCTCAGCTTCTCAATTACTAGAGAGAGATTTCATATTAATCTCGGAGACATTCCAACCCATATATGGTAATAAATATTTTAGGAGACCATTTAATTGTTTATCTTGTCCCAAGGGAATGTAAAGGTAGCAAATCTCAAAATAAAATTCATCAATTAACACCTACATGAATAATAATAAAAAGATAAACATGAAAAATAACTTTGGTTTGATGATTCTCGATATAATGACTTTAAAAAGATCAAATAGGTTTCCTAAATATCTGCCTTTTACCTCCATGAAGCAATCTGTTTTAAAAATGACAAATACCGTATTCTCTTTAATGAGTGCACAGTGTGATTCTCAAATTGAAATTTAAAAGGATAAGATATTGAGAGATTCTATATATTTTACAGGCCTTTAAAGGCTGGTTTAAAGTTGCTAGCAATAAAACTGCAGAATATGAACATTAAAGCATTGAACAAAATTGGAAGCAATATAATTACTCAATTAATAAAAAATTTGAGAGAATTTACCAGGTTTTTGAAAATATTAAAAATCTGGTTATTTTGGCTGTTCCATTAGTCTGCCTTCTATTTATACGACGTGTCCCTCTTTAACAAGACTCTGCTAATATGCAACATACTACTCATGCTAAGATGTACAATACCCTCAAAAGGTTTGGTAACTCTGATCCCCAAATGAATAGGACGTTAAAACCTATTCAAGTTTGGATTTCAAGTTAGTTTTCTTCAATTCGTTAAGTCTTGAAATTTCTGACAAATTTCTGATCTTTAATTTTTGGTGGATTGGGAAATTTGACTTGCCAAACTTTTCGAGTAGAGTGTACAAAACATGGTCCAATCAGCCATCTTTTGTACTACTGAATAATAGAGCAACGAAACAATCATAAGGCATTTCCAGAGATGTCATTGAAGTTCAGGGAATGTCTTCAATTTCTATTAATTAAGAATATCTCTGCATCGTATATAGAAGTATAAAGCTCATCTCTTAGACTATTAATTTGTCTTAACAAGGTGGCTGTTACATGCTGGGTTCTTACCCATCCATAAAATCTATGGGGTTGACCCCTTGCAAAATACTGCATGTATACTCATATCCTTTTTGCTCTTTGAATAAGAAAAACATCCTTAAATCTGACTCCTCTTATCAAGATCAAAAACAGCAATCTATTAATTACAACCTCATCAGAATTCAATTCACTTCTCTGTCATCTTCTCTGGCAATATTATAAATCTTTGTTCACTCAGCTCCGTTGGTCGCAGTGAAGGCTGAGTATGCGAAGATGATATTATAGCTGATATTCATTTCATATTTCATGTTCCCATCAAATGCTACATACAAACGACTTGTTTTGAAGTCATTATCTGGCTCAAAACTGTAAAATCAGTACTATGGAACTCGTAAACCAATAGATTTTAAAGCAGTCTTTTATTGTAAAATGCAGAGTAGTAGTCAGTTCACATTTGATTTTGTCTTTAAATAGAATAGAGACATTTTTGGTACAATCTCAGTCTTTTGTATGTTTCCTAAAAATAAGTAAATGTGTCGCATTTGTACTATTGTGGCTTGCATTATTGAATACAATTTTAAAGATATTCATGAAATTATTGTCCAGATATTGAATAAGAAAGAATAACATCATTTGCTTTGATATCCCACAAGAGCTAATACCCCCCAAAAAAATAATAATAAAAGAGCTAATGAACCCCCATAAAGAACTTATGACCCTCCCCACACAAATTGCCAATCCCCTCCCAGAAAAAGACCAAATCAAATATTCCTTAGTATTTTATAGAAATACTGAGATCAAATATCACATGCAATAATATGAAGCATCAATGATTAGACAGATATGTCACATTACAAGTAATGATCAATGGTAATCTATCTCACCACCTATACAGTAACATGCAATTCATGTGTACTTATGTAACATCTCCTGTTGCAGATGATATACTCGTGTAAAGGAAAGTAATCAGAAAATAATAACCTACCAATGAAAAAAATGATCACGATGGTTGTGTTTTAAAATGGAAAATATAGTAGAAATATATGAAATCAGCAAGGAATGAAGTAAACAGGCATGTAGTAAACACTCTAAATTGTATAGAAATGTCAGAATACGATTCAGTTCATTCAAATTTTATAGAAAAGGTGCAAAACAGACAAGACTATCAGGAAGATTCTAACACAGGCATGTTTAATTGAACATGGTTAATTCTTATGATATGACACAAACGATTATAAAGACAGCAAATAATACTCACAAATGTTTTTTATAGTTGTAATCAATGCTAACTGATATTCAGATTTCAACGTTTTGATTTTGCATATTTTTTTACCAATTCCAAATGAATACAAAGCTGATTTGTTGAGCCTCTGTGGTTGATTTTGCGTTTGATACCATACTTGTGATCATCAAATGTTGTCCCTTGTTATTGCTATTTGTAGAAAGAACTTGCCAATTTGGCTATTGTTTATTAGGGTTCATGTTAAGGTAGGCAGAGATGGGCAACTTTCGATTTGACAATTTCTGATTTAGCATATAATTAAATACAAAACCAGAAAAATGAACTAGAAAACAGCAACTCCATGGACATTAGGTGGGATAACAATTTGCACGTGTCTGCAATGTTAAAGGGAGGCCAATAATGTAAATATTTTGGCTATTCTAGCATATGCTATTTTATGTGACAAAATTGCAAATAAATTAAACTATAACTTTAAAAAATCTGGGTTTTATCAAAGTCCCTCTTTCTCGAAAGATTGTTCTCTTCAAAAGAGAGTAGAGGTACATGATAAAACACATACTGTATTGCATAGGTATCCCTCAACAAAGAAATTTTCAATTTCAGAAATATTGTATGTTCGACCAGTATTCGTTGCTTCTCTGAGAATTAGAGCCTAGTTTCCTAGATGTTCATGAAGCTCTCTTTTAAGGAGGTAAAATCTGACTCTTGGAAAGGGCCATTCTTTGCTAATTCTCCATTCTGGTTCCAAGTGTGTTTACATAGAAAGTATGCTTTTTAGATTAGATAAACCTTATATTTTCATTGATTGCGCTTTCTGCTCAAATTACATCATAAAATCTATCCTGGAATAGGATAATCTCCCAAATACTATTATAGATTACGATAATTAAATTGATACGATTGCTCGCTTTAGAATTCTTTTCAGCCAGTCATATTGAGTCAACAGTCATAACACATAAATCAAATAACAAATCGAGGATCACATGAAATGAGTCGAAAGGAGTGGAATACAAGAAATTCAAAATGAGTACATAAGCATGAAGTTGACCATCAAAAACATGATGAAACAAAATCTAAAAGTTCATACATATTACAGAGATGTGAATAAGTATTTGCACATTTTGGTATGTTTTGCAAAGAGTTCGACTCCTCATCGCTAACCTGTTAATGAAAGCTTCACTTACTGGTGTATAGCCTTTTACTACCACCCTCACCCTGGTAGTGTATAGCCTTTTACTACCACCCTCACCCTGGTAGTGTATAGCCTTTTACTACCACCCTCACCCTGGTAGTGTATAGCCTTTTACTACCACCCTCACCCTGGTAGTGTATAGCCTTTTACTACCACCCTCACCCTGGTAGTGTATAGCCTTTTACTACCACCCTTACCCTGGTAGTGTATAGCCTTTTACTACCACCCTCACCCTGGTAGTGTATAGCCTTTTACTACCACCCTCACCCTGGTAGTGTATAGCCTTTTACTACCACCCTCACCCTGGTAGAGTATAGCCTTTTACTACCACCCTCACACTGGTAGTGTATAGCCTTTTACTACCACCCTCACCCTGGTAGTGTATAGCCTTTTACTACCACCCTCACCCTGGCATGGTACTGGCAAAACTTTGAAGGACTACCCTAACTTTATATACATCATTAAACAGAAAGAAATGAGTGAGAGAAAACACTAACTTTAGGTTAGGGTATAAATTGAAGCCCTATAAACCATATTTAAATCTTGTCTCTAAATTGATGAGGAAAAGATCCCTTGTGCATGTGGTCATGAATGACCTTTTTATATTAATAACATCACTTCTGAGTTCTCTCGTATATACAGATGAGGAAAACCACAAGAGGCTTGAGGACATTTAAACATGTATAACAAAGGGTTTGTATAGGAAGGTGAGGCATGCCCAAAGGTCTCCAATTTGAGGTTGCAATCTCCCTGAAGGAATTATTTGACAGCTGCCACTGCTTCTACCAGCTATCTCCCTCAACTATCATGTCAGCTTCCCATTGTAATAGTAAAGCATTCATGACGGGGTGACCCTATGCTACAAAATTGGAAACAATTGGAGGATAGCATGTTTCACAAAATGATGATAACTGACCTTAATAGAGGTCTAAGCCTGTAGATTAGATACAAGGAACATGAAACTATAGGTCACAATGGATCAATAATTTGTCACACTAATGCACTCAACTCACGGATAGTCACTCTTCCGATTCAAACATTATTAACTTCTTGCTAAAATGACACAAAGGTGACTTGCATTTCATGCAATTACTCTCTAAAATTTGAATGAAATGCCTAATTTTCTCGCTTTTCTATATCATTTACAGTGCTACCTATATGCTCAATCAATTGATTTCTCACTCATTTCACCTTTTTATATGGCATTTGCTGTTTTGAAAATGGACTGGCTTGATATTTTACAAACAGGCTTTGATCAAAATATATACTTTCTTACGGAAACCTTTCGACCGATGTCATTTATAATGCTATTAGATGCGAGTTTCTGGGACACGTACCCACCTGGGGATTAGGCGGTTGAATATTGCGATTACTTAGTAATGGAGGATGTTAACTAACATTCTGCATGGCTCAGGAATCTGAAAACCTTGTTTTTATGATTTCTATAAAAATCAGGAATCAAAAGACATTACTTTGTACTTCAATGTTATACTACATTGTCTCCTGAAGGAGAAGCTATGTACTATGTTTGCTTCAAGCCCTTTTGGCCCCTACCCCAATATATACACAACTCCACAAATAAATTATTTTGTTCAATTGAATTTTGGGCAAAACATATCACCACCTGCCAATTGTTACAGATGCCAAACTCCAAATGCCATACTCGGAACACTGAACACCATCTAAAAATAAAAAAAATTGGAGACTATAACAATCAGTCCCTACTTCTGGTGGTGGGGAAATTACATTTGTTGTAGTTCGGCAGCCCTGCCCCAGTGCTTGTTGTCTTCATAGCCCAGGTCATAAATCAATTCAAACCAACCATGTTGACATTTTCTTAACAGATTACCAGGCAGAAAAAAACATGTTAAAAAATCTCATAATGTTGGTCAGTGTTCAGTCAACAATGACTTCGGATGAAATAACTCCATATAGAAATTCATCAGTCTGGCAGGGACAAGCTCTGAATAGCTCAGTGAGTTCAGAAATTTAAAAGATGTTCAGTAAAAGAAATGCAAAGGGTAAGATGTCACATATTTAAACTTTCTACTATATCCTTCCTTAATCCGGAAACCTTAATGAAAGACTCAATAGTTTTCAATCGAAATGAATTTACTTTTCCTCCTAAGAAGATCGTAGATGCAAACAGCATAATAATACATCGAGAGCTATATGGGAAAGTCCAATGATTGACACATTCATCAGAACAAAAATAACACTGATCAATCATATTGTTTGAAGAAGGTCGGCGAAATTGCGTGTTCTGCTCTCTTTGTAGCCAGTCTAGCAATATCATTAGTCCCCGATGTAAAGTCCGCTATTATGTCAGGAAGGTATCAAAACCAACAGATAAAATATCACATCAAATACAATTGAACACAAAATATGGTACGAGTGAGTGAAAGATTAATGACTATCAAAGGCACAAAGATAACATTACAATTTGTGTTGAAATGTAAGAAAATATGCTAGCCCAATCAAATTTTAGAGAGAAATAGCAAGAATTATAAAGTTAAAGCAGACGACATCTAAGCATTATGGGATATGCATTGATTATATGTCTTACACGAGACATTTATAAATCTGACAATGAGTACAGGTATTATGATTTTTTTCAGACGATGAGATTATTATAGATTCAGATTCTACTGATTCTAATGATTAATGGCATAAAAATCATTTGCATCCCTCAGTTATCGAAAGTATCAGTATCAAATGCAGCTATATTAAGAACCATATATTAGACAACATCTCATCACTTGGTTGGAACTACAAACAAGGTACTAAGATGCAAAATGTCACCACCTGCCATTTGTTATAGATGCTGACTGCCGAATGCTAAACATTGACTGCCACCTACCGAATGCCAAATGCTGAACACCACAAAAATTGGAGACTATAACAATATGTCACCACAAGTGTAATCATGTGTTACAGATACCATCACCAAGTGTCAAGCACAGATCCAAATGATACCAACCATGGCACAAGGACTAAATAATATACATACTACGTATATATTATAAAATCTTTAAATAGGGTATTGTTGAGCCAGATAATGTTGTTATATGTTCACTACAGAGGTATTTTAAGTTAATAGACTGTGTTCTGATAAATATATTTACAAGGGAAAGGTGTTCACTAGGGAGAGAATGTTTACTAGGAAGATGTTCAGTAGGGAGTTTTTTTTACTATTTTTACGAGGAAGAGACTAGGGACAGAATGTTTAATAGGGATGTTCACTTGGGGTGTGTGTTCGCTAACAAAGGATAGGTTTAACATCTTAAAAATGATCGTGAATATTGTTCTAAAAAAGTATTCAAAAATCAAAAGCCAAAGTATAGTAATCCATATGCATATTGGTGAAAAGAGTGAGCCATTTGTGTTAATTTACAAGATTTCTACTTTCGCGTGAGGGATGTCAACTCTGACATCTGACATCTTTTATATTATTCTATCTCATTCTTATGCATTGGTCCGTATTTCAAATGACCTAATCAGTTCATATCCCTTTTTCCTTATCTCAATTCAAAGTGATCTCTCTTCAACGACTTTGCCTATTTCTATAATAAACGGCTACCATATTGTCTGTATATCCACATGGTGGTTACATTTTAAATTGTAAAATACAGTACAATAAAAAAACTGGATTTTACAAAGAATAAGATAAACAAGTTTGTTAACAACATTTGAAATTGTAAAGAAATGCAAAAAAGTATTAATCTTCTTTCAAATTTTGAAAAGAAATGACAAGAAAAAGCATGATTAAAGCCAAATTATATGCCCAGGCCAATATGTTTAATGGCCCTCTCGGGTCAACCATCTTGGATGAAAATCTAAAGTGATCACGATGGGCGAATCAGGCAGGCTAAATAATTTACGCTCTAACTTCCCATACTAATGTCATACGTTATAGAGTTGTAAGATATCTTGATTTTGACGAAAACATAGTCATAATTGATATGAAATATAAAGTAGAGGTTGAAGATATAATTCATATTTACTCAGTGTCTAATTTTAATAAAAAAGATTATTAAAATTAATGATTTGACATCGACTTATATTAGGAAAACTGTGAACTTTTTACATGGGACTATCGTCCACACGTCTAGAAGATTCTTTCAAGTTCTGGACAGAATATTAAGTGGGAAGGGAATCATCGAGCAAGTCCATTTGATTGGACGCACATCAGAGCATCCCAGTGGATTTCCTATGATTCTGCTTCATCACGTTTCATCACAGTTTCATTGGTCACCTTTAGACATTCAAGAAAGGTCAACTTCCTCTTAGGCATAAACAAATGTGATATGTATATAAAACTAGAAATCAGAGAATTTGAATCATATAAAAATACATTGAATAAACTGATAAATATAAGTTAAGATCTTGGGATTTGGTGAAATTTTCTGAATTGACTATATGAAATATTCAAGTGTAAAGGAATATGCCCCTTGAAAATGTGTATTTACTATTTTGTTAGAGAATATATGAATAACTATGTTTAAAACATTAGCATTTATAAAAGTATCTACTTTATCCAATTTTACAACCTTTGCCTACATTGTCTCTCTTGAGATGTCTAACCTAAACAGCGCTTGTTATATTCCACGATCATCATCACTGTATCCTTTTAACACTTCTTTCCGACGTTAACGCATGACCACATGATTTTACTTTTTTCTTGTGGGGAAGCACTCAGTCTTAATATGTAGTGATATCTTCTATTTCTTGTGCCATAGTATATTAATTCTGCAACTTTTAATCATTTGGGGAAGAAACAGTGAGCCTATATCTAATTCATGCCATTTCTCTCTAAAATTTGAAAGAACTTCTTCATTTTCTTGCATTTCTTTACAATTCAGAGTATCAGCTACACGTCTGTTTATTTTATAACTTGCTGATTCCACTCTTTTGTGCTCTATTTTCAATTTCAAAACATGACCTAAATGATATTTTTATCGAGAATTAACTAAGGATACCCAAGTGCCTGAGAGTTATGAATAAAACATTATGTGTGTTATTCACCAATGTTCCACCACATTACATCAGTAAAAGTATGATGATGTTTTGCACTCGTGTGAAATCTTATTTGTAATTACATTTTTAGGCTTAACCTATATTCAGCCTACCCAAAAAGTCGACAAGGTAAAAAAAAATTACGAAACACGAGCACAAGCAGTCGGTTAATTGCATTAATAGTGTTTTTAGAGACCAATACTAAAATAACAGATATAATGCAATGATATTATGATCTCTCCCATGTAAATTGCAACATGCCATGACAACAATAATGGACATTTTTATAATTCATGTATGAGATCTACCAGTGTATTAAAAATGACCCTTAGTCGCAACATATTAGGAAATAAAAATCGAAAAACTAACTCACTTTTGAATAAAATATAAAGTAATTATTTTCTGATTATATCATCTTATGTTTTGGTAAGACCAACTTAACGCTGCCAAGTTTGGTCAAGATATTTTCCAAAAATTAAATATAATATTGCTAGTTAACATATACCAGAAGAATGGAGATACAAACTATTTACAGAAAAACCTGTCTAAGTTAAACACCTTTGAACCACTTAAGTGAGGTTTATTAAAATTGGGACACTAAAATTTTTTTCACTAATAGATGTTCTGCTTCTAGAGGTGTTCCACTTTACAGGTTTCACTATACCATAGTTAATCGTGTCATCTTCCTTCCAAGTCTTATATTTGAAATACAGAATGAGGTTTAGAATGCATTTCTAAATATTAGCAAGTTGGCAGTTCTTCTACTATGACTGAATATATGAATGCCTCAATTTTTGTCACATTTGCCTCTATTTTCACTCAAAGCTGCAGCAGAAAACTAGAAAACCTGTAGTTATTACGCAGAATTTGACATTTTCTCAGCAAAATTCTCTAGTTTGACTTACAAATTCCGTAACTTGTAAAAAAACTTGGAGGAGTGATGTATTCTAGAAAATTAGTAATCATCTGTAATCCCGAGACTTATATATTACACGAGATTAATCTTTCATTTGGATCAAAAGCAACCATAAATATGCATACACAATAGCCACAATAGAAAAATGATCTTAACCCATAAATCATGTTACTGCAGTTGTGATTTAAAATAAAAAATAGAGTACAAAAGAGAGAAACCAGCAAGAAATAAAGTAAATAGACATAAAGTCGATACTCTAAATTGTGTGGAAACGTCAACATTTTGGCCAATTCATTTAGATTTCAGAGAGAAATGGAAAGAAATAATCCTAAACATGCATCATTTTGGCGAGGTAAATGTTACATTTTAGCACAAAGCTAGTAATGGAATGCAAATACAGAGCTGGGTACCTTTATATCAAGATAATTAATTACAATGTAGTTTTCCCCCCAAGGTATCTCAAACAAAAGAGATGATAAGCAAGAATACAGTGCAGAGTATCAAATCCATCCTATGCTTAAAAAGTTTCTTCAGTCGAGCCTTTTCCACATGTTTTTTTTTAAATTTGAAAAAATAACAAAATATGTTTTGCAATTCTACATAATTTGAAGTCTAGACTAGATGACTATTTTTCTAATCTTTACAAAATCAATGATTTATGACCTTATTCTCAATTTTAAAATAATACTGCCATGACATTAACTCAGCGGGTTCCTTAGTTTCTCTGAGCACACATAGCATTGATTTTTTCTTCTTCCAATAGAAGTCTCATTAGTATAGTCTGACTTGAATTAGGCCAGGTATTGTCAACATAATACAGCTTTAAACATAGCCGTGCCTCAATTTCATTCCGAGACATGATCATTTTACTTAATTTCTCTCAAAAATGTGAATGAAGTCTGTGATTTTCTTGCATATCTATACAATTTTGAATGTTAACTTCATCCATGTTTACTTTATTTCTTGCTAATTCCACTCTTAAGTGCTCTATTTTCCATTTTAAAACATGACCATAGTGATATTTTCCTCGTAGAATCCTGACAGGACTGACAGATAGGTAAAGCTTTGTCAATCACATGGGAGGAAATAATATCCTTTAATTATTAGAGAACTTAGAGCTAAAATCTCTCGCTGATATTGTTTAAAAACAAATAACAGTGAAAAAGCATGGAATTACATGGAATAAAGCAAACAGGCATGAAATCCAACACTATGAATTATACAGAAATGCCAAGAACTTGACAAGTGCAAGAGAGAAACAGCATGAAATAAGCATGAAAGTGATTTTTAGATAGGCCTATGGGTCTACTATTAAACAGAAAAATGCCTATAGAGTATAATTAATAGAACAAAGAAAATGCATGTATCATCATTAAAACGTAGATGAGCATGTTTTGAGAAGTAAGAATATATAATCACAGGAAAATAAATATGGAGAAATATATTGATTTAGAAAAAGACATTGTGACAGATCATGGCATTATATAAGTTGCTAAATGCAACACTGTGATAAGTATATTAGAATGAAAAAAGGATGTTGAACTCGAATAATACAGTGTAGTAATCATTTCCCAGAATGAAAAAAAAACTATGTGATATAAATGAAAGAAGCTGTTTTCTACCCTGTATCTCTATTTTTGCCCTCTAACTAAGATAAATGATTTCAGTTTTTTCTATGTATGTATTATCTTTATAAACTCAAATGCACTTTGTGGCATTTTATGGAAGTTATGAATATAAAATCAATGTCAGATACTAAATGCAGACAGCGTAGTATCTTGAATATCTGCATACTTGGATTTGATAAATGGTAGATCAAAGAAATATTGCTAATTTAAGTATAGAGTATAGATGTGATGACAAACTCTGGTCAAGGGTAAGGCATTTCTTGAGCTAAATATTTACGGTCACCCTGTAGATTCAAGTTATATCAATTTTAAACTCTACACAATAACACATCAATTAATTTCTATATCTGTTCAATCAGAAAGTAGTGCAGATTTGCTCCTAGACTACAAATTATTATTCATTAGTCAGAAATGAGAAAAAGATTATTTTTTCTTCGGATTGAAAAATGAGAGCTGTTCACACCCGGTTGAACTGTAATAGGTTCATTAGTCAATCTTGCAATATATTCCAAATTATTATGACAGCTCTGAGATTCTGGTAGAAGATCTAGCAGGACTTGTTTTAAAAATCAATCTAGATGTGAAGAAAAATGTCATCTTAATGCCCTGTTCTTATTTCTGGTATTTATTCCCCAAATCTGAAGTAAATCTATGGCTGGTGTATGGTGGCCATAGCTTCCCAAAATCAAGAGAAATATGCAGCACATTATAGAAATCTGAAACTTAGAATTGCAATCCGAAACTTAGTATTGCAGTCTGAAACTTAGTATTGCAATCCAAAACTTAGCATTACATCAATCTAGAGCCTAATGCATCAAGACCATGTACCCTCTTATTCTCTCTTGTCTCTCTTGCTTATACCCATGCCCGGTGATCGTGAATATGGGACGGAGGGGGGAGCAGGCAATTTCTGCTAGGAAATTCAACAAATCTGGAAGATTTATTTTTTCAAGAAAAAGTTTACTATTGAATTGCTAAATGGATAGGCGCACGGTATGGTAGAATATGTTAGGTTTTCTGGGATTTTTTCTGAAACGATACGTATCTAAGGTATGAGATCTATTAAAAAAGGCGCAAGGCCATCAACAGGCACAAATCAACGTTTTTGCTATAAATCAAGCAACAATGGTCTGGACGACCTGTAATAAATACTTGTAAGTGATGTTATCATAACTAAATTAATGTCATTGCTGAATTTATAAAATAAGTTTCCATATGTGAAATAAAAAATAATCGAAAATAATGAATTTGGGACGGAGGGGGGAGGGGACGGAGGGGGGGAGCAATATGTATATAAGACACGATTAGAGATGTTTCGCGACTTTAAGTCCTTTTACTCCAAATGTCCCCATTTTTCAGTCTCCAGGGGTATATCATCCAGTTTCTTACTAAGTTAATGAGTTCATTTTTCGAATACAAGAATTCGTGTGAAGTTGTTTCACTTTATAGAATTATTACTCCCCCCTCCATCCCCTCCCCCCTCCGTCCTATTTTATTTATTTTCGATTATTTTTTATTTTACGTATGGAAACTTATTTTATAAATTCAGCAATGACATTAATTTAGTTATGATAACATCACTTACAAGTATTTATTACAGGTCGTGTAGTCAATTGTTGCTTGATTTATAGCAAAAACGTTGATTTGTGCCTGTTGATGGCCTTGCGCCTTTTTTAATAGATCTCATACCTTAGATGCGTATCGTTTCAGAAAAAATCCCAGAAAACCTAACATACCATGCACCTATCCATTTAGCAATTCAATAGTAAACTTTTTCTTGAAAAAATAAATCTTCCAGATTTGTTGAATTTCCTAGCAGAAATTGCCTGCTCCCCCCTCCGTCCCATATTCACGATCACCGGGCGTGATACCTGGGCAAGTGAATTATTTTCAGATTCTGATTTTTGGATTCAGCCAACTGATACAGGCGATTTAGTATATGATACTTAAGTTAACATTTGACATTTTACCAAATGCTGCTTTTTAAGATCTGCATGCAGAAGTCAGATCCGATTTGATTGTTAATTTAGAAACCTCAATTAGCTGTATCCCTAAAGACAGTGTAATGGTATGTTCTGTTAAATACAGACATGGGCTAAATATTACATAGTAGTCATGAGTAAGAATAAAAATTGAACAAAAAGTAGTGGCCTTTGAGTGAAATAAAATAACAAGGCATTATTCAATTATATGAAAACGCAAGAAAATGTGAAATATTTGAGAAAAATGGGGTGGAATGGCTTGAAATCGAGTGTCATTTTAGTTACAGGAAATGAATGTCAGTTTATTTACAGGATATTTTAAAGATGTGACACATGCATTAGTGAAATCACCATTGTATATTCTCAAATATTATTTTATGTCATTTTTGCATTGTATTAATGAAAAACAATACATTCAACCAGATGGAAATAGATCATATTTTGTCTTTTTTTGTGGCCATTATATATAGAGAGGACAACTAGCTATTCATAACATGAAAATCAAAAAACAAATACAAGAAAATGTGTCGAACTAAAGACGTGTGTTCATCTGAGAAAGAGAAAAGCATTAGGAGTTAAGGTATGAGAAAGAGGTTGGGTAAAGAGAGAAGCAGTCTTGCCTCAAGACCCTAGAACCCCCCTTTATCACCAACTAATTAGATAATAAAACGGAGGGGTCCAAGGTCTTCAAGCAAGACTAAGAGAGAGAGAAAGTTAAAGATGATTAAGAGGAAGAGAGAGGGGAAAGAGTTTAAATGTCATTAAAGATATTGGTTATTTCAGTTTTGAATTATTTCTAGATGCTACCCTTTCACTTTACAGGGTGTCTCATGAGTACATTCACCACTGTTTTTGGCACATTATGTATCTCAAGATATTTTCATATTCTGACACAGCTGTCAACATGCACTTAAAAAAGCATGACAAATTTAAATAGCAAGAGAAATAACTTGGGGTGTACAATTCAAAATAATTATTGTTATTATCACTATGGTGATAATATATAGAATTATGTAATACTATGTGATAATTTAGTTCATCATTATCATTATTATCATTATTAACACTGCAATCCAGTGCATCTCTGACAGGGTTATTGAAATAACAATAGTTTTCTGCAAAATATTCATTACATTATATTTCATTTTTGTATGAGGAATTTTACTTTTAAAATTCTGGCATAAATGAGTATGTTTTATAAAATATATATTTCTATGTAAAAAACAGCGAAAATCATGGTTTATATTACATATAAGTACCTCATAGACCAATAAAAAGCAGTTTCAGTTAGATGAGTATGGGGGGGGGTAATATATTATCATCTCCCTGACTTGCTCAACTTCATCTTAACTTACTACAGTAAAACCTGTCTTATCCGAACGCCATTGGGACCGGATAAAAGCGTTCAGATTAGGAGGTGTTTGAGGTTTTTGCATCCGCAATAATCCGGATTCTGAAGAAATGTGAACACATTCTCGGTAAATATTTATAGTTCTTTTGACCACATAGCTTTATGACATTCCAGAATTTTGAAAATTTAATTCAAATGAATATAATCATGCTGGAATGCCTCATTATGAATGAGACCATTCAAGATTATTTCCCCAAGTTTTGATATCATGACAAAACTTGAACAATTTTGTATAAAACATCAGAAATTTTATGAAAAGTGTTCAGATTAGACAGGTAAATTTTTCAAATATGACTGTTCACTGTTCAAATTGGGAGGTGTTCACATTTCAAGGTTTTTTTAACATGGGAGTCAATGGGAGGAAAAATGGGACCGAAAAAAAGTGTTCAGATTGGGAGGTGTTCGGATTAGCCAGGTGTTCAGATATACAGGTTCTACTGTATTTGCTTAACGAAAGACCATATTTGACAAGGGTACCAATATTCCTATCTGTAATAAGGTTGAATAAAAAAAGGCACAGTCTAAATCATAAGATAGCTAAGAATTGAGCCTACATTTCATAATAAAACACATTCTACATGAAAAGTTATATTACTACTTATTATTTATCTTATATTCATCAATGAAAATTTGCTGACTCAGCAAATATGTTTCGGGACAGCATGTACAAAAATCCCTTTAATACTTGCAATTTTGATATCAACTTTTTTATATCAACATGATTTTCAATATTTCTACGAATTAATGCATTAATTTTTCACACTTGCATCATTACATCTTTCAAATGACGATATAAATGAGTAATTTATCAGCTTAATATTCCATGCATAGCATTGGTATAAACTACATCAAAGTACATGTGAGTCAGAGAGTTCTTTGCATTCAAAGAGCAGAACCAGCTTATTCTCAAAGGACACACGGCATAGAGGGACTTCTCTGTATAAAACACAGCATTGTGTCACAAAAAATGAAATTAATTAAATTGAATGTTTTTTTAACAATATGTATCAGATATAGTCTTTATAATACCAGAGTTGGGTGTTTAAAGTGACAATTTCAAATTACAAGTAATTACAAACTTCTTTTCACAACCTTTATTTTAACTTCATAAGACGTTTGGATCATCATTATCATCATCATTTAAAATAAAGGTTGTGAAAAGAAGGAAATAGTTTAGTGATTTGATAATCCAACCTGAAGAACATGTTTAAGAAGTCTAGTACAGTAAACATGTCTACACAAAAACCTTTAATCTGAACTCCTCTACATCATGTGAACACTTTATTCCAGTTTCATTCTACATGTTAAACAATTTTAAAATTTGAACTGCCAGTCAGAACACCTATGGGACTCTGAACAGTTTAGTCAGTCCCAGATGCATTCAGATTAGACAGGTCCCCCTACTTGCTGCATCTCCCTTGAGCCCCCCCCCCCCCATGTTAAACAGGGGCAATGGGTCTGAATCACATGTTTGATCCCCTACATAATCAAGTCTAAAATGTGACCTTTGAAGCCAACATCCTAAATCCAAAAATGAGAAAGACCATTGAAATTTAAAAAAGCCATGGCAAAGATAAGACCAGAGAGAGAGATGATGTCTTTATTTAGAGAAATTAGCATACAATTGCTAGGCAACAGAAGTCCAACATAATTATGTGTAAATGTAAAGGTTAACACATCGTCCTTCTAATAACAAAATACCAAAGGACCTGGACTCTCTTCTTTGATCAGCATTGTAAATATTTAATAATATTTTTCTAGCAAGTTCAAATTTTCTCCATTCAAGGATGAGACACTTATCAAGGTACATTGATTTGAAGGTTCTGATTATGAGGCACTTATTTAAGTAGACTGATTTGAAGGTACTGATTTTACCCTTATAAGAAAGACTGTTTTCGAAGGTACTGATTTTGATGAACTTATTTAGGTAGTCTGTTTTAAGGGTACTGATTTTGATGCACTAAATAAGGTAGACTGATTTAAAGGTACTGGTTTTGAAGCACTTATTAAAGTAGACTGATTTGAAGGTTCTGATTTTGATGCACTAAATAAGGTAGACTGAATTGAAGGTACTGATTTTGATGCACTTAATAAGGTAGACTGATTTGAAGGTACTGATTTTGTTGCACTTATTAAGGTAAACTGCTTTGAAGGTTCTGATTTTGATGCACCTAATAAGGTAGACAGATTCCGAGGTACTGATTTTGAAGCTCTTATCAAGGGAGACTGATTTGAAGGTACTGATTTTGATGCACTTATTTAAGTAAGCTGATTTGAAGGTATTGATTTTGAAGCACTTATTAAGGTAAACAGCATTGAAGGTACCAATTTTGATGCACTTATAAGGAATACTGATATGAAGGTACCAATTTTGATGCACTTAATAAGGTAGACTGATTATGAGGTTTTAATGATGACACATTCATTACACTGTACCGGAAGATTCTGATGATGCTAAACTACTTAGGGAAAATGAAAATGCTCTTAATATGACCAAGAAATGCAAATGAGCCTGTTCAAGATGGATCAAGTGTTTTACCTAATGATATAGGAAGCCATCAAACAATGTCATTGTCTGCATACATACATTCTTATACTCATTACATCCGCCTATTTTCAAACTACAGTACAACCTGTATATATGAACACCTCTAGAATTCAAACCCCTCTCAATGTGAATGCCTTTTTCAGTCCTGATTTTTTTATCTGTCATATGTCTATGTTCAAAAATTTGAAATGTGAACATCTGCCAATCCGAACACTTTTGGCTTGTCCCCGTGGCATTTAGATTAGACAGGTTTTATATGTGTTCGCTTCCAAAGTCGTTCATACAGGATATTCAGTCAGAGTATTTCTGATCAGGTTTCCCCAACCCTGAGGCAAAGAGGCAAGTTGAGAGGCAAAGAGGCAAGTTGTAATTCATACAGTCTGAATATGGCAAAATGATGTATGTAATATGATGCTGACAAGATCGTATTAACCCAAAATGTCATTCTTGGTCCAAGGGTATTTCAAGGCTTTCCATATATAGCTGCTATTACAGTGAATCCCGATCTTGAAGGATGCAAAAGTGTAAATGGTCTTTCATGGGTGTTTTAACATGAAATAAATGCCAAGTCGAGACATAACATTCTGTGCTTTAATTCCGATTATGCTGCTGGATTGTGATTGACCAATTTTGATTAAGTTAGGCTTGATCAAAGGATTAACTGTTATTCAAAGAGTGAAGATGAAGCTCTCTTGCTAATGAAAGACCAGACAGATGAACAGAAGGATGGACAGACAGACAAGTACATAATTGAGGTGGGGAATGATTCAGTATAATAAGCTTTGATCAGAAAAAATAAAGTATACATTTTTAAAAGAACATTTAGTATAACGGGTTCAGAATTTTGGGAGAACAGTCCATTCTCTAGCCATTCTAGCTACTGATCTGTAGTCTCTCAAAAGAACCAACCAATCAATCGACACTAGCGATAATACGTGCACATCCTCAAGCAACTCAGGTAAAATATTTCAGAAAGTCCAATTTAAGAATCTCCAATATATTACAAGGACTCCTTCCAGTGTCTAAAAATGATAATCACATGAGATCCGCAACACAGAGCTTCACTATGAAAAGTACCAAAAAGCATTGAGAAAATACCAAAACGGTAAGAACAGATCTGGATATTTTTATGTTGGCTATAGGATTAATGGTCAGACAGAATAGAAAGGTCCTAATTAATTCAATTCAGCATGTAGATGTATCTTCCATTAGTCTAATAGAATAAATCCTAAATGCTTCACTAATGAAATTAGGCATTTTTCTATGGTTCTATGTAATGAAATTAACTGGAATAATTAGTGATAACATTACCTCCGCATGCTCAAATGAATGGAATAATTTTCTAGGTTAAAATACAAGATTGTAAATTTCACCCCGGAATAGCCTGACAATGGTAAAGTCAGATACCGTTGTCAGTTGTCATAAATGGCGGACATAACCGTCGCTCTTTCTCTTACTTTCTCATAATTTGTTCAATTTATGTGGCAGTGTTTTTATGGTATATTGTGGTATTATCATCTATTTTTTGTTAATCTAGAACACTGAGGAAGCAATCTCTTCGAACAAAAATCTTGACAAAATTTTTATTACAGTTAAATTTTTCCTTTTTCTAATTTTTTTAGATTATACAATCAAATGTAGAAGTTATTGAAGATTTAAGATGTACAGACAGGCTAATTCATTAGCATTGAAAAAGAGGATATAGACTGAAGAGAGCAATAATTTTCATAACTCTTACATTTTTAGAAACTTCTCAACTTGACTGTACCCCTTTCAACTTCCCCTTCAAATCCCTTTCAACTTCCTTTGATTAAATCATTCAAACTATGCTCTTCAAAAAATATGAGTATCTGATCCTAATCTATTACAAAAATGATAATAATTACAATGATTGAAATATACATAATTAAAACAAGGATGAACACTGAAAGGATAATACGTTAATAATTGAACCCTGCACAGACAGGTAACTTCAGTTTCCCGACCCCAAATGACGTCAAATGTATATAACCATTGTATCAAGGAGAAAAGCAAGTGATTGCAAGGAGACCATTTTTCTTGACGAGACAATCTAACGAAGGCTTACTATTTATTAGTTAGTTGCTATAGTAACACACGCTAATCCTGGTAGAAAGCTATCACATCAGATTACTGTTTTTTAAAAGATAAACGTCAAAGGAAGAAATACCTGATGCTTCTAATCAGCAAGATTACAACTACATCCTAACATGTTTAACAATAACTATTTTTCAAATGGTATACCTTTTTACTTTTTTTATATAATACTTTTTGAGGGTAAGGATTTCTCTACAGTTTTATATGAAAAAATGATTAAAATTTGACAAAATTATTATGATTAAGTCATAGAGGTACTGTCATCTAGCAAACAAAACAATAGAATATCAGAAACTACAGAAACCATAAAAGAGTTGATACTTTTACATGGAAATTTTTCAAAATTCAAGATTTTGCAAATCTGTATGTGATCTGTGAAAATGAAAAACTGGGAGCAATATCAATTATGCACACAAGTTAATTAATGACACATGATTTATATATGACACCAGTATATTATATACCACATCAGAATATTATATAAGATACAAGTAAATGAAACGACATAATCATTTAGTCATTAGTCATTATACATGACCCATAATTCTATGTATGACACCATCAAGGGTAACCCACGGCTCAACAAATATTTTACAAAAACAAATATTCATACATATTTTCAAAAGAAATCAATGGTCTAATATAGTATTTTATCCCAATTGGCTGGCAATTAATTTGCTTCTTAGTCTATCTCTTGTTTATCTCTTGTTTTTCTATCCCAGCCATGCCCTTGCCACCTGTGGTACTAATTATACATATGGAAGTATTATGAGAGACATCATCCTAACAATCAAGATTGCACACCTGTATACATGTACACCTGTAGAGATCTCCCAAGAACATACTAATTAGTACTACAGTAAAACTTCTCTTACAGGCCAAAATTGTTCCTTCTACATAGGTGTTTCATACTGAGAGGGTTCACTAGCAAGTCTATAGAAAAACCTTTGAAAACTGTTCCATATAGAGAGGTATTCCTTACAGAGGGTTCATTTACATGTAAGTCAATGGGATTTGTTTTTGAAAACTGTTCAATGTAAAGAGGTGTTTTTTACCTAGAGGTGATCTATGGACAGAAAGGTTCCTTACATAGCAGAAGTGTTCAATCAGACAGGTTTGACTACTTTATAATTATAATTAATAGTGTCACAGCGATGATTCAGTTCCCTAGAATCTTCTTTTGACCACATGCTGAGGTGCTAACAGTCAATACTCAACAGCAATAATGATAAAAATAATAAATCCTGCTCTACCTACACATACAGTTCCACCTACACATACTAAAGACAAGACACATGACGGTGATCTCCGCAGCATCAGAGCAACCAGCCACTGCACTCTGTTTGAAACCTGGACATTTCATACCACCCTGTTAAAAATCTATTTGCACATTGCTAAAAACTGGTAAAAATGGGTATATAGATATTTTGTCCAAACCAGGTAATATTTGGATCAAGCATTGAGTTGAGCACTGGGAGGTGTGGTGACATTATTTTTGACAAGCTGTACATGCCTATTCAATTTCTTACTAATTCTACTGCATAATCTCTCTCAGTTAGAAATAAGACTACAATAAAATGTTCACAATATTACTGTATCCAAATCTTATGAGAGTAAATACATATGCTGAAGTAGAATATACCTGTAATATGTATTTCTCAGACTACTACATTTCTGCGAAACAATTCTACATGCAACAACTTTTCTTAGAAACACCTGCTACCATAAATATGATACACTAATGGAGTTGAAAAAATGCATAGTATAAGACAATCAAATCAATTGAAAGACTGTGCAGTTTCTTCTATAGTAAGAAAAACTTCTGAAATGGTATAATCAAACAGTTTTGCATTAAATCTCTATAACCTCTCTAAATATATATATTCTCAGATACCCCTCAAGAGATAATGAAAAAATACATAAGAGCATGATGTAAGACTTATTTTGAAAAGTCTTAATTTTAGATAAATATTTGATACTAAGGAGCCTACTGACAAGAATATAATGATCAGGATGTTGGCTGAAACAATCATATTCTGAGAATAATCATGTGTCAAAGAAATCTGATTCTTGCCACAATATCATCAGCTGGTGACTTTCACCATTCATAAGAAAAATAATTACAATTCTCTATATAAATTTACAAAGCAATAAGCCATGGATAACACACATGATAGTCTATGAATATAATACTGGAACAAGACTAATGAAAAAGTAATCTTATACCTGATTTTCAACGATATTCATGTACATATATATAGTAACCATACGAGAAATTCTAACGAGCTGGTTCAGATTCTCTCTGTTGCCATAGCAACTTATTAAACAGATGACAGTCCCACATGGTTCATCTTTGGCAATATCTTACTTAGAATCACACCTGAGCCTCAGGTAAGTTTTGTGAAATAAAAATATTTCTATTCTGATTAAATCCATCTAACCCTTATTAGAGGGACTACTCTCTTCAATAGATAACAGAGGCTATATGGATGCCATAATAAAAAATAATGAAAATAATTAAAATATTTTTTATTTCTATCATTTATCAAGTTGATATAAATGATTGTGAATCTTATACATCAATATTATTATTGACCTCACAAGCATATGATTAAATACATCTACTACAAACAAGAAAAAAACACCTAGTTGAAATTTAAGAAAATTGTAGACCAACAATGGTATCAAAACTGAAGACCAACAGTAGTGACAATGCTGACATTCTCCCTGAGGACCAACAATGGTGCCAAAGCTGACACTTTCCTTAGAGACCAATAATGGTACCAGTCAAAGCTGACATTTTCCCAGGAGACCAACAAAGGTGGAAAAGCCGTCACTCTTCTTCGAGACCTACAATGGTATCGAAGCTGAAATTCTACCTGGAGACCAACAATGGTGTCAATGGTGACTTAATCCCTGAAGTGAAATTATCCCCATTTTTTTTAATCAGGTTGAATAATAACAGGAAGAAATGCATAACCTCGGAACAAGAACCCATAATAAATAAATAGCGATAATATCATACTTAACACATTTTCCACCATGATGAATAAGAAATTGGATCAACTACCTATACCTAGAGAAAATCATCATAATTATTATGCCCTATCATCATATCAACTTACCTTTAATTTTGATTGCAGGTACATGCCTGTTATTTCCATATGGCACTATTTATATGTAGACTATTGTTACTTTTACGTAATTTCTTATATATAGTATATTTTTACACAATTTCCAACCAATAATCTTATCAATTTTAAAGATCCATCTCGCCTATTTCATAAATGATATAACAATGATTTGATTGTATTTTCTTGAATATGTAAAATGAAAATAAATTGATGAATCTTTTCAATAAACAGAAGACAGTTTATGATAAATGATCAATACTACAGGATATTTGCATATTTACACCATAACAAGATGTGTGATCATCAGACCATGTCTACTTGTAATAAAAAAAAATAGGAAAACCTATAAAAAAAAGTCAGTCAATGTATTATACTGACCCTTGACCATGAAATTGTAATTTAAACCAACTTTTTATTGTTCAAGCTATATTTTATATACCTAACTGATATCTCTGATTTGTTGAAACAGAGTGCATATATGAGGCCATGACCTAGTCTCATTAGGCTCCAATTAATCTGCACTTCAATTTGAATATATCTTAAATACAGAAAATGCTTTCGGAATATAAATGGGGAAAAAGAGGAAATTCCAAGAAATATTTCTTCAAAACCATAAGGGTGAATACTATAGGTGTCGGAGGGAGGTTAAAAGTGGAAAAAATGATAGAAGTCGCTTTTACTTCACAAAATCCTGCAATTGTTGACCTTTTGAGTGATCAAATTATTCTAACTTCACTCATACAATATTTACAAATCTGTAAAATAAATAAATAAACAATTGAACTGGTTATACAATAAAAATTTCACTTTTACATGATGTTAAGTCAATAGTATGATTAATGCCAATTAATTAATTTTGTCAACTAACAACACAATGTCAAATCTGCATAATAAAATTTCAGATAAATCAAGGGTAAAAATACATATATACATAATCTTACTATAATTACAAACACATCAATATTTCCAGTCTTTTCTATCCCATCATTAAGACAATTGATTTACCAATAAATATTATGCAAAAGCTGAAAATTATTTTATGCTTGGAAGCCAGCTTTAATCTTTGGGTTATCTTCAAATAGATTGTCATTCAATGAACCATGAAATTATGCTCAAGACCAAGGCTTTCTAACTACTATCCTGGAATTGTCTTCAAATTCAATATACTCATGGGATTTAGCTGTATTTTAACTGCTCCAAATTCAAAATCACAAATTCTGAAGATAATAGGGAGGTCTCAATGCAAACAAATAAATAAATAAAAATACAAGATTATTTTCCTGTCAGATTTTAAGTAAATTTTATGATGTGTTTAATAGTATCTTTAGTAGTATCTGGATTCTCTCTGAATAAGGAGTTTTCATAGAACTTGCATCTGTTTTGGGACTCCATAAATTTTTATTTGTCTAATTCAAGGTCTGCCGTAATACTCACTAAATCCACCCCCGGGGCAAAAAATCTTCAGTTTCTCAGATTAAGCTTTGTCAAATGCCTTTACACCTCAAAGCATAAAAGGAAACTCCTGCCCAGAATATTAAGGACACCCAAGAACATTAAGGAAATACCAGAGTATTAAGGAAACCCAAGAGTATTATGGAAACCCAAGAGTATTATGGAAACCCAAGAGTATTATGGAAGCCCAAGAGTATTAACGATATAACAGAGTATGAACCTATGAAAGTATTAAGGAACTTCACCAAAGATACTTGAGCATTATGGTTATAACATAATAGGCTTGCATCAAGTCCCTGGGTTTCTCCTGTCTATTAACATGCTTAATTTTTGTTGTTGAGACAATACTCCATGTCTTTATCAACACTTTTAAGTAGCTGATAATAATTTCATATTTAAACTCCAATAAAAGCTATATATTAGAAAAATAAGGTCTTATTACAATTAAAATTATAAATCAACTGTTTTAGTCAGAGTGGGTATGGATAATGGGGACATTCAGGGTTAGTAAGGAGAACCAAGATACCTTATGCTTGACTGAGTTCATGGTTGATTTATAATATGTAGATGATTAAATTCACTTACCCCGGGCAAAGTTTTCTGTTCGTGAAGGGATTGTTGAGCTTTTATCGCACTGTCTCGATTACAGTAGGTTAAAAAGGCGCAGCCTGAAATGGTGAAAAACATAAAACATCGACATTACTACACTGTACTGTACATGGACCACAATCATCAAATCACTCTACTGACGGAATACAGAAATAAATTAATCAGACGATTTAACATGCACAAAGTCCTAAACACAATGTTGGCTGATTATTTATGGGAGGACTTCAGTTCCATCGGGAGTTCTCGAAGCAGGAAATGAAAATTCACCACCAATATGGAACAATTACTTCAGTCTCAAGTCGAAGTAAACTGTATATATATACACATAAAACCGTGCTAAAAATTTGAAATCCTTTCTCAAAAATCAGACTTCTAGGCATTTTTATACAATACTGTGAAATATTAATTTTATGACTTTTTATTTTATTTCTAGCTCATTCCAACTTTAGGTACTCTTAAACAATTTTTACGTTTTAAAACATATCCATCAAAGCTATGTATTGCAATGATTGAAAAGATGGTTGAATTTTACTAAAATGGAATTAAAACTGCTAACTCAACATTTTACATAAAAACAGTTTGTAAATTGAATATGAAATAAACCAATGAATAAATAAATTATAGTACAAAACTAGCATAAAATAATAGCATTATTATGTGAACAATACATGCAATAATTCTGCCAACCTTTATGCATTCCAGTAAACCTATCCTTAAGAACGGTCAACTCGTATATCTGGCCATACTCTTCAAAAAGAGGTCTTAAGTCCTTTTCTTCTAAATTCCTAGGGATTTGTCCAACAAAGAGTTTGATAGCATCTTGGTCTTTCATAGGGATAGTTTGTGAAAATCCATTGTGGTCCAAACCATTCTGTAGGGTTGCGATCATTTTTGAACAGGTTGCTTTTCTAAAAAATTCCTGCCTGTTCCCTTCTGTGCCGTATTACTACCCACAAGCCTTGTCACAAGAGTCAATGCAATCCCAGAATACACTGAGTACCAGAAAACTCATTTGACATCATTTGTAGCCATTGATTAGTAGAGCCAATATATGCCTACGTATATAATTAACACATTCAGAAGCTGGCATAAACAGATAGAAGGTGCCCTATTGATTTCTGGAGATTCCAAGACTCCAGAGGCAAATTAACTTTTTATTAGAAGCATGCAATAAAAGATGGGGTACTTGCATTGACAGTGTTCTTGCATGGTTTGTAAAATCTTGAACAGCTATGTAATACCTGAACGTTCTTTTCTTAAGATATGATGTCCAAATAAAGTTAATATATTTTTCTCAATGACAATGTACATTATTCAAAATAGGCTTGGACAGTCATAGTATGCAACTACGATGTTTTTCTAAATATGGCTCTCAGACTAATAAAATTGATAAATTAGTTTCTTCATTGCAAACACACATAATTATATTCTGTATTTTAAAATGATATGATTTGGTCACGTTTTATGCTTGACTACAGGATTTAATCAAACTTAACATTAATTAAAATAACAGTTTCTTAAAGGGTGACGCATATCGTTTAGCAAATCGAACGCTCGTTTCTGGTGTTGCTCACCGTTTAGTATAAAAGGCCCGATCCCGGAATAATACTCAAGGGTTCACAGGCTCGAGGTCGTTGTGTCAACACCTCTAACTGTTATATAGCATAAGTATATTATAGATCGTCACACATTTATAAAAGGGTGATTTTTATTTTGACAAATCAATTCCACATTTATGGGTGAAGTTTCAGGATCTTCTATTTGTGTATAATAAGGAAAAATTGGCATCTAAATTTCCCCATAACGTAATAGCACACAGCTTGGCATATGCAATATCCTACAAATGAAACAAAGCAAGGCAAACCGGTTTCTAATACAAGAATTTATATTGGCTGTTGTACATGTATTATTTGAACGCAATCACTCTTTGGATAACGTTTTCAAAATCATTATAAACGGATTACTTTATCTCAAAGACAATTTCAATAAACTGGATTTTACAGAACTCCCCTTATTTCTTAAAAATGGACTGATCCAGTTGATTCGCCTGGAGCCGCCATATTGTTTTTATACGGGATGCTAATCGGAACCCTTTAACATAATTTTAACGATATAGTTCAATTCTGCCATCTATATTAACAGTCAAGCACATATACAATTTTATTAGTTTCCACAGCCTTCAATAGATAATCCAACAAAAAATCAAATGTAAATCGAATCATTGGATTTCAATATCCTAGATGCGAGTAGAAATAATCTTGATTTACGTCATTACAAATTCACATTTCAGTTAATCTGATGTCATATTTGGAATCTACTTGTAAAATTACATCTAGAAATGTGGATTTGAAAAGAGTTTATCAACTTTGAAAATTTAATTTTCTTTGAAAATGTGACTTCTAGGTCGGGGAGATTCCCCATAGACCCCATGTTGTAAAACCACAAAAAGTGAAATATCTTTTCTTGTGTTGGGCAGATAATATTTTCTTTTACTGGACATGTTCTAATTTGTATAACTATCACATTCATACGGGTAATATAAAAAGTGAACCACTAAAACTGATGAATATTCAAGTTTAAGGGAATTTTGTAATACCCTGCAATGTTATTTCCCCCGAATCAGCCACCTGGTGGCGAAACTGGTAACTACCTACTCGCATCTGAGTAATTGAATGCCCATGAATTCACATTGTGGAACATCTCCCTCAGCACTTCATAAGAGACTTATTTTGTTCACATTGCAATACCTGCCCACTTCATTAATCGTTCGTAAGTCTATGCAGGAACCACATGTAGAATTTTATGACTAATATGCCATGACGTTATGTCAAAATGTACCATGGGGACCACAATTTTCTTGATTTTTGCTCCAGGAGAAGCTCCCACCCAGGCCAAAAATCTTTTCAAACTCATGCAGTGATGCACCATTCTCAGCACTCTTTGCATGTTTTTTAGACAAAACTGTCAAAATGCTCCCCTTGATTCTGGAAAAGTACACCACCCCCCCCCCCCCCCCTTTGGTAAAAGCTGTCTATGGGCGAGGCATTAGACTATTGGAAAGATAAAAAGTAGACTTATCAAAAGGATAGGGGACTATAATTATTGTAAGCGGTATTAAGTATTAAAACAAAAGGTGCTTCCAGACAAAAAGTACCTTGTCAGTATGTTTTCTTACCTATTACTTTCACAGCCATTTTTGTTGGTTCAGCAGCTACTCACTTTTAATTGGGAGAGGCTATTACTGTCATTCAGGTGATAAAGGATATTATTGACCCATAATAAATTTACAGAATTATTCAAAATATCAAGAATAGGGCAGTATATGATACTCACTACTGTAAATAAAAATATTTACAGATTAGGAATTTGTAATACGTTTGTTATGTCCTCAAAATGGATAAAATAATATATTAGTTTCCAGACATGTAACGTACCACCCCTCTAAAATAAACCTGCTCAAAGACGTCAATGTAACATGTGGAAAGAGTTGACAACAAGAAGAAGAGTGACAGTCCAAAACAAAACATTCTACATTTGACACTATTCTTATGCTAATATATATAACAAACAATCCAATTATCGTCTGCTTCATTATAAGGTAAGCCACTCCCATTCAAAAATTTATATTTGACCGCAAGTAGACGTTGACAGAAAGCAGCTAGAGACGGCAAGCTTTAGACAAGAAAAAAATTTCGAGCTAAAAACTTTTAAATTGAATTTGTCTTTCCTGCTTGAAACTGATACAATTTTCAACACATAGTTATTCCTATTCACCCTGAGTAATGCCTGGGGTAAGTAAACATGTTTGGCTATACTTCTTTCATGCTCAAAGTAGTAAATGTACTTTCATGCATGACTGATTTTGCATTCCATGTATCCCATTATTTATATTGATCAACATAACATCATTCATAACATAACATTATTGTATTTGATAATGATTGAATTGACTGTAGTATTTATCATTTATTGGGATCTGTTGCAATGGTGGATATGCACTGGCGGTTCTAGAAGCTAACGAGGGACCCACATTTCAAATTTGAAAAAACAATGTGTGGAAATTTTTTTTGGGCCCTTTATTCAAAAATTGGGCCCACGTTTTGAATATGTTAGGCCAATTTTTCGATTATTTGGCCTAAAAAGACCCAATAAGGCCAAGTAATGCCCAAAAAGGCCCACTAATTGAGGCCCTACAACATTTTTGCGCCTAACATTTATTTTGGGCTCAAAATTTTGTCTGGGCCCCATGCCCCCCCTCTCCCTAGATCAGCCAGTGATATGGGCTTCCAAAAAATTGATGCCAAAATTTGCCCCTTCCCACATAAACTGGGCAACAGAAGAACTAATACAAAGTGCTATTATTTTTATTTATTTTAGGTGCAGTGGTACTTACAGAAAATGACAAAACAGGAAGTGACAAAATATGTGGCATTTTTAGACATTTTTTTGAACAAAGATAACAGAGTTCTGTTTCAACCCCCAGTCAATTGAAGTAGTTCCACAGGGGCGGATCTGGGAACCAACAAGGGGGGGGGCCCAAACTTGTGGTCTGAGAAAAAAACGTCCGCGCTTGCACGGAAAAAAATTTTGGGCCCCAAAAACCCAAAAGTGGGCCCAAATTTTGAAATTTTGAGGCCCATTTTCTTCAAAATTTGGCCTAAAATTAAAAAACAAGGCCTTAGAAGGCCAATTTAAGACCTAAAAGGCCTACTTTTTGGGGCCTCAGAGCCTTTTTTGGCTCAAAATTTTTTTTGGGCACAATTTTTTTTTTCTGGGCCCACCCAAGGGGGGGGCCCGGGCCCCTGGGCCCCCCCCCCTAGATCCGCCAGTGTTCCACATATCATTTACAGGACCAGGATCGTATATTTCAGATAGTTATGTATAATGTGCAGTAAAGCTGTGACCTTTTGTAATTTAGGGAGTTTCAGCCATGTTAATTTTTCCGAAAATAACATGGCGGAGAAGCATCAAAATATAAGAGGGCACAGCTATGATAGCTAAACTACAAAACAAACCAAAATATACAAAAGTTAGGACATGTATAAATGTTTCTATTTTTACATATACTGCTTCAATATGGTCCTTTGATTGCTTATTTTTTAAATTCAAAGTAGTTACTAACAATTAAAATTTCACTGTAATATATTGCTCTAAATGATACAATCTTTGAAAATTTGATATAGCGATCTATTTTCCTTTTTATGATCGCCATTTTTGTTTCAGACAATTTTCTAAAATTTCAAAGATTATATTATTTAGAGCAATATATTGAGCACATTTTCTGAAAAATTCAAAAGATTCTGTTCAGGGACCTTTCCTATGCACCTACTTTTAGATATTTTTCAGTGACCTTTTCAGAAGGCTGAAAAAGTGATTTCATCATGTTTAGGGTCATTCTTTCTGACCATGGCCATTGCGATCCTGGTCATGTAAATGATATGTGGAACTAGTTTAAGGTGCCATGGAAGTTAACAGTGAATGACAAAAATAAAAAATGACAAAACCATGCTGGATTTTGAAATATTTTTGAACCAAGATAACAGAGTTCTGTTTGGACCTCCAGTCAGTTTAACCAAGGGAAAAACCAATACCCGGTGATTTCAGCGGGAAGTGGCGTTTCGTTCAGTGGATGAGCTGCGCGCGCACGCATAAATGTGATTATCCAATATTATTTAGGGGAGGGCTATTTGAACTAGTTTTTGGTCTCAGGCGCGACCCAGGGCTGTTGTCTTAAGGACATTTCATTGAAAATGAGCCATTCGGCTGATAATTGGTAAGAGTTTGCGATCTTATAATGTATAACTGATACTCAGACACATATTTTGACACGATTCTGTTGGAAATAAGCTTTGAACCGAGAGATATTCACGAATGATATGCACATTTTTGATTGTGCCATTGCTTTTCCATTGCACAATCCATGTATTGATAGAAGTAACATTAATAATGCAGATTGTTTTACCTTCAATACATGGCAGACACTACATATCGGTCTATTAAATACCAGTTTGTGCCTTAAATAGTTTCATATTTCCATCCACGGCCTGGAGCCTGGGTGTGGTTGTCTCTTATTTGTCAGGCTTATTTTTATGCTTGTGAATTTGTGGGGCTGGTAGGGCCACCAATCCCCTGGCCCCGTCCATACTTTATTCTACTTCCCACCTTTACTCGAGTCTCCATAGCCAATTACCGGAGTTCCAGAGGGCTTGGAAGAAGATAACTGTGCCACCAGGTACCTCTGGGGGTCAAGATTGGATTAGACATTTGAAGTAAGACTGATCTATGACTGTTGCACGAACCCCCAACCCCCGGGCCCCAACCTAGCATACTTCCGGGCATACCTCACTTACGAATCAGCAAGGGGGTAATATAAAGGTCGGGGGTAAAGTAAGTATCATCTGAGACTAACATAAAAGGGGGCGTTGCAGAATTTAACATGATGCAAACTCGACATTATAACTCATACTGTAACATTTTCACCTCGCTGAAAAACAATAGGAATTATTTTTCTTGCCAATCAATCATGAATCACAATCAAAATTTCAGAATGATCAATCAGGGCGGCAATGGTCCAAATCAAGTTATAACATTATACAGGATGTCCCAAAAAAAGGAAACCAGCAATAGATTGCTTATTTCTCAAATATGAATAATGATATGAAAATTTCACAGCTACCATCTGATAGATTATGATGTCCTCTTTCTTATGATACCAAAGTTGTCTATTTTCCTTCACGGATGACTGAGCTATAAGGGATTTAAGTGACCATGTCAGAAATGAGTTTGTACCACTTTCAGCCAAGTCAATTTCACCATCATAACAAAGTGATAAGTAACAACAAACATAAGGATATCACTCTTTTACTCATTTATTCCAATTAAAATTACACATATCATATTTAACACCCCTTTTAAATCCCAATGTCCATTTAAAGTTGTTTTAACCCCAGTGTCCTTCAACATGACCCCCATTCCTTTCAATGCAAATGTCTCCCCATGATCTCCTAGCATGTACTGCATCCCCGATGATGTCTCTCTGTCCCCTTAAATCCTTCACTGCTGCGACAATCCTGGCCCTTAGATCATCAACGTCTCTTGGTGGTGTTGTGAAGACTTTACCCTTAAGATAACCCCAAAGGAAGAAGTCGCAGGGTGTCAGGTCTGGGGATCTTGGTGGCCACTCAATCTCGTGGTTCAAGGCAATCACTCTTCTGTTGAACAGCGCCCTTAATCTGTCCCAAACAATAATCCGACGATGAGGAGGAGCACTACGAATACTCTTTGATCTTGGGTCAGCTGCATGAACTTGCTATGTTGAATGCTTGTTTAGAAATGTGTATTTCGAATAGGACATGGTCTTGCAAAGCCATTTTAATCCCTCATTGTTCAGCCATTCATGACAGAAAAAGTGGCACAAACCAATTTCTGACATGGTCACTTAAATCTCTTAGAACTCAGTCATCCGTGAAGAAAAATAAACACCTTTGGTATCATAAGAAAAAGGACATCATAACCTATCAGATGGTAGCTGTGAAATTTTCCTATTATTATTCATATTTGAGAAATAAGCAATCTATTGCTGGTTTCCTTTTTTTGGGACACACTCTATGATATTCAGCAAGAAGTCCGGTAAAACTATAGAATATTTAAACATCAAAGCTGAAAGTTAAAAGCTATTCTGTCTGCAAAAGAACGTTTACATTTGGCACAATAACACACTGCTGAGGCTTTGAAATCTAGGATTCCCCAGGAAAATATGACGTCATACTAATTAGCATAAGGAATTCCCTATTGGTCTGGGTCGAGCCTTGTTCGAAAACACAATCCATAAATACATGCTAATTTCTAAGGAGATAGGAAGTGTATAACGTGTTTATCGATTTTTTTTAAAGATTTAATCAATTATCAAATTGTTTAAGTGGATAAAGTGGTCACACTTGCTTCAATTCATAGCGTAATCAACGGATAGAAACTGACCGAATTCCCGATATCCTACCCCGTATTACTGTAGGCTATAAGCACAGTGACCTACAGAGGGCGCTATCACAAACAAGTACTGCACGAACTGATAAATTCCCCGGTATTGTAACGCCCTTGGTTTAACTAGTTCCACATATCATTTACATAACCAGGAACACAAAGGAAATGGTTAGAATGACCATAAACATGATGAAATAACCTTTTCAGCCCTCTGAAAATGTGACTGAAAAATAGCTAAGAGTAGGTGCTCAGGAAAGGTCACTGCACAGAATCTTTTGACTTTTTCAGAAAATGTGCTCAATATATTGCTCTAAATGATACAATTTAAAAAAATTGATAGCATTGTTAGAAAAAGAAAAAAAATGAAAAAAACTGAATTGAAAATTGATCTATTTTCCTTTTTACTACAGCCATTATTGTTTCAGACAATTTTTTAAAATTTCAAAGATTGTAAAAATTTTCAAAATCCAGCAGGGTTTTGTCATTTTTTGTTTTGTCATTTCCTGTTAACTTCCATGGCACCTTAACTGACTGGAGGTCAAAACAGAACTCTGATATCTTGGTTCAAAAAATGTTTGAAATCCAGCATGGCTTTGGCAATTCCTGTTTTGTTATTTCCTGTTTACTACCAAGGCACCTTAATTTTTGACCGAATTTTAAAGAAATAGAAGGGGAAATGAGCCTTAAATCAAAAAGACAAGCAGAGAAATTTCTATCTGATATTTAGGACCACTGGCCTGTGCATCCAGGGTTATGTACTTGGCTAGACCTAAAGTTGGACCCACTTGCTATGATCTCCTCAGCATCTTCTTTCGTTCTTCAAGTTCTCAGAAGTTCAAATCAAGATTTGAGATTTTATCTTCAATGACCTTATCAGGACTTGTTTCAAAATATTTTTTCAAATCATCTACAGAGTTCTCAGAAATTCAAATCTGACTTCAGTTTGAACTCGTAATATTGTGAGCAACTAGGTGGTGACATTTTGTCATGTTAATGCCTTGTTTAAACTTGGGGTAGGAATTTCCCCAAAAATTCCATTCCCTCCCTTTCTTTGCCCCTGATTTTACAATACATATACAGCAGTTCATTATTTTCACAGTTGAACCATCTTGGACGAGAGTTGCCAACAATCCAAGAAGAGAGTACCTTCATACAGCCACAGGTGCCGCAGCCTCAGTTTGACTATAACATTTTCCCTAGCAACCCGTACCAGCAACAGGGTCAGGTGATTAACCCAGCCTTTAATGCTAACTATGGCAACAATATTGAACTCCTGAAGAAGATAAATCAGATGCTTGATAATTCTCTGGACCTGAACAACTTGACAGGACTTGCTCTACCAACAGAACAACAGCTTAAAGGTGAGAAAATGTTGCACATGCCATTGATGTATGTAAAGTTTAAATCACACCTATTGGTTAGCCAATAAGAGTCAGGGAAGTGGTCTTTCATGAATTTTACTCAATGTGATTGTCAGTAGTGGTCAGATCTTGGTATAAGGAAGAAACACTTGAATTAGACATGTGTGCTACAATTTGACATTTATTATGAAGAAAATTCTCAGAAGGGAAATACCCATACAGATGTTATGACCCCAGATGTTCTCAAACATCTTAAACAAATGTTGATGTTATGTCAGATATACATTACCCTGCGTGCAGAGTCTAGTTAAACTACACTCTGCCTACCATCTACCATATTACAGTTTAGTAGCCCCGCCCCCACGACGGGTACCGGTAACAGTTTGGGTAATAAATCACTTCTGACCTACGCGCTGACCTTCTTCCACCAATCAGCGAGCTTGAAGAAACATACGCCAAATGCGTTCTAATTAAATATGCGCGTGTCATTGGTCAATTCCGGGCTCAACGATGACGTCAGAAGAATGACCATATATAGAACGTCGGTCAAATTTGGCCGACGAACACTGATTGGCGCGGTGAGTTCACAGGTTTATTTTAGTTTGAAAGAGTGAAGACGAAGCTCTCTATTAAGAAGTGAAGTCAAACGAATGCAAAGGGTAGATATACATGTAGTTAGTTATATAAACAGTTATAGGCAGATAACAATTAAAATGTGTTTTACCTGCCACTGAAATCTATAGATAAAAGTGAAACTAGTTTTTTTGTATATTATTAACATTGGTAACCACATACCCTGGGAGAGATGTATAATATCTAAACCCTCTGTATAACTTTCTTAAACCATTGTGTGCGATAGTATGATAGCAAACAAGAATGCAGGAATATATAATGTATGGAATACATCTGTTATAAACCATTGTGTACGATAGTATGATAGCAAACAAGAATGCAGGAATATATAATGTATGGAATACATCTGTTATAAACCATTGTGTACGATAGTATGATAGCAAACAAGAATGCAGGAATATATAATGTATGGAATACATCTGTTATAAACCATTGTGTGCGATAGTATGATAGCAAACAAGAATGCAGGAATATATAATGTATGGAATACATCTGTTATAAACCATTGTGTACGATAGTATGATAGCAAACAAGAATGCAGGAATATATAATGTATGGAATACATCTGTTATAAACCATTGTGTGCGATAGTATGATAGCAAACAAGAATGCAGGAATATATAATGTATGGAATACATCTGTTATAAACCATTGTGTACGATAGTATGATAGCAAACAAGAATGCAGGAATATATAATGTATGGAATACATCTGTTATAAACCATTGTGTACGATAGTATGATAGCAAACAAGAATGCAGGAATATATAATGTATGGAATACATCTGTTATAAACCATTGTGTACGATAGTATGATAGCAAACAAGAATGCAGGAATATATAATGTATGGAATACATCTGTTATAAACCATTGTGTGCGATAGTATGATAGCAAACAAGAATGCAGGAATATATAATGTATGGAATACATCTGTTATAAACCATTGTGTACGATAGTATGATAGCAAACAAGAATGCAGGAATATATAATGTATGGAATACATCTGTTATAAACCATTGTGTGCGATAGTATGATAGCAAACAAGAATGCAGGAATATATAATGTATGGAATACATCTGTTATAAACCATTGTGTACGATAGTATGATAGCAAACAAGAATGCAGGAATATATAATGTATGGAATACATCTGTTATAAACCATTGTGTGCGATAGTATGATAGCAAACAAGAATGCAGGAATATATAATGTATGGAATACATCTGTTATAAACCATTGTGTGCGATAGTATGATAGCAAACAAGAATGCAGGAATATATAATGTATGGAATGCATCTGTTATATACCATTGTTTTTGGATCCAGGGTTTATTCATCAGGAAATATGTGTATCTCCCTTGGGCCTCTTCTCACCTTCAATTGTAACTGATGCTTCCCTCCTCACCTCCAATAAGTTTAAAAAGACATAAGATTTCTGTAAATTTTCAAAATGTATTCTAGAAATTATCATTTACAGTTTATTATGAGCTTATTCAGAACATTAATGTATCATGATACTGCCTAAGTTGAAACATATAGCAAGGGCAGTCATATTTATAATGGTATGATTAAATTCAATCTTACGCTTATGAATCAAATTAAAATCAATAATTAACTTGTAGTGCTGTCCCCAGCTCCGATTTCGGTGATCGGCTAGTAAAAAAGGTTTGAGAGTATCATTTTGTTCCAGACACTCTCTAGAGTAAACTATCCTAACTTGAGTAAAAATGTGTGGTAAGTAAATTCGCTATGGGCAGTTAAAGAGGCGCCATCTATTCATTTTAAAACAGGGGGTAGGGGTATAAAATAATTTTTAACACATCTTAATAGTAAAATGACATTGAAATACTAATAAAATCTTATCAAAAACATTATTTACAATCAGTATGAATTTTTTTGTGTGAATTAGGGTGAAAATAAGGGCATATTTTGAAATTCACTACAGGGGCGCCACCTATTTTCATACTTCTACCACATGTAATAACTTATTTTAGATTCGTTAAGGTACGAAATGTACTGAAAAAATTCATTCTGAAGGACCTATATATGTTCATACCACATACTTAAAATTGGATCAATAGCTTATGTACTGGCGGAGAAAAATATTATTGAAATATAAAATTTTGGCATCATGCAGGATAGGGGTGACCATATCTCACATGATTAACTTCCAAAATATGGAGCATATGTATCTCAAATGTACTCAAAATGGTGTATGTACTCTTGCTTTGTCATAATATTACTAATAAGAAGTAGAAAAATGATTGTACATTTTAAAAAATATTAATTCTCATTTTGGCTTCTGACGTCCCAAGGGTGACCATATCTCACCTTAATAACTTCCAAAATATGGAGCATATGTATCTCAAATGTACTCAAAATGGTGTATGTACTCTTGCTTTGTCATAATATTACTAATAAGAAGTAGAAAAATGATTGTACATTTTAAAAAATATTGATTCTCATTTTGGCTTCTGACGTCCCAGGGGTGACCATATCTCACCTTAATAACTTCCAAAATATGGAGCTTATGTATCTCAAATGTACTCAAAATGGTGTATGTACTCTTGATTTGTCATAATATTACTAATAAGAAGTAGAAAAATGATTGTACATTTTAGAAAATATTGATTCTCATTTTGGCTTCTGACGTCCCAGGGGTGACCATATCTCACCTTAATAACTTCCAAAATATGGAGCATATGTATCTCAAATGTACTAAAAATGGTGAATGTACTCTTGCTTTGTCATAATATTACTAATAAGAAGTAAAAAAAAATAATTGAACATTTAGAATAATATTGATTCTCATTTTGGCTTCTGACGTCCCAGGGGTGACCATATCTCACCTTAATAACTTCCAAAATATGGAGCATATGTATCTCAAATGTACTCAAAAAGGTGTATGTACTCTTGCTTTTTTATCATAATATTACTAATAAGAAGTAGATAATGATTATACATTTCAAAAATTTTAATTTTAGCTTCTTACGTTCCTGGGTAATCATATCGCACCATATAATAATAATAACTAGACTTTGGAAATTGAACAAGTTCAATTTCAGACTCCAGATTTAGACTTTAAGCTGAGTCATCCACAATAAGCAGAGTCATCCAGAATAAGCCAAGTCATCCAGAATAAGCCGAGTCATCCAGCATAAGCTGAGTCATCCAGAATAAGCAGGTGGATGGCTGGACTGATGGATGAATGGATGGATTGATAGGAGGAAGGATAGGACAGAATAGGAAGGAAGGATAGGATATAATAGGAAGAAAGGATAGGATAGTATAGGGTATGAAGGATAGAATAGGATACGATAGAATCCGAAGAAAAATAAGATAGGACAGAATAGGAAGGATAGGATAGGATAGGAAGGATAGGAAAGAAGGATAGGATTGGATAGGATAGGTGGGATGGATATAGCCGAGTATTCCAGAATAAGCCAAGTCATCCAGAATAAGCTGAGTCATCCAGAATAAGCCGAGTCATCCATAATAAGCCGATGGATGGATGGATTGATGGATTAATGGATGAATGGATGGATTGATAGGATAGGAAGGATAGGACAGAATAGGGAGGAAGGATAGGATAGTATAGGATAGGATAGGAAGGATAGAATAGTATACGATAGAATCCGAAGAAAGAATAAGATAGGACAGAATAGGAAGGATGGGATAGGATAGGAAGGAAGGATAGGATAGGAAGGATAGGAAAGAAGGATAGAATTGGATAGGATAGGTGGGATGGATATTATAGTCGATTCATCCAAAATAGCCAAGTCATCCAGAATAGGCGGAGTCATCCACAATAAGCTGAGTCATCCAGAATAAGCCGATGGATGGATGGATTGATGGATGAATGGATGAATTCATAGGATAGGACAGAATAGGAAGAAAGGATATGATAGTATAGGATAGGATAGGATAGGAAGGATAGAATAGGATATGATAGAATCCGAAGAAAGAATAAGATAGGACAGAATAGGAAGGATGGGATAGGAAGGAAGGAAGGAAGGATAGGAAAGAAGGATAGGATTGAATAGGATAGGTGGGATGGATATAGCCGAGTCGTCCAGAATAAGCCAAGTCGTCCAGTCCTATCCCTCTTTCCTATCCTTCTTATCCTATCCTTCCTTCCTATCCTATCCTTCCTTCCAGAATAGGAAGGAAGGATAGGATAGAATAGGAAGAAACGATAGGATAGTATAGGATAGGAAGGAAGGATAGGATAGGAAGGATAGGAAAGAAGGATAGGATTGGATATACGATAGGATATAGGATATATATAGAATAGGAAGGAAGGATAGGATAGGAAGGAAAGGATAGGAAGGAAGGATATGATCAGACAGGATAGGAAGGAAGGATGGATGATTTTTTCTATATTTTCTTCGCTACTCTTGACTTTCTATAAGGATATAATCAGATCGATTTTTCTCGAAATTTCAAAACGCCATAACTTTTGAACCGGAAGTCGAATTGAAATTTGGTTTGCAGATTCGGATTCCTGAGTAAATTCTACCCTTAATTCATAACTCAGATGTTAAATTTGGATAACTTTTTATTTTGACCTATTTTCTGGACGCCATATTTCAAAATCTGTAAGCGTAATCAAAAATCTAATGTCATATCTTTGCTTTGGCTTTTTCTAAGCTACATGATGAAAAAAAGATTTAGGAGTTACGATAAACAACGACGAAGATAAATGACAGAATGTTGAAAATGTAAGATTTAACCTAGTTCTTGACCTTTGACCTAGATAAAAATTTGACCCAATTTCCGAGAAACTATATCTAGGACCTAAATGGACCATATATAAGACTTGACTCAATATCTTCTAGTTAACGAGAAAACTGGGAAAGAATAATAAACAAAGAATAATAATAAAGAATACTGACGAAAACAATAGACTCCAGATTTACATCTGGAGTCTAATAACTTCTAAGATACTGTATGTAACATATAATCCTCATCCTGTCTTTTTCATATTACTAATGAAATGTAGAAAAATGTAGCATTTTTTTTATAAATTTTAATTTTAGCCTCTGGTGTCCCAGGGGCTATCTCACCTTGATAACTCTCACGATATGCAACATATGCATCTCAAATGTGTGCTCAAAATGGTATAAATATAGTCTTGTTTTGTCATATTTATTGAGAATAATAAAATCAACAGTTCAGAATCAATGGATTTTGACTGTCTCCTCTACAGCTACATATAATTCAGGGCAAATAATATCTGCTTTCAAATATTTGCATCTGCTCCCCAAACACCCTTTACAAGTACAATGGATGAGATTATTCCCTTGCATACCTTGGATCCAACATCTTTTGTAATCCATACAGGAATCCTTTTAGCCTGTCAATAGTGGGAGTACTTTACTCCATTCATGAAGTAATGGCAACTGCTAATGTAAGGTGTTAATATGTTATACTGTGGCCTGCAATATATGCACCTTGGATTATACACTGAATTAAGGGATTTTGAGTATGTAAAATACGGGAAAAGGAGCTCTTTGTAATGATAAATCTTTCTAGCCACATTAACATTCACTAGTTTGCATGTTTGTCATACAACATACATTGATTGTAATGAAATATTAATCTATGATTGTGATGTCCCACACTTCTAGGGTCCCAAAGAAGAGCTTAGCTTTTGGAACAATTGCATTATTCTTGGCACGGTAGGCCATACAGTGAATACAACTGTTGAGATTGGGCAATAACAATATAGCACAACATGACATGCAAACTAGAGAATGTCAATCAGGATTAGAAGCGACTTATCGCCCTTGTAATTTAGCAGTGGGACAGTTTGGTGTATGTTTGGGCATAAATGCGCCTTTTAGGCCTAATTTTTCAGGATATTTTCAAAATTTGGGGTCAGATTTGGGGTTAAGGGGCCAATTTTGGTAAATGAAGCTAGGCTACTCACACTACTGATAGGCTACCAGTATACAAAAGATGTTGCATCCAAGGCATGCAAAAGACTTATCGTCCATTGTTCCTGTAATATAAGGAGTGTTTGGGGAGAAGATGCAAATATTTGAAAGTAGATCTTAATGTCTCTGGACTATATGTAGCTGAAGCCTGCAGGGGAGACAGTCCAATCCATAAATTCTGAACTTCTGATTTCATGAATCTCAATAAATATGACAAAACAAGACTATATTTATACCATTTTGGGCACGCATTTGAGATGCATATGTTGCATATCGTGAGAGTTATATCAAGGTGAGATATAGTTGCCCCTGGGATGTCAGATTCGGATGCTAAAATGAAAATTTCAATTCAAAAAAGGTCTAATAATTTTTTCTACATCTCATGAATAATATTATGACAAAGCAAGACCATATGCCCCATTTTTGGTATATTTGAGTTGTATATGTTACATAATTTTAGAAGTTATTGAGGGATGTCAGAAGCTAAAATTAAAATTTTTTGAATGTATAATCTTCTTATTAGTATAATATTATGACAAAGCAAGAGTACATACACCATTTTGAGTACATTTGAGATACATATGCTCCATATTTTGGAAGTTATTAAGGTGAGATATGGTCAGACCTGGGACGTCAGAAGCCAAATTGAGAATTAATATTTTTTAAAAATGTGCAATCATTTTCCTACATCTTATTAGTAATATTATGACAAGACACGACTATATACACCATTTTGAGTACATTTGAGATACATATGTTACATATTTTGGAAGTTATTAAGGTGAGATATGGTCAGTGGTCATCCCTGGAACGTCGGAAGCTAAAATGAAGATTAATATTTTTAAAATGTACAATTATTTCTCTACATCTTATAAGTAATATTATGACAAAGCAAGACTATATACACCATTTTGAGCACATTTGAGATACATATGCTCCATATTTTGAAAGTTATTAAGGTGAGATATGGTCACCCCTGGAACGTCAGAAGCCAAAATGAGAATTAATATTTTTTAAATTGTACAATCATTTTTCTACTTCTTATTAGTAATATTATGACAAAGCAAGAGTACATACACCATTTTGAGTATATTTGAGATACAAATGCTCAATATTTTGGAAGTTATTAAGGTGAGATATGGTCACCCCTGGAACGTCAGAAGCCAAAATGAGAATTAATATTTTTTAAAATGTACAATCATTTTTCTACTTCTTATTAGTAATATTATGACATAGCAAGAGTACATACACCATTTTGAGCACAATTGAGATACATATGCTCCATATTTTGGAAGTTATTAAGGTGAGATATGGTCACCCCTGGGACGTCAGAAGCCAAAATGAGAATTAATATTTTTTAAAATTGTACAATCATTTTTCTACTTCTTATTAGTAATATTATGACAAAGCAAGAGTACATGCACCATCTTGAGTACATTTGAGATACATATGCTCCATATTTTGGAAGTTAATCATGTGAGATATGGTCACCCCTATCCTGCATGATGCCACAATTTTAAATTTCAAGAATTTTTTTCTCCCCAGGTACGAAAGCTATTGATCCAATTTTAAGTATGTGGTATGAACATATATAGGTCCTTCAGAATGAATTTTTTCAGTACATTTCGTACCTTAACGAATCTAAAATAAGTTATTACACGTGGTAGAAGTATGAAAATAGGTGGCGCCCCTGTAGTGAATTTCAAAATATGCCCTTATTTTCACCCTAATTCACACAAAAAAATTCATACTGATTGTAAATAATGTTTTTGATAAGATTTTATTAGTATTTCAATGTCATTTTACTATTAAGATGTGTTAAAAATTATTTTATACCCCTACCCCCTGTTTTAAAATGAATAGATGGCGCCTCTTTAACTGCCCATAGCGAATTTACTTACCACACATTTTTACTCAAGTTAGGATAATTTACTCTAGAGAGTGTCTGGAACAAAATGATACCCTCAAACCTTTTTTACTAGCCGATCACCGAAATCGGAGCTGGGAACAGCACTATTGTGTGAGAACATTAATGACAATTAAGCATCAATTGTAGCTTGGCTAAAAACAGTTATTTACTTGTTTCACATTAAAGGTAGGTACCCTTTATTTACAATGTAGAACTCAGAACTGAGAAGACTCTGAGAAGAATCACTGCATGATAGAGGTTTTCTCTCTATTGGTGTTTACGAATCCAACGGAGATGTTTTCAAGGGTCAAAATGAAGAAAAAGAAGTTTTGTTCTGGAAACTAGTTCACTGTAAAAAGTGATGTTTACTAATATTTTAAAAGGGTTGATCACTTGAGAGAGGGATGTTCATTAGAGGAGATTGAAGTTTTCAAACTTCATTGTGTTCACTGGAGCACTTCAGTTTGAACAAATCCTCAAAAGAGAAATGAAATAAAATCTATCTCCTCTGAACACCTTGACTGGCCAAAAGGATTTGAATCAGCTGGTCTTCACATACAAGGTTTTCTCAACATGTAAGTCAATGGGAGATAATGAACTTTGGACCAAGAAAGTGTTCATATTGAGAGGTGTTCAGATTAGAAAGGTGTTTGGTTTTACTGTATTGAAACTTCAGGCAAATATGCATTAAAAAAAGGTTGTGTTTTGCAGAGGCGTAGCGTGGGTATTTTGTGAGAGTACGCCACGAGTGAGCGAAGTGAACGAGTTCGAGGGGGGTTTGGGGGGGGGTTCTCCCCCAAGAAAATTTTAAAATGAGATTGCATTTGAAGCGTCCTGGGTCGGTTTGAAATACGAAATTCCGACTTAATCTGGACCAATTCAAAATGTAAATTATTAGTCATTTTTATCCAATATTTTATGATTACATGAACCCGTTTTAAAATAATGGCAAGATCATTTTTCTCTCAAATTTGAGAGTACGCAATGGCGTTTTTTGCGTATATGACGCTACGCCATTGGTTTTGTGTTTGTAGATCTAGGAGTCATGCCTGCCCAGGCTGCTATGCCAATGTCCGCAGCTGAGATGATGTTCCAGAATGGACTGCAACAAGGGGGGATAGACAATTACTGTAACAGCTACGCAACACCTGGCTCTTCCAATAACTTTTCTAACCCAACCAACTTCAACACGACTCTTTATAACACAGGTAAGTTCTACTTGTGGAGTCAAAGGTAATAACGGTTATGGTGACATCTTTATTTAAAACCGCTACTTTGACATATTTGGGATTAAAGAGTCAATCATGGTATAAATTGGTCAAGGTCATTCAAAAGTGGCCACTTCAGAGATATGTAGTCAGAATATATTCTCCCGAAAACATTTGGGTATACATGTATGTCCCTGTGTATATGTCTAAATCAATGAGATTCATGATTGACCGCATTCATGATTGCTTACAACCATAAATACATTGTAAAAGTTTTCAGTGTAACATAGTCCCTTGGGAAATGCACCTATTTCCCTTGAGATAAACCATGGGCTTTCAACTAGATTGAAAGCCCATGGATAAAATGTGTATCCCAAACCTCCCAGTACATCCTAGAGAGTACATCACCCTTATAAGTTTTATAACACATCAAAAATGTAACACACAGACATCTGCATGGATTGTTAATCAAAAAATGAAAAATGGGTTTTGTTGTTTTTAGGTGCTGTGCAACCAGCTTTTTCAACATTGAATCCTGGGGCTGTGAACTTCACATCACAACAGAATATGCCCCACATGAACCCACCCCCTTTACCTCCCCTGCCTTCAGTCCAAAAACAACAGAACTTTATTCCTGGAGCAATATCTAATAGGGCCTTGGAGGAACTGTCCGCGGATTCCCCACAGAAATCTGGATACAGAGCCATACAAAAAGCTGAACAGAAAATTAGGTGAGCCTCTCCGGTTTTGTTGGAATTCCTGACAAATGGCAATAAAAGAATAAAAAAAACTAGAGAGCTATTTGAAATTGAAAATTTAAATACAGTAAAACCTGTGTAAAGTGAACACCTATGGAGCCACAAAAATGTGTTCACTGTAGGTAGGTATTCACGACAGAGCAGCAATTTTATACAGAAGTCAGTGGAGTATGTGTTAGGAGGTGTTCACTAGACACAGGTGTTTACGAAAGAGAGGTGTTCACTCAGTGTTTTCTAAAACAACGATTTAATTTAATTAATTTGTACATTTCGGGCCATACAGTCCGTTATGTCCCCTGACCGTGTTACCACAAGTGCTGCAACACCTTGGCTTAGCTCCTTGCGTTTCTATATCACTATTAGTATCCATTATACGGTTCTTCAAAAACTTCTTCAAAAAGCTTTACTCAACTATGACTACGTGTAAATCGAATGAACATAGGCATGCGCTAATAATCAGTTATAGTAAGATAATAAAGATGTCGCGATGCAATTAAAAACTATTTACTTTGTAAATAATCAATAGAATTTATAGAGTTATGTTGATTTTGATAAGGTAATTATCTTGATGAATATATCATTGTTATATGGTTTGAGCAAATGTTTTTCTGAACTTTCATAATTAACATTTGAATATTTTTTCTTATACATGTATTTTATTCTTCATTTCTAGTGAATTTGGAGGGCTCACATCAACTTATGGTGTCTATGACCACACAACGTACGATAGATCTCAGCTTGGCGATAAGCAGCTCAATGATTACAGTAGCTCCCTCTATACACATAATGCAGGCAATTGTAATACAGGTCGTTACATCACTCGCAGTCCCTCCCCACTTAGTGATTCTGATACAAGTGCTATTAGTATGGCCAGTGCAAGTACTGCCAGTGGGGGGATGCCCCATACAGAGAATGGGCCTGACTCAACTTTACAGCTAACTGATTTAATGGTAAGAATTTGCATACATTTGTGACTTATGTAAGTATATGCTACATCATCTGACATCCTTAATGTATTTAAAATATCAATACACTAAACATGTACTGCACAAACTTTTTATTAGACTCCAGATTGAAAATCTGGAGTCTATTGTTTTTGCCTGTTTTCTTTATTATTAGACTCCAGATGAAATCTGGAGTCTATTGTTTTCGTCAGTTTTCTTCTTATTATTATTATTCTTCTTCTTATTATTCTAACTCAGTTTTCTCAATAACCATAAGGTCTTCAGTAAAGTCAATCATTTGGTCAATTTAGGTTCAGTATCTAGTTCTCTGGAAATTGGGTCAAATTTTTATCTAGGTCAAAGGTCAAGAACTAGGTCAAATCCAGTACTTTGTCACTTTTTTCGATTTTCTCGGTCATCCTTCAATATTTTTGATCCGGGTTTTTTTCATTGTGTTCCTTATAAAAAAGTAGGAAACCTAGGGTCGATTTAGTTTTTTGATATCTCAAACCGATTTCGAGATATCAGTGTCCGAAAACGAGGTCCAAAAAAAAGTTCTCCGAATCAAATGTCCAGGATATTAGTCTTATAGGAAATTTTCTCAGAATTCGGAATCTGAAAACGAAATTTCGATCCGACTTCCAGTTCGGAAGTTATGGCGTTTTGAAAACTCAAAAATCGCTAAATTTGGTGCCCATGTTAAGTCAATGGGAAAGAATATTTTTTTGAAGTGAAAAATACGGAATAAAGACTGAGTTAAGCTTCATATAATCAAAGCCTTTAAAAGAAGGAGACCTCAAAAGCCATCTAGCTTCAAAATTTGGACACCGAAATGGCTAGGTCAAAATCTAGGTCAAATTCATATGTTTTCCTTATTTTTTCGATTCTGACACTACACTTTAATTATATTCTTCGAAATTGTGTATACTTGTAGCCAAGAATATGCTAATAGTGTTAGCCTTTTGCCGTCAGAAAGTATTTTGATCCATTTTTGAGATATGGTGTCCGAAAAGTAGGTCAAAATAAAAAGTTCTCCAAATTTAATATACGAGTTATGAATTATGGGTAGAATTCTGTCAGGAATCCGGATCTGCAAACCAAATTTCGATCCGACTTCCGGTTCGGAAGTTATGGCGTGTCCGAAAAGTAGGTCAAAATAAAAAATCTCCAAATTTAACGTATGAGTTATGAATTAGGGGCAGAATTTTGTCAGGAATCCGAATCTGCAAACCAAATTTCCGGTTCGGAAGTTATAGCGTTTTGAAATTTCGAGAAAAATCGATCTGATGGTATCCTGATAGAAAGTCAAGAGTAGAGAAGAAAATATTGAAAAATTCATCCATCCTTCCTATCTCATCCTATCCTATCCTTCCTTCATATTTTTTCCTTCCTATCCTTCCTATCCTATCCTTTCTTCCTATTCTATCCTATCCTTCTTTCTTATTCTATCCCATCGTTCTTTCCTATTCTATCCTATCCTACCTTCCTATTTTATTTATCCATCTCTTTCTAGATGACTCAGCTTATTCTGGATGACTCGGCTTATTCTGGATGACTCGGCTAAAAAAAGTCTAGATCTGGAGTCTGAAATTGAACTTCGTTCAATTTCCAAAATCTAGTTATTATTAGACTCCAGATTGAAAATCTGGAGTCTATTGCTTTTGCCAGTTTTCTTTATTATTATTATTATTATTATTATTTTTCTTTCTTTTTTCTTCCTCCTCACCAAATTTCTCGTCAACTATAACAGCTTACTTAATCCAACTTACATGGTTAACTAAAGACTGAAACCGGCTTTCTGGGAAATTAGGTCAAATTTTTATCTAGGTCAAAGGTCAAGAACTAGGTCAAATCTTACATTTTCAACATTCTTCATCATATCTTCGTCAATATTCTTCGTAACTCCTTCATCTTTTTTTCATCGTGTAGCTTAGAAAAAGGGGAATCAAAGATATGACATCAGAATTTTGATTACTCTTACCGATTTTGAGATACGGCGTCCGAAATGTAGGTCACGCCTAAACATGCTCCAAATCGAATGTGTGAGCTATGAAAAAGATGTAGAATTTTCTCAGGAATCCAAATCTGCAAACCAAATTTGGATCGGACTTCCGGTTCGGAAGTTATGGCGTTTTGAAAGCTCAAAAATCGCTAAATTTGGTGCCTATGTTAAGTCAATGGGAAAAAAGACTTTTTCGAAGTGTAAAATACAGGATATTGACTGAGTACAGCTTAACATAATGAATGCTTATAAAAGAAGGGGACCTCAAAAGCTACATAGCTTCAAAATTTGGACACCAAAATGCCTAGGTCAAAATCAAGGTCAAATTCATAGTTTTTCCTTATTTTTACGATTCTGACACTACACTTTAATAATTTACTTCAAAATTTTGTATACATGTAGCAAAGAGTGTGCTAATAGTGTTAGCCTCTTGCCGTCAGAAAGTATTTTGACCCACTTTTGAGATATGGTGTCCGAAAGTAGGTCAAAATAAAAAGTTCTCCAGATTCAACGTATGAGTTATGAATTAAGGGTAGAATCTTCTCAGGAATCCGAATCTGCAAACCAAATTTCGATCCGACTACCGGTTCGGAAGTTATGGCGTGTCCAAAAAGTAGGTCAAAATAAAAAAAATTCCAAATTTAACGTATGAGTTATGAATTAGGGGTAGAATTTTGTCAGGAATCCAAATCTGCAAACCAAATTACGATCCGACTTCCGGTTCGAAAGTTATGGGGTTTTGAAAGCTCAAAAATCGCTAAATTTGGTGCCCCATGTTATGTCAATGAGAAAAAGGATTTTTTTGAAGTGTAAAATACCAGATAAAGACTGAGTACAGCTTAATATTCTGAAAGCCTATAAAAGGAGGGGACCTCGAAGGCTATCTAGCTTTAAAATTTGGACGCAAAAATGCCTTGGTCAAAATATAGGTCAAATTCATAGTTTTTCCTTATTTTTGCGATTCTGACATTACACTTTAAGGATTTGCTTCAAAATTTTGTATACAGGTAGCAAAGAGTGTGCTTATAGTGTTAGCCTTCTGCCGTCAGAAAGTTTTTTGACCCACTTTTGAGATATGGTGTCCGAAATGTAGGTCAAAATAAAAAATTATCCAAATTTAACGTATGAGTTATGAATTAGGGGTAGAATTTTCTCAGGAATCAGAATCTTTAAACCAAATTTCGATCTAACTTCTGGTTAGATAGTTATAGCGGTTTGAAGTCTCGAAAAGTCGATATGATGATATCCCCATGTTAAGCTAATAGAGTCGAAGATAGCCTTCTTAAAAGTTGTCTAAATGTCTATATTCTAGCTGACTCAGCTTATTCTGAATGACTCAGCTTACAAGTTCTGGATGACTCAGCTTAAAAAAAATGTGAAATCTGGAGTCTTAAATTGAACTTGTTCAATTTACATGTCTAGTTATTATTATTTTTCTTCCTCCTCACCAAATTTCTCGTCAACTATAACAGCTTACTTAATCCAACTTACATGGTTAACTAAAGACTGAAACCGGCTTTCTGGGAAATTAGGTCAAATTTTTATCTAGGTCAAAGGTCAAGAACTAGGTCAAATCCAGTACTTTGTCACTTTTTCCCATTATCTCGGTCGTCCTTCAATATTTTTGATCCTGGTTTTTTTCATTGTGTTCCTCATAAAAAAGTAGAAAACCTAGGGTCGATTTAGTTTTTTGGTATCTCAAACCGATTTCGAGATATCAGTGTCCGAAAACAATGTCCAGGATATCAGTCTTATAGGAAATTTTATCAGGATTCTGAATCTGAAAACCAAATTTCGATCTGACTTCCGGTTCAGAAGTTATGGCGTTTTGAAAATTCAAAAATCGCTAAATTTGGTGCCCCATGTTAATTCAATGGGAAAAAATATTTTTTTGAAGTGTAAAATACGAGATATAGACTAAGCACAGCTAAACATAATGGAAGCCCATAAAAGAAAGGGACCACAAGACCTTCTTTTCATAAAAATTTGGGCACCAAAATGCCTAGGTCAAAATCTAGGTCAAATTCAAAGTTTTTCCTTATTTTTGCGATTCTGACACTACAGATTAATTATATTCTTCGAAATTTTGTATACATGTAGCCAAGAGTGTGCTAATAGTGTTAGCCTTTTGCCGTCAGAAAGTATTTTGACCCACTTTTGAGACATGGTGTCCGAAATGTAGGTCAAACTAAAAAGTTCTCCAAATTTAACGTATGAGTTATGAATTAAGGGTAGAATTTTCTCAGGAATCCAAATCTGCAAACCAAATATCAATCCGACTTTTGGTTTGGAATTTATGTCGTTTTGAAAGCTCAAAAATCGCTAAATTTGGTGCCCCATGTTATGGCAATGGGAAAAAATATTTTTTTGAAGTGTAAAATACGAGATAAAGACTGAGTACAGCTTCACATAATGAAAGCCTATAAAAGAAAGGGACCTCAAAAGCTAGCTAGCTTCACAATTTGGTCACCAAAATGCCTAGATCAAAATCTAGGTCAAATTTATAGTTTTAACTTATTTTTGCGATTCTGACACTACACTTAAATTATTTGCTTCAAAATTTTGTATACAGGTAGCAAAGAGTGTGCTAATAGTGTTAGCCTTTTTGCCGTCAGAAAGTATTTTGACCCACTTTTGAGATATAGTGTCCGAAAAGGAGGTCAACATGAAAGTTTCTCCAAATTTAACGTATGAGTTATGAATTAAGGGTAGAATTTTCTCAGGAATCCAAATCTGCAAATCAAATTTCAATGGCGTTTTGAAAAATTAAAAAATTGGTATTTTGATATCCCATGTTATGTCAATTATCTTTGTCACTATTCGTCGTTATTCCTTTATCTTTTTTTCATCATGTAGCTTAAAGACAGTCCTTTCATTATTGTAACTGTCTTTTTTGATTACTCTTACCGATTTTGACGAATGGCGTCCGGAAAGTAGGTCAACATAAAAAGTTTTCAAAATTTAATGTATGAGTTATGACACAAACGTAGAATTTTCTCAGAAATTCGAATCTGCAAACCAAATTTCGACCCAAATTCTGGTTAGATAGTTATAGCTGTTTGAAGTCTCGAAAAGTCGATATTATGATATCCCCATGTTAAGCCAATGTAGACGAAGATAAGCTACTTAGGAGTTGTCTAAATGTCTGTATTCTAGATGACTCAGCTTATTCTGAATGGCTCAGCTAACAGTATTTTGGATGACTCAGCTTAAAAAAAGTTTTAAATCTGGAGTCTTAAATTGAACTTGTTCAATTTACATGTCTAGTTATTATTTTTCTTTATAGGTCCATTAAAGAAATCGCAATCATCAAATTACAAAATTATTTATTTTGTTTTGAATTAAGTTCCTGTCCATTCCATATAGGAAAGTAATTTCAACCAGTTGATCTGAATCAACCACAAGTGGTGAAATATTGTTATAAGTCTCCAACTTTTTCGTGGATGGTATTTGGCATTTTGTGGTCTGCATCTGTAACAAATGGCAGGTGGTGACATTTTGCATGTTAATGTTTATGTTCTTTTGTAGAACTGCCTCAATATCAACCCAAACATGCTGTACCAACCAACAACAATATCCCCACTACCCTCCCCAGCTATGCCTCACAACCAACCATCTGCCCCACTACCCCAAGCCAACCAACAGTGCAACACCACAATGCAACATCACAACCAACAACCTCAACCAACCCAGAATGACCTGGTACGTGCTGTACAGATGCAGAGTGAGATACTACGCAGGTCTCATATGGTACGTGAGGAAGCTGCCCAGGCTAATGACAACACTGACAATAAAGCGAGTGGCATTAATTCCCTGTTCTGTACAAATTCCCAGGATCCCTATTCCATCGAACGAGCAGCCAAGCTTTATAGGAATGCTGCAGGTAGGTCATTTGTTAACAATTCTGACATTTTTGTAGTATTGAATCATTGTCATGCAACGAGCAATCTGATCCATTTTGTGACTCACTTTCTGCAACCTAGTTTCTGTTTTGTGAAATGACCTCTATTGTTGTTTTTCATTCATATTAAAACTCAATTGATCATGTATCATCAAAATCTGTTAAAAATGACATATTTAATGGTTTTACACCTTCACAAAAAAAACTGAAAACAAAAAGGTGTTTTTCTTCACAGGTAAATATAGATATAGAATGTAAAAATTGTTAGTACCTATTCTTGAATAATTGGTAATTATATAAACATAACAATATTCATCATGCAGATCAACCAGAAGTAATCCCAATCCTTTTTGTGTAAATGTATGTATATTTCTAGCTGTGTATGAAGCTACTTGTACATGGAGTGGCCAGTTACCCCCTAAGGCCTACAAGAACCCCACATACTCATGTAAAGTTTTCTTAGGGGGCGTTCCCTGGGACATCACTGAGAGTAAGTTCATCTTAGAGTCATTCTTTTACAGCTGGGGGGGACGGGGTCTTATTGTTAAAAAGACCCAGAAATGTAAGGTATAAGAGACACTATCATTTACTCCAAAGTTAAAAGTTTTGATTCTGGTTAAAGTTGTCTAACTTAAGTCTGTCTAAATGGACAAAAATGATTTCCTTTTCTAGCCATGAAATGCCTCTTGCAACCCCTTTACATATAATGTAATGTGTCTCCCAGATTCTGTTGATAATTGCACAATGCATTTAAAAATAGAGTTGTATTTTACAGCTGCACTGAGCAATATCTTCAAAGTGTTTGGACCAATGAGGATTGAGTGGCCAGAGAAGGACCATAAACATCCCAGGAACCCTCCTAAAGGTGAGCATAACATGTTTTTTTATTTGAAAAAGGGCCATATTATCATTGTCTTGTGCTGATGGGTGTGATGATGTGTGGGCAGGCACCACATGAATCAATTTTTGTCATCAAAATTCCAGGAAAACTCCTAACCTGTTCATTCAACTAGTTTATGTTTAGTTTTCTATTGGTGCCCCCTTTATGGAAGTCTGCATGCTGGATGTAATCTTATTAAACACTTGATTTTTATCACTCTTTGACACTTGCTCTTACTACTTATTAATTACAATTCAACTTAAAGCAGATATGAAATGGTATTTTTAACCTAAAGGAATCAATATAATTTTTTGATAAATGTATTTGGACATGTTTTCTCATCAGTAGTGCGAAAACTATTTCACTCTAACGATCGTTATAGCTGCTTTAATAAGCAATATTCGAATTGGTTGTGACGTTATTGGCCCCCACGTGATCTCTCACTGGTCCCCACGTGGCCCATAACGTCATAATGCCAAACTGTTTTGTTTTGGTTTACACTACAATCCTATGGTTGCCGTGACGTCGTGATTACTAAGGTACCAATAAACCAAAGCTATATTTTGTATATGACGTTACTTATCACGTGGGGGCCAATTTGATTGATCAGTTAGTTTTATTTCGTTATTTATGACCGTTAGCAGTTATCTAACATTTATTTCATAATGGCTATCGCAAGAACTCTGCGTTGGGCTTACAATGGAGAAAACCGCATTTTTGTAGCTGCAAGTTGAGAAAAGCTATTTCAGTTGTGCTTTAATATTGAATAAATGGTACAATGAGAAACAAAGCAAGTTTTTGAAATTCCACATATGGGACAATTGAATGAGTCGAATAGGATTGCAAATGAACCACCAGTGTGTTGACACACAGATTCAAACACAGACTGAGAGATGATTCCAATAGCCCTCCCTCCCAACCTCTCACATTACCAATAAACCATCTATGATTACTGTAATTTAATCCTCTATTGTAATTTAAACTACCTAGAATGCCTATTAGGCGATTGGTAGTAGATATTTTGTGTATTTTTTGATTATGAAGGAAATAAATAATATGCTAAAAAAAAAATAAAATAGCTACATCATGTGCTCCAATAACTAGTTAGAGTTGCATCGTGGATGTATGTATGAGACAACTACATAGTACTATTAACTCATATGTTCCAGGTTACGTGTACATTCTATTTGACTCTGAGAAGTCTGTGAAAGCTTTGCTCCAGGGCTGTACACATGACTTCAGTAATGGTGGGGAGTACTACTTCAAGATCTCAAGTAGACGCATGAGATGCAAGGAGGTTAGCAAGGAGTTACAATCCCTCATTAGTATTCAATGATTACTGACATATTTGCCACTTAAGTGTAAAGAATTTTAATGTGTGAAATTGATAATGAAATCCAAGGAGTGAATTCTTAGACATTAACTCCATAAGGAGTGACAAAGGATATAGGTACCTACTACCTATGTTGAGGGTAACTTTGCAAAATAGTTAGTTTTACCATCATATTTGCTTATCTATGCATTTCCTTCCCTCCTCTGCCCTTTTCCTACAAAATCCACAAGTTCTAACTTGTGTAATCAAGTTCTAAATCAAGTTCAAGGGTGGCTTTTTTTCATGATATAATTTGATTCCAGGTTCAAGTGATACCCTGGGTATTGACAGACAGTAACTTTGTGCGCCAGCCCTCCCAGAGACTTGACCCGAACAAGACTGTGTTTGTTGGAGCCTTACATGGAATGATGAATGCAGAGGGTTTGGCCCATTGTATGAACGATCTATTTGGCAATGTCGTCTATGCAGGGATTGACACAGACAAGCATAAGTATCCAATTGGTAAGCTAAAAACTATTCCAATATCTGCCGAGAGGCAAGATTTTAGAAAGGCTTAAATGAATTGGAAGGCTTAACTGCCACCCAAACTCCAAACTCTGTAGTTAAATTTTCTACCTCATTTCTGAAAATTTGAAATATGTGAGGTTCATTGAAATAATTATCATTTTTAATGAGCTATTGATGATGTGACTTTAACATTAAATGTGTATATAAATCTGTTGTCTTTGTGTTCAATAGCAGTGGAATGATAACTGAACTATCAAATCCCAGCCTGAAATGCTCACCAGCGTATTAATTTTCAAAATGCATTCATTAAGTCATTTTATAGTAAATGAAATAAGAAATGACAAAAACATTGACAGTGTTAATAATGTATTGTTGGAAAATATTAAAGTTTAAATCTGATAACTCTTCCTCATACCCTTTCTAATAGTAACATCCACTAGCCTTGAGTTTGAGAGTATTTCTTATCTGGCTTGTGCTAAAAGCATTTGATCATATACATATATTTCAGGTTCAGGACGCGTAACATTCAGCACACATAAAAGCTTCATGAAAGCTGTCACATCTGCCTTCATAGAGATAAAGTCGCCAAAGTTCACCAAAAAGGTAGGTTTGTTTTTGATCTGTGTTGTTATTTTTAAACATGACCACTCAACATTGATGAAATTCAGATATTTTTCATGTTTCTCTTTTGATAAAATTTTTTTTTCTGATTTTTTTTAACAATTGTATTTTAAAGGTATTTTAAACAACTCGAATATATACAAAAAAACTCAAATATGTCATGGAAATAAATTCCAGTTCCAAGTTAATTTGCCAACAAAATTTGAAATATTTTTTTAGAAGTACATGTATTTAACTTACAATTAAATGCTATATCAACTATTTTCGTTTACCTTGATTGTCTCCCACTTAAGCCATTCTCATATCAACTGTACATGTATGTTCCACTTCAGGTTCAGATTGATCCTTACCTGGAAGATTCCCTCTGCAACACATGCAACATGACACAGGTCCCTTTACAGTCATTCTCATATCAACTGTACACGTATGTTCCACTTCAGGTTCAGATTGATCCTTACCTGGAAGATTCCCTCTGCAACACATGCAACATGACACAGGTCCCTTAACAGTCATTCTCATATCAACTTTATGTTCCACTTCAGGTTCAGATTGATCCTTACCTGGAAGATTCCCTCTGCAACACATGCAACATGACACAGGTCCCTTAACAGTCATTCTCATATGAACTTTATGTTCCACTTCAGGTTCAGATTGATCCTTACCTGGAAGATTCCCTCTGCAACACATGCAACATGACACAGGTCCCTTTACAGTCATTCTCATATCAACTTTATGTTTCACTTCAGGTTCAGATTGATCCTTACCTGGAAGATTCCCTCTGCAACACATGCAACATGACGCAGGGCCCATTCTTCTGCCGAGATTCCAACTGTTTCCGCTACTTCTGCCGATCATGTTGGCAGTGGCAACACTCGCTAGACTCGCTACGTCATCACAAGCCTCTAATGCGAAACAGCAAGACGAACCCAAACCCTACCTCAACTGTTGGGCTTCTATAATTACAAGACAAGAGACTCTTCTAATGGGACTCTGTAACTATGGGACATATTTATCTATGGGATTTCAGTTACTATAGCTACTATAGGTCCGTTGAGAAAATGTGAGTTGTTATCGAGGCAAGTTCTGTCTTGACATATAAATATGATTTCTGATTTCAAGTGGAAAGATGGTTATGTTACTTTGCTAGCTGTCTCAAAATATTCTTGATTTTAAAAAGTTGTATGTAAAATGTTAGAAATGCAGGGAAATTATTTAAAATGGCTTTATTTGTCTGATTTCTATGTCATGTAGACATCAGTTGGTGTTTTCTATTCTACAGTTATCAAGTAATATGAGTTTTGAGAATTAACTCAAAATTTTGTGAAAAGAATATGATCTGTGACATAATGCTTATTTGTTGACATGAAAGCTTATTTGTTGACACCGTTGCTTCTTTATTGACATCAAAGCTTATTTGTTGACACCATAAATCATTTGTTGACATCAGTAGGTTGTTGACCATGAAACTTATGTTTATTTCATACTCATAGAAACCATTATAAGAAAGCTAAAAGTATTCATAAACCAAATATTAAAAAAAGAAACAAAAAAATGTATTTTTAGTTGTGAATAGCGCCACAAATTGTCGGACGCTTATATTATTTACGCAACAGAGCCCTGCTGGTTTATGACTTAATAGCAGACAAAATCTGTCTCTAAAGTATATTTTAATAAAAAAAATTCAGTGTACTGTATTTAATATGAATCTAAACTGATGGGGTGCTCAAAATATAGGCACTCTTGCTCAACTTTAAAATCTGAACATACACATGCATGGGTGTGTATATTTTGAACACCCTGTAGGTGAAATTGTTGATTATGAGTGATTTATAGTTTATATGCTACATTAAAATGTAGGCGATTTTAAACATGTATATTTCCATATGTGGAAAGTTTAGTTAACATATTTCTAACCCAGTTTTAACTAATATTCTTGTACACTGTGTGCTTAAAGTTAATTAATTCAATTAAATCCACGTCAGTGTTAAATATATGATCCGTCTCTGAAATATAACATTTTCATAAGACACTGGGTTTTTAAAAATATTTTCAAATTGACATTTTTACAAAGATCAAATCTCAAATTGAATGAAAATCCTGATCTTCAATCATGTTTTATAAGGAAAATAATTTTTATATGGGAATAAGGTTGAAGCTATGTAATACATAAATGACTTACTGAGGCACCCCCCCCCCCCTTCCTTTCATCCATATGTGTTTTGAAGGGGGTAGGGAGGGTACATGTCACTTCAGAAATTGCTTCAAAATGATCTATACAAGGTTCTGGTATAATCTGGTTAAGTAAAATGGATTGTATGGAAATCTATGCAAATTCATCGCTTATTCTAACTTTTAAAAACCTGAATAATTTTTTAAGTATATTATGGTACGTAACCTTTGTTTATACATGTACATTAATGGAAGAGATGGCAGATTGGTACTCTTTTAGTTATTTCTAAAAAACATTTGTTTCATTTTGGTCTCACCATTTTAAATCGGACTTGAAATAGTGCTACTTTTATCCTCTGATTTTTATTCTGTATTTGTGAGGCACCCATTGAGAAATACACACAAAGTTGAACTACAACTACCCCCATTGGGAGCCCCATAGAGATCAAGTCTCCTTGGTTGATGCTATAGTTTGGGGCAATGAGTACAAGGGTACTTTTATTTTACAGCATGATAAACTGAACATCATTTTAATAGAGAAAAGTAGAAAAGAATAATTTGAGCTTGAAGATGAAAAAGACAAAACAACAAAAAGACAAAACAACAATAGCGCTATCTAACATGTTTTCTCAGAATTATCGACACTTCAAAAATCATGTCAAAGATTTTTTATCATCGTTTCGTACCTCTAATCTTCTCGCTCATCATTTCTTACTGTGGTTTGGTTTTATACTCTGTGGCATGAATCAAGTTTTACTCTCAAGTTAACGATTATTTTAGACCTCCATGTTTCCCCAATAGGTGTCACTGTGCTATCTCTTCTCAAGGTCATTTTTTATTTGTTGATCATTTACGTTAATTCCTTTTTAACACCAAGTATATTATAACCTGTGGATATTTATACCTGATTTTGTATTATTATATTTATCTAATCTGTAACAGGTTACGCTAACTAATGGTTTTGTACTAGTGTGGTTTTAACCCTGGAACTCTATTTATAAACGACATTCCAAATGATTTTGATATTGTACAATTATTTGACATTCTACAATTATTTGATTGACAATTATATGACACATCTTGAAAAGAACAGTGTTCATTTATCATCATTTATATTTAACAGTGCTGTTCACAACAATGGGCAGATTAAATTTGATGTAATGAAAAAAATTTAAATGTATGTATTGTATTATTGCGGATGAGTACATTGAATATGTACATGCAGTTCAGAAACACTATTTGAGAATGGTACATTCATCTAAGAGTTTTGTACAGTAACCCCAGTCTTAGTGAATGCTGCTGCTGTCATTTCAAAAACTTTTTGTAGAAATAATAATGTAATGTTATCTTATAATGTATGGTGGTTATTCAGGGTTTCCATAATAACTTGTTACCATTTTGAGAAGGCTGCTTGTTATTATCAGAAAAACTCATATTGTTGAAAGAAACTGTTCACTGTGTTAATAAGGTACTTGTAGCAGCTGATTTCAAAGAAGAACAGCTGATTTCAAAGAAGAACAGCTGATTTCAAGGAGAAACAGCTGCTTCTATAAAGTATAAAAAGCTGATTTTGAGGGAGAACAGCTACCTCCATTTAGGCAGATGCTTCAACCATCCAAAACTGCACCTGATGACCTTTGACAACAACTATGCACGTCCATGGACTATGATTAACGGAAAAATTCTGTATTTAAGTTTTCATGCAATTTAACATGCCAACGAAGTAATTCATAATTTATGCATTTCTAACAAAATGTAAAAATGTTATTTTTGTTAAAACTATATTCCATTTTTGTAGTGTTGTAAATGTATCATTGAAACTTGCCTAAATATAGCACTAAAAGATTCTGTGATCTGAATCTTTCAGTTTGATACTTAGGGTTTGAGAAATGTGTTTTAACTGCTGGGTCTGCAATTAATGGAGAGCCTGGGCTGATTACGTAAGGTCTAAATGAATAGACAACTTTGAGCAAGGAGTGCAACTTCTAGATCTAGTACACATTTACCCTTAACAAACTTTTGGCAGGTCACATTATACAGAACGTATAGCTCAGACAAATTTCAAAGCTCCAGTGAATATGTCTGTGAGTGTGTACTATCATCTACAATAGACTATTTCTTTCTATCAGTTTAGGCTCACTCCAGGTTCAGTTCATATACAATTGACTGAATGTTGTATGACTCGCAAATTAAGTTCGGAATCTCAGGTAATTAACTATATATTGTTTTTTAAAATGATTGCATAATTTTGGGTTGATTTTTGATATATTTTCATATGTTAATTTCATGTTTCTAACTAATAAATCTTAATTATATAATGTTGGTAAATCTGAATTTTGTTATTACTAGTTGCATTATATATTCTGAATCATATCTTAAATGTGACCTTGACCTTAATGAACGGTAATATTGACCTTGTCCCATCAAGGCTTGTTATGTCACCACCAAAAAGTGTTGACATATTGTTATGGTCTCCTTTTTTGTGACAGCAGTTGGTGGTTGGTGTCTGTAACAAATTCTTGACTTGCAATAACTTAACAAATATTGTTTAGACGGACTTCATTTTTTTTCAAAATCATTGACAAGTTTTCAAAAATTCAAATCTGATTTTGGATTTAGATTTGACCTTCATTGGCCTTTTCAAGGTCAAAAAAGGTTTACGATTGGCGGGTGGCGTCTGTAACAAATTCTTACAACTTCCAATAGCATAACAAATACTGTTTAGACAGACTTCAATTTTTTTCAAAATCTTTTTTTTCAAAAAAAGTTTTCAGAAGTTCAAAGCTGGTTTAAGATTTGACCTTCAATGACCTTAAGTAGGTCAAAAAGGTTTTTTCAACTTGCTTCAAATTGATCATTTTTTCAAAATCATCTACAAGTTTTCAGAAGTTCAAATCTGACTAGATTTGAGATTTGACCTTTAATGACCTTCTCAAGGTCAAAAAGGTATTTTCAACATGCTTCAAATTGACCAATTTTTTTATAAATCATCTGCAACTTCTCAGAAATTCAAATCTGACTTGAGATTTGACCTTCAATGATTGTCTCAAGTTAAAAAAGGTATTTAGATTAAAAAAGGTATTTTTTCAACTTGCTTCAAATTGATTAAACCTTTTCTTCAAAATCATCTACGAGTTCTCAAAGATGATTAGATAGAAATAGATAGGTAAAAGTAAAACGAAATCATAGATAAAATGTTATTATCAATTTCATTTTGGATCTTCATTTTGATTACACACAATCATGACTGATTCTGACCTGAGTATCTAAGGTTCTATGGTGTAATGGTTAGCACTCTGGACTTTGAATCCAGCGATCCGAGTTCAAATCTCGGTAGAACCTATCTTTATGATCAATATCAATAATTTTCTAAATTATCTAATCTAAATTAATAGCAATGGTATATTGTTTTAAAGGGTCTTATTTAGTAAACAAAGTAAACTGTAGAGCACTACCATGTTCAGGAGTCAAGAAGCATCAGTAATTGGTTCATTTTCCAATTTTGACTCAGAAACAAGTTAAATCTTTTTGGCATTTTCATGACAAAAAAATGTTCACAATGCAGATAAATGAATAATAAAGTGAAACAAAATAGTAGGTTCTACCGAGATTTGAACTCGGATCGCTGGATTCAAAGTCCAGAGTGCTAACCATTACACCATAGAACCTTGGTTGTCTACACAGATAATTCAGCATGATTTGTAACAAAATTAATGATAAAATATTGGAAATCTATAAACTTGAAAGAAAATAGCTTGATTTGTTTTCAAACTTATTTATCAATTCTATTCATGTTGATTTGTCTAACATGCTTTGCCTTTGTTAGCCTGACAGAGATTGATATAAATGCACCAACACATAAAATGATAAAAACAACAATTGTTGCTAAAATGAAAATAACCAACTACAGATGACATTGAACGATTCACATATGTATGAATAAAATACTGAAATATGATTGCCAAAAATATTTAGGTTCTACCGAGATTTGAACTCGGATCGCAGGATTCAGAGTCCTGAGTGCTAACCATTACACCATAGAACCATTAATGACAAGATTAAACACAATCTAAGATACGAAGTAGTGGTGAATACTGATTATAATCACATTTGTTGAAAGCCCATGAAATCATATAATAATCTAATGTACAGTTGGGGACAAAAATAAATGACAGGTCGATTTTCGATCACCATTTCCTAATTATGGTGGTCTGAAAGCCCATAATTTCCAATATTGTCTAGATACATATCCCTTAAAATTTGTATATTTTACATTTTGTATAATCTCATCCACTGATTTATGGCCTCTTGTAAATTCTCTTATTTTTAACATGGGAAATCCTCACTTCAGCAAATCCACCTGTCATTTATTTATGTCCCCAACTGTACAATAAATTATTACAGTATTTCTTTAATCACTTTGATTGTGATAATAAATAAGATAAATAATGTGTGCTTTTGTGAATTTTTGTCATAGTCACTTAAATAATTCTGTTGAGCCAGAAACATATATGTCTCTGGTTGAGCCAAAAAATTATTTATAAACCTTATTTACATTTTCAAAACTTTTTTCAATGTTAAAAGTTTTCATATTGCCACCTTAAATATTTAAATTCAATTTATCACATACACTTAATAAGAAATATATTAGTATATCATTTTTTTAAATTTATTTTCTTATAAAAAATAGAATAACAATATTGTTGTCCTAGATATTTCATCTTCTATACATGCCAAGATGGCACAATTATTGCTCCATATGTACTTTGAAGTGTCATTTGGTTTAGAAATGTACAATATTGTACAACTCCACTATACCTTGCATTTGGTGTTTATAAGCAACCCATTTAGCTTATTAGTAATGATTATGTATTTGTTTTTATTTGTCTGTTCCTTATTAATGGTTTATTGGTTGAATGTTAGATGTTACTAAGGCACTTTCAAAAATATACTAAACAATACAATCAGACAAACAAAGTATCTTATGCATTTCTAGCTGTTAGGTATACTAGAGTGTGTACAGTTCACCTTAATCAATCTTAATCTATACACTCCCCACAAAAACTTTGGCAACACCGCTTTTCAATCCTCTGTATGTTTGGAATTATTCTTTCATTAAATAAAGTTATGAAATCTGTGACAAAATTGATCAAATCACAAACCATAAACAATCAAATAGAAAGTTTTGGAGGTGAGTGTATGTAATACTTTAAAAAGTACAGATAGACTAAGAGCATTGATTCAAAGTTACACCACCAAATTATGAATTAAAGTTGAACCAATGCCTTGCGAAATCAACCCTGAACCAGCCATAAAAAGTGTGTTTTTTATCTTTAGGCTTAATTGAAATTGATTCATATCACCGAGCTTTTTCTAGTATTCATAAATAAATTATGCTAATTATATTTCTACAGGCTGTTTCTAGAATCCTATATTAAACATCATGAATCTAGAAATCAATATACAGTAAAACCTGTCTAATATAAATGCCTCTAAGAATGGTACAAAGTGTTTGGATTGGCAGGAAATATGAATCAATGGGAGATAACAAATTGGTACAAAGTAAAAGTGTTCAAATTGAGAGATGTTCAAATATGAAAGTTGTTCAAATTGAGAGATGTTCAAATAAGAGAGGTTTTCAAATATGAAAGCTGATAAAATTGAGAGATGTTCAAATATGAAAGTTGTTCAAATTGAGAGATGTTCAAATAAGAGAGGTTTTCAAATATGAAAGCTGATAAAATTGAGAGATGTTCAAATATGAGAGGTGTTCAAATTGAGAGATGTAGAAATAAGAGAGGTGTTCAGATAAACAGGTTTTACTGTACTGCAAACAAATTACACACTGACCTAGCATCTATTTTCCATCAAAAATTAAATCATACATCTAACTAACATCAGATTGAGCAAATCATACAAAAAGTGTACATGAGGTCACATTATAATTCTGTTGCATCTCATTATTTAAATGCAAGGTTATTACTGTATATGGCTTACCATATATGCAATGCATGAATGCAACACAAATCTTTACATTTTAAGTTCTATTGAAGATGTTTGTGTTGATTTGCTTTAAGCACATGTTTCAGATATGTGACAAATACTGATAATGAGACATCTGTGCTAAAACACATAATCACAATTATAAAAAAGTAAATATATAATACATGAAACATGTTACATAATGTACAATTAATTAAATACCAAATCAAATTATAATACAATTTACATATTATGCAACAGACATATTCTTATTGATGATCAAAATGGAAAAAAATTAATAACAATCACTGTACAACTGAGTTGATGGCATTCACAATGTAAAATCAAAATAATATGACACATTTCAATCATGAGCTGGCAGGTTATTATAGAAATATCTCTAAATTGTTTCTAATTCATACATCACTGGTGATCCACTCGATTACGCTGGTTACCAAAACGGTTCGTTTTGGTAACAAAATGTCGGAACATCGAAGGTACGATTTTTCTCGTTTCCTTATTTTATACTTTGTAGGCAGAATTCCCACAACATTTTTTAACACAAACGTGTATCAGTATCATATGTTTAAGAAATTGTACATATTTGCGAACAAATAGTCCAGAAGACAACAGAATCGTCGATTTACTTCCTCACTTAAGTTACATAAACGGTTTGGGTTAAAAGTGCAGATCTTAACTGTTTTTCGAAAAACCGTTTATGTAACTTAAGTGAGGAAGTAAATCGACGATTATGTTGTCTTCTTAGCTATTTTTTCGCAAACATGTACATCTTCTAAAACATACGATTTGTTTTGGTAACCAGCGTAATCGAGTGGATCACCAGTGTACATGAAATATCATTTGTAGGTAAAACTATTTTATAATATACACATAGAATTATTTCTATGTCTTTCTGTATTCTGTAATAGAGTCCGGAAAACGTTTAAAAAAACCAGCTGTTTCAAGGTACCTTTGAAATCCAAAACAAGTGACGGCAAAATGAATCAAGAAATTGATGACTGTTATGCTGCAGAGTTAAATTGCTTCATCATGTAGCATTTCGACAAAGGGCTTCCCAAAAAAGCATTCTGTGCCTGTTTAACACTAAATATTGCTTCCGCGTTAAGCTTTTTTTTGTCAAAATGCTTTACAAAGCAATTAAACCTGCTTGATAAAAGGTACCATTGACAAGTTATAACATCATTCAACAGTACCTACTACCCTAAGCTGCTTTTTTCTTAGCTGCTTTTTGCTCTATAAACAGTTTCAAAAGTCCTAGACTGGAGGATATTGACCCAAAGACACCTGTCTGTGTAGCATTGAAGGTACCAGACCATAGGAAACCTTCTGGGAGCCAATTAACTGCACACATCAAATCTGCGAGGTTGATTGCAATGGTTAAGAATTCACCCTGAGCTTGTTTGCGGATATTAGCCATCTCACTTTTGTAAGTTTGTTCATACTCACTGAAATAAATATAATTTGTCATTCATTATAAAAAGTAAAACTAATTTTTACATCCAGGACACTGTAATTTGAAATATAAATATACATTATATAGCAATAAGTGGAACTAATTTCATCAACATGAACAGTGAAAACAGTCTAATCAAAACACCCCTGGGACAAGCCAAAAGTGTTTGGTTCAGTAGGTGTTCAATGAGAGAAAATATATTTGGGACTGTGCGCACTGAGACAAAGTGTTCACATTGAGAGGTGTTCAGATTAAAGAGGTGTTTGGATATACAGGTTTCACAATTTATGCTCATCAAGTTGCTGCAAAAATTATAACCATATATGACTTCCATATTCCATCATTAAACAATCCACTCTATTTTGGGTATAGACTCACCTAGAAGCTTCCAGTTTTCTCTGTTTCTTCATATGACCTATCTTCCCTTGTAGTCTTGCCAGCAGCCGTAAACTCCTGTAATGCATATGTATATGTGTCATGAAAACCCTGTCTTATTGTGACATATAGTACTAAAGTCAAAAACAGAGTGTTGAGGGAAAGATTCATTTTTATTAATGTATTTATAATCATAGTAGTCAGTTACATAAATCAGAAGTTGTCCAAGTAGCATCCTCAAGTGCTAGTCACCACAAGGGCATTATAAGGAATGGAATTACGTTTTTCAGGCAAAATGTTGAAAAAAGTATTTAACCAACACCATATAATGTAAAGTGTTTGAGTTAAGGTTACTGCTCTATATGTTTTGTGTGCCATTAATATTGAGTTAATGCTTTTTAAATATTGATGTTGAATCAAAAAATCTGGATTTATGATAAAACGATATCTGTATGAATTTTACCTTAAAATGCCAATGACTAGAGAGCATCCCCATAAGGCAGTGCCAGCCTGCCACCATTTTGATGAGTCTTTCACATTTATGAGACCAGCGTCAGCTGCCCAAGCTATATGCTCTACGGGGAAGTAAGCCTGGCCAGATATTAACCCTAGCACACTCAGAATTCTAATAATTGGGTCTTTCTCCTGCAATAAAAATGGCTTTTAAGGTACAACCCAAAATATTAGAATTTCAAGATATCTACAGAGCATTTCTATTTTCTATATTCATCAAAACCCGAGACTAACATTATCTTTCTATCTAGTACACTATATGTATCAATACACAGCTGTATGCATATGACAACCACCATCAGCATCAACTTATTTCACCAGCTATGTTTAGTCTACACAAAATAGTGATTAATCATTCCATATTAATAACATAAATCTAAAACATAAACATAATTGGGGTTTTCACCTGGATTGAATCTAATTTATCTTAAAGGTTCGATCAATTTTCATTTGATTCTCTTAAAAGATTAATATCATGGTCATTGTCTGGAACTAATTGTGCCTGGATGGTTGAGATAATTGATTTGGGATTTCAAAGCAGGTGAATTTCTGAAGTGAACTGTACTTTACATGAAAGGGTAAGAAGAGCTCTATTGTTTGAACCTATCTCTCTTATCTCTTATCATCTCTCGCTGGTCCCCCCCCCCCCCCAGCTGGTATCTCTTCATAAGCATGAATGAGGATCAAATACAGTACTGAATGCAAAACCGTTTACTAATATATTATTTGATGCTTATGTTTCGAGTTGGATATATTAGACACTCTCTTCTTTCACCGATGCCTTCACTAGTCATCTTCACTTACACCAGGGTCACGTGTAAATAAGAGATGTGAGTAAATGAATAGGCTATAGAATTAATTATGGGCTTGAAATGATTTTAGTGCGAGATTATGGAGACATACATTTTTCAACATCATAATAAATTGAGAACTGTGTATTAATACTCAATATACTGTATTAATGTCTTTGTCACTAAAGACCACCAGCGGATTTAGACGGGGGCGTGGGGGGGCGCATGTCCCCCCTAAAAAGTCGGAAAATTTGTGTTTTGCCTCATCGCTTTTTACCAAATTTGACTGTTCGCTCACTTTTATAATCACAGGCCCCCCCTAACACAAAATCCTGGATACACCCTTGAAGACTTATTCTGTGACCCAGATAGTGACCTCAAAAAGCTAAGCTATTTAGCAAAGAGGAATGCGGGTGTAATATACCAGTACATGTACATGCATGCTTTATTCCTTGTACTTTCAAGAGATCCGATGATTGAATCAATTAGGTCATTATTCCGTTCAATACATTAATCTGCAATCTTCATATTCTAAAACATCTTACATGTTTTCCTAGTCCATATGAAAGAGAGTAACCTAACATGGGCAGATCATCAAACAGTCTCAAGATCACTCTAGCTTTGCTGAACTGAGCACAAATTCCTCGGATTGTAGCTTCATTTTCTGGATTCCTCGTACCAGCGATTACATGTAAAACATAACTAGTAGTTCTAATGAACTTATCCCTCCCCCTGTACGTTCCCAGTAGAGTTATAATGTCCTCCATCGCGACATACAAGCCTAAATAGAACTAGTTCAAAGTGCAGTTTTGTGTTTACAAGTTCATCGTTTGACCCCTGACCTGCTGTAAAGAAGTCGAAGCTCCGTGGGTCAAAAATGAGTGATATTGAAGCAAAAACGTGAATACGGATTTCTTTTAGCGAAAAATATGAAGCTGTATATTAGTTAAAAGACGTGAGTTATTGTTATTAGCAGGCATAGATATATTTAAAGCAAAATCATTCTATATAGCACAATGATTGTCGCAAATACAAGGCACTTGCTTTGACATTTTGAAAAACTCTGAATAAACAATAATGCACATTCAATTTTGACCCACGGAGATTCGATTGAAAAATTACTCTCATCACTATTCTCCCCAAAATATGGATTTGGGAAGTTGTTACAGGCTGCATTGTAAAAAATCCAAAGGAGACTTTCAGTTACCAAACTTATGGAGGGAGTGTATAGTAAAACATTTGCTGATTTAAAAATTAAACTTTTACTGTAATATTTGAAATAAAACAACATGTCATAAAAATAATGGTAATAAATCATATGTTCAAACTTTGAAAGGGGACGATAATATTAAAATACTATAGCAAAAGTACCATTGACCTTTGAAGTTGAGTTGACCCAAAGTGAGATACTGACTTTGCATGACCTGATGTTGGGCATTTCCAAAGTAACCGCAAAATATATTCATTATGAAAATTATTTTACACCCTTGACCTCTCTGATTTGAGCTTAATATTTAATTTTGGCTTAAATTTGTACAACTTCCAAAATGTAAACCATGACCTCAAAAGAGTATTTTTAAAACACAACAAGAACAAATCAATCACTTCAACTTTGGCATTAGTTTAACAATTTAACAAAAAGTTTATTGTACATCACAATTTATTTATTCTTACTTCATCAAGAAATTTACAACAATTTTAGTTTTATCTGTGTATGGCAGGGATCATTTGATATATAAATATTTGCCAAAATACCTTTTATAAAACATAAACTGAATCTTAACTCTTTAACAATTAGATTGTTCTTTGATATAGCTGTATCCAATTAAACATTTTCTGCCTATAAGTACATTCACTTTACATTCCTAATATGAAATGACGAGAAAGCTTCAAATGAGACCATTAAGACTGTTAAATAAAGCTTTAAAAATATAAAATTAGTGGCCACTCAAAGAGGAAATTCAAATAATTTTGAAGTTTACCTTGAATAATGTCAGTGATTATATTTATGCTTACATTGCTAATACAATTTAACCCTAATGAATTTTTTTTAAATCTACAAACAGGTGGAGGGGAGGGGTTACTGGTCTACCATATATCAAGTCTTTTATTTTACCTCGACAGAAATATTTGTGTAAGGAATACATAATTTAGTCAAATACCTTTTGTTTTAGACAAACTCCCTCCCAAAAATGAAAAATAATGATGTTTTCAGACAATCCCTAATTCTATTTCTCATTATGTTAAATGCTTTAGTATTTGAAAATTGAGCAGAAAATATAAAATTTAATGTGATAAAAGGGTGTCACCCGAAGCCTAAAATAAAATGACTAAAACAGCAACATAGCCATGCATTTGTCTATGTCTCAATGTGACAAAAACATCGTTTTTCTTAAATGAATTAAAAAATAAAGAGCCACTCACAAATTTCAAAGTAACAATTGACAATCCATGCAAGATGTGTACTCTACAAGAGCTTCTTAAAGTAATTCAATGATGGTATGTTTTTTTACATATGCCCCTCCTTAGGTTTATTTCTCATCTAAACCTATTTCATCCCTACTCCTACAACCTATTTGTACACAGACAGAAATGTATTTATTGATGGACTCTTGTCATGGGTCATAATATAGCACCATGCGATGTGGACTCCTCCTTTGGAAGAAACTTTAAGTATGATTTCTATGGTAACTTGAGAACAGAAGATGTTGGAAGCAATGCTAATGTATCATCTAAAATTCAAATTTCATTTTCCGAAAAAGAATTGAGATATCTGATCATTTAAGATGCTGAATTGTCCAATGAAAAACATTACATTCACTTTTTCATTTTTTGTCAAATAACCTAAAAATCAAAGAACTGTTGGACTTTTTATGTAGAAAATAAGCATTATTAACATGGAATAAAAAGATCAAAAAACAACTTGTACAACTGTGACAGTATCTAAACCTTACTCTCAACTTGCCTCAATCCCTTAATTCTACTTTCTTTAAGGTAGGCCTAGTCCAATAAATTATTTGGATCTTTAACTTTAACCATTTAGGTTTACATGGTCATGTGTAACACATTAAAAGTTACCTCTACATTAGGATACCCTTAAGTTGTCACATCGCATTATCCCTATCAATAACTAATTGATCGGTGTCAAACAAGATATTACCTTTGTACATCATATTATTTTTTGGTTTTAAACTTTGAGGAAAACCATTGTCTTAAGCTCCGTAATTTTCCAGTTTGTTTTAATTGTTTAGTTGATTGTATGGCTGTTTCTCCACCATCATAATGCTTTGCATTATTCTCATGATCCTTTTTATTTTTTACTTTGTTGTTATTAACTCCGGACAAATCTCCATCTATCCTATCAACAACTGAACGTTTCTTCTTGTTGCTACTGTAACCAAAATCATAATCATCATCATACAGATCATCCAATAATTCAAATCGTCGAGTCCTTGATTCTAAAGTTGCATCGACTTCATCAAATGTGTGTTCACTGACTGGTAGCCATGGCTTATTACTGATTGTCTTGTCCTCCATTATGTTAGCACAACCAGTCTCAACCAAAATGTCTCCACAGAAAACACAATTTTAGACTTTAATGTATATTCTTTATATACAGTATTCAGTTTCCTTGTAAAACAGATTATACTGTATATCCAGGTATATCCTCATAATAATCACATGAGATAATGAACATTTCATTTCCTTTTCCTCCAGTGTCACCTTAATGGTGTCACCTTAATGAGTCAGTGTGCCATGCAATTCCATACAAATCCAATAATCCATGTGACTTCTCATCAAGAGGAAGTCGAGGAAACCTTTAGCTTTTAACCTTTATCTGAATTTTGTTTACAATTGGATGAATCACTGAGTGTGGTAAGTCCATTAGTACATCAAGGAAACCAAAACTTTGTAATATTTGTCTATATAGTTATACAAGAGTATTTATATTCAGCTGTATATATCCTATATAGATGCAATTATCCGATGACTAGTGAGGTTTCAGGTACATAACAGCAAGATATAGAAATAGCATATTTGGGAAGTGGGAGATAACATTTATTTCCACTGTAAATCCTCCTCTTCACTTAGGTCCTTTTATGAGCACTTCCATATATGTACATGACAGTATGTAAATAATTGATAAGGATGATACAATTCCACAATTGTTAGATCATCACGGTATATGTATAATTACTATCAACATCAACCAGTCCCTCAAGAAGCCATAAATGTAGTTTGCAATTGTACTGCTTTATTAATACCACTTTCTGATATCAAAACATTTCACTATTGATCAGTTGTCATCACAAGCTTATTCAATAAAGGAAAAATATTCCACTTGAAGATGAAGAATTCTATACCATTCCTTCATGTTATTTCACCAATACTGCTTATGAATCCTAGCTAATAACTTAATACCCTGTTCCAAACAAAAGTCAAATTCCTGTCTGGCATATGCACGAGCTTTTCCTCAATTGCTTTCTGCTTAGTCTTTGTTGTTCATTGCTGCTATTCACTGCTCATGTTTGTAATTTATTGTTCATGCTTGTTATTCACTGCTCAGATTATGTTATTCACTGTTAAGTTTTTGTTTTTCACTGCTCATGCCTTGTTATTCACTGCTCAGTTTTTGATATCCAGTGCTCAAGGTTTGTTATTCATCACTCAGTTTTTGTCATTCACTGTTCATGCTTATTATTCACTGCTCGTTTTTGATATTCAGTTTTCAGGTTTTGTTATTGGCTCTTAGTTTTTATAAGTCACTTCTTAGTTCTTTTTGTTATTCACTGCCCAGTCACCTTCTGTCCGTCTAGTTCAATCTGGAAAATAAATCTGCAGTCCATCATTTCTGCATGAACTCAGTAAGTGTGTATTGGTAATACAAATAGCATAATAATTGCAATGATGGTACTTCTACATGCAAGTGGTGTAGTGTTGGGAATTAGCCAGGTAAACATCAACAAATTGCATATATTACTTTCCTAAATGTAGACAGTTGCAAATTAACTATAGGGGATGTACAAGATAAGTGCATAAGGAGTACTTGAAGCTTGGCAGACCAATCAAGTTTACTTACCTCTAGAATTAAAATAAGTTAAGTGAACACCTTTTTCTTGATAACATATATATTTGGGAACATCTCTCTGGTACACCCAATTTTCTTGTGAACATATAAATTTGTGAACACCTCTCTAGTAAACCCATTTTTCTTGCAAACATATATTGTTGTGATCACCTCTTTAGTAAGCACCTTTTTCTTATGAACATAGATATTTGTGAACACCTCTCGAGTACACACAATTTCTTGTGAACACCTTTTACCTTTTACTTGTTAATTCATCCATGTTGTGAACATCTCTGCTAAACACATTTCTTGTGAAAATATCAATTGGTGAACACCTCTCTTGTAAACATGAACATATTTATTTATAAGCGCCTCTATTGTACACACATTTCTTTTATGAACACATTTATTTGTGAACACCTCACTTCTCACCAGTACAGCCTATGAACACTCAATTTCAACTGAAATGATCCATAAGACATTGATTTCAAAGTACACAAAATTGAACTTGATCATGAATAAATATTTCAACATGTGTTACTTAATGCTCATCGATATTAATGTTAGCCAAAGGATAAAGCTAATATCACCTTAAATATCCCCCTCCCTTTTCTAATTCACTAAAAATGTCTGACTTCAGGCTTTCAAATTCAATAGCTCCTTCTTACCCAGATTCGCAGAGGAAATTAATTTTGAGCTCTTTCAAAATGATTTATAAGGTATACTTGGTACGAGTGAACATTTGGCACTTTCTCATACATTGGTTCGTCAAATATTTCAAGGCTATGTAATACATCAGTAATAAAATATTTACTGAGCATCAAGAGTTGTCCTTATTAAGTCAATAGTCCATGGTCCATAAAAATATTTCACTTTCAGTTGAAGATAAATTTACTTTGTGAGCATTGAATCTTAATGAGCTAAAAGGAATGGACTGTGCATTATCGTTTGAATACAATATATTTCAATGTACTTAGTTAACTGTAATTGAACTCCATTCAAGCCTTGGTTTTTTCCTTGCTGGGATTTAACCAACTGAATTGTTAGTTAAACTTCCTGAGTCCTGTTTGATAAACCTTAAGTGACCAGTATGAATTCATGTTAAAATGTTCATGATGAATGTATCTTGTAATAATGGCTTGAATACATTAGAGCAAGCCACAGTTGTTCAATAAGAGATAACTGAGTGGAATCAGAATGGAATAAAGTAAACATGTGTGAGTCAATATTCAAAATTGTAGAATCACAAGAAAATCTGAAACTTCATTCAAATATTATTAAGTTTAACAGAAACAATCAATGAAAGTTTTGATAAATCAAATGTGTATCTATTAATCCTGTCAAGGCAGCCAATTTGTGAAAGTGATGAAGCAATTAAATATTACAAAATATTTATCTGTTACCATAGGAACAACAGTTTGCTAATAAGCTGAATCCTTAATTTGTGCAAGGACGTCTATCTAGACCTAGATCTAGATTTGTGCCATGTCTTATCTTCTACAATATATTATAAGAACAGAATTCCTTTGACTGCTGTGAAGCTTGATTTGATCGAAATTGCAGTACTTTAATTTGATGAAAACTAAATATATGGAATTCAACACTTACCATCTTGATTCTGACCAGTAGCACTGTACATCTTAATGAATTTGTACATGTAGGCTTTTTTTAATCAACCAATTTTTAATTTTGAAATATTTTCACAGGAGAGATGATTTGTTCAAAGCACATCCTTTAACATTTGGAGAGAAATGAAATATGTTCTGTTAAGTTTTAGTTTGGAATAATTTATACTTTTCAAAACTTTTCAAATTGTAGGTCATAGATTTGCCAATTAGCATTTCTTTTTTAATATGATGGCATTATGTTAGAAAAAATGTTTGAAACAAACCAAAAATAATCAGAGTCCATTTAGTATTTAGGTTACAATTATATATTTCCCTATAGCCAATGAACTTAAACATGCATAAAACATAATAAAGATCAGTTCTTATAAAGTTCTTTTAAATAGACAGAGAAAAACATAACATACCTCTCTAACCTTACATGACATAGTATTACACCAAAATCACATGATTATGAGGTAACTTTGTGCTATAGAATATGTTGATAGTTTTACAAATAAACTATATCAACAGCTCAATACAACAATACAAAGCTTCTGATAGAACAGAAAATTACAAATGATAGTGTTAACAGCATAATAAAAATGAAAATTACCTGATACTGACCATTACTCCCTCAAACGCAGAAATCTTGAAATGTAGATATATACATTGGCATAGTTTTATTGAACTTTCACTGTTACATGAGCAAACAAGCACTCGATGAGGTTATCCTAGACTTGTTCTATTTTTATTGTTGTTTTGCGTATTTTCCAAACATACCAGTTATGTTAACTGGAGAATCAAAATATCACAATATGTGTCACAAGTTTCATTTTGCGTAACTCTGATTTAATGCCATATTTATGTTTTTACATCAGAATGATATCAACTTTTCACCAGGTAGGTGTCTTCTATGTGCATAACACAACATTGCGTATGAACATAAAAACAATATAAATTTCATCAACTAAATCTAATGCCAATCTCATGGATTCCTCTAAAAAAATGAGTCAGTTAGTTTCAAGATGGCTAATGTTTCAAGTCATGCATTTTATCCACCTTTTCTCTCAAAATCTTGAACGAACCTATTCATTTTTTAACATTTCTCTAGAATTAAGGGTATGACCTACATGACTGTTGACTTTATTCCTTGGAAATTCCCCTCCTTTCTGCTTCGCATTGAATTTCAAAACATGGCTACCATGATATTCACTCAACTGAAGGTGTTGTGTTCTCCACACAGAAGACCCCCTAATATGAAGCATCACTTCAGCCCACATAGAGCACCTGGAGAACTTGTTATCTATTACAGTTCAAAAGTTCTGCAATTATCTCACCAAATATAGATAAATAAATTAATTGCTCAAATTATTAATTGATTTGACAATATTTTAGGTCTACTTTGAAGGTCGGCAAAGTCAACACTGGCTATGTCCATTACCTTAATTACCTCTACCCTTTCAAATATCCTACAAAGTAGGATGAAGTAGTAATTCACCAGGAGGGATCTGATATGGGGAATATCACAAGGATGACATCAATATTTCCCAAGGGAACACAGTGACCAAGGGAAATATAGATATCATCCAAGGGATAAAACAATTATTAAAGTCCATGCTTTAAACTAATAACAAATATAGTGTATATTATAGTGCAAATTGTTATTAACATCTTTATGTTTTGGAATCTAGCAAAAATACATGCATGACACTGGCTTTGATCGTTTATGAAAATTATATATCATAAAATCATGACTATCATAGTTAAACAGAAGGTTTGCTGTTTTTGTAAGGTCTTTATGACCCAATTGATAAGTCTATGACAAACTATAAACAACCAAAAATATAGAATTTTAAATTCTATTTATTGTGGCTTATTAGACCATAATATTCTGAACAGAAAAGTTTTACATGTATTTAGCTTTTACAAAAAACTGAAAACATTGAAGTACAAGAAATATGTACCAATACAACATAATAAACAATATTTAAACTCCTTCTCCTTAGAAAGAATTTGTTGTCAGACACTTGGTGCAAGAACTTAATTCATGTTCCCTAAGTTATAAATAAAAATATATATAAATCTTTTATGCAGAAATACTTCAAAGTAAACATTAAACTCTGAATTGAAATATATCTTTAAAACAATAAATATGAAGAGTTAATCATTTTTGGGTCTATAGGGGTCGGCACTTTTATAAAAAATGATTTTGGCAAGAGATGTAAATATTTCCCCATTTAACATACAGTGAAACCTATCTATAGCCAATATATGACCTCATAGTTATCATTTCAAGTATCTTTGTACTGCACTGAAATACTAAAACAAATAATGTTGAAAGGTAACCATGAGAAATCTTTCCATAGTAGTCTATATCCAATATATGACCTCATAGTTATCATTTCAAGTATGATGTCATTACATAACTTCACTAGATGCTTTGTTTATAGCAACCATATTAGGCCGTGTTGTCACAGATGAACAGTTGTCAGGCACCTTGCTTCATAACAACAACACTATTGTGATGTCATAGAACACAATCATTATTACTTGGCAATTCTGTTTCTAGGGCTAGAATCAACAAAACAACAGAAAAACAATATCAAAGACAATGTGATATATTGAAGAGGATCTGAAAAGTTATACTTTATAAAATATCTATAAGAGAAAAATGGTAAGCAATAGAGAGATTTCGCACATAAGTGAAAGTACAACTTATACGTATAATTTAAAGGGTCATGTCGAACTATTATATTTACTAAAATCAATTTTAAATTGTACTTAATGGAACATAACTATTTCCGTTAAAGAAAAGCTCCATCAACTAGAGACTGTGAATGCACTGTCATCTGCACGTGTAGATTATGCACATTATAATTAAATGCTTGCTTCCGTGTCCTTGTAGTTGTAGTGTATTATAAACACGATCCTTTAAAGTGAGTCATGATTCTTTAAAGTGAGTCATTACATAAACAAGTTGATTATTTCAATGTTTTCATGATCAGTATAAGTTCAATGAACTTACAAAACGGTATATTTACGTAGATGATAACGTATACAGTTGGATCTCCGTATAAAGATTTGCCTAAATGTGTGTGGAACAATTGACCGCAAGCATTTTTAAAAATTAATTGGCTGAGTGGTAACAGTATCCAATCAAATACTTTAACCATCAATTTGAAACACCAATCAAACCAGTAGGTTCTAGCAATTCCTGGAAACGACCCATTCAGTAGCTCAACAAATGACATACAGGGTGTTCCATAACGAGCATCTCCAAAAAGTCAATTTGAGAAGAGATGGGTCTAAAACATATGTACTATATATGAGCCTATTTTATTCTAGACAAACACATTTGGATTAACTAAACATGCTACCATTCAAGAAAGTACAAATGGCATCCCTTTGACCTGTATTTATTACAGTCCGAGAAGATCTTTCCTGACGAAATGCCCACATTATGAAACACCTTGTACGTTTACCTATAAGTATAAGTATACGTTATAAGTTGTACTTTCACTAGGTGCGAAATCTCTCTAATATGTACTTTGGAAATCATTAGAGATGACGAAATTCTGGAACAGAAGTACTGTAGCAAGATCAGACTTTTCATTGACCCAGACGAAATTGTGATAAAAATTGAAAAATCACTCATGTTACTGAAATGAATGCTCTTGCCCTAGTTGATAGACTTTTCTGAAAAATGGGATAAACACCTAGAAGCTCTTAGAAAGACTGCCACATGGAGACTATTTTGCCTTTGTACAATTCAGAGAGATGAAGAAATTCTAGAACTGAAGTAACACATGGATAAGCTTTTTCATTGACCCTAAAGAATTTGCACTTGAGAAATTGAAAAAATCACTTCCGTTATCAAGATGAACCCTATATACAGTATACTAGTTGAATGACACGACATAGACTTCTATACATTTGGAAAATGGGATTTATTCTCTTGTTCTGTTCTATATAGTTAAAATAAATTGTTCTTTAAGCCATGGGCTTTTAACTGGTAATTGAAAGCCCATGTTAAAGCCAATTTTGCAAAGTTCCAAAAGTACAGGTTGGTATGTCAAATTGCAAAAGTAGGTCAAATTACCAATATATCATGGCTAAGTATAAGTTATATCCAACGTACATGAGTAAATTGAACATGATCAATAGAATTAGCTCCTCATGAAATCAGTGTATTGGTGACATTGCGAAAGTTTGCCTAAAATATAGAAATAATTGAAATTCAACTATTTGCAAAATCATACAGTACCCAGAGAAAAGTGTAAAAAGAAGCTGAAATGAACACTGATATTTTTCAACCCAAGTTGCAACATACACTATAACACTGTAAAATATGCAGGCTGAAATAGTCAAAAATGTGATACTTCATCTAAAAAGGCTGTAAATAACCCCCATAAAATGTAGTTTTTGTTTAATTGAAAATTGTTTATGAATGAATGGATAGACAGACAGACAAATGGTCAATTAGATTCCATTGGTCCACCGTGTGAGCCAAATAACTGCCCCAGGTTATCCATATTGCTGATATTTAGGTATTACATCGGATCCCAAAGATCCTAAAATCTGAAGTTGCTTCCTCGTGTCCTGTACATGTATACATACAGAAACTTCATACTGCTATAATGGTGTATTCTGGTAAGTCATATATCGACAACTACTAATACATGGTGGCAGCAAATTCCGATAGATCAAAAAATTTGTGATAGATCTCCGAGAACTGATTCAGAGGTTGAGTCGTCATGTCATCTAATATAACAAAAACCGCGTACTGCTATGCTGTATAAGCCATAAATACATGTGCATTTCCAAATACAAATACAGTTTCTTATAGATGAAAGTAAAATCTGATAGATCTCCATGGACTAGTTCAGAAGTTGAGTTTTCACGTCTTCTATACAAAAACTGCAAGCTGCAATGCTGTACTGCTGACATTTTTGGCAGTAAATTTGAGCGTAAGGATTATTCTGACAGTTTTTATTCAGCTCCAAAATCATATTTTCCATCAGATAAATCTTATCACGTTTAATCTGCTCAATGCTCGACTTATCAATCAAGCCAAAATATTCACTTTCTTCGATGTTTTTCAACGCTAAATGTTTTGCTAAATCTAGGCACCTTGTTTGGAGATCATTTAGGGAGAAAGTCTCTGCTAGGTATAAATATTCCATTGCATTGTCGTGGCTTGCTGACTCTGTGAGAAATTGTTCGCATTCTGCCTTTATAAACTTTATCTGGTACTCATCAGCAAGTTTCACCATATGACGCACATTGTCAGCTATAAAAACATATACATGTTCAGTAAATTAGGAAACATATCATATAGAGTCTCAACATTCCAGTTATAACTATGTATTGTATATAGTCACTTTTACAAGGCTTACAAGGTGATATGAGCAACAAAATTTACCTCATAATATGATAAAGGCAGTGTCTCATTAAATCAAATCAATGCCATAAATTTGATAGTCAGTGACTCGGTGTAATTGTATATGTGTTTATTCTCTAAACATAGTTTTATTTTAAAAAGTCTGCAGAGTTCTTACACCATGGCCTAATTAAGAAATATAAACCGAAGAGCAGGGGTAATATTGTCGAATACAGCACGCAAGGCTAGGCACAAACGTTTTCGAAAGCTTTTGTGCCTAGCCCTAAGGGGTGTAATCGACAATATTACACCTGCTCTGAGGTCTATATTACGATTGGAACATGAAAACTCACCAAAATGTTTCGAATATTCGTTATGATTCTGGTGAAATATTGACTTTGTTCACAGTTTATAGATGGCGTGACTACAGTCATGTTCGAATGACAATTAAAGTTTAGAGGTTAAAGCACATTAGTACTACATTTGTATTTCTAGTACCTGATAGGATAGTATACATATAATGTACCTGATATAGACTGTTTACAGGGTGGGTATATGTAGCATAGCAGATCTAGTACTTCATCATATTCTTTGCCAGGGAGGGGGATCTGCTTTGCACCTTTCTCCTATAGAGAAAACACACAGTATAATTAAAAATTGCATCATTCGATGGGCTTGCAATGGTGAGAAATGTAATATTTTGATGACAAAAAGCTGATTTCTCTTAAATGAGGCAAAAGTACAGATGGAAGCAGTGTAAATTACAAGTGGGGATCCCTATAAAAGATATAAACATAAGTTCAGATGATAGATAGGCAGTTTTCATTGGTCAGAAAATTGTTGAAAAATGAACAGACAGATGGATGGGTGAGTGCTTCCATAGGCTAAACATGTGAGTCAAAAAAGTGTTATTTGTATATAATGACAGAAAAGATAAAGTATATTATTATAAGTAGTTTATTAAATTATAGAGACAATAAATGACCTTTTATTCACAAAAGATGACTCCAACCAGCCATGATACAGATAGTGTTACTTATACATTACCTGAAAATCAGAGCTGAACATTGCTTTGAAAACTGGCGACCACTGCATGAGAACAGCTCTATGGGCGTGCAAACATCTCTCTCCGATGCACAGAATAATATCACTTAGGTTATGAGGTTGACCAAAGTCAGGCATCAATTCTGAGAATTCAGGAGAACTTTTGTTGGATTTTATTGGAAGAGTAAACTTGTTAAGAATATCTTCTTCTGACTTGACATTGAATGGCTGTAGTTTGAAGTCTCCATCCCCTTTCTCAGCCATCTTCCCTATATATTCAGTATATTGTATGCCTAGTATCAAAGGATCAATCGAGAGCCTGCAAAATGACATGCATATCAGTTATCGAATCATACTCCCCATTAGACAATCAAATCTAAATTCATAATCAGCAATCTAAAAGACTCATGCTGATCTAAAATATCTTGATCACTTTTTGTAAAAGTGAAAAAGTGGTGTTTGAATTTGAATTTCGGACTCATTGTCAACCTTCAAGACCGGGCTTATTCAAGGATTTGTTAATACCTGGCACCTGGCACTAACATGTGATGTCCGAGTGAAACTCCCCAAATTACAAAGTACATGTATAGGGGCATATGGGGCATTGTGAAGACTCTATAGACAGTGACAATGCTCCAGATTTTCGGTGAGAAATTTTACAGCACAGGCTCAGGAAGAAGATTTAAATCCCCTCCCAGTCACAGTATAATGTAAAAAATGCTGTATTTTTTCTAAGTAATATCCAGTTACTCGAGTCTCTAGCTTACAGCTAGACGTAACTTCATTGATTTCGTATGTACTGTGCTACACGCACCTACACGCACCTAGAATTCATTTTTAATAAATGTTATAAATATTTCTAAGAATATTAATCATATTTAGGATGAAGCGTTGCTTGTCTGGATTTAGATATTTTAAAATTTCATTTCGGAGTTTGACACATGGTGGAATTTTCTCGCTGTAGCTAAAAATGGCTTCCGGTTCTGGACGTGAATTCAATATTTGAAATTTCTATTACACTCATCTTATTAAGAGTTCATATCGCATAATAACCCTTATTATCGGATTCCAGCTGTTAGTAGTATTAATTTGAATAAATTAAAACTGAGTAGTACAGCTGAGTGGACATGTATATGCACCGATAACTAGGTCTATTTTTGCTTAGCTGCCAACGGAAACACACCTTTATAGGAGACTAGGCTATTTGTACATAGCTGTAAATAGCACATGGATTTTAGTTCAGATGATCTGCTCGACTTGTTGAATTTTTTCAACAGTCATTTGTTTGCAGTTTTTTTTGGAACTTTATTTACTAGTCTAGCTACATTTGTTTGGACTTATGAACCATTAGTACGGCCCCTAGTGCTCCTGAAATAATGTATTTGGCCAGGTAGGGAAATATTATGATTTTTCAAGATGGAAGTTTGAATACTGAAGGTCTAAATGACCATGGTCTATAATGACCACAGTCAAGGTCTAGATGACCACATGTTAGGTCTAAATGACCACAATTTAGGTCTAAATGACCACAGTTTAGGTCTTAATGACCACAGTTTAGGTCTGAATGACCACAGTTTAGGTCTGAATGACCACATGTTATTTCTAAATGAACACATTTTAGGTCTAAATGACCACTGTTTATGTCTGAATGCACACACCAAAGGTCCAAATGACCAAAGTTCAAGGCCTATAAACCAAAGTTTGACCAAGGTTCAAAATGAGCCGCCATCAGAATAATAGTCATATTAGAGGTCATATTACAGTTTCAGCGAGCATATCCAAAGCCTCATAGTAGGTTCAAATTAATAGAATCATTTTTGTTTTGATTCAAGTTCTAGTAATCAGACAAGCATGTAAAATCTGTCCATAAATATTGGTCAAAAACATTATCCTAGTAGATATCAAAATATGAAGAAAAGGCTAGAGCAAATAAGCTATCTAGAAAGTAAATGAACTAAAAATGTTCCTAGTCCCAAAGCAGATAGAAATCTACAATTGCAAAATGGGAAATGGCATATGCAATACTGGTAATGTGTGTCACATGGACTTCCTGAAATAAAGCTCTTTATCCATGGAAATCGGGTTAACAGCCCTAGATCAAATGACAATACTCGTACAATATTTTGATTAAAACAGCTATTGTTGCTAAACAAGGATTTCCCATAACCAACTACTGTAGTTGGAACAAGCTTCATGCTTCAAATTTTCATTTTCAAGAGTGAATTGGAGAATTTTCTGTCTTCATACCATTACCTAACCAAAAAGAGAATAACCCAAGCTGGGCAAAAGAATTGTTTGGTGATGACTCAACAAAGTTTTTGTCAAAGACATGAAAACATATTTTTTCTAGATCAAAATCGTTCAATAGATTATAAATACAAGTATTTGACAGCCTTTTGAATAGGCCAGTGAAAGCAGAAACTGTCAGCTGCCAATAGCTATACAGCTAGAAGTCATGACAAACAATGTCATTATAGACGATGTCGCTCCAGCACAACTTAGGCTGTAGAAAAATCCTTGTCCAATGACAGGTACGTCAATTTTATTTTTAAAATTAAACCAAAATGGATCTAAAAAAGATGAATGTTTTGACATAACATCAGATCTAGAAAAAACAATCTGGAAGTTCACTAAAACAGAAACTTAGGTAAATTACATATACTTTTTGAAGTTTCAAAGTCACCTACATAGAAATATGAAGTATGGTCAAGGTTACCAGAGATTCTGAGAAATGATAACAATATAGCTTAAGATTTCTAAATGGAAAGCAGCTTTAATATTTCTAAAAACTGCGATTTTAAGCAATCGGATGTTTTGTCCATCCTTTAAAAACAGGAGATTCATTTAACTCTTAAACATGCAACAGAAAAGCAAAGTCAAGCATAGATCAATTTCTGTGTCACATATTGTTACAGGAGAAAGAGGATTGTTCCCAGAGACTCGTTCTCAATCTAAACTCTAAAAAATCTAAACCTTAACCATTTAGTTGGTATGAATATTTCAAAATGGAAGACATGGTTACTCTAAGAAACATGAGATGGCCAAACAATTACCGATGGTGAAAGTCCATGCTAAGGATGCTTATATGACCATAAGCATACATTTGAGGCACAGGAAATAGCTCTGTTGAATGATATAACATCATTTGAGATCATTACTATGGACCTTGCTTCCCTCAAACTCGTAAAATACCATAAGCACTATTGTGGAATATTTCATTTGGTTTTGAATCTTTTATTGATTCTCTGATGTCATTAACCTCTCGCCTATCTGCTACTCATGAACATGATTTCAAGTTAGTGAAATATTTGTTTCAAACTGAAGTTTCTGATAAATGGGGAAAAGCCTATTGTTGCATTTTTCCCATCATAAAATGGAGCTTTGTAGGTTTGTGATCAATACAATTGAGATGAACTTGAAGGCCTTAATAGAAATGATAGTTTCTATCAAAATTCTCGCAAAGACTTTGTAGGGATAGAATCAACCCTAGTCAGTAATCTTACTCAAGTTATTGAGATACTTTTGAATTGTACTTTAGTCTGTAATCTGTATATTGAACCTCTACATTTATTGACACTTGCAAAGGTCAAAGCAGTCCTACATGTATGCATTGATTACCAAAATAACTCACAAAAAATGAATTCAAAATTTGATAGTGATTGGTCCAAGAAGTCGAAATTCAGAATACTAATAGTGTTATCCAAATCAATAATTACAATAACAACAAAAAAGCAGCCTGTTTGGCTAAAGTTCAAGTCTGACGGGACAGTAGCTTAGGGGAAATAGATTAAACAAAAAATTGTTTCATATGAATGAAAGCCATGGATATGGTAGTGAAAGTATTCACAAAACTTAGACAATGTTATATAAAATTAACAAGAAAACCACGATGACATTATGTGAACAAAATGTGGGGAACGAGATGGCTAGAAATGTTAAAAGCAATGCAAGATCGTTCAGATACCTTTGCCAGAGATATCATTATTACCGTATAATATCTTCCAAGGAATCAGAATTGAATGTCAGATCAAACCTAGAGAAATTCCTCGATGCATCAAACTAGAAATAAGATTGGGAGATTTTTCCTAATTGAAAGTTTTAAGGTCCAGATAAATTGATTTTGTCGACCAGTAGAAAATTAATATTTCAGGTGGAAACTAAACCCAGAAACTCTGGAAGTTGACATATTTATTCAGAATAAACAGTCAAATAACTTTCCTCCAATTTCTTAAATCAGCCGATTACTGATTAAAGTGAGACAGAAAAAATGCACAGATATGGCTCTTATAGCCCCAATGTGGCAAATGGCTCTGCGGTATCTATAATGGTTGGAAATGTTGGTCTGTATGCCCATCTTATTGCCAAACCATATGAAATTACTAATATCTAATCTTACAGCCTTTATAAAAAAAGAAGCTACATAACACTAACGGTGTCCAAATTATCATCCTCAAGTTTGAAACTAGAGGTTTCTGTGACAAACTGGCAAAACATGTATGTTCATTAAATCAAGTAAAGAAAGTACTTAAATTACTTCCAAGGACCCCTAAAAAACATGGGTATGCTGCATGTTCTAATAAACATGACATTAATATTTAGCCTCTGATACAAATTTAGCCAATTTCCTAACTGAAATGTCAAATCAGGTATATGCTATTCGTTTCTCGATACTTAAAGTCTGCAAAATCAGCATATAATGGAACCATAGATAGGTAAGTCAATACCATGTTCTGGTTGATTTTATGGAAACTTTTACAATGGAAACCCACTAAATAAAATAAATGAAACTTGGGATGTGAATAAGGTCGTACTGTATCTCACATTGAACATTCGGGTCAGAATAGAATTCTCAACTGAAAGTACACAATAAGTCATGTTAATGTCTATTTCAAGCATGTATCCCAGGGCCTCTGAAATAACATGCCATTGGATGGTTGTCAAAGACAGAATGTCAACACATAAAATTGGGGTTTCAAGTTTTTTCATGAGAATCCATTTAATGATGTTGTACTAGCATTTAGAAAATACCAGAAACATCTGAAACAAACTACTAGTAGTAGAAGGGAATCATAAGAAGGAAGTTTAAATTATCCTTGTCAAATGTCATGCGATGCCATGCATGTACATATCCAGTAAAACATCTCATATACATACACATTAGCAGTTTCTATAACAATACATAAAGGTCTTAATTTTATAGAATAATAATAATAGATAGATATTTAATAAATACATTTAAGTACATTTGAAAGACATATTTAACCAGGTATGCAGTAACAGTACCATAAACTTGAACATTTGATATATCTACAAACCAAGTGATGGGAAATGCAAATTAACTGAATGCTTAACAATTTTACAATCTGTTAAACTGATAAAGGAAATTAAAGGATTTAGATCAGTTGTTCTGAGGTCATGTTACTTTAAACATGCGATATGAACTCTTAATAAGATGAGTGTAATAGAAATTTTACAATTTCTTAAGAATCTCGCTAATGAAATTATAATTTTATTAACGAGATCTTATTAAGAGTTCATATATTCCCCCCTCGCCCACCCAGTCGTTAATTGTCACTAAAACACAGTTTTGTGTTATTTCAGAACATAACCACAGACAACTGAGTTATGAAGGATAGAATTAACATTCAACAATCTTCATCAAGTCAAATATTATGTATCTGGATTTTTACACTCTCAAAGTTGTAATGAAAGTTTTTAAAGTTTAAATTTCACAAACAGTGAAAGGTTTATATCCTATACTACACAAGGACTTTATTTTAACTTTGCATCCCACAAAGATTTAGGGATAAATTGGACATCTCACAAGCAGTGGATGTAGTTGTTTTCTTAGTCAAAGAATTCACTGAAGTTTACTCATAGTAAGGTGAGTTTTTCAATGGTTTCAGAATATTAAGTTGGCATCTAAGCAATAGACCTAGTTATCGGTGCATATACATGTCCACTCAGCTGTACTACTCAGTTTTAATTTATTCAAATTAATACTACTAACAGCTGGAATCCGATAATAAGGGTTATTATGCGATATGAACTCTTAATAAGATCTCGTTAATAAAATTATAATTTCATTAGCGAGATTCTTAAGAAATTGTAAAATTATTCTCGCTAAAAGAAATCAAATATAACAATAGATTCAGACGGGGATGTGAGCTGATGTTCTTCAAATCTATACATAAAGGTATATTTCATATTATTATGCCATATTTACTGTGCGTGTGACACAATCATTTACAATATTTATAATACTAAGGCAGCTCAATCTTCCTCCTCAAAGCCGGAATATAGAGAAGGCTTTGGACCGAAGTAAATATCCAGTGTTCCAGTATTTGTGTTTTACAGTGTAAACAGGAGAGTGGTTTTATTGACGCGCAATCATTATAGATCTACTATAAAAAGAACAAAATGAAGTATTGGTATTACCTTTTCAGATAATTACGACCAAAACAGCAAAAATGATCTGATGTCTATTGTTTTATCGATTATACTTGGAAGAGAAAAATGTCAAAAATAATGTTTCATTATCGCCCAAACGTCACGTGACGGAATTCCCGGGAAATACCTTAATGGCGGACAAACTCAAACCCCAAAAATTTTAAAATGTCTAAATTTACCGTATTACTCATCGAAATGAGCCAATTATAATGTCCAATGTTGTTGTACAGGTGGGGCAATGTGGCAATCAACTAGGCCAACATTTTTGGAAGCAGGTGTTAAAAGATAAACAAAATAATGATAGGTTTGTATCTGAATTCCAGTCCACAAACAAAATCATTGAAATTATTTCAGTCACATGTTTATCACTCTCACTTACAGTCTGTGGAGCACTTTGACGTTCAGTCAGTGATCTACCTTTGCATCTGTGCCTCAGCGCATCTGTCAATGTGAGAAACATGCTGTGCCACATACTATGTAGCCCTGTGGTAGATGTAGAGTAGTGTATCTGTACTAATGAGCTCTAATGTTTTCATCAGATATATCGATACAAGAATCAATATCTAAGCCCTGTGATAAAGGACCTGTTGTACATCGCATCAGTTTCAAAACATTAATATTGAATTCTTTCCTCAATTAGCTTTAAAAATCATGTGATTAAAGCGGGACTGTCGAATAAAAGCACAATTTGAGTACCCCCCATAAGGTTTGATGCTTAAAGATGTACAGCAAGTTTGTCCATCTACTTACCAAGTTTGAGGACTCAACTAATTTGTTACGATATCAGTTTTGATGATTGTTCACAGACATTACAGATACATGTAAACACCATAATTAAAAAGTAAATAAAAATGTTTACTCAAACCATGGGCATTCAAGAAAGCCCATGCTCAAACTTATATAACAATACATATATACATGTATAAGTAGTGCAATTGATCATTTCCAAATAATATGAGTGTTCTTTTCATGACGTTATTCTGAAATTATTTATATGTTTAGGAAATTGCACTTTATTGTAATCAGTTGGTAGGGCATTCAACTTTTAACCAATTTGTTTTCTGGTTGCCAGGTATGAATCCTGACTGTACCTATTTTTTTTATCACACTATCGGTGGGATATAGTCGTCATACTGGTCATGGTCGTGATCGTGGTCGTGATCGTGATCGTCCCGCTTTTTGTCATCGCCGTTTAAGGAAAACTGCTCATCAGATTTTCTCCAAATTCGCAGAGATGATAGAGCATATGAAGTACTAGAGCTGATTAACTTTTGGGTGGCCATCTTGTTTTCTGGCGGCCATTTTGAAGGTTTTTCGAAAGATCTTGTCATCGCCATTTCAGGAAAACCGCTCATTGGATTTCCTTCAAATTTACACAAATGATAGAGGATATCAAGTACTAGAGCTGATTAACTTTTGGGTGGCCATCTTGTTTTCTTGTTCTTGAAAGGAGGAGGGAAGTTAGTGCAACAGATTTTGGACAGTCATATGTTTGATTTTGGCCATTTCCTGGGGATTTAAACAGGTGCATATGTTAGGCGAATGCATTACCTCCAGGAAAATCACTTCTAGAGATGATAAAATAATTTCGACCTTGAGACAGGGTAGATGCAAACAACCCACCCACATGTTTTTTCTGAAACGTTTTCCTGATTTTCAACCCCTTCCATCCCTGCTTTTTTAATTTTTCTTGCATCAATATGTTGCATTTTGACACACAGATAATCCCTTAAAAGGAATAAATGATTCCTTTTAGATTAAGTGGAAAACAATATTTCCCATGTTATTTTCCCATAGGAAAAATCATTGCTTTCAGCTAAGTTTGGTCACCCATAATGGGTATCTTTAAAACCCCTGAAGGAATCACTTATTCCTTTAAAGTGGTTAACTATGTGTCAAAATGCAACATATTAATGCAAGAAAAATTGAAAAAGCAGGGGTGGAAGGGGTCATAAATTAGGAAAACATTTCAGAAAAAACATGTGGGTGGGTTGTTTGCATCTACCCTGTCTCAAAGTCGAAATTATTTTATCATCTCTAGAAGTGATTTTCCTGAAGGTAATGCATTGGCCTAACATATGCAATTGTTTAAATCCCCAGGAAATGGCCAAAATCAAACATATGACTGTCCAAAATCTGTTGCACTAACTTCCCTCCTCCTTTGTAAACATAATAGGAGAACAGTTTTCCTGGTTCATAGTGTCTGCCTATTTGATGGCGTGATCTCGTTCATGTCCTGTGCCTTGTTAACAACAACAGTTGCATGTTTCTAGTTGTAGTAGTTGAATAGAAATATAGATAAAACAATTGTATATTGCTTTAGACTAATTGTGTTTTATCTGACAGTTGGTTGTTCTGTTGGTTGTTCTATTGATTTTCTCAGTATATTGGGAATACTGTGCTCAAAGTTGGTCTCAATATATTAATAAGATATGATAGTATATAAGCCATTAGAGTGGAACATCACTGATTGAGAGAAAAATTACAAGACAGTCCCACTTTAAAGTCAGATTCATAAATCCATAAACAACTTTGAATCTAAAAAAGAAATCAAAGGACCACTAGTAGAGACATATGTACAAGACCTAACTTTTGTATATTTCAGATAGTTTGATATAATGTGCAGCAAAGATGTGTCCTTTTGTAATTAAGGGAGTTTCAGCCTTGTTAATTTTTTTCGAAAATAACATGGCAGAGAAGCATCAACATTTAAGAGGCCACACATAAATGTATGATAGCCAAACTACAAAAAAACAAAATATACAAAAGATAGGTCTAATACATATGTTTCTATTTTTTTTATATATTGTTGTAATATGGTCGTTTGATTGCTTATTTTTAAGGTTCAAAATTGTTTAGAAGTTGTAGAAGTTGTTTTTGTTTATTGAATCTGACTGTACAGGTATTTTCTTTTTCCAGCCATGGATTTGTTCACTATGATGGGAAATTCCATTCAGTTAATGTAGATAGTGAACCAAAAGTGGTGAAGCGACTTCTAAAGGACAACAAACAGAGGTTAGTTTTGTTTTTGTATAATTCTACTACTAGAATTTATTATGTGAGGGTTACTTATATGGGAGGTTTTGGATATGGGATATCATAAGGGAAATTTAGATGTATTTAGTATTCAATTGTTGACCTCTCCAGACATCACATAATTAATTTATCCTACCATGTATGACAAGTGACTTTTATTAATAAAACATTATTTAAATTAACCTAAATGGTATTTTTGTAACTATATGTAGTGGAAACATATCATATTTTTGCCAAATTTTGACTGAACTAATGGCTTTTAAACCATGAGGTACATGTATTTGGTCGTATCTCATGGTTTACAGATCTTTGCTACTCGACTCAAAACACGTCTGACATTCATTTAAACAGGATATTTTAAACGTTGATTATTTTTTCCTTGTGGATAATTAGAGGTTAAGAGTGTTATAGCACTTGTTATATTTACAGTATGGCATAAAAAAACATCCTATGATTTATTTTTCATGATATGAGTTTCATCCTCATATTGAAATCTGCACTGTCTCACTTTGCTCGATCCATTGTTTGAAGGCCGATCTTTACAATAAAATAATGAAATATTAACATAAATATAAATAAATAAAATATTATCATATCCCATATTATTGCCTTTTAAGACCTTAAAATCTTGTAAAACATAAAAATGTGTGAGTAACGAATTTCAAAAACAATTAAAAAAAATCATACCTAATACAGTGTATCTTATGTTAACTGACTCCATCCATCCAATATAAACATGATTTTACATTTATTGTTTCAGTAATTTCAGAAAAGAAAATGTAATTCTTGGCAAACGAGGACGGGGAACAAATTGGGCGCTAGGTATGTACCTGAAACTCCATTCATGACAGACATGGTCCTTTCTGGTTTAGGGACTGTGCCAATATTTTTATGTTGTCCTAAAACAAAACCCCAAAATGTAACTGTACATTTGCTGATTTTTTGCTCCCCATCAAAAATTAATGTATGCTTACATAATTCTACCCCCCCCCCTCCCTCTTTAAACATAATAAATCACATATCTGGGCATTTCAATATATAAATCTAAATAAAAGATGATTTTAATTAGAAAAAGGCAATGAACAATTGAAGAAAATGAAGTGCATGATTAATTTTAGAAAGAACAGGAATCATTTCAACAACCTAAATTTTCCCATATTGGCTTTAAGAGCTTGTAAATAACTCTAAAAGTTTTTATTAGAATTATTCTTTTGGAATTCATTCCCCTTTCTGTCATTCTGTCATCAACTTTAATGGTATCTTTAATGGTATCTTAAATACCAGGCACTTAAAGGCTTTGAAACAAGAGCATTTTACCAATCTTTGTATTTAAAGGAACATTCCTTGCCAGACTATTTCTCTCCTGATATGGTAGCTACAATCATATATATACTTTACATATTTAGCAAAACACAGGAAAATGTTTTCATATGGTCAATATTGATCATTTAAAAATGTAGTACTCATTCCCAGTAAGCTGCCATCTTTTCAGATTTCTTTCAAGTGATGTCATCGACTCTCACCAGTTATAACCTTGTCTATTACAGTATAGGAAAGAAGTACAAAATCACTTCTAAACAAGAAGCCCTTATCTTCTGTGTAAAAATATTTTCAGGAGTTGTCAACTTAGAACTAAAGAAGAGATCATCAAAAGGATTTTAATCATAGACCAATTTGAAAAAAATATTCAGCTGGTTTAGTAATTCTAATAGCTCCTTACCTAATGTTATATGCAAAGTTGAGAGTCGATGACATCACTTCCTGAGTGAAATTTTAAAAGATGGCAGCCTACTGGAATTGAGCACTATACTTTTTAGTGATCAATATTGACCATTTCAAAACATTTTTCTGTTTTTTGATAAACTTGCAAAATATGTATATGGTTATAGCTACCATATTAGGAGAGAGATGGTCTGGCAAGGAATACCCCTTTAAGAGGTTAATAGGCAAAGTGCTGATTCAACATTCTTAAGATTACTCTTTTTAGTCTTGTTTGATCCAAATAAAACTTGGACTTTAAGATAGAATAAGGTGTAAACTGCCAAGTTACTAAAAATCATTTTATTTTCAGGCTACAATGGGCCCAAGTCAGGGGATGATAGAGATCTGTTGGGCATTGCAACAGAGGCAATCAGGAAAGAGGTAGAAAGGTAATTTTACGGTTGATATTCACTATATACAGTTATCACACGTTTCAGCTTGTGTGATATGGGAAATCTTCCACTCAAGTAAAAATGTATCACCACTCATGGGAATGTAGGCCAAAGACTTTTTGATTAGCCTCAGTATACTCGATATCTAGAAATAACATGTACAGTTCCCCTCAAATTTTCTGTCTGGAAACCTGCACAATGTCATCCAAAATGTGCAAAATGTCCAAAATGTGCAGACCTCAAAAGTGAGATCATCTGTATCATTCAGGCCATACCTGCTGAGGAATGCATTCAGGTCATTGACAACTGTGCAGGTTTCCCGGCTAAACCTGATGTTGTTCAAAGTGCTGTTGAATTGTGACTATCAGTCCGATGGTCATGAAATATGGTAGGGTGGTAGGAAAAATGATGCACATATGAGTAACATATCAGGGTGTAATTTCTTAAAATGACAAAGATATGAGGAAAATGCAGGGTTTCCATTTTTTTGACCACCCTGTACTTACATTGCTCTTGTCTCTAATGGGTTAATAGAAGGTTTACAAGTACAAGTATTATGGTGCAAGATGGGGCAGGTATGAGTCTTGTAAATCTCTTAAATTAGAGCATTGTAACTTTACTTTTTGGACAACCTGTGCACTGAATGTTATTTTATGTACTTTGTGAACAGGTGTGACAGTTTCTCTGGCATTGTGATGGTCCACAGCATCAGTGGTGGAACTGGCTCAGGTAGGTGTCTCTTAATACATTTACTTCTGTGTGTTTTATCATGGGCTTAAAGAAAACCCATGGTTTTTCTCGTCCTCTTAAAGAACATGTTAATTTGGAAAAATTCAATTAAAGAACAGGCCATAGAAATGAAAAGAAAAAGATATTGATAGAATATCACTTGTGAAAGATGCACAGGTATTCACCTCAATAGAATTAGATATTCATATATTCTCCCTTTTTCAATATCCTTCCCCAGAATGAGGTTCCTTTTTATGTTTACCAGAGCCTCATTTTGAAAGAGAGTTATTTCCCACACAACATAATGAGAAACATACAATAGATTATTATAAAACAAAAATTGCATTCTCCCATCAAAAGTAAAAGTCACATTTGTAAATGATGTGAAATATTGGTGAAGTGTTCCATTATGTCATGGGAAGGTTTTTACTATCAAATATTATATCAAAACAAGTACAAAAGCAGATTTTATAATTTTCAATTTTTATTTTATTTTTTTGCACTTTATTAAATTAGCAAATCACAACATTTAACAACATAAAACTGCTCCCCCAAGATGGACAAACAATTAAACAATTGTTTTTTATAAAAAAATTAAAAAGACCCTAGATCTCATTAACACCTTCAGAGTTATGCTGAAAACAAATATAGATATTATCATGTCACTATATTGTGCCATTAAAAAGAAAAAGTACATTTTAAAAAATGATATTCTGGCACCATTTTCAACAGCTTTTACTCCTAGCGTTATTTGATTCCAAATAGAAGTGAAGGTAATCTGCAAATGATATACCCATTGCATGGAAAAGTTGATTTGGCACAACGAAACATATGAGTTGAAAAATAATTTGTGAAGTTTACTTTGTGTTTTTATGAAAAATAGCATGCTCAGTGGTGTCCGTGTTGTTTTTCATGTCATTGGTGGATATGTTATTTATCATGTCAGTGTTATTTATTATTTCATTGATGTCAGTCTTATTTGTCATGTCAGTGTTATTTTTCATGTCAGTGGTGTCAATGTTATTTTTCATGTCATTGATGTCAGTCTTATTTATCATGTCAGTGTTATTTTTCATGTTTGTGGTGTCAATGTTATTTTTCATGTCATTGATGTCAGTCTTATTTATCATGTCAGTGTTATTTTTCATGTTAGTGGTGTCAATCTTCTTTATCATGTCAATGATGTTGAATTTATTTATTGTGCCAATGATGTTAGTGCCTTGAGTGATTATTGTTTTTTTTCTTTTATTTGACATATAAGGGCCATCACCTCTTGCACAAGTTTCAGTGACTGCAATGTTGTACAGCTTTTTCCTTTTTATTTTTCTACGTAATTTTTTAGGAGTTGTGCATAGAATGAATGCATTAAAGGCTACATTATAACATTCGCTTTTGTGGACAAACATATATGCCATTAATACCTGAGTGGTATGTTCTATAACTTTAGCCCACGGGGGTATATACCAGTATAAAGGATTGAATTTTACCCGCAATAATAGAAGAATTTCAGGTATTAACTGAAATATCATCAAGAATAAAACAATTAAACCATATCTTAAATGAATCGCTAAGTTAGGGTTGTTCTGTCTTAAATTCCGCTTTTTCTGTCGATATCTGACAAACTTAATAATCTTTACATATATCAACACTATGCAAACCAGTATCGCTAACCCCACAGCAATCTTTGCTGTCTCTAAAACAGTATGCTTAGACATACAATCCATAAATTGATGTTCAAAAGTTTGTTCTTCTCTCATACGCATCGTTATCGTTCCAATGATTAGCAGGCTATGCATCAATATTACAGCTACAGTTATATTACGTGAACGAAATACTTTGCGATAGACATCCATTGATTTGGTGATGAATACGAACTGATTCACGACAATCATTAGAAGTATAAAATCATTCGACACATCAAGAATGTCAAATAAGATTGTGTAAATTTTGCACAACACATCAGAAGGTATGGACTTTGGATCGTTAACCATCACAAAATAGGCTTTCAGTGGTAGTAGAATGCAGCAAATCAGCAAGTCATTTACTGAAAGCATCGTAATAAACTGATTCTGATTACGACATTGTTTATCCATGATCGCAGCAAGGAGAAGGAAAGTGTTAGTTGTAGTCCCAAGCAAAATTCCAAGAATCCCAAAAGTGCTGAGTCCTATGCGATGAAACATAAGATATTGTCTTTCCGAAAGTGTGCTCGAGTTGTTGTCACTTATTAAACTTTCATCTGTCAAATTATCCATGATTTTGTTTGAGATATTTGCCATATTCAAAAATTCTTTGTAACTCTTTGAAGGTTTAATCAATTCTGGAAACTATGATTGAAAACAAACACATTTATGCTTTATATATATTCATAAAAAATGTACATTTGAGGCATTAATTAACAGTCCTGGCAAATGAGACCTGGTAATAAAAGTATAGATAATATGATTTCTTCTATCCTAGCAACTGCAAAAGATATGTTAATGTTTTTAAATATTTATTTATTATTTAATTCTATGCTATATCTAGTATCACCTCGATATTAAGCAGAAAGGTTTAAGATCTACCTGGGAAAATTTAAAGGTATCAGTTAATATCAACTCTTTTGGCTAAATGCTATTATCCTACCAACTGTTGGAGAGTATATAGAGGAGCCTAATAATGGGGGGGGGTATTGAATGTAAGATAGAACATTTGCTCTATTCAATATATCCAGGAAATCTTTGCAGAATGTTCAGTTAGATTGAAGTTAAAAATTGAAAATATAAATAATCAGAAAGATCAAGGAGGATTGGCTCCCAGGGACACAACTAGATATTTTTCAACATTAAAATAAAGGAATGGTCTTTGACTAAATGTCATCAAATGGATTAACACTAAATGAGCAAAACAATTATGATTTTTTAAAAAACTAGCTCACATGATATGGGAGAAGTTTGGCCTTTGCTCTATGGATCCATTCTTGCTCATGCAAATCTTTGACCTTGTCTTTAAAGTTTTGAAATTTCTTGTCATTGAATGTACCAAACAATTATGATCTTTTGTCATTTTAAATATATTATTGTTGACTTTGCACTTCTGCTATCAATTTGCTTCTTCATTGTTCTTGTCCTATCAGTAGAACATTCTGAATGAATAAGGTCCTAGGCCTGGGGAACATATCATGTTTCAATATAGAGTTTGTATACTGTGTCTTATCTAGGTCAGATTGTTTGTCAAACCAGGTCACTAGAGTACAATTTTCAAAGAAATTATGGTTAGGCCAGAAAAAATAAATCTGAATTTATGGTCGCCAGTTTTCAAAGTTTAGATCCACCATCTGGAATTCTTTTTCTTTTTTGAAAATGTCAATATTTTGTTTTCTTAAGACACTTACGACCAAATTTCTATTAAGGCAGAGGAAACAGGGAGAACAAAGTAGATGATTTGGCCACAAAGCTGAAATGCTGGGTCACATCACAGATCACTGCCATTCAGTGACGGAAGCTCACATTTTACAGCACAACCTACTTGTTGAATAACTAGTCAAGAAAAATTCACTTTTTTTGTAAAAATGTTTCCAAACATTTGTAATGTTTTTGCTATTTTAACATTGATTCTACCTCTTTAGTTGAAATTGCATCCTCGAACCAAAAACAGTACAATGTTTGTCCTTGGGTTAGAAATGACAATTTAGGACCTTATCTTGTTGACTTCCAGACTTCCCATTTAATATATGATAAATAAGTTTAGAATTTGATAAATATCATATACTTGTATTGTCTCTTCTGTTAATGTGACAGCAGCTCGGGATAAGCAGGAATCTCCAAGAAATACTCACAATTTTGGAGTAATTTGAAAATAAAGGTAGGTTAAAAAGACAATGGAAGCTAATAACTTCAAATATATTAATGTAAAAAATAAAATGAAATTATGAAACAATTTGAGAATCCAAATGAAAAAACTGTATGTATCAGATTGTATTTTCTTAAATATATTTTTTCTATTCAAAAATCATTTAATTTGATGAAAATGTCTAGGTTGATTCTAGGTTAATGTGACCGTAAAACACCAATGTAATCTTAATAAATATATATTTTTATTCCAGATATAAACATGAAAGTTGCTGTCATCTTTCTCCTATTGGCTGTTGTTGCCACCTTGCAGACTAGCGATGCTTGGAGAGTTCGCATTCGGAGGGTTCGTCTTCCAAGACTTGGCCTACGACGCATCATCGCACCAATCTGTACCATGGCATGTAACACCAAATGCACAGCACCAGGCATCTGTGCTCCTGTCTGCCATAAGATCTGCAATATCGGCCGTAAACGCCGTTCTTTAGGTGATGGGGAGCAACCATTTTCTCCTGATTTCTACAAGTATGATTTGAGCAATGATGATGCTATTACACTGTCAGAGTTCGCTGAGGCAATTGAATCTACCCCAGAAAAATGTCTTGAAGTCTTTGGATATGCTGATGATAATGGTAAGTCTTTAATATGAATATGTGGTTTAAGTGTATGTTATTCGATGCTTACTGTTGTAATTTTCGTTGTGATGAACAAAAGTAATAGTGTACAGACAATATAGATTACTAGTATATCACTCATATAAAAAACATCAAGAAGAGTGTTAAACCCTCATAATTTTTCACATATTCAATGATCCATATATTTTTTCAGGTGATGAAGTTCTTGACATCAGTGAATTTCTAAATGGACCATTCCAGTTTGGAGATGCATAGAAAGTTATCTCCCTTGATGATATTATGGAATTCAAATGGATTTCCTATCGCCAAAATATCTGATCTTGCATCATGGGGCCATTAACAGAAGCTTCATAAAGTTAAGAATTCGTAAAACCCATTGTTCTCTAACTGTGACATCATTATATCCATGGTTACAACAATTGATTTACAAATTCGTAACTTTACTAAGTTTCTGTTAATGACCCCCAGATGAATAATAAAAAAATGTACATAATGATCAAATCGATACATGTGGCATAGAAATTATGTTTGTTTTGATATTGTGCAAAGTAGCCAGGTGAAAATTTACAGTTTTTGTAAATTAAAACTAAGAATTTTTTTGAGTACATATTCTCTTACTATGACATCCTCATCGTGATTTTCAAGGACAATAGATTGAGGGATTTTTCAAGCAAAAAATATTTCTGGTAATGTACCCAAGGAAAACAAACACTAATAAATCCTGTAAACAATCACCAATCAGTATATTGGGATATGATGCATTCGTTCTAGAGTAATAGAGTAGCCATTATGTAGTTATCTAGAGAGAGATAATCTCTATCTAAATAGAGATTATCTTGTTTATGTATTTAGATCACATTGTATCTTGATTATTAGATGTATTAAATTTATTTTCCTAATAAAAACATCTGAAAATACTGATATAGAGCTCACATGTTATGTTTACATACTACACAAATAAGAAACCACAAGCGACAATGTATGATCAACAATTTCTAAGCAATCCATACAAGTATCCTTCAGAAGATTTTTAGTGTTCCTTGTCCCTAATGTCCATATTTCAACCGAATGTAGGCAAACCTTTAACTACACATACAAAATTTAAATATTCATGCATTGATCCTTTAGTTTGACACTCTTATGGACTTAGAGACTGGATTAATCAGTCTCGGATCATCTGCGACTGAATACCTCTTATTTGGGTATTCATATCTAAAACTAGTTTCAATGTCAAGGACTTAAGGGTATTGGGATTTTTTAGTTTGTTCATCAACATATGTTATCATGATTTTAACTTGTTGCTGGCAAGAAACTTAGCTAGAGATATCTCCACTTGGGTTTCCTTTATACTCCAGAAAATTATTCGTCGCGATGAATACTCATTTTAAGTTGCGGATAATGACCACCATGGCCTGGCACTATGGCTCCGCCTATTGCTCAAGTCAATATTGTAAAATATAAGCCTTCTAAACTATTACCAATTCCCTGAAAACAGGCCTCAACACAAGGTCATATTTATAGTAATTGTATTCACTTCAGATATGCATATTATCATATAGATCATTGTGTAAGAGGTCACCTCTGGTCATCTCATCAGGATAATATAATATCACTCCCCATAAAACAAATATTAGTGTTAAAGGAATTGACAATAATTTTAAAATTACCTCCTGTTCAAGTTGCAATCATTTTTATAGATTATATTGATAGATTTAATATCACTGAATATGGTATTGCTTGTTGAGAACCACACAACATTACCATTTATCATTTATTTGAGATTTAAGCAGGGGTCCATTTTTTAAAGAAATAATCATTTTTAAAGATTTCTTGTGAATAGATAATAAATAAGTGCAAAAAGTATGAATTATTATATATCGAGAGCATAATGTAAAATTTCAACTGAAAAGTTAGATCAAAATGGAATCCAAGTTCACAGTGGGGGGTATAACTCATCAAACACTGTATAATTTTTTTTAAACTTATTGTTACAGTCTTATGTTTTTAATTTGCTTTTGTTAGTTAGGATTATATCATTGACCATTCATGAATTTTTGTGCACCATACAAGGTTATAGAACTTCATTTATACACGATTTCAGCAGGGGTCTATTTTACGAAAATTAAATATTTTTCCGGATAGTTCTTAGATGGAGAGCTAGTACATTGTTACGATTAAATTACATCATTAAGGTGTATAAATCATGAAAACAGGTTTCATCCTGATGTCTACAACCTAATTCGTACAAGGCCATGTCACAAATGGGGGGGGGGAGGGGGGCATTGACCTCCACTTGGGGATATTTATTACTTATATGATTTCAATATTACAATAATGTCGGTATCATTATAAACAGGCACTAAATAAGTGTAGAGTATTATAAATACGTTGACAGCAAGAAGATTAATAGAATTGAAACTGTAAAACGAGATAACATTTGGGCTCTAAAATCACAATGATTGGTATAACTAATCAAATGTTTACATTTTAAGGTTATTATCATATCCTAGCAATTTAAATTGTTTTAAATAGTTATAATTGAATTATTTGCAGTTTCTGAATTTTTCGAATATCTTAAAATGGTTCAGATTTTCATTTATTGAAGATTTAATTCAAGTCTAATTCAAAAAGATGAATATTTTTGTGGATAGTACTCAGATCAATTACTATTATTACCACCTTGCCGGGAATGTTATAGGGGTTTTAGTGCTAGTTTAGAAGGCATTTATGTTACTTTATCAATCTGAGCAATATATGACGTTATAGTGGCGGGCCATAGTTGCGGGCCAATTATGCATTAACGCCCAGCAATTTTCCCCGGGAAATGACATATCTTTCAATGCATATAATTTTTGCTATTTCAGCCCTGGGCATTAACTTTGGTAATACTAATAATCTCATTTCTGCGGGCAATATTAAACAAATACTGGATGATCAGGAGCTTGATATGGCAGAATACCTATTCGAGAAAAAAATATTGGGCGAGGCGGTATTTATTAATTTCAATATAGAGCGTTTGGGTTCTAGCATTGCCTCATGGGAAAGTCTATTTCCTACCAAATAAAATAATCTATTACTAAAGTTATGTGCTTGCAAAAATCAAATATCCTTTCACTCCACATCATATCATATGCTTTATTGATGTTAAAATCTAATTTTATAAATAGCGGGAATAAATTCTTAATTCATCTTAAATTATAATTTAAATGCAAAAGCCGATTCATAAGTAGATACTTCTTTGAAAACTTCAAAAGTGTCAATATCTAATATTTTTCATTATTATGGACCTCTGTTAAACCCCTCAATGATAAGTAAACGATAATGTTGACAGGTCCTCAACGGATGAAAACGTATGTAGGAATATATGTTTTATCAATTAAACATATCATTTAACAATTGGCGGATCAACGAAAAACAAGATGATGTTAAAATAAAGTGAACTAAATGGAACCATTATTTTTTATCATTTTGAATGCAAAATATAGTCAGACAGACGATCTTAGGTTCAATTAAACAGATAATGTCATACTAAAAAACTTTCCAAAAGCCGATAAATTAGTAGATAATCTGTTGTAAACCTCAAAAATATCAAAATCTAATATTTTTGTTGGCCCTGTTAAACCCCTTAATAATAAGGAAACGGTAATATTGACAGGTCCTCAACAGTTGAAAATGTATATAGGAATATATGTTTTATCATTTAAACATCAAAACAATTGGCGGATCAACAAAAAACAAGATGATGTTAAAAGAAAATGAACTGTAAATGGAATCGTTGTTTTTAATCATTTTGAATGCACAATATAGTCAGACAGACGATTTTATTTTCAATTAAACAGATAAGATCAATACGTCATACTAATTAGAAAATGGCAACTTCACGGAGTAGCAAATCCCAACGAACACCATATAAATCATCAATCTGTACAGTCACAATGTAATATTTACCATCTACTCTTTCCTTCAATAAATATTTTAGATCATTGTAATCATACTTTAAAGATGACTCTAAGTAATGGTGAATTTCTGCTCTAGTCGGATATTTTGAATTTTCGGAGGCACAAATCCGAAAAACACTGCCATAATTGTGATCTACTCTGAAATTCCTTCAATTTGAGTATAATATAGCCATACTTTTAAGAGATCAGAAAATAATTGCAAAATCCCGCATTAGACAGCCATTTTGATTTTTTTAGGCCCGAATCAGAAAAACGCTACAATATTTGCAATCTACTCTAAATTGCCATTATTTTTGGAACCATTATTTTTAATCATTTTGAATGTAAAATATAATCAGACAAACGATCTTATTTTCAATTAAACAGATAAAATCAATAGGTCATGCTAATAAGCTTCCAAAAAACCGATTCATAAGTAGATAATCCGTTGTAAACTTCAAGAATATCAAAATCTAATATTTTTTTTATTTTTGTGGACCCCTGCCAAACCCCTCAATAATAAGTAAACGGTAATGTTGACAAGTGCTCAACATGTGAAAACGTATGTAGGAATATATGTTTTATCATTTAAAGATATCAAAACAATTGGCGGATCAACAAAAAAACAAGATGATGTTAAAAGAAAGTGAACTCAATGGAACAATTATTTTTAATCATTTTGAATGCAAAATATAATCAGACAGACGATCTTATTTTCAATTAAACAGATAAAATCAATATGTCATGCTAATAACCTTCCCAAAATCCGATTCATAAGTAGATAATCCGTTGTAAACTTCAAAAATATCAAAATCTAATATTTTTTAATTTTTGTGGACCCCTGTTGTAACCCCTCAATAATAAGTAAATGGTAATGTTGATAAGTGCTCAACAAGTGAAAACGTATGCAGGAATATATGTTTCATCATTTGAACTCATCAAAACAATTGCAGGATGAACAGGAGGAAACAGCTTAATTAAGGCTTATCTGAAAAATTCCTTTATCCCTATATGTATTCAGACCCTCCTTCCTCTTTAGTCTTGGTCGAAGAGTCTGTTGATAAACCCGGTATACAATACTTCCTTAGGTGTAACCTTTATGTATTCCACTTAATTGAGACTCTGAGAGATGAATATACTTTAGTCTTCAAACTATGTTGTACAGTAGCTCAATATGCAAATGTATTAATCTGTATTCCACAGGTGTAGGAGCTCACTTGAGTGAGATTCTGAGAGATGAATATCCATTGGCCTACCAACTGTCATGTGTTGTAGCTCCACATGCTACTGGAGAGAGCCCACTTCAACATTACAACTCGCTGCTATGTCTTTCCTGGTTACAAAGGTAACTACATGATAAAGCACATACATTTCTCATTGAAAAAGAAAGGATATTCCAAAATATTTAAATGAATCAATTTGATTTTTAATTGAAAAGAAAAATGTTTTGATTTTGCCAAAATGCGCTTGCATAATTTGCTGCATAAATTGCATTTCATCCTGCATAATTTTGTTCTTTTTACTGCATAATTTCACTTTTTCCTTGCATAATGCTAGGAACTGTGTGTATTGTAGTCCCATATTCAAATCCCGGGATGCAAATGCACATGTACTTGTATATATTTTATATACTTTGAAAGAGAGCAAACACATTTTAATGGAGCAGTCAATTTGAGATTTTTTCAGGATATACAGTATAATCTGAAAGCTTGAAATAAATATTTTATCAATCTCCGAATGTTTTTCTCAGGTCATTTTTTCTTACTGTGCATAACAAGATACAAGGGGCGATCCATATATTCTGATAAAAATGCTCTCATTTTGTGATTTTTTCACATATCTTTCTTATTTTTTCAGAAAATGTAGATTATGTAATTACACATACAATGCTTAAGTATTATAGCTATATCTTAAATTATCAATGAGATAAGGTTGCCATGGTAACCTGTAACCTGGGTAGGCAGGTCAATTAAATTATAACATATAAATATCATAATAACTTGTTATTTTAATTATTTTAAAGCATGCGGAAATCATGCATTTTTCTAAAAAAGTTTGGTATTGTTACTCGTTGTTTGTTGCGAAACAAATGTTGTATATGTGCTCACTATAACATCACAAATAACCACAATACCATTGTAGGACAGAATGGGCCAATTGACATTACATATTTGTATAACCAACAATAAGAATAGTAATTTTTTATGTTCCTAAATACCCTTTACATTCATTCGACTTCACTTCTTAAAAGAGAGCATTGTCTTCTTTGGTAGTTCATAATTAGACTAACTAGTTCCCAAAGAAATAAATAATGACTCAAGATAGGACAAAGCAGTAGGATGAAATATCTGGCTGTTATTATTAGTATCTTGAAAAATAGGGCAACATTGTCACACTCGGGCCACGTTAAAGGTAGAATCAGAAGTAGACTCTGAAAACCAATAGTGTCTTAAATGGTATATTTTTCATTGTTTGTGTTGTATGCAACTATATCATGGACTAAATCTCTGTTTATAACTTCATTTGAAAGATATTACTTTAATTGCTTTTAGGTTCAGTGACTCCATCATGTTTTTCCAAAATGATGACATTCTATATCGTCTGAATAAACGTCTGAAAAGTGATGGCCGGAGTGTATCCTTCAATGATATGAATTTACATATTGCTGCATGCATGGCAGGGGTCATGTTGCCTGTTGACAGTGTTACTCCTAAATGGTAAGTGACCAATGTAAATATACCAAATCTTAAGTGGAACACTTTGGAGTGATTTGGCTTACTTAAAGGAAGTTGAAGGACAGATTGCCATGGCTATTCTTTAAACAGTTTCACATTTATGACTTTATTTCAGGATAACTGTTTAATTTTAATGTAATTTAATGTAATTTTGGCACTTGATGTATAGATGAATAAATATGAATCGCCTTTCCCTCCTCAAAAATATCAAAACTTAGAATCCCATGTACTCTCCGAGTATCAGATAGCAAGGATAATTTTGATAAAGATGCATTAAAGGCAGAATCAGATCTATAGGCCTGGGTGAAAAAATTAAGAGCAACATGTACAATTGACCTATTAATCTATTTTTTACAATCTCAAATACAATATCTCCCAAAAGATTCACGATAGGTTATAAATTGGTAAAGTTATTATGGATTCAAAGTTCAAAAATGGGTTAAAAAATGTTTAAGTTCTCCAGAATAAGAATGGTAACCATTCTTATAGAAAAATAATATATTATTATAAAAATCTTTAGTTTTCCTGAAATAGAGTGTGCACTTTGGGGATTTTTAGAAAATAGCCATGACATGAACCAGAAATATTCTAAAATTGAAACAATTTTTTGTTGGCCTGCTCGCTAAATCTGATTCTATTTAAATACAATATTTTTAAAACCAGCGTAACCCCAATATAATGTTTCTAGTGGTATGAGTATTGGGATGGAGCCATGGGAAATGATCAGGTCTATTTGTCCAATACCTACAACTAAGTTCATCCACATTAACCAGCTAAACAAGAGGTAAATATGAATCGTATACATGTTTCATTGCAAAAATGTTTAACACCCATTCCATACTCTATGACATCACTTCCTATTAGACATCTTGAAAAATGACAGTGTATGAGAGAGCTACATCTTTAATGATCAAATTGACCATATCACCTGTTTTTACTTTATTTATGGAAGACAATTCAGAATTGGTTATAGCTAGCATATTGAGAGAGAATGGTCTAACCAGGACACTACATGTACTTTAATTTATTTATGTTCAATCATCACCTTAGAACATGTGCTAATGATCCAGGGGTCCGTTTTTGAAACCATCGTAACTTACGATTTGGTCGCAAGTCATTGTTCATCAAAACAGAGACAAATGGTTTTCTCGGAATCGTAAGTTACGATCGTACGAAAAACGAACCCCAGGTCCCTAAATGAAAAATGTTTTAAACACAGATTTATAAAAACATAGTAGTATTACAAATATTTAAATATATTTATATCAATCTCCAGGAGACCTATTTTGTAAGTTTTCTGACAAACAGCTTAATTTTTATGACTGGCTATCTTTTAGACAGTCCATCCCCTTTATTTTCGTCTACTACATCCAGTTATGCTTTGAAAGAAATGCTGCTCAAAAATTCAAAAAAGGATGAAAATCAGGTCACATTTTTAAAAAAGCATGTTGATGGACTGGAGTTTTCTCAGTTCAATTGACATTCATGTTGTTTAATATACTTTTCTTCAGAAACTTCTGTAATATACATTTAATTACATTTCACACTCTTAATGTATTTAGTAAATTCAGTGATTTTAATTGCGATTTTTTCTTTCTGAATGTCGTATATGTATACATATGATTTTTCTTTTACCTTTGATATGTTTATCTAGTCAAATAGTAATGTTTGTGATTTTCAATCTCTAAATCTATTATCTAAATTGCCAATTCCTTTCTTTGTGCCTTCTGTTATCCTATCATTTTCGTCACATTTGATTAACCGACCTGGGGGCTCCGCTTGACTTGCATCACTCTATCCACCTGCCCCTTCATGCATTCTTATTATGTCAAAACCCCAAGTGGTGACATATTATTGTTATAGTTTCCAACTTTTTTTGTGGATGGTGTTTGTTGTTCAGAGTTCAGGGGTTGGCATTCAGCGTTTGGAGTTCGTCATATATAACAAATGGCAGGTGGTGACATTTTGAATGTTAATGCTAGGGGTGGGACGGATAACCGAAATACCGAAAAACCGCGGTTCATAGCCTTCGGATCAGTTTTTGGATCACGGCCCTACTTTCGGATCAGCTTTTCGGATCGTTTTCGGATTAATATTTCATTTTTGATATTCCTAGTCCCTACCTTGTCTGTCTTGTCTGTTGCTAGCTCACTCGTTTACTAGATTCGTTTCGTATCCGCGTATTGTATCCCTCGGTAATCAATCATGTGGTCCCTGGTACTATATTCTTTAGTCGTGTATTCTAAATAATATGTATTGTTCATGAAATACTATAACATAAAATTCCATCTATAAAATATTGTTATAACGTGGCATAATTGATACAAATCATGTCAATCAATACAAATCCTTAAAATGAATGAACCGAACCGAAAAAACCGAACCGACGGCTGATGATCCGAAAAACCGAACCGAACCGAAACGAACTGTCCCATCCCTAGTTAATGTCTTGTTTAATACCTTCCGGGGACTTGTGAATTGTCAAACTTGATTAAATGTTATGTGTATTAACTGAAATAAATAAGTATGATTAAAAATTAAATGATGTTAAAATGATTTCAATGAATATACATGTATTTTCTAGTAATATTCTGCTTTTTTGAAGCAAACTTAGCTGGGATGAACTGACAAGCCAAGTTTTACACACAGTGAAGAGACATGACTCAGCTGGCAAAACAGTATCCTTTACCTCATGCAAAGATGTTATGATGGTTATGAAATCCATCACTCTGAGAATGTGTTTATTAGACAAATTAGCAAAGAATGAAGAAAACACACAATGTGACATTTAGCATAACATACATGTAGTTAGCAAATGTAGCGGTTTATTCAAATTCCAGAGAGATACTTACCTTCTGTACTAGAACCCCTGTACCATGAAAGACATACACAGATTCACCTGTATTTTTGTTTTGTGCCCACATCTTGTCTGAATGCTATGTTTTCATAAAATAATATCCTTAATATATTATTCAGTTTTCCTCTATTGCCAACTTAGTAATAGCTCGAGGAGATACAACAAGGTCATTTCCAGGTCACATGACCAGTATAAGTCAGAAGGTCAAGGCCACTTATTCTGCTGTAACTTGGAATCCATTCCCTGTTGACTTCTGGATAGGTGAGACTGGCTGATTTATGTTTTTATATTCTGTTGAAACACTAATGTAGACATGTTTACTACTTGTTTTGACACTGCATTGCTCACCAAAATTGAATTCATTTACAGCAAGGCATAACTCAATAGGAGCCAAAGATTCAGCATCGGTTACCATAGCATCTAACTATAGTAATGTGTTGGATGTTTTGGAGAGGACGGTTAGGAGATCACAACAAATGTATGATGCAGGGGCGTACCTACACTGGTACTGGAAACATGGCCTTGAAAAGGTAACTTGTGCAAACTGAAATTAAATATTTAAACAAAATTCAGAAAATATTTTTAGACCTATATACTGCCACCATAATAGAATTATTTCATAATATTAAAGGAAACAGAAAGGTGTAGATATCTTGAATAGATAAAAAAGCAATAAATGTTTCATTATCTTGTCCAACAATTTTTGAGAGAAATAACATGGAATATCTTCATGACCAGAGAGACCATGTCCATGTTGCCAGCTTTTGCCAGGGGGGGGGGGTCACTTTCCAAAAACACTTGAAAAGTGCCAAAAATGGGGAAAACCCCAAACCCCCCTAGCTATTGATCCGGATAATACATGAATCATGACACATGTCCACAGTATTTTACTTTCATTTCAGGATGTGTTTGAAAGTTCCTTTGAGACAATAGAGACTGTTATAAAGAATTATAAAGATGCTGTATCTTGACATAAAGACTTGAATGGGAGATAAATTGTTCATAGAGAACTTTAAATGAAGTCTGCACCCTGAGCTCCTTGGCTAGTACTCCCTCTGTCAAAGATCAATCATTTTGCATGTTGGTGTTCAGTAAAAGCGCACCACCTACAAACCTACATGTGGCTGTAGTACATGTATATGGAGTTTCCTTCAGAAGACAAATCTGAGTTCTGCAAGAGACAAAGTGTACAAATTTTTGAAAAATATATACATTCTCTTTCAAGAGAAAAAGTATATCATACCCATTGTGAATCAAAATAGGTGCAAGGTGCTTTCTGCTTTCTCCTTGTTCTCCAGGAGACAAGTATTCGAGTTTTTGTTTTTTTCATTCTAATTAAATAAGAGCAGTTTTAACATTGACACATTTTAGATAAATTGTTCAGTGTGAAAAACAAAATACAGTACTCCCACTTATATTCGACACTTATATTTCGTGTTTTGTGCATTTTGAAATTTCGCGGCTATTATATTTCGCTAATTTGTAGTACATATTTACAGTTATAGCGATCTTTCTTCTAATTTATCTTTTTCAAAACTCGAAATGTCACGTTTTTTAGCTTTTATCACCCAGCAATAGATGAAAATATTGCAAACATCGAAACTCCTGGGAATTTTGCAAATTAGAACTGTTGGAATTTCGCTGCTATAATATTTAGCAAATTTTCCAAAACTAAATATAGTAATAGCGAAATAAAGTAGCATGCGAAAATTACTGGGAGTACAGAAATTATGATGATTCACCTAAATGAAACTTTATTGTATCAAATGTTTACTCAGATATAAAAAATAAAATACTCAGATATAACTTTTAAAATTCTTTTAAAATAAATTATGTAAATGTACATGATGGATTGTGATATCTTCAGAATGGTTGGCAAATCCTTAATGCAGGCCTGTCAACTTGGGAACACCTAAAATTAGTGACTTACAAATGTCAACATATTTTGTTACGCAAAAAAACTGGTGTGACTTCAATTTCTTCAGCAAATGCGTGACAAATACACAAATTGCGGGAGAGTTGACAGGCCTGTTAATGGCAAAACTGAGCACCCAAATAATGTATTGAATTTTTATCCACAGTAAAACCTGTCTAAGTGGAACACCTTTGGTACCTCTAAAAAGAGTTTCACTTGTGAGGTGTTCCACTATCTAACCCTAAGCTTGTATTCGCGAATGCAAATAACAGCTACCAGCTATCGGGTTGATTGCAATTTTAGGGAAAACTCATTTAAACATGAATAGTACCTGTTGTGCTTCCCGTTAGCTACCATCTCATGTTTCACACTCGGTCGCTGACCTAAATAATGGGTTAATCTGCCTATTAAGCAGCATGTAACAATGACGTATGTTCTGTTTGCCAATTCGACCGCGTTGTTATTATAATTGATCCTTTCATTGGCATAAAAAGTCATGTGATCACTGTTCATTGACTGACAGATTGTTCGATTTAATCTATGAAAATTAATAGGTTGATCTGGTAGCCGCTATTTGCATTCGCGATTACAAGCTAAGCTAAAATTGTATTTTCGAATGCAACTAACACCTGAAAGCTACCAGATTAACCTCCTATTTTATGGGCAACTCATTCAAATATGAATAGTACCTGCCACTATTCCATTCATATTTAAATGAATTGACAGCGCGTCAGAAGGATTTGCAAAGGGGGCGATTTTTGTATATGAATGGGTCGTGCGTGGATCTAGGGGCATGCCCCAGAAATTTTCAAATTTAGATCCTCTCTGGTGCATTCTGAACATATAGAATTAAATATAATGAGAAATGAGATGTAAACTATGTCTATGTAAACTAGATAATAACATAGTATTATTTCTGTCATTATTACACTTTGACATTATTAGCTCTAGAGCTTACAATTTTAGACTCTATCTCAAATCTAGAAAATATGGGAAAGGGGGGGGGGTGGTCACCCCCAATGCCCTCCCCCTTCCAACGCCAATGATTGGTCATAAAATATTAAGTCAATCCGGTAGCCATAGTTGCATTCGCGAATACAAGCTAAGTTTTCCACTTCTAGACCTTGGGGCCTGCTGTGACCCCGGGTGACTCATGATTAGATAAGGTCATTCTTTGGTCAAAGGTCAATATCTTGGTATTTGACGTTTTAATGCATTTGGGGGCTGCTGTGACCCTTGGCAACCCATGATTAGTTGACCCGAGGTCAAGCTCATTCCAATGTCAAAGGTCAATAACTAGGTATTTTAAGATCCTTGGGGCTATTTGTAGATTCAGAATAACTAAACCCCAATTAGGTCATATAGGTTGCAACATATTAAAATGAACTGTAGTATATTTTAATAATGAATTTACAGTTGTATCAAAAGAAGTGTATATTCTTTTTCTATTGTTTTTAAAGAATGGACACTTGGCAAGCTATCAAACACCAGTGTGACACAAAAGACAAATGACAGTTTTTTTGATAGTTTCCATCGCTTAAAACAATATTCAAATGTACATGTACATTACAATATTTTAATGTGCACCCTATGCAGACAGAGCCTGTGGGAAATATTGGGTGCGGAGCAAATGAGCGGAGGGTGCGGAGCTAATGGTTATTTTTGAATTTAAATTTGGGATATTTCTGAAACTAAGCCGTTTTGGGACTTCAAATATACCAAGATATGTGTATTTGACACCAAATATCAATACAATTGTGAAAATAGTAGCGCAATTCATTCTTTAGCGACGCAGTGTGCCTTAAACCTTTCCCAGACCTATATATTTTGAAATTATCCTTTTAATACTGAGTCCCCAGCATTCATAAAAAATGGTGTTCAAGGTGCACTATCTATACAAATTATTTTTGCATCTTGGAAGCCAGGCAGTATCTGTGTGATTTTATAAAAATTCGGAAATGTTCTTCAGATATGAGCCCCTCTAAATATTGGGTGCGGAGCAGCTCCATAAACGTAGCTCCGCACCCAATATTTAGAGGGGCTCTTATCTGAAGAACATTTCCGAATTTTTATAAAATCACACAGATACTGCCTGGCTTCCAAGATGCAGAAATAATTTGCATGGGTAGTGTATCTTGAACACCATTTTTTATGAATGCTGGGGACGCAGTATTAAAAGGATAGTCTCAAAATATATAGGTCTGGGAAATGTTTAAGGCATACTGCGTCGCTATAAAATGAATTGCACTACTATTTTCACAATTTTATTGATATTTGGTGTCAAATACACATATCTTGGTATATTTGAAGTCCCAAAACGGCTTAGTTTCAGAAATATCCCAATTTTAAATTCAAAAATGACCGTTAGCTCCGCACCCTCCGCTCATTTGCGCCGCACCCAATATTTCCCACAGGCTCTGTCTGCATAGGGTGATGTGTGTTGCAACCCTATCTAAACTTACTTTCAAATTAAACCCATGTTAATGTTTACACCTGGACTGTCACATACAGTGCACTGAAGCTGATCTAATCACTTTTATTTTATACTCAATATGTAACACTTATCCTGATTCATGTGATTGGTCAATACACCTAAAATAGAACTACAGGAGTTCTCTTTGAAAGTTATAATATGTGAGTTTGAATGTGAGTATACATTTCAACTATTAACCACTGTCGTCACAATTGCAACTTCTATTACCCTTGGGAACGTCTTCGCATTGTCACTGCCCATCCAAAACACATGAAAATGAGGAAACACAAATGAGTTTGGTTAGGAGAGCCCAATTATCATCATAGGATTCTTAAAGCACCAGGGCTCACCAGGAATGTGATGAAGGAATGTGATGAATGGGACAAATTAATATTTGGTATTCATCAGCGTAGCATTATTTTTATGAGTAGTACACCTTTACGGTTGAGTTGAGTGAAGCGAAAAATGTATATTATTCACTCACTCTATAGTTGGTAATAACAAAAGAAATTAAATTTCACATAGAACACGGGCTGTTATAGGCACTGCACTGAAACTGAATTAAAGCCCATACATCTACCAACTCAAATCTAGATGAACAATCAAGAAATCAAGTTTTCAAGATTAGATTATGGACCAATTACCTTTCATAAGAGTCAGTGTAGGGTTTACATGGGTTAACGTTACATGAGTTCCGCTCCCTCCACCCCCCCCCCCATCACTTGCAACTGAGTGCAGAATCAATTGAGCTGAAACGCTATTGAAAGCATGCAAGTTATACATGTATAACAGCAAACATTGCCAGTGTTTTCGGGATTAAAACTTTTTAACCTGAATGTAATGCTGTAAGGCCAAAATATAATTATTGGGTTAACAATTTTCAGTTAACGATATACGGTTTCACACATGCATTTCAATCAATCCCTTGTATATGTAATGAATAATATTGCAGTGCTCTTTCCTCAAGAATTTCTTTATGTGAAGTTCAATCAATCAAAAATATTTATTTGGCCATTGGAATGCATGCGGATGTGGAACTAATGTAGATTTCTACTTTGGTTCAGCCTTTGTACTAGTTTGCAACATCAACACGGTAAGTCATGGTCAGGTGACCTCAAAAAGTGTGCAAAAATAACATCATTTCAGAGGTTAACGGTCTCATCTTATCACTTATTAAATCTTATCTTGAGATAGTCTTGGAATGAGATAAATTAAATCATGTTGTGTGGGGAAATATCACCAGTCTCCTAGCCTTTCGTCCAGTGCCATCCGTACCTCCTGTGCCTTACCTCATGCAGTTGAAGGTATGCAACGAACGAAATGAATTTTGAGAATGAAATATCACAAGCTTTGTAATCAAAATAACAAAAACAAGATATTTAGAGATTCTTAAATTGAGTTTTAGTACATAATAAGAGATTCCTATAAGGATCTATAAAGTTCTATCAGAACTTCTCTAAATATCACGTAAAGACAAGATTAAGAATCTTCTTTATATCAAAACATTTACATGCTTTATTGACTTGAACTCAGAGTTGTACATTTTGGTAATCTCACATATACTAGTACTTTGAGACAAACAGTTTTGGTAGTAAGTTAGCATATATTATGACATCTCCCCTTAAGATTACAAAATGTATGTATATGTAAAAAAAGTCACTGAAGTATTTATGAAGTTATTTCTAATATATAAAGTTATTTCTATGAACTTTCTTTTGGTACTTTAGTATCACTTTAAATGTTTATGTACTTTAGTATCACTTTAAATGTTTATGTATTTTAGTATCACTTTAAATGTTTATGTCCCTAATCTCTGTAACGTACTGGTTTATTCACAACAGTTCCAGTTTGTGACCTAGTTTGCATTCTACCACTAGGTTGAACATCATCAGGTTGTGGATTAGGTTGTTCAATAGACAATGGTGCAGTTACAGCTTGATCACTGGGTAATATGTGATCTTGAACAGATGTATCAGAACTAATGGCTCCATTAGCCTGAATGGGAGTTGTGGTTTCATCTAATGGTTGACTAAAGTCAGGAACCTTCAAAATATGACTGCGATTTCGCCTATATATCCCATTACCTGTGTCTACAATGTAAGATCTTGGACTTTCATGTGAACATTTCACTTTCCCTTTAACATTCCAACCCTTTTCCCCCTCCCGTTTTAACAGGACATTTTGACCCGGTGTAAGATCAGTCAATGGTTGCACACCATGGCGCCTGTCAAAGTAATGTTTGTGGGAGCTTTTGGCTTTCTCATCATTCATTTTGACAATTTTCAAGTTTGGCCATTTGGGTTTTAGGTTGGTAGCCAAAGTAGGTATGGTTGATTTGATTTTTCTCCCCATCAGTAACTCAGCAGGAGAAACTTGAGTAGATGCATGGGGTGTTGATCTATATGACAGTAAAGCTAAGCATGGATCATCTTGGTGAAGGAAGCGTTTCAATACCTGAACTCCCCTCTCTACTTGACCATTACTTTGCGCAAAATTTGGACTAGAAGTCACATGGTTGAAATTGTATTTACGGGCGAACTCAGCAAATTCCGCACTTTTGAATTGTGGACCATTATCTGAGTTTAAAGTGTCGCAAATACCGAATCGCGCAAAAATAGCTTTAAGCTTGTCAATCACTGTCTTTGTAGTTGTATTCTTTTCTAATCTTGCAACTTCCGGAAATCTCGAAAAATAGTCTACTACCACGAGCCAATGCTTACCTTTGTATTCACATAAATCTGCTGCAATTTGACTCCACGGACGATCCGGTAGTTTTGTCGGGATTAATGGTTCTTTTCTCTGTGCATTCCGGTAAGTCGCACAATGCGTACATTTATTTACCATATCTCGAATCTCACCGCTCATCCCAGGCCAATACACTGAACCGCTAGCACGCGCGCGACATTTATTAATTCCCAAGTGTCCATGATGGATACGCTCAAGAATCTCAGCACGTAAACTACTCGGAACTACGATTCGTGTACCGTGTAATATGAGATCATTTTGTATACTAAGCATTCCGCGCTCCGAAAAGTATGGTTTTAAATCAGGTGGCACTGATTTTACGCTGTCAGGCCAACCTTTCATGATCATATCTCGCAAACGGATTAAATCCGGATCTGTTCTGGATGCAGTTTTTATCAATTCAATCAGATAATCTGCAATTGGACGATTATTCTCAATCGCTTCAACATGTTGTTCAATTTCGTTCTGTTTCTCGATAACGTCACAATCGTATGGCAATGGATCACGACTTAGAGTATCCGCAACGACCATATCTCTACCAGGCACATATGTTGCTTTTACATTGAACCGCATAAGTCGCATCAATAAACGTTGTGTTCTGATTGGTACCTGATCAATGTCTTTTGTGTTAATCAGTGGAATCAATGGTTTGTGATCAGTGAGTAGTTCATAATCTAAACCAATGAGATATCGTGAAAATTTCTCTGAACTCCACACTGCCGCTAAGCACTCTTTCTCTATCATGGCATATCGTTTCTCAGTTTCCGACAATGAACGTGATGCATATGAAACAGGTTTCAAAATACTGCCATGTTTTTGCCATAAACATCCACCAATACCGTAGCTACTTGCATCTGCGCTCAGAATAGTCTCTTTCTGTGGATCATAAAATGCTAGAACCGGTGCGTTACTTACCAGTGCTTTGACATCATCAAAAGCTTTCTGCTGCATTGTGTCCCACGTAAACACTGTGTCTTTTTTCAATAGACTGTACATCGGGGCTGCAACTGTAGACATCTTTGGAATGAATCTTCCAAGAAAATTGATCGATCCAAGCACACGTTTCAATTCTGTCTGATTAGTAGGTGGTTTCAATTCTTGAATAGCACGTACTTTCTCCGCTGATGGACTTATCCCATCTTTTGAAATAGTAAAACCCATGAAACTTACCTTGCTCTGAGAAAACTTGCATTTTGCTTTGTTCAGTTTGATGCCGGCTGTCCTAATCTTCTCCAAAACCGCTGACAACCGTCGATCATGTTCCGCAGTATCTTTACCATGAACAATTAGATCATCGATAAATATCTCTACACCATCAAGACCTTCGAACGTTTCCATCATGATTCTTTGGTATAACTCGCTCGCAAAATTCAGACCGAAAGGAACTCGATTGAATTTGAAACGGCCAAAGGGCGATATGAACGTTGTGAGTAACGAACTTTCATGTTCAAGGGTTAGACCCCAGAAACTACTTGAAGCATCGAGCACGGAAAACACTGTGGAATTTTTCATTTTATGTACCAAGTCTTCAGTTGACGGAAGCATAAATTTCTCGCGCTTTATGTTTTTATTCAACTGGCGAAGATCTACACAAATTCTTGGCTCTGGATCATTGCGTTTTTCAACCGCGACCATTGGCGCACACCAATCGGTAGGTTCTGTAACACGCGAAATAACACCTTGCTTCACCATTTTCTCCAGTTTAGCTTTAACTCTAGGCATAAGGGGTAGACTAACACGTCTAGAAACTGGTATGCAATATGGGGTAGCATCATCTTTGAGCTTAATCTTGATTGGCTGATATTTGATTTTACCTACATCTCCAAAAATATCAGGATCATTGACTCGATCTTTCACCTTAGATTCAAGATTAGGTACTCGTAATTCATGAATACGCTTGATAAGACCCATCCCTGTGGCACACCCTCTTGACAGGAGATTTGAACCCTTGGGATTATCTACGACATGAATACTTGTTTTGAAAATCTTCCCTTGATATTCAATCTTGGCCTTAAATTGACCCAAACTCTTGATTCTACCTCCCAGACTATTAAGTTTGGACTTAGATGAAACCAGGGGTGGTTTTGACTGAAATTTCTGATAAGTGGAAGAGTTAATTACAGACACGTCTGCACCACTGTCAAGTTTGAACTTTACATCCTCTCCACATACCTTCAGTTCTTGGTACCATGGAGGTTCATTATCGTTGGTAATCATCTCATCCAAGTCGATCACAACTTCCTCAAGAAAATCTGTAGCCTGAGCCTCGTATATTTCACCGAGATACGAATCACCATCTGTCGAATCACAATCTTCAACATTATGGGCACTATGTGTCGATTTTGACAACAATTTACGGCAAGCACGTTTGTAGTGTCCTTTGGATTTACAATATCGGCAAGTCTCGTTATGGGCTGGACATTTGCCCTTGTCATGTTGTAGCAGACATTTGCCACACTTTATATTATCCTGTGAACTCGATTTACTTTGACTGTAGCGTCCTTTGACACGATAATTGTTTTTCTTAACAGCGTCCACTGAAATCGAAGGCGACCCTTCATTTGTAATGACTGATTCCCTCAGTCGTGCCATCTCAATTACTTTCGCCAAAGTGAGTTTCGTATAGTCCATAATCTTCAATTTGTCGGCAAGCTCTTTATTTTTCATTCCAACAATTAATTGGTGCATAATTTCTCGATCCTGGGCTGTTTTATCTCCAAATTGACAAACTTCACACTTGTCGTATAGTTCCCTCAAGAAATTATCAACACTACTGGTTTGAGCTAGGTTGTGAAACTGTCTTTGTTCCTCTATAATGTTTATCTTGGGTACAAAATACTGCTCAAATTTCTTGGAAATTGTCTCATATTTGTTTTTATCTTGGTCTTCAGAATACGTAAAAGTATTGTAAATAGTCTCAGCCTTTGGGCCCATGACATATATCAAAGTGTCAATCTGATTAGATTCAGCTTCAGTTTTCAACTTACTAGCTGTCCTAAATCTCTCAAACCTGGAAATCCAATGTCTCCATAACTTGGGTTGAGTCACATCAAATTGCTCGGGTGGTTCCAATCTATACATATTTCCTTGTTCTATGAATCTGACACCATATAAGGATCTATAAAGTTCTATCAGAACTTCTCTAAATATCACGTAAAGACAAGATTAAGAATCTTCTTTATATCAAAACATTTACATGCTTTATTGACTTGAACTCAGAGTTGTACATTTTGGTAATCTCACATATACTAGTACTTTGAGACAAACAGTTTTGGTAGTAAGTTAGCATATATTATGACAATTCCTAAATTGAGTTTTAGTACACCTTTAAAACATTTGGAAAAATTAAAAGTTAAAGGTAGTGCCACTATATTTCGACAAATGATTTTTGGCTTGTCGTGGATTCATTTCAGAAGTGGACCAATCAACGTGGAGCATTTCTTCAGTCCTTCAAGATATCTCACATGGGAGAAATGGCAGATCAAAAGTAAGGTATTTTGGGGGGTTTTCTCGGTATACTGACTCAAAATAGTTATAAAAAGTAAATGTGTGTTTGATACAAATATTATCAGATCTCATGCTTTTTAAAAGTTCACTCAATGTGACTTTGATGAAAAGTTACGATCGATTGAATAATTCAATTTGAATTTCATTTTTTGACAAATTTTCATTGATTTTCGATTTGACTTGTCCGAGTTCCTTGATGGAATGCATTATATAAATATCCATAACTTGTCCTTATCTGTCTGCATATCACATAGAGTGGGAAATTGTACGTTGTACGAAATTGTAAAGAAATTCCCATTCCATTTCTTGGCTTTTGCACATGCATCCCGCGATCTGATTCTTCTACAACCCTTTTCATTGTTTTACTTCGTCACAAATAGGAAATCAAAAGATCATTGTACAATAATATATGAAAAAATATATTCCAATTGTACATAAATGACATTTGTATATCTTGAATTACTTCTACAGTGCTGATACAAATTAATTGAGAAGTCGTATTGTTGGCATATTTTCTTGAATTTTAACATTTAAGGTCAGGGTGCATGATGGGAAATTTTCTGCATCCTTCAATTGAGTCACATGTTATTTTTCAAACAAGAATCACTCCTTCCCCACATTGTCTACACCTTCCAAGTTTGCACAAAGAGTGCACTTATGTGCCTAGAAAAGACTTGTGAGAAGATTTGTTTTGTAAAATGTATAAAAAACGAGAAAATTCAGTGAAAAAAATTTCTGAAAATTTTCTGAATTTTTCCACTGAATTTTCTTGGTTTTTATACACTTTATCAAAACATTCTTCTCACAAGTCTTTTTTAGGCACATAAGTGCACTCTTTGTGCAAAAGTGAAAGATATAGACAATATGGGGAAGGAGTGATTCTTGTTTCAAAAATAACATGTGACTCAATTGAGGGATACAGAAAATTTCCCATCATGCACCCTGACCTTAATGTTCCAAACTCCCACAAACTGCAGGAAAGTATAAACCGTAAATCATATTTTACCAAAATGAGTGTCTCTAAGGCTTCATACCAGTGTATGCATAATGCATTTGTCACGAGTTTGAGCTGAAATTTCGCTAAAATGAAGTAAGGGTAATTTCCGCCAATGGTAAGTGCTCAGAAGCAAATAATTCACATGCGCAAAATAATCAAACAATCTGATTGAGGAATGCAGGAGTGTGCAGGGGTATGTAGTAGGGGTACCGCGAACGCTCGAGTGCTCGAGCAATTCACCTCCGATACAAGCTGTATCGATACATAACATGAATATCTGTCGTATCGTTTTTTGACCGGAAGGGAAAAACTCAGAGCTTGGAGATGACAGACAGTCATAGTTAGATGTTAGCATATTTTACATCTTTCTTTGTCGTGATGTGAAATAAGCATAATCCGGCTGCAGTACCTCCGGCTTTACAAGTTTGAAAAAGTAGAATAAAGTTCAGTATTACTTCAATTTACGCTGTATCATTGTATCGTATCGTGAGGTCAGTATCGTAAATACGTATCGATATTCAATTTCTCGTATTGTGGTACCCCTAGTATGTAGGCAAATCCATTTTGACAACAAATGTTTGATAAGAGCACTCTGTTTAGTTTGAAAACTCACCCTTTATTATTTTGTATCAGCACTATAGTTTCGCTAATAAAGTATATGGCCAGGCCTCTTATATTTTGATGCTTCTCTGCCATAGTACATTTTCAAAAAGATTAACATGGCTGAAATTCTTTAAATTACAAGAGGGCATAGGCTTATTGCGCAAAAAACAAGTAATCCGAAATATACAAATGTCATTCATGTACAATATGAATATTGAAAATACTTTTCCATATATAATTGCACAATGGTCTCCTGATTTCTTATTTTTGGGGTTCTACTGACGAAATAAAACAGTGAAATGTGCTGTAGATTATTTGTGAAAGGTGGACACTGGCAAAAGTGAGAATTTTTAGGTCACCAATTAAATCCCCATTATCGACCATGAATAACAATTGAATGATCAAAAAATCGATCTCAATATTTAGATATAACTCTAAACTGACATATTATTGTTTGTTTATGGTCATCTTGGGGCTATATTACTCAGATTACTCTAAATAAGCTCATAATCCTTTAGGAATATTTCAAGTTTGAAAACTTCTGCTTCAGTGCGCAGCGGTCATTTTGATTCTTTGAAATTAGCGAAACAAAGCACAATCAACCCCAGTGTGTTCTTTAAGGTAACACTAAAGTTAATCAAAAGTACAAAAAAGGGCAACAATATTTTTTTGATAAAGAGTCACAAGATTTTGTATCTGTTTTCCTTATCTGTGAATGCATTTCCTGACTAAAGAGACATGTCAACGAAAGCATCATATTTAAACATATTTTTCATAACAATGAATTGGATGTGCATGGGTCCCTAAAGCTAGCATGGAGACAATGAAGTGAGGTTAATCTTTGAAAGTTTCAAGGAGTAGCCTTGCAACAGTCACACATTTGCAAGAATCCAAAATTTCCACAAATCATCTTACCTTACCAAGGAACATAGAAGGAGCATGAAAATGTGCATTTCTTGCATTGTTAGAGAATAAAAAAGCTCAAACCATAGTTTCTTATAAATATTTCACGTCCACCATTTTGATTAATCCTCATACAAGTTTTTTGACTATAATCAAAACAGAAATGTTTGTGACTACTCCTGGTTAACTGTTAAAAATAATAAGAACATAACTTCGACATATGAGTGTTACCTGATTAATGGGACCCTCACGTGCCTTCCAAATGGTAGTAAACGAACTCTAGTGTAACTACATCGGCTTATCTTTCCGTCCGATCAACAATAAGTACAGTTATACAAGAAATGTAAACGAAGTGAAAATATTCCCAAACATTTTCTGAAAGGCATGTCATTCCATGCCAATTATGAAAGATCAATGTCTAAGTAGTTGGCCTTTTCGGGCTGCTATTACCCTTGACAACCCATAAATAGGTGACCTGAGATCAAGGTCATTCCAAGCTCAAAGGTGAGTATCTCAGTATTTGGCAGTTGAAGGCCCTGGGGAATGCTGTGGGGCTTTGGGACTCATGAGAAGGTGACATGAGGTCAAAGTCAACAATTATGGTTCAAGATCAGTATGAGTCGCAGAGGATGTCTCAATCCAATCTGAATCCCAATGTTCCGAACCCCAATTGTCCAAATCTCAATGGCCCGAATCCCATTGGTCAAAAACCTAATGATCCAAAAATTAACAATTGTTGATATGACGTTTTTTTAGGGACCACATAAAATATTGAGTTATAAATAAGTCGATCCTTGTGTGAGCCCTATAATTATTTACTTTGCCAAACACTTTTATAATGGTAATTAAAATATTTAGAACCCATGCTAGTATTTGTTTTATTTCCAAATCATTTTTTTTGACGGTTGCACCTTGGGGCACTTGGCGTTTTCGTGTCACTTTTTTGACTGCAGACAAGTAAAAGTGAATAGTCAGTTAACGAATCTATAATGACTGATCTCCCCAGGATTTTTTCTCAGGTGGGTGCAAAATTCTCATTTTCACAATTCAGACCAAAATTGGTCAAAATTTGCCAATTTTTCATGATTTTTCTCATTTTCAAGCGGGTGTAAATGGATTTTTAGGTGGGTGTAAGCTTATTTTCAAAATCTCAGGTGGATGCTGCACCCACTTGCTTTAATGCTGTGGAAATCACTGAATGACTATGGGTCAGTTCATAGTAATCTACCCCAACATCAGTTTTGGGGATTTTCTGCACATACTAATCTATCACTGGGCCCTTTTCACAGAATTCTAAACTAACATTGTACCAAGATAGTTTGAAATGAATGAATTAAGGAAATGTTAAAATTAAGAGTTTTGTTTTCTCATTTAAGTTCTCATGGTTCTACTTGTTCCACATATCATTTACATGACCAGGATCACAATGTACATGGTCAGAATGACCCTAAACATGATGAAAATGTGACTGAAAAATAGGTAAAAGTAGGACCTCAGGAAAGGTTACTGAACAGAATCTTTTGAATTTTTCAGAAAATGAGCCTAAAATTTTGCTCTAAATGATACAAGCTCTAAAAATTGGATACCATTCCAAGATAAAAGGAATTTAAAATCGATCAATTTTCCTTTTAATGACCACCATTGTTTCATTTAAATATTTATATATATTTATATACTGTAAATTAAAACAGGTTGCAAATCCTTTAACATCATTTTGTTATGTTTGATTTCAGGTTGTTTGCACCAGTTCTTTGGGCACAACGTGCTGATAAAATACTCCTAACTATAGCTTTAGAAGATATATCTGAGGAAAAATTAGAGCTTACACCAGAGAAATTAGAGTTTACAGCCAAAGCAGGAAAAGAAGGAAAAGAATACATTTGTAACATAGAATTTAACAAAGAAATAAACATAGACGTAAGTTCCTTATTCATTCTGAAAAATTTACACATGCAAATGGATGTGGTTTTAAAACTCTCACCCAACCTTTTAGCGTAAATTATTGCAAAGTATAAAAATAGGGGCCATTTTTTATTCAAATTTTACTGTTATTTCAGTTTATTTGTAAGCAATATCAGGTTATTTTGTGACACCCAAAACCAAAACTAATATTTTCTTGTGTAAAACTTGATTAGATATTAGTATATGGGAAACCTTCTCAATTGACCTATCCTGTACCCATGGTACCCAAAATGTTGATCGTCCTCTAATGTATTTTGTAGTAAAAATAAATAAAACCATGTTACATTCCAGACCTCAAAACAACAAAAAACCACAAGAGAGATACATATGGTGTTAATGAAAAAAGAAGATGGTTATTGGCCAAGGCTAACAAAAGAACAGAAAAAGGTAAATTTACTTTTTAAAGTTTGGATGGAATAGATTCTAGCTATTTTACTCATCGCTATACACCTGTACATCATTTTGCAGGCTCATAGGCATTCTTTTATAGTGCTAGAAAATAGGCCCATCCTTGAGACACCGTCCACTCTGTACCTGTTCCCTCAATGTATAGTGCTACGGATATCATGGATTCTGGTTTCTTGGCAGAGTGGATGTTGTCTGGAATCCTTTGTTCAAAAAAAAAAAACATGACCAGTGATTGATGTTAAAGAAAAAAGAATTGCAATGTTTAGGAAGTCACTCATTTTAACCTTTAGCATGCTATTGGAGACCAGAGTCGCCCATGCTTTACTATCCCCAGCAATTGCGGTCAACAAGTTTTTAATTTGAATTTACTGCCGTTTCTCATCATTAATCTTTTGGCCAATCAGCCTCTTTCCCTCTGACCTTTCACATTTATGGTAATGTGACCAAAACAGGGATGGAGATTTAAAAAAAAGATAAGACCTTTTTTGATCATTTTTAGATGATCATATCGTCTAAATGAACAGAAATGTTGATCACAGTGTGGGTCATATTCACTTGACATTAGCCCCAGGCGGATGTAAATATTTAGAATCTTGTGTAAAGTTGAAGTGCCTTGCCACATTGTTTAACATGTTAAACATTAAATCCACCATTATTGAATATTATAGAACAAAGTCAATTTTAAGTACTTTCATAAACATACTTTCTTTTTAAAGATTTTTATTCACAAGAGAACTCTTAATCATGTATTGTTTCTGTATCATTGGTTGATCTCCTTTAACATTATGTCTTGTTTCAGTATCATTGGTTGAAAACAGACTTCAACAGATGGCGGGATGAAGATGAATCAGATGAGGAGACTGGAGGCACTGATGCCGGGATGGAAGAGGTACTTATGTTATCATCTCACACATGTCATTATTACTATTAGCTCACATGGTGAGCTATTGCAATCACTCACTTGTCCATCTGTCTGTCTGTCTGTCTGTCTGTGTCCATCCGTCCATCAACAATTGGCCCGTTTTAAAACCTCTGTCAATACAATTCCTGTTTTAAATTATTTTTGTTCAACATCAATATAGAAACCCCCCTATGACTCAATTCATGACAAATATGACAAATTCGAAAGCTCGCCTATTTTCAAAATGGCCACCATTCTTGTCTCACGAAATTCACTTTTGGACCATTTGCTAGCTTAATAAATAATTTCAGGTGTCCTGCATTGTAAAAACCCATGTCACTGTAAAGAGTAGTTGTATGCCATAATTTTGTTACAAAAAATCTGCAAAATTTATATCTGTTCTTTTCAGCCATTTTAGTTAACATTGATTTGTCAATCTCTCTCAAGAAATCCCCTTTTGGACCGTTTGTTTTAAAACCTCTGTCGATAAGATTCCCATTTAGGTTATTTTTGTTCAACATCAATACAGGAAACTCCGCTATGACTCTTGGTTCAAAAGCTTGCCTATTTTCAAAATGGCTGCCATTTTTGTCTCGCAAAATTCACTTTTAGACCATTTTGTAGCTTTAGAAATAATTTCAGGCATACTGCATTGTAAAAAGCCATGTCACTGTAAAGAGTAGTTGTATGAAATAATTTTGTTACAAAAAATCGGCAAAACATTAAATATAGCTGCTGGGAATATTTGCTCATGCCTGACTAGCTTTTCGGTAACCAGATCTTACTATTAACATACTGATAAAATATTTGGATAAAACTCGACCTCCTTCTTGTTGAAAACAATGAAAATAAAGAAATCCTCTCTGGCGGAAGTTCATCCATTTTGTCTTTTTGTTGTTCAAAACTGTAAAATCTGCAGACTTTGATAGTCAAGAGTAGTCTGGCTAGCCATTGCAGATTAAGATCACATTTTTATAGCATTTTAAAAATGTGTCATTGTTGTTGTCTTGAGCTACTGGGCTATTTTTCTCTTCAAAGTATGATGTGTATCTTGTTCATTATTATTATGTTACTTTATGTTATTTCAGATGATGAGAGGAATGGGAGGAATGAGTGGCATGGGAGGAATGGGTGGTATGGGAGGAATGGGTGGCATGGGAGGAATGGGTGGTATGGGAGGAATGGGTGGTATGCCAGATATGTCTGGTATGCAAGGAATGGACAAGTTTGACCCCAGTGCTGCTCCTGAAAGTGATGATAGTGATGATGAAGAACTTCCCGATTTGGAGTGATGCAGGTGACATCTTTATATCAACCAAGCACTATTGAAACTTTTATATATGTCAGACTTGTAGCATACTTCATATCACATTGTACTAAGACAATGGAATACCAAGAATTCGAGTGTTTGTAAATTCTAGTTACATAGATGATGTGGATTTGAAACAATGGTGCAAAAAGGAGATTAGAATTAAAACTTTGTCGGGAAAGCTATTTTGGATAGCTTTTTATACAGTGACATTTAAAGAATAATGCTCGAATTATTGACATGGAAAGAGACAGTGCAACCTGGATGCGAAAACTGCTGGGACCATAGAATTGATGACATAGCTGATGTTCAAACTGACTATTGTTAAAACACATATTATAGTGTACGTTGGATATCCTTGAAAATGGGAGTTATTCATATTCGAAGGTTTCACTGTTTTGCTAAGGCTTTTATTTAGGACTCAAACAAATATTTTATCATTAAAATACAATGAATAATTAGTTTTGGGTTGTCAATAAATTCTTTCCAGCCATATACTGTTTTGTTTCACTGTTTTGCTTAGGCTTGTATTTAAAACTCGAACAAAAATTTTATCATTAAAATACAATGAATAATTTATTTTCAAATCACTCATATTTTAAATTAAATACCCAGCTATTAGAGTAACATTACCCGCTTTAGTGCTGTCATAATGTTATGATCTCCGTGATTTTGAAATTCCAGCATCTGTATTATACTATCATGTATGCAAACAATCATGTATATAATGCAGTTGTAAATGTTATTTGAGTACATACATGTACATACTTTAAAATGTAAAATCTTATGCACTTGTGTACAAAGTGATCAGTCTTAGTTTTGGGTTGTCAATAAATTCTTTCCAGCCATATACGTCTTCTATGTTATACTTTATATTATTAAGGTGGGCCTAATGCAACATTATTCATGTTAAGGTGGAACAAGTGTAAGTTAGTTGGTGTCGTCATTTGATGTGTGCCATTCATTTGTGGGCCTTGTACCACAGTGGCTAAGGTCTACACATTGCCCTATCAAAGTACTGAACATTTAACTTCAAAAATCACTAGACTTGCAAAATATCCTTGTTTACTCTTGGGTATTTTAACTGCACAAATTTTTATTCACTTTTCAATGTTTAAGTCCTTCCAAGAAAATGTTGATGACATGTTACATAAGACTGAAGTCCCCCTACATCATATCTGCCAGAGATTTCAACTGCATGAACAGGGTGCCTGAAAATATGAAATCAGTAGAATGTTTCAAAGTTTCAGAAATATTTTCCATGCTGTCGTCACCAATTCAACATTGTTTGGATGATTTCCTTCATAGTTTCATTTTGGGTAAACCCCCAAAATGTTGATTTGTCTCACCCTTGCATTTTCACAAAATCATTGTTATGAATAAAATCAATGTTTATCTACCCAAATAGAATCAACTTTTGTTATCTGAAAACTGTTGGAATCTATTTTAGAGGATTTTTACTCACCTTTGAATCAAATGTGAAATAAAATTTCCTGGGGCATCTCTTGATTTAAGAGGAAGATCTTTCATCTCATTGAGGAACTGTTTCACTAGAGGAAGGCTCTCCTTATGTAGGACATAGAAGCATGGGCACTGGAAAAACAAACAGTTCTGTTTATCAGTTTATTTGCAGCAAGTCCCCGCCACCCCAACTGTTCTTAGCATTCCTCATGGATGGATCTTTGAACAAAATATTAAATTGAATGTATGTAGATATAGGAGTAAAACCATGACCTCGCATATTCACTGGTGATCCACTCGATTACGCTGGTTACCGAAACAAATCATTTCGGTTACATGCGTTACATGCATTGTTGTTGTTGGTAATTTCTATCAAGAAGTGTATCAGTATTGTATGTCTAAGAAAATGCACATGTTTGCGAACAAATAGCTCAGAAGACAACAGAATCGTTGATTTAATACCTCACCTCAGTAAAGATTTGCATTTCTAATTCGATCTATTTGTTCGCAAACATGTACATTTTCTAAACATATGATACTAATACATGTTTCTGATAAAATTGTGGGAATTCTGCCTACAACGTGTGAAATAAGAAAAAAATTAAAATCGTACCTTCAAAGTTCTGACATTTTGTTACTGAAACGAACTGTTTCCGTAACCAGTGTAATCAAGTGGATCACCAGTGATATTTTAAAGATTTTTAGTTTTGCAATTTTATAAAGAGCCAAACGTTACTTTTGAAGACAACTTACTGCTTTCCTCGATTCAGTGTTATCTGGGTTTGGTTTCTCAAGGAAGGCACATACTCTGGTGCCTTCGGTTTCTAAAATACCTCTTTTAGACACTTCTACAACAAAATAATATTTTGCATAAATAAGAACAAGTTATACCATTTCCATTTTCTTAGCCTAGGGATGGATATAAAAATTAATTTCTCCAAAAATATACTTATGTTTTTAACTTTACATATACAGATATGTTACTACACAAAGGGCTTTGTGCATTCTTTTAACACAAAATCAAAACCTACCATCATCTGAACATATTGTATAGACCAACATACTAGCTGCTCCCTGATCCCCCTGTATATTCTTATAGCTCTCTAGTATTCCTTGGAGTCTAAAGTCATCAAAGAAGAGGGTGTCCCTAAAATAAAAGTACATGGATGTTAAAGACTTATAAACTAGTTTTGAAAAGGGGGGCCATTCCTTTTTATAAGTCTCATAAATTTTGAGATTTCTGCATCTTAATTTTCATTACCCTCAATAAGTTTCATCGGAGAATAAAGTTAGGGTTACGAGAGAAACATTGGCATGTTTCATGAAAAGATTGCTTCTTACAATTTTACACTCTATCCTTATATAATTTCTTTAATGGCAATCCAACACTTTTTGAATAGATAGTAAAATATTGTCTAAGAATAATATAGTTATAGTTAGTTTAATTAGTTATAGCATAGCTTATTTATTAAACTTTTTTTTATTATTTTATTAATTAATATAACTGAAATACCAGTCATCAGATTTGGATCAGATTTTATGTGCTGATACCTTTTTTTATTTATTTATTAAAGTCATGTAAACATATATACATATCAGTGATAATGTCACCCTAGTATGCCTTTTCACAAGCTAAAAATATTTATGGACATATATAGGCCGTTCAATAAGTAATGACACTAAGGCTCTCATTTTGTCAAATTTTGCTTGTTTTATCTCAAATTTTCACCATATGTTGAAAATACATTTGTCTATTTATATGCGTAAAATCACAAGATATAACTAATAAAAACCAGTAATTTGGTTGCCATAGCAACATGAGGATACAGCACTTGACTTGGATCCAAATCGATAAGAATGATGGCCCATCAGTACATGTTTTATACCCCTATCTTACTTGATTTAGGTTAATAGCATTGGGACCTCTACTTGTAACTCCTCTACTTGAAGGGGAATTTCACTGTAAAATTATTGTTTATTTACATTTACATTCCCAAAATGTCTGCTAGTCTTCCTTTATACCCAGATACCCAAACGAAATTTTGGTCCACCCTGTATATGATCATGAGTTTAACAATCGCATACCCTGCAATGACAATTAGGCTGTCATTGATGTTGAAGTGCTCTATAGTAAGTCCTATTGCGGCAACTGCCCCTGTCCTTGTCTGCAACAAAGGAATTTGGTTCAAATTGAAACATTCAAACCTCTGGTATAATTTCTAAAATTCTTAATTGTATAGTCTAAGATTTATTTGTAACACGTTTACACATTTGACATTGTACTGGCTGCTGCACATAGAAAGAATAATAAATGGAGTTACAGATGAGCTTTAAGGTAGTTCTGCATCATAAGATTTTTTAATGTAATTTTCATGATTCTAAAAGAATTCTAACTACCAACAATTAATGATATGGTTAATATTTTTCACATTTTATGTCATTATGTAGATATTTACAAATGATGGAAGAAAATATAGTTCAAAATCAAAATATTTCTTTGATCATTTTTTTGAAAGTGCAGATGTACTTATTAAGGGAATACTACATGGCTGATAAATAACACACAAACCTCATTGGATGTACTGCCATCACAAACTAACTCCACATTAGCCTTTCCTTTTGCCCACTCTTCAAATGATTTATGATTTTTAGCGTTAGTCTAAAAAATAAGTGAGATAGTGTAGAATCAACTCATCTAGATTCTCATCTTGAAACTACAAGGAAGAAGAATATTTATTTATCATGTTAAATGGGGATGCTGAAAACCCTGAACCCTCTACATGTGCCTTTAAAATTCATACAAATGCAGTACCTTTTTTATACATTTAAAAATTTGAAATCCTATACTCATAATTTTTTAACTCTTTTATGATTTTTTTGCAAAATTGAAAGACAGTGTAGAGAATGCCATGTGCAGAAAGAGGAATGCTGTCTGAAAATAACATGTCACACTCCAATGAGGATACCATGAAAATTTGTCCTCATGTAGGAGAACCTTAAGGTACAGCTGGAAAGTAACATTTTGGTAAAAAATTGCTATACCTGCACATGTTATTTTCTGGTACAAAATAAAGTATGAAGCCATGTGTCAATTTCCTTGCTTTTTTCAGGAAACTATCATTACATTGTCTTCTTTTAAAATATCTGGTAGGCGTTCAATGGGAACTCCAGGAAATTCTGATATTTCACACTTTCTATTTTTCCAAATTTTCTTTCAAAGTTTCCAGACAACACAGGAGCTACCATTGACCTGTTTCCAGATATTCTAAAAGAAGACAGTGTAATGATACTTTCCTGAAAAAAGCAAGGAAATACACATATGCCTTCCGACTTAATTTTGTACCAGAAAATAACATGTGCAGGTACAGTAATTTTTTGCCAAAATGTAACTTTCCAGCTGAACCTTAAGTCATTGGCATGGCACTACCTACCACAACATACACTCCATCTATCTCTTCTGTTTTCTCTATCGTGTCATACCAGTGGGAGATGAGTGGTTTGTTTCCAATCGGTAAAAGTGGTTTAGGAACACCAATCAAATGTTTGTATTCAGTCGACTCTTTCAAATCACGTTCCAATCGGGTACCATAACCAGCAGCTAGAACCAGCACTTTCATTGTTGGGATGATTATCCAACTGTATTTGTTGTAAGGGATTAATAATGTGCCACAACCACTCTGAAGCGTCACACAAAAAGTGGTACATCAATGTGTAAGGTACAGACAGGTTTTGATGCATCTGTAAGTATCACAATTCAACTAGCATCTTGATCTGAAAAAAATAATAATGTTCATTTGTAATTACTGTGAATCACTTAACCATCGCGTAAACACTAAACAGGCGTCAGCGTACAGCGTCAAAAAATACTATAGTACAGTTTTCTGTAAAAACCCTCATAATAGATTTTGCTTCAAATCAGTTAATAATCGTCACCATACAGAAAATTGTACAGCGCTGTTTTTTGACACTGTACGGTGACGATGGTTAGGCGTGTGAATGTGTGGATGGCTCTAGATTACTCGAGTCTCTAGCCAATTCTTGGCTAGAAGTGATTCCATCTGGAACACAGTGAACTATTGTAAAATCTTTAGCTGTTGTTCAATAAATTTATGTATTACATATTCTAAAAATCATTCTGTTAATATTTCATGAATTGAAATGGTAACGGCTTATCTTGTTGATGAGATATTGAACGTTTTCATTTAAAATAAACATCCTCTCGTTCTCCATTTTGAAACCATGCCTTTTTTCCGCTATAGCGATTTAGTCAAGATGGCCGCTTGTTGTAAAATATTTCTTTCAGTTTTATTTTAATTCTTTTGTGAATAAATATCCTGCGAAGTAAACAAATGTATGAACTAGGACTGCGTGTAAAGATCAACGAAGGTGAGTTTATTATGTTTACATCAATAAAAATAAGACGGCTGGGCAATTTAAAGGCAAATTCAAAACAACAAAGAGTGTCTTATTTATATTCTATGGCCACGTTCAGTGGCTATACAATAATGTAAACCTTAGTCCTAGGAAAAATAGTACTTGTGGTGAGCCTATGTACTAGTATATAAGGAGGGAGTAAGTCACCCCCTCCAGATAAAACTGCCCCTCTTATGTTCAATATATCAATATAAATAATGTAAGAGGGAGGGGTTCCTTCCCATGATTGATAAAGAGTATCAATCCAATGATGACTTGTCAATGATTGAATGAACTTTTTGGAATAGTTATTGTTCCTGGCTATTGTGGATCCAGTTTTTACCTGCCAATGTTACGCAGAGAATTTCTCTTTCAAAGTAGAATGTAAATTAAAAGAAATTCAAGTTATAAATCAGACATTTAAGATAAAAACAGAATCTATCAAAAAAGTTCCAAGTTATCCGGAAGTTTATGTCTACAAGGTCAAAGTTCGTCTCTGATACTAACCAATCAGATCTTTCGGCTTCCTGCCAGACTCAAAATAATCAATTAATTTGAACTAGTTATTTTAATTAAGATTCTGAAACTAAATGCATTTTAATCGATGTTATCCTCCGTGTTGATAAAACATCTTTATGGTATTTATAAAAAATATACTAGATGGGTTACTTCGACCAAAAGATAGAGTCAGTTATAATGTTCCTTATTCTCAACAACTAGTTCAAAACATTTAGTTTACCTAGTGGCCGTTTTCAGAACTAAAATTTAAAGTTGGAAGAGATGCTGAGGAATATTATGTCGGCATTTTATCTTATGTTTATGAACTAATTTAAAGTTTCGATGATCCAAAAAGATGTTCTTCTATCCGAGAAAGGTCTAACAATGAATGTGTTTTTATTTTGAGGGTAATAAACGACGGTAAGAAGCTTTTTTCTTCATAGTTTACCTTAGCAACGTGCACCTGCAATCAAGAATTTTCAATTTATGAAAATTCAAATCAAATTCCAGAGCATAGTAATTGTTGAGAAAATGTAAACAGTGATGGAGTTGGAGAAAGCAGTTATGTTTTAGTGACTCTGAGCTAAAATGTCCCAATTTATATTTATAAATGGCTCATAGATCTAGGCTAGAGTCTAAAGACCTGTTTGATTCCCCTGTGTATTTCCAGTGGGAGAAAAGCCCTGACTTTTTTGTCGATCCTTATGGGACTTTTCAAAGGAGTTTTCTGGGTTTTGACATACCTTAAAAAAATCTGATGATATTCTGTCCGAGTTCGATTGAGTCCGCTATGAAAAGATTGCTAAACTTTATGTGGAATGAGCAGTTTCATTCTTTCTGCAGTCTTCATCAGACTTTTTTGTTAAAATCTGATCACATCATACTTCAATGGTAACAAAGGTCTTCACGCATGATGTCACAGGATCTGAGGGGATTCTTTCGGACTTGACAGGACTTCATCAGACCATGGGCTTTCAAAGCCCTTGAAAGCCTATGATCAGACTCAACAGGTTTCAGGGCATATCGGCCTATCGCGCAAGACACTTTCTTCCAAGGCTGTCTCTGTAATCATGCCTTGCATTAGATGTATTGTCAGATATATACTGCCATTTAAATATGACATATTTTCAGGTGCTTTCCTTGTGTAACAAGACTTCCAAACACGTAAAATCACCATGAATGATGACAATATCTCCAACTCATCCTTGGATGACCCCTTCTCCGGGGCTGCAGCAGCAAGGCAAGCAAATAGTTACTTTGAAAAGTTTGAAAGGTTTGACTGTCAAGAAATCTTGACACAAACAGCGACAAACTGGATTTTATCGACAGATGAATTCAAGCTCCAGACAGAACCACCTTCTGGATTAATAACTACAATGCCGGCATTGTCTAACCAGGACTGTCTTTTGTTATTCCCTGAGAATAAGGATGTTCCTCCGATTGATATTCGTGAATTCCATCAAGTTATTCGGGAATTGACTATGGGTATATATGTACTGAATCAGCTGCCATGTATTTCTCTTGAAGCAAATTTTGATCAAAGCACGTCATGTCAGCTCCCGCCTGCATATTACGACACACGGGTTGGTCAGATTCTCATTAATGTAGACTATATGATGAAATGTCTCTGGCATGGGGCCTATTTTCCCAAAGAGAAGCGGACAAAATTTTCAGAAAGATGGAGAACCAACTTAGATGTGAATTCCAATGGAAGACCAGAAACTAAGAAGTCCTTACTAACTGAATTCACAAGTTCAGGTAATTTAGAATCAGATTATTTGATTCTTACATGAAGGTTCAGATAATTGTTAATGACTCTTGTGCGATTGAAATATCAATCATATATCAATCATATGCACATCTAACTTGTCTATTATCAACTTTTGTACAATAGATAAAGAAGTATTAAATCAATAAATGATAATTATTGATTTCACATTTGCACCCATATCTTTATTTCAGGAATGTTGGACATAACCTCAGATCCAGTATTCTCAACTATATATGACAAATTACCCAAAGAGCAACCAGGCGACACAGAAATGGCAGAAGAAAGGCGATTTTTCATGTCTAACGTGGAAAGTTTATCAATGCAATTAACAGCATTTCAAAAGTCAGTGCAACAGTATAATAATTTATTCGTTGTCGACTCTGATTGGATTGTTACCAGTTTAGTAAAACTAACTGAAGACAAACTAGACCATCAGACCTATGAACGATTAAATGCAAAACTCCAAGTGCATGAGATGATTATAAGGGAACATCTAACAAATAAGCAAGAGGTTGCTAGGCAATTAGAGATGCTGAAGTTGATCAGTTTTCTTGTTCCATTACTCGTTTCAATGAAAAGGAAGATGAAAATCCCAGATTTAACAAAAATAATGCAGCCCATGACAGGTAAGTTTTTAATGATTTTTTGTGGGGAGGGGGGGGGGGTTGGAGAAGGTCTGAAACAAACCTGAATGTTGCAACTTTGGTCCTGTCATTTCCTCAAGAGAGAAGCCTTCCATTCTGTTTGCATGCTGTCATCTACAGTAAAACCTGCTAACAAGGAACGCTCTCCCGACTGGCAAAACTGTTCCTTGTTGACAGGTGTTCGATAGAGAGAGGGTCCAAACTCTGGACCAACTCAAAAATGCTGAAAAAATTTATTGTTATGAGCATATTGTAAGCAATCTTTTCTAAAAACATGCCAATGTTGCCATTGTGATCCTTATATTTTGTACTCCATTTAACTAATGGGAAATATCGAGACCGAGAATAATTAAAACATTTTTTTTCCTTCTAGGTGATGAAACTAAGACAGAACGTGAGCTCCCTCCATTGATACTGGGGCCAGACTTTAAATGCACCAACTTCCACATCAGTAGCCATCACTATTTCCATCTACATGGAGGTAGGTAACCTTAACAAAGACGCCAGTTTATTTAAAACACTAACACATCCAGATCTCCCCTACTCCAAATGTATGTCTAAGCACCTCAAAGCCAAGAATAATTAAAACAGCTGGATCTCAAATGTTCATTTCTTAAGCTTTGTTGTTTTAGATTTTTAATGTGGATAATGCATTTTACCAAAGTATGACCATTGTTGAGCCACAATAGATCATGTTTACAATTTTTTTTTGGAATTTGAAATGCCACATCATGCAATGTCCTGATGAGGTAGATATCATGGATTACAACACAAAAAATTCAATTATAGGTATTCTGATAGACTATGATACCGACAACCCTATCCCACCAACCCAGGAAGTACAAGATCGGCATGAAGAGTTATACAGAGTAGCCAAGGGAGGGCTAGGGGAGGTCATGGACCCAGACTGCCCCATCAAGGAAACATATCCTGCCCCAATTGTTACATGCAATGGCAAGAAGTAAGAATTTATTCATGTAACATGATATAAAAGCCCAAAAATGTCATTGTCATGTTTTAAAACACAGACTATAGTAGAAAGGAGTGGAATTCGCAAGGAATTAAATTAGAGGGCATATACATAGTCAACACTCTCAATTGTAGAGAAGAAACAAAAACAATTGGTTCATTCAATATTTTAGAGAGAAATCATTAAAAGGGATGACAATAGAAAACTGTTACATGTCACTTAAAACAATATTTGAGTCGTGAATAAAATTTGAAGCTGCTGAATTTTAGGGGAAAGTCACTTTGTGCGTTATGCTCTGATATAATGAGTGCAAAACGAATTTTTTATTTGTTTCAGTTTCTATGCACTGGTGGTTGACTTTGAGACATTCTACTCAAGCGCTCCCCAGAAACCCAAGTGGGTGGAGGCTTGGTTCGCTGAAATGCAGCGTCTAAAACCCAAGCGGTTACCAATCACTGACATACACACTTATGAGACTTTCAAGAAGTATTTTGGCTACAAGAAGGCTACCAAGTACAAGGTAATTATTGTACAGGCTTATTATTCAGTGTCTGTAATTTTATTCCTAAATTATCTCACAATGTTTTTAATTCATGATGAACTGAAATTTTCACCATCAATGAACTTTGTTATATTAAAAACATCATTTTCTGAAAGAACCAGAGTTCCAAAGTTTGAGTATTAAATTTACTACTTGAACCCCTTTCTGTTTTTTGAAAAACTTCTGATTTCTCTTTCTATGGCCAATTTTCTCAAGTATAGAAAAGAATATACATGTATATTGTATATCTAAGCCTTTTGATGTTGCAGGAGACATATTGTTATGAATTAGAAATATTGATAGGTCAAAGGATTAGAATTACTTAAATTACTTAGATTGAATGGGATGGTTATTAGTTAAGATCAGCCGCCTTCTATGGTTTGAAGAAGTTGATATGTTATCAAAAATATAGCCTTGCCCAAGTCGGTATTTTTTACTTATCTGATCTTGAATTATTCCCGCCTTGTACAATCCAATACATCTCCGCTGCTATTATGCTGAGATATTCAACGGTTTCGAGATTTCCATAATACCTACGCTATCAGGGGTATCGCGAAACCTTATTGATTTAACAGATATACGCGTGGACACGACGTGTGACTTCAGGCTGATTGACCAATCAAAACGTTCAGGTTGAGCTGCACAGCAAAGCAATCTTCCCGTCTACGACTTGAAATTCAATGATCTGATCGATCGTTTCTTTAGAGTTACAATATATTATGTAATTAAATGTACATAGGGAATGTAAGAGTCATTAATATAAATTAAATCATGCAATAGATTTAAAACTGATCTCGCGATGAAAATGCAAGACCTAGTCCAATGTAGCGGGTTATGTAGTCGTCGATCAGTGATTGAATCTCAGCCTACATGTTCATTTGAATTCAGCGATCGTTTCAACGTTTATTGTTGAAATCTTCAAACCTCCGGTTACCGATCGATGTCTGGCATCCACTTAACTCTGATTGATATTTATCTGATAAAATATTTGTATTTTCATGATGAATTCAATCAATTCATGCAAGATTTGTTCGTGAAAAGTCCCGACGAAAAGTGCACTTGTTTTTGACCGTGCATAATAATGAGCTAACGCTGTAAGGCCGTCGTTGATTGGTCAAATTTTACCGACATAAACATTGAGTCGGTAAAGCACGTGGCTTTCTCTTTGGTACAAGGCGGTCATAATAGAAATTAGATAGTAAAAGAGACCGACTTGGGCAAGGCTATCAAAAATACAATTACTTTGTATTCAAAAATGTTATATTTTTACATTTTTAGAATATTCCAACTGGACTAAAAGGTGCAGCCATCCGTGGATTTGCCTCAGTGTTTCACAGTCTTTCTCGGAAGTGTCCTCCAGCCCGTCTTAGCAAACAGGATGAGATTGGCCTCTCTTTGATCCACCACGCTGCCATGTATAACCGCGTCAACATCCTGGCATTGCTTATTATGCAGTCTATGGATATCAATGTTAGGCGAAACAACAATGTCAATTCTACAGGTATGTTGTCAGTAAATTAATCACATTTTTTAGGTTGTCTCCAGAGGATGGAAACATGTAAATGATACATCAATGTCTCAAAACTGACCAATCAGAAGTGAGAAATTTGAGGTAAAGCATTTAGAAATTGTGGGATGGAATCAATGTCTTTGATGTTTGTCAGCACAGTTTGTTAACACTCAACACTCAGTATTACTGCTTGACACTTAATTGAATTTGAATTCATATTGGTGACACTTAATAATGGTGGAGGTTTTTCACACCATGTGCACTTATATTTTGCTTACTATCATCAGTCATACTTCTTCATATTTTTAATTTGCATACTCATAAAGCATTTTATTCATTTTTTTACTGGGGAACTTTTAATAGATGAAGGGGAGAATGGAAAAACGAAGGTTATGCCAAGAACTGGTAAGATTTGCAGTGTATATTTAGAATGTTCATATAGAGTGTCCCAACCTGTAGGCTTACATCCAAATATAGGGTGAAACCATCTTAATGTGAACACATTATCTGGTGCTTATGTCAACTGTTCAGTAGTAAAATCTGTCCAATGTGAACACCAAAATGAACTGGATAAAAAGTGTTTATATCGGGGGTCTCAAAAAAATGAGACACTTTTTGACAAGTATTTTCTCAGAAATTGATGAACCTAATTCACTGAAAATTCGTACAAAGTAGATATTTCTACAACTTGCTTATGATACTCCTAGGTTACGTTATACAAGGTTTGAGTGAATTTGGTTCATCAGTTGTTGAGGAAATACTTGTCAAAAAGTGTCTCATTCTTTTGGGACACCCAATATAAAACAAACCTCTTGTCTAAAATGTGAACATTAAATTAAGGGTTATAAGACCAGTCAAATTGAAGTAATTGTTTGTGCCAGAGAGGGGTTCACATTCATGGTTTTCAGCCAATAAGTATGTCTACATACATCATAACAGGCCTATTTCAATTTCCTCTGTTTCCTTATCACACCCTGCTGTAAAAATTTGAAAAGGGAGAACATTTTTATCTATCCGACTTATGGAGCATTATGAGAACATGTAATGGGGAAAATGATACATTGCATTAAATACAAATACTAAAATTTGTTGGAAAATTTGTTGGGAATCTTGCATGAAGTCTCTGAACGACATATCTACTTCACCGATGTGTGTAAAGGGTAAGGGTTTGAAGAAAAACTAGTTGAAATGTGGGGAAATACAAGCATGTAACAAAGTGATTACATAGGTAAGGGGAAATTGAATATGTCATAGTTATGATGTCAGAACGTATGTAGCCATAAAAGATTAGATTTTGTTCCAAATCAGATTTTCAGTCTAGGATCCCAACATAGAAAATGAAGTTCTTCATATAGTGTATTCTTCAGTAAAACCTGATAAGTTGAACACTTTTCCTGTTACATATTTACTTAATGTAAATGTACCTCTATATCGTGGAACACCTCCCAATAGAACACTATTTGGAGGTCCAAAAGGTGTTCAACTTCTACAGGTTTTACTTAATTGTACATGTATAGATGTATATACATGTATTATTAATAATAATGTTAAATAAGTAGATGTTTCTTCCCTTCTTATGTGCCATTTTTGATGACTTTTTTTCAATTTTTTTCACCAGTCATTGCAAATTCTGTTTCGAATAAATATCCATGGTGATTTTTAATGTTCAGATTGTGAAACATGATAGAGGAGTATGTTTCAAATTTTAGAGCAATGTAGTTGAAACTAGGCACAGTGAAGGAGAACTCTTAAGGCATGGGTATATTTAACATTTTAAATTCTATTGGCATTCCTTGTGCATCATGTCTAAGGCATGTTACGTTTTATTAAGTAAGATACCTGTAGTGTTGTCCCATTGGCCTTTTTCATAGATAATCAATTTATCACTTAAATCTTTGTACAAAATAGCTTGTCAATCACCTTTTTAGCAAACCAGCAATATCTATGAGAGACCTTGATAGATAAAAATTCATTGATTTCACTTTCAGTTTGAGTCCCAAATTTTGAAGATGCATTTTGACTTATTTTTTGTATGAATGTTTCAATTTATACTTTTAGCAATTAACTTCAATATTACCATGCAGATAAAAAATACTTTACTATGAATTATTCATTGAAACCTATCAATATTGTTGATTGATACTTGCATTAACTTGCTTTCACTAACAAGAATATTTACATTACATGTATTTATATCCACTGAATCTTTGCATTTACACAAATGAACATGTTAACCCTTTGATTCGTAATGTCTGCGTGTTAATATATTGGATATTAATATTAACATGTTAATTCATTGGATATTGATATTGACATGCTAATCAATTTGATTTTTGACAAAATAACACCTTATTCTATTGCAGATTGAATATCTAGCTAAATTAACATTTTAATACATGTTAGTATTATTACACATCCCACCTCTCAATTATATGCCTTAGATTCCTTTAGCAATCTCTGTATGGAGTCCTAACACCCCTCTGGTTTTACTGATGACATTAACTTGGACGCGTCCACTATTGAATAAAGTAGTTTGTACACGTGCCAACGTCCTCAATTTCCCCATACATTAGTGCAATCAACACGCCGTTTTTGTTTGAAACAAAAATTTTATATGGAGAACAACAAGTCGTCAGTTGTAAAGGATATCAACCTTAATTCAACAATGAACTACAATGTCAATGAACAACTGGAAGATGGACAAATTCCTGACTTTTCAAGTCAACTTCAAAGGGATAGTTCAAATTTGCTGCAAGGGAACATTTTCTCTGGCGAGGAAAATCCAACTCCGGGTAGCATGCCATCCCACACCATTGACAACAACATCAACAGTGACTTCATGAATCGTGGGCTCATTCCACCAGGAAATGAGGGGCATGATATGAACTCACAAGGGAAGGACTTGACTTGCCAGTCAAATTTCAACCCTACTTTGGATACTCGTGATTCTGGGCTCACCTCCCTACCCGGGACTGAGGTGCAGGACACATCCAACTTTCAACATCAGCACCCTACAACAGGGAGAGACTTCATACAGTCAAATAGTCTGAATTCAATAGGATTCAGAGCAACAAACACTTTACCATCTAAGAGGTTTTCAAAATCTCAACAACAACAACACTCCGAACTGCGGACCTATCAAAATCAACAACCAGGGCTAGCCTCAAGTATATCACCAGATATGGTCCAAGATATTATCAAAGGACTGACTCCAACTCTTGAATTGCTCGTAGCAAACAAACAACTTGACGTTGAACTTCTAGGTGAAACAACCAACAGAAGCAGGTCCGCTAAAAGAAGGGAGGTACAAAGAGCGAAAAAGCGAACTGTTTCGCCGTCTAGTCTACAGTATGTTTCCCCGGACCGGGCATCTAGCCCCAAACGGGCAAGAAGTGATCATCCCTACAGCGAAGTGGACTCGCCCGTGACCTCTCCTGCGCACATGCGCCGTGACAGCAATAACCCGGAAGACTCGGATTCTTCCAATTCCGACAACGATCATGACTTAATTTGTTGGAAGAACTGTGTTAAACTAATTAAAAATGCCTTTCCGAGTCATTTTAAAACAACTACAGACTATAACACAGAAACACAAACGGAAAATAGACCGCTAGAACTTCAAACTTTGGGTAAGAAATCTACTTCTTCAGACACAACAAAAGGCTTACCGATCGGGCCTTCAGTGCTACAGAATTTCGCCAACATTAACCAGGAATTAGCCAACAAGAAAAACATGAATGACACTAACTTCCTGTTAAGACCAAAACGATCGTTCACGTCCCTCAAAGAAGATGAACACTTCTATAAAAAATCCATTTTGAATGGGACAACTAAGGAACTTGTTCCACATTCCATGAAACTATCAGATTTGGCTTCAACTTCTTACCAGCTTCCAGCCAAACATCACAAACTGTTGGAAGAATCAACGAGAGCTCCTCTTCGTCATCTGTCTCACACTGAATGGATTCTAGGGACAACAGGGAAAATCATTGCAGAGAATTTCCCTGAAAATGAGGATCTCGTCAATCTTATTACAACAGCTTCAACTATGGTAAATAAAGCTACAAGGGACACCATTTCAAATGTCACAAACGTCATACTGACTCAAAGGGACAGGGTAAGCTCCAAGTTCAGGAAGTCAGACGCTGAAGCCCTTAGGAATCTCCCCATCGACACCAAATTTTTATTTCCTGAAGAGGATTTAAAAAATATCTGTGAAGGGTCGGATAAATCTAAAACCTCAAAAGCGCTACAAGATTTAGCTTCAAACTGGAAAAATCGAAAACAGAATTATGATAAATCCAGTAATAACAACTCCAACAGAAGTAGTAATCAACATTCCAACTTTAACAGGAACAACTTCAACAACAACAACAATAGAAACAACAACAGAAACAACAACAGAGGAAACTTCTCTGACCGTTCTACTTCTACAAAATCCAACAACAATAACAACAAATCAGGCTTTAAGAAGCGTAAATGACACTTCAATAACATCAATGTCCCAGCCCCGCCTCCCCCCGTTCTCACCTATGTTCCAGCTGGGACCAGTGGGAGGCAGGATTCAACTACACTTAAAAAACTGGGAACTTATCACAAAGGACCAATGGATTTTAAATGTGATAAAACATGGCTACATGCCACAACTAGTGAACAATCCACCTTTGACAAAAAACTTCAACAACTTCGAATCGGCATCAAAAACAAAAGCTCTACTGCTTCAAAACATAGTAGATCTCCTAATTCAAAAACAAGCTGTGGAGGAAACAGACTACAACACACCGGGCCACTACAGCATCATATTCTTACGCCAAAAGCCAAACGGAGATTACAGACCCATAATAGACCTGTCTCTCCTCAACAAACACATAATATGCCCAAAGTTCAAAATGGAAACTTCAGCCAAAATATCAAACTCTCTACAAAAGGGCGAATGGGCCACATCCATGCTTACTACCATATACCGATAGCCAAACCATTCAGGAAGTTTCTTCGCTTCGTGATCAACAACAAAGTGTACCAATTCAAAACACTTCCATTCGGAATGTCAACCAGCCCTTATGTTTTCACAAGAGTGACATTAGCAATCGGTGCCTTCATACACTTCCAAGGGATATTAACACACCAATATCTCGACGATTGGCTAATACGAGCCCCATCTGCACAACAGTGCCAAATATGGACACAAACAGTACTATCAGTGACGGAAAAACTCGGTTTTGTGATCAACAGAGAAAAATCCGAACTGATCCCAACACAGATTTTCAAGTACATAGGCACCCAATACAACCTAATACTAGGCCTAACATATCCTCCGCAAGACAGGATCCAGAAAATCTTAGAAATCGCACAATTATTCACCAATACCCTTTCTCAACCAACAAGGCAGTGGATGAAACTACTAGGCCTACTAGCCTCAGCAGAGAAAAATATACCCTGGGGCAGACTATACATGAGACCAATTCAACAGTGCCTAGCCAGCCAGATGTCTCCTACAAAATCACTAGAGACAACAATCTACATCAACCAAGAAGTAATAAACACACTGAAATGGTGGATGGACGAGCAGAATCTACTCATGGGTCAACCTCTGGGAATGTTTGTCCCAGATCACACAATCTTCACGGATGCATCGGAGACTATGTGAGGTGCACATATGGACTCTGTGGAAATCAATGGATTCTGGTCCCCATCAGAAATGAGAAACCACATCAACTGGCTAGAACTAGCGGCAGTATTGAAAGTTCTACACAAACTGAATCATCTACTGGTACCTCAAGCAAACATCCTAGTTTGCCTGGACAACACAACAGCCCTAAGCTACATAAACAAACAAGGCGGGACAAAATCGAAAAGTCTTCTGACCCTAAGCCAGGAAATCCTAATCTGGTGCAAAAACCACCAAATAAACATAAGAGCTCAACATATAGCAGGATCCCTAAACCGACGGGCAGACGCACTATCTCGGGACAGGATAGTGAACACAGAATGGTCTCTACTCCCACAAATAGTGAAACGACTGTGGCAAATATGGGAGACTCCTCAGTTAGATTTGATGGCGACATGTCACAACAACAAACTACCACTATATGTATCCCCAGTACCAGACCAAAACAGCTGGGGAACAGACGCAATGTCAATCCCGTGGGACAATCTCAACTTCTACATATTCCCACCAACAAGCATGATCGACAAAGTTCTAACAAAAATGAGAACACACAATTGCGAAGCCATAATGATAGCTCCAAAATGGCCAAATCAACCTTGGTTCACGCAAATTCTGGAACTTCTAACGGACTACCCAAGAACGCTTCCAGTGTCTCAAAAACTACTAAAAAAGCCAAAGACAAGCATGTTTCACCAGACTCCGGAAATATTTGCCCTTCACGCCTGCAAATTGTCAACGACACCCTCAAAAAACAAGGCTTTTCTACAGAAGTGTCTCTTCGAATCTCAGAATCATCAAGGAGGAAATCCACAAATAAACTCTATGATTCCAGGTGGAACACCTTCACTGTTTGGTGTTATGAACGGAATTCAGATCCATGCCAAGCAGATATTCCTCTAGTGGCAGAGTTTCTACTATATCTTCACCAGACTAAGAAACTTTCAATTCCTACCATTGAAGGATACAGAACTGCCATTAATACAGTACTGAAAAAATCATCTGATATCGACTTGACTGATAATTCCCTCATAGGCGATCTTATCAGATCTTTTAAACTGGAAAACCTGACACCAAGGAACATGGTACCTAAATGGAATCTTGTATTTGTTCTTAATGCTTTATCCAAAGCACCCTTCGAACCTATGGCCACAGCGGAACTTAAATTCACATCATGGAAAACACTCTTTCTTTTACTCATGGCTTCAGGGAAGAGAAGAAGTGATGTACATGCACTCGACTTCAGACGTTTAAAATGGTCAGAATCCAGGGACCAAGTAACTATGTATCCCTTCATAGGATTTCTACCAAAGTCACTATCAGCTGCAGAAGGAGAATCTCGCTTTCAACCAATCCTCATTAAAGCTCTCACCACACTGGTGAATAGAGACTCTCCAGACAGGACACTTTGCCCCCTCAGAGCTCTACGTTACTACCTTCAAGCCACAGTCTCAACAAGGGGCAACCGAAATAGACTGTTTATACCATACAAAGCCGGATATACTGGAGATATACACGTAAACACTATATCTTCTTGGGTGAAAAATCTGATCTTGTATACTTACAAAAATTCACAAGAAACAGATTACCAAATCAACTCTATTAAAACCCACGAAACCAGGGCCTTATCTGCAAGCCTTGCTGTTCAAGCAAATCTGTCAGTTACTGCAGTTCTCAAAGCCTGCTCATGGGCAAATCACAACACATTCACCAGCTTCTACCTACGAGATACATCAGTGATCGAGGGAGAACTGCGGAAATTAGGCCCTATGATGGTTGCAGGCTCACTATACAACATATAGCATCTTCAACAGCCTTGTGGTGAGTCATCATGATTAAACATTCTTATGATTTTATAATGTAAATTATTTAGAATGTTCTACTTGTTGGTTTGTGGGTCCCTCTGGTTTAACTGAATTCACCCACCTCCTTTTCGGCTACATTCAGGCATATAATTGAGAGGTGGGATGTGTAATAATACTGGGAAAATCCTTTTTTAATTGATTTTCCTGTTTATAAACATACCCACCTCTCAATTACCAAAGTCCCACCCGACCTCCCCACTATTCATTAGGGGGAATAGGGAAATTGAGGACGTTGGCACGTGTACAAACTACTTTATTCAATAGTGGACGCGTCCAAGTTAATGTCATCAGTAAAACCAGAGGGGTGTTAGGACTCCATACAGAGATTGCTAAAGGAATCTAAGGCATATAATTGAGAGGTGGGTATGTTTATAAACAGGAAAATCAATTAAAAAAGGATTTTCCCAATTTTAACATAAGCATGTTAATCCAGTTAATTTCTCTTGGGGTGCCATGCTTGGCCTTTTGCTTCAGATTGACTTCTTAATTCATTGTTTTTTTGCATTATATTTTTGTCAACATAGTAATATATTTATGTGGTATTTGTATGTATGGAATTAACTTTTTAACCCTTTGCTGATATTTTATGTTTTATTAACATGTTAACCCTGCAGGTCCTGGTGTATCGCTCAGTTCAATAGAGGGAGCCACAGGTATAATACTTGAACCAGGGTCCAGTTGTTTGAAAAAATGAAATTTTAGACAACCAGACCCTAGAAAGTGCCCATTGCTGCATGATTCTTCCTTATATATCCTTTATTCAAGCTGTTTTTCTTGTTGCATATTTGAAACGATAACGCAGGAATCTAGTGATATTCACCTTTTAAGGAATATTCTCACCGCATGTATTTTATTATACGGAAGTGTTATCACTAATTACGTCCTTGCCCTATATGTGTCGCATCATGCTAATTAATTATGTCATCATATTGTTAATAATATTGAATAAATGATTTAGTATTTGAAATTTCAAAAATATAATATTGAAACCTCAATCATTGATTATTGGTCAATATTCCATGACATTTAGGAAGCGAATGTGAGCATTAGAATTTATACTTTTGAAGGCTTTAATTGTATAACAGGATATATGGAGCCTGATACTTCAAAATAATCGTTATAATGTATTAAGTAAAAAGCTTGATAAGTGTAGAATAAACATTCTGCTATCAGGTTTCAACTTCAATTACATGCCGCTGATTGGAAATATCATCAATAATGGATATATTCCTTGGGATAAAATCTCAAGATGGTCATCATTTCAAATGTAAAATATGATGGGAAAGAGATAAATTACCAAGGAATAAAGTGAACAAGCATGAAGTTACTACTCTAAATTGTGTAGAAATGTGAGAACATCAGTCACTTCATTCAAATATTCTAGAGATATTTATGAAATAAACATGGCTTGAAAGGAATTTTGAGTATGGAATGATCCTTTACACTTATTAGATACTGCTAAAGATTGATTGCTTGTAAATTCAAGAGGGAGAAAATTAAGAAAGCAGAGATTGAAAGCAGAAATAAGCTGACAACATTATATCATATTATTTTAGTAATCATCTTCAATGCTTGCACATTATTTCACTTCTGAATCTCACATTTATTTGTCCTCTACTACCTTTTCTATTGGGATATGTAGTATGGTGTCTGTCTGTCTGTCTCTCTGTGTGTCTCACTTGTTATGTTGCTCGGTTGCATGTGCTTAAAATACCAAGTTTCAATATTAATATACTCCTGAAGGAGAAGTATGCTGATTGGCTACTACTTCTGTGACATCATTAAACAAACACACAGCTACCGATATAATTGAGGAATAAACATGACTATTTGGAGATTTTATTCACAAGTCATGCTTTTGATCACATGGGGCTTGTGGCAATGCAAGAAACAGAATTATTAGTTGTATATAGCATATTCAAAATTATTGGTTGAGGTACCCTTCTGCCATCATTTCTTACTATCTCTGAGGCCTGGGGATCTCACAAACTGAAAATCTTTTTTCAAGCTTTCATCTCCTGCGTTTCAACCAAAATATATATCAAATAATCGTGCAGATTTACCTTTAAAACAAGGCACCCTTCAATGGGCATCAAGGGGAAAGTGTGTATGATGGTTGTGATTAAAATCCAACTTATATTTAGCTTTCATGTTGTATTGCACAAACTTGCACATGTGTGTTGCACTAGATTATTGCACATTATATATGAGTAGATGTACATAGATCAGGCCCGTAGCCAGGATTTGTCAAGGGGGGGATCACTTTTTGAAAAATTCCAGGGGGTAACTTTTGACAACTTTGGTCAAAAAATGGCCTAAATCACTTTAAAAATGCTCAGTAAAACTGCATGATTTTGACAGATTTTTTTGTCGAGGGGGGGGGGGTTCAATGGGTTGGCTACGGGCCTGTATATTTTCAACTTCTTGAATCTAATAAATAAGTCATTTAGTGAAGTGAGTTTCTAAAAACATTTATTTTTATGTTTATTGGAACACATTGAGAAAACTTATTTAAAAAGGCTAAAAATTTCTTATACTAAATCACCCAAAATATTTTAATTATACTTGGAGGAGTGCAGGTTGTCACTCGTTATTTCTTGTGACTGAAATTCCCTACAAAATTTCCCTGCTTATCACTCTCATTTCCTGATTTTGAGAGAATATGTTTGAGAAACAGTAAAAGGTCAGTGAGGCAAATTAGTGGTGTCAAATTACTTCAGAAGTTGATTTTGAACTGTGAAGTGCAGACATGACTTCAAAATCACCAAATAGTTGAGTGACATTCTACATTTCCTCCAGCTTTAGTTGGGTAGTTTGGTAATAAATAATTCTTCTTTTCTTTCTCATAGGGCCTACCCCCCTACACTTAGCTTCAAGATGTGGGGCTCTGGATGCTGTAAGCTGCCTCATAGGTAAGAAACCAAAAAGTATCTGGTAATGAGTCAATTGAGTAAACAAAGAGAAGTAAAATCAAAGATATACAATATATATTGGTTTGTCTTCGTCCTTGAAAGGTTTATAACTAGACTCTATACTCAGGGTATCAAAGAAAGATGGTATGTTTCAATTCTGACTCAATCTTCCTGAAATATGGTACAGATGTTTCATAAACATTACAATGCTGAAATATAAAAAATCAAGGTTCAGCTCTTGGAATGGTCTAAGTACTCTCTAGTATTATGTGAAATTTATCATTTGAAATATATCCAGTGATTATCTGGGAAATTCCACCTGGCTTAAATATACTTGTTGCTAAGAGAAACTATTTCAAACCAACTATTAATTCATAAAGCTAATTACAACCTTTCATCAATGACATCCCATTTTCTTTTCAATAAGATAAGAAATATGGATGTCAAGTTTGCCAATGTATACCAATTACCTATGTATTTATTTAAAGGTAATTTTGCCAATGTTCTGGTAACAGACACAGATGGCTGGGCACCAATACATTACGCTGCATACTATGATCAGGAACTTGTCATCAAAATGCTTATTAGAAAACATGAAACCCTACTTGAACTACAGACCAAAAATGAGTAAGTCTCAAAACCTGAAACATGATAATACATTATGACTTAAATATATGATGAAACATTGTAACTTAAAAGTGTTATAGATTAGTATTATGAAGAAATTCATTATGACGTTCCAATAGGTATAGAAATGTCATGAAATTTGATATTTCATTCAAATATCATCAAAAATGAGAAAACTTAAAATTGCAATACACTAACGAATGCAACTTCTGTCTTACATTGCTTTTCACACATTGGTCTACTGTTCTCTCCATAGCCCTCTGTAAAAGTCAGGAGAAGTTTATTATCACAGGCTGGTATCGAAAGATTTGTCCGCTGTGACGGAGCATGCTGTTTTTCATAAAAACACTAACAATGCTTCACGATTTATCGTTTAACTCATACGTTTCGTTATATCAAAGATAATTACTTACTCCATGCAATGGATATATAATTTGCGTGTAACCTTCACTTCTGTTTGAAGTCCAATAACGCTAGGAGTAAAATCTATTGAAAACGGCGCCAGAGTATCAAACTCTAAAATGTACCTTTTCTTTTTTAACTTTTTAATGCCATGATATAGTGACACGATAATATTATCATATGTTTTCAGCATAACTCTGAATGTATTAATGATATATTAATGCATTGGTTTTTTTTTTTTTTTTTTTATAAAAAATAATATCAATATTTTTTGTCCGCTGTGACGGAGCATTTTCACAGTTCACATTTGCAACTGCTCCGTCACAGCGGACAAAAAAATTAAACATTATTTTTTATAAAATAATTTAAAAGACCAAATACATCAACATCTCATTTATACCTTCATAGATATGCTGAAACCATGTGTAGATATTATCGTGTCACTATATCGTGCCACTAGAAAGTTAAACAAGAAATGGTACATTTTGAAGTATGATACTCCGGCGCCATTTTCAATAGCTTTTCTTCCCAGCGTAATTGGACTTCAAACAGAAGTGAAAGTTACCCGCAAATGATATATCCATTGCATGGAGTAAGTAATTTTGTATGGTATAACGAAAGATATGAGTTAAAAAATAAATTGTGAAGTATTCTTAGTGTTTTTATGAAAAATAGCATGCTCCGTCACAGCGGACAAATATTTCGATACCAGCCTGTGATTATATGATAATTTTCATTTGCTATTAAAGTTGTTGAATATATTTTCAGTCTCAAATCTACCCCGATATTACTGGCAGCAAGCTCTGGAGCTTTAGCCTCATTGCGATGTCTTATTAACCTCGGAGCTAATGTCACCCGTCAAGATGATGCTGGGAGTAGCGTCATTCAACTTGCGGCATTGAGGTTTCATACAAACATACTAGAGTTCTTTATCAAGTGGAACAGAGAGGAGGTGAAAGTCTGGGACTCACTTGTAGGTCAGTGGATTGAGCCTTATTTAAACCAAGTTTATAACTGTATAACATAAAGATACATGCTGACTTTTTGTCCTAACTTCCCATGCAAGTAGTTAATAAGAGGGGGTTTTGTATATCAGAATGGGCTTATTGGCTCTCAGTAAATCCACTTACTCTATTTGAAATGGTGTAAAAAATTGAATTCAGTGAGAGATACACATAGGGTAACATTCTTGGCAGGGGTGAGATGTCAACTCGAAGACTGCGGGTTGACCTGAATCAGATTTTTCAACCTGTTTCACCCCTAATTCTCAATATTGGCAAATGTGAACTCTGACCCGTGTGGGGCAAAGCATTGACTATCATGTATTTGATAGTCCTATTATTTTACTCTCTGCATGAATATACCTTTTATAAAATACTCAAAATGAAAAAATATCATTAATATGGATTATAAACAGATAATGGCTTAAGGATAAAATGTTTTTTTGTCATTTAGGAATGCTAAGGGATACCAGTTATCGTAAGAAAGACAGTGCAGTGAAATGTTTAGAGGTTATGTCGACATCAGATCCCGATCATTGGTCATCCATTCTCAAAGCAGGTGTGTAGCAAAATGAATGTCATGACTGGTTCCAGATGTGATCTATAGCACTTTTTATAAAAATCTTGTAAACAAATGATATTTTTTCTTTTAGATTGTGTAATAATTTTTTAAAGATACACTTTCAAATGGTATATGATAATATATTTTATACTATAATTTATTTCTTCATTGCCTATAAGCTTTTAGATGGTATATTAAAAGTTGATTCAATACTCTTGCTTTCCAATGATATATTAGTGGTAATGTTATTTGTATGCTTTCAGATGGTATTCCAGCTCTTGTAGACCTCTTGCGTCTTGACAGTGAGGAAATCCAGTCAGTTGCAGCATCAGTACTATGTAATATTTCCGAACACGACCCTGTCAGGCGAGCTCTTGGAAAAGCTAATGCTGCTTCAATTCTCATACAACTTCTTGGATCTCCAGTTGATGATATCCAGTCACGAGCTGCAATTGTCCTGTCTGACCTAGCATGTGTGGATGATAACCAATCAGCTATTGCAGATCAAGGGGGTATCCCACCATTGGTGAATCTGCTAGATTCAGAACTTGAAGACGTTCTTGTGAATACAGTTAATGCGATACGTGTCATGTGTACGAATAATCATGCCAATCAAATTGCTGTAGCTGACAATAGTGGAATTGAGCCTCTTGTGGAGTTTCTAACGGTGAATTCAGGTAAGTTGTCAGAATTTTTAGTTCAGTTCTTATTTAATCCCACTTCTAGATAAGATAAGAGCATATATGGCGCGAAAGACACCCCTTGGAATGTACAGTGTATGGCATGAATTGAATTCCGTCCTCATTAATTAGTATAACCTGAAATAATTTTCAATTTGCTGTAATTTCACAATCACTGAATGAACACTGAGTTGTATGGACTCTAAAATAAAAACTAGTGTAATTTATTACATTCTGATACACTTATTGTAGATATACTGCAGGCAGCATCTGCAGCGGCTATTGCAGCAGTGGCTGAGGGCAATCGAGAAAACCAGGATGTCATAATAGATGAAGGTGCAGCAAAGTAAGAAATTAGTGACATAGTGTTATAACCACTTTTTTGTTGGTGTTTGGCATTGGTAGTCAGCATTTGTGACAAGTTGTTACACTTTAGTAACCATTTGCTATAGCTTACTATTAGTTTTGAAGTTGAAGAGGTCATAAGGTTAAGGGCATAATGAAAAAATTTCATCCAAATAAATACTTGAGCGTTGGTGAGTTAATATAATTTTGGATGATCTTTCCAATGGTATATCACATTACAGGTATCATAAAGTTTCAGGTGTAGCAGGGGGACAGAACTAATTTAACACCCTGTATACATTTAGTCTATATATTTCAGGCCTCTTGTTGACCTAATAAAAGGGAGAAATGTTACAGTGCAGGTGAAGGCTGCTAGTGCACTACTGAGTCTAGCTGAGAACAATCCAAGGAGTCAGAGAGCTTTTCTTGACCTGGATGGCCCAAAGGCTCTCAATAAACTTTTAAAGGTAGGGTGTCATTTCAGATGTTTCTGACTAAAGGAGGGGGAGTTGTTTGTCGAATGAATTGGGGGAGTTTTTTCATGCATTTCGCTTATGTGTTTCTTCCAAAAACATCAATACACTTTATACATTTTATTGACTATAAGATTGCACCATATTATCCCAAAAAATATTTCTCATTTTCAAGGAGAAACAACCCAATAAGGTGTGTATACATTAAAGATTTACTTTCCTGTTATCTCAAAATCTGCTTTGAACTGTACAAAAAAGTTTCAAATATGTTTATAAAAAATGATTTGCCCCCTCCTTGTCAATGTCAAGATCCACAATGGGGTGATTGGAGAAAGCTATATTACTTGTGAGACAACTCCTTAGAAAAGCATAATGTTTACATGTTGTCTATTCATGTGCCTCAATCATACACATACATGTAGTGTGAAATACATAATTTGATTATTTTGACATTAGGTAAAATTGCATAACACTGTTTCATGTTTTTTCCAGATTTGGTCTATGGAAGTGAAGGAGCAGGGTGCGTGTGCTCTGTGGGCCTTGGCAGGAGATACCCACCCTCAACAGAAAGATATAGCAGAGAGGATAGGCATCACAACTCTTATTGAGATACTAATGCTCAAGTCAGAAAAGCTGCAGTATGTAGGTATGTATTTGACGTATATATACCCTTTTCTACAGTATGATTTGATGTCAGAAGGTTGTAACTAGCCTCTGGTCTGCAGGGTAAAAATGATGGTCATCAGCGTTGGTGTTTGTAACTTAGTGTTACAGTTTTTCAGTTTGTCATATTTCTGGGAAACTGAAAATTATATATGACATCAGAGTATATTCAAGCCATTGCCAAAGACCTCAGTCATTACATGTTCATATATTGTTCATTCATTATTAGGCCTATACCATACAGGCCCATAGTTCAGTTTTGTTCAAAATTCTTACAATGCCCAATATTTCTATATATGCAGGTTGCCAAGCCATTGTTGCATTAGGGAAAGAGAACTTGGAGAACCAGACTAAGATTTGTGACTCTGGGGGTATACAACCTCTAGTGAGACTGCTCAGGGCTCAGAAAACATCAGAAACTGTACTGATGACGGTGGTGCGGACCCTTGGCATCATGTGTGTAGGTGAGTGATCGCAATGATAAAGCCTACCCGGCACTGCTGAGTCTATTTTCTATGGTTTGTAGAAATTTCTATTTGGGTTTGTTTGAGGTTAACAGAACCTTCAAACATTATCTTTCATAGCAGCTAAAAGGGTGTAAAAGTACATTTATAGTGAAATGAAGGAAACTAATGCAATTAAAGGAGATTTGGCTTCAAGAGACAAAAGTCGAGAATGATCTTTTGGAAATGTATACTAGATACTCTAAACAGCAAAGAATGGCATATTTATTGTTTAGTCAACGTTTAATTTAATTGGGATGCTAGAAAATCAATTACTCCATTCCACTTTAGAGCAAAATGACATAGAATAGGCATGACAGATTAAAAAGTACATATGCAGGGACTTGAATTAGACAACTTTTGCAATGTTCCAGGATTGGCCCATGGTAGTAACAAGCACACCCAGAACAAGATAGCGGAGGAAAAGGCAATAAGTACATTTGTTCACCTACTTAACGAACCTCCTTCCCAGGAGATTCAGGTAGAGGTCGCTTGCACTCTTGCCTCTGTTGTGCTCAATAATGCTTCAAACCAATCACGGTTAAGAGAAGAAACTGGGTTTACATACAAAAAGATGCTTCACTTGTTAACCTCAAAGAATGAGGTAAGTTTGAGTCCATTATTCCATTTAATTTAGCTCAAAGGATGAGTTATTTTTTTTCATTATTTCAGTTACCTCAAAAATGAGGTCATTGTTCTAGAGAACCTTAAAGAAACTTGTAAACATATTGATTAATGCTTATTAAGGAAATAAAAGCCCATGATGATGTCTGTCTGTCTTATGGGTTTCCGGACAACTCGGACCCAGGACAACTCGGATCCTGGACAACTTGGACCCAAGACATCTCGGACCCAAGACAACTCGGACCACTTTTTGAAATGATGACTTTTATCATTACATTTGGTTTTAATTATTTTTTATGTTTATTTTGACATATATTATATATTGTGAATTCATATATTATGTTAATTTGATGATATTGTTTTATTTTATTTTAAATTAATGTTTTGATGAGAGTTAAGAAGTAAGAAATTATTGAAGCAAAAGACCCAAGACAACTTGGACCACTTTTTGAAGTGATGGTTTTTATGTCCCCACCACATAGTGTGGGGCCATATTGTTGGCCTAGGCACGTCTGTCTGTCCGTCTGTCTGTCCGTCCGTCTGTCTGTCTGTCTGTCTGTCCGTCCGTACGTCCGGGAGTTTTCTCCAAAACCGCTGCAGATATCACCTTCAAATTTTCAGGGATAATTTATGAGTGCATACAGATGTGGATGAAAAAAAATTAACTCGATACCTACTTCCTGTCGGCCATTTTGAAGTCAAATGCTAAAATCCTTGTCTGCAAACTTTAAGAAAAACGGCTTCACAGTTGCTTTTAAAACTTTAACATCTTGTTCAGCTCACTTCATTCTAGATCTGATTAGGTTTTGGACCTGTTAGCTCAGTCATGTCAGCCATTTTGAATGTTTTAAGAAAAGTTAGCGCACGATAATACTTTGTATCATATTGAATGGTGTTTTTCAGTTTTCATGCTTTAACTTTTTAGTAGCTTTATAAATAATTTCAGGTGTACTTTGTTGTAAAAGCTTATGTTATTGTTAACAGTAGGTATATGTGATAATTTTGTAAAAAGATTTCAGCAAAAACTCATAATCACTTTTTTATTGTCGGCCATTTTGGATTTTTCCGTCCTAAAATCTTGTCTGTAAAGTCTTGTCTACGCGTTTTCAGGTGAACCGTTTGGTAGATCAATTTCAAATTTTCAGGGATGATTCTTAGTATGAGAATCTAGATCTGATTAGTTTTTGGGCATTCTGGGTAAATGTCAAGGCAGCCATTTTGGATTTTCCGTCCTAAAATCTTGTCTGTAAAGTCTTGTCTACACATTTCCAGGTGAACTGTTTGGTACATCAATTTTAAATTTTCAGGGATGATTCTTAGTATGAAAATCTAGAACAGATTAGTTTTTGGCATTCTGGATAAATGTCAAGGTAGCCATTTTGGATTTTCTGTCCTCAAATCTTGTCTGTAAAGTCTTGTCTACGCATTTTCAGGTGAACCTTTTGTTAGATCAATTTCAAATTTTCAGGGATGATTCTCAATATGAAAATCTAGATCTGATAATTTTTACGGCATTCTGGATAAATGTCAAGGCAGCCATTTTGGATTTTCCGTCTTAAAATCTTGCCCGTAAAGTCTTGTCTACGCGTTTTTAGGTGAACCGTTTGGTAGATCAATTTCAAATTTTCAGGGATGATTCTTAGTATGAAAATCTAGAACTGATTAGTTTTTGGGCATTCTGGGTAAATGTCAAGGCAGCCATTTTGGATTTTCTGTCCTAAAATCTTGTCTGTAAAGTCTTGTCTACACATTTCCAGGTGAACTGTTTGGTACATCAATTTTAAATTTTCAGGGATGATTCTTAGTATGAAAATCTAGAACAGATTAGTTTTTGGCATTCTGGATAAATGTCAAGGCAGCCATTTTGGATTTTCTGTCCTCAAATCTTGTCTGTAACGTCTTGTTTACATGTTTTCTGGTTAACTGTGTGAGGGATCAATTTCAAATTTTCAGGGGTGGTTCTTAGTATGAAAATCTAGAACTGACTAATTTTTTGTCATTCTTGGTAAATTTTAAGGTGGCCATTTTGGATTCTCCGTCCTCAAATTGTGTCGGTAAAGTCTTGTCTACTCATTTTTAGGATAATCATTTGACAGGATTACCCATAGGTGGGGACATATTGTACACATTTGTGTTCTTGTTATCATTGTATGGGATTCTAATTTTTTTGTTTTATGTTTTTATGACATATATTATATATTGTGAATTCATATATTGTGTTACTTTGATGAAATTGTTTTAAATTAAACTAACTATAATCTCAAAAAGTTGCCCGAGTTGTCTTGGGTCTTCAGCTTCAATATTCTTCTACTTAATTTTCATCAAATAAGTCAAATTAAAACATTTTCATCAAATTAATACAAATTATGAAGTAATATAATATATGTATTAATTTTCATGAATGAAAAAAATATAACCACACATAATGATAAAAAATCATAATTCTAAAAAGTGGTCCGAGTTGTCTTGGGTCCGAGATGTCTTGGGTCCGAGTTGTCCAGGGTCCGAGTTGTCCTGGGTCCGAGTTGTCCAGTTACCGTCTTATGTTAGCATGTTTGCCTATTTGGTTGTTTTGTTGGCTAATATGGATTACAATAAAATATGTATCCATTGATGTGTATTTTAGGAGATACGGTTGAAGGCAGGAATGGCTTTAGCTGTATTTGCATTCAACAATACCTCCCAGCAGTATGCTATCAGAGAGGCAGGAGGGGTGGAGTATAGGTGCTTTCAACACTTCCTAGAGTCTGAAAATGAGTACTACCAATGCCAGGCTGCTTTTCAGGTTTGTCCTTTCTTGCTGTCATATTGTTAACCTTCAAGTTGTACTAAATATGGGCTTTCACACCCCCTCTGAAAATGAGTGGCTCTAAAATTTCCAAAGTAAAATTATCAAAATTATGTTGAATTATTGTCTTTTTGTCCTCCTTTTGTGGTGTTTCATTCAGTGACATTTATAATTATGAAGGAATGAGAAGGAATTTTTATCTTAATTCAGATACATGTATCTCTATTTCCTTTTCAGTAAATGAAATTATGATTGCTAGGAAAACATTGGCATGGTTTTTGAAAAGACTTCTTCAAATATTTTACACTCTCTTTCCCATTCAACCAGTTGAAGAAAGTAATCATGAATGATTAATTATTATTGAAGTACAATTTTGGGTGGCTAAGCATCTTGCTTCATCAAGCTTCGGACCTATCCTCACCTTGATTCATGACAAACTATTGGTTATACACTAAATAAACAAACCCCAGCTGATGCGCTGTCTTGAATATCATTATTAGAACGTAGTGATTGAGTGTGGGAACCGACGATGGTGGCTAAGTGCATACACCACAATTTGATATTGTTTTATTCCAGATTGTTGTCCTTGCCCGTGTGATTATTGACATGGACCAGGTTAACCTTTCTGCTAAAGGAGTCACTGTCATCGTGAACAACTTATCATCTGAGAAAGAGAAGGTGGTCCTTCTTGCAGGTGAGATTAACTCAGTTCAATGTATTGAGAATCAAATAAAAAAGCTAAAATAAAGAATATTTCCATCAGATTTTGATCTAGATTAAAATGTATTGTTCAACTTCCTTGATAAAAATAATGTAATTAAATGCACTGTTCTTCAAATAGTAAGATTTAAATGTAAATTGTATGTATTTCCAGCATCCTTGATCTCAAGTCTGGCCCATACACGTGCAGGCATTCCAGATGCCATGATAACATGCGGTGCCATAGATGCCCTGGTGGAAAAACTCAAGTCTGAAAACAGCCAAGTTCGGGCTGGTTGTGCCATAGCTTTAGGGTACCTCTCCTACAATAAAACAGCTGCTAGAATGTTGATGGTGTACTGTAGAAATACCCCTGGCATGTATGAAAGACTCATGGACAATGTAACTAAAGACGCTAAAATTGCCCCAGAGTTCATTGATGATTTCAAACGACAGCAAATCATTGGATTGCCATGTTTAAGGTGAGTTTATGCCCATATCTGTCCAAATAATGCATATTAACTTATTACTGTAGTGATTAAATCATTATATGATACTTTACTTTGCTTTATTGTTTCTTTAGTTACATTTTTGTAAATTTTAATTCCAGTCTGGAAAAACATGGAGGTCCTCCTGCAGTTCCCCCAAAGAAAGGTATGATAACATTTAGAGGATAAAATATGTTTTTCAGCTATTAATGGAATTAAGTTATTGGAGGAAATATAATTACTTTGAAATTGGCCCATTGGTAAAATCTTAAAAGTGGGAGAGGTATCGCAGAGATTTTTTCTTTGAGGGGAAGGTGGGACGCATTTTGATGTACTCAACAGGGCCTTGAAGGTCACATATAAAATATATAATTTTTAAAAAAGCATAATAAAGTAAATAAATGATTATTAATTGATTACTTGTTAATTTTAACATGGTTTTAGAGAAAAATTAGAAAAAGGAGGTAAAAGATTATTGAAAAATTACCACCAGCACAAGTTCAATAAATCACATGTTTTACTTTATGGAATTGATCATATATTACCAAATGTCACAAAATGAGCATTTAGCATTGCATGAAATACATATGAGCTTTTGATATAAAGTAGCACAATTTATTTCTGTTTTAATGAATTTGAACATTCATGTTATGATCGCAAAAACACATCATGCATGGTCACAAAAAATGAAGGTAAACATACTAAAGGAATTTTCACTATTTTTGCTTCGCTTCAATCACAAATCTGTATTACAATTAAGTAATATATTGAACAAATGCTATAAAAAACAGAAAAATAAAACAATTGAAAATGTCTTATTTTGTAAATGTATCAAAGACAATTTCTTATTGTACTCCTTTCAATTTCAGATGTTGGTAAGAGGCCGTATACCTCAGTCAGTCTACATAGTCGTAAAAGTCCACATCCCAACTATAAAGCCACTAGTTTAGCTGATCGCGCTAAATCTGCCCCTGCCTTGGCACATCGGGGGAAATCTGCTGCTTCCACCAATTCTGGGCCCAAAATGTTAGAAGTCACAGACTTGATGGGCTTTGGCAAGAAGGAGAAAGGACTTGAGGTTAAGGCATTAGACAATGGGAAAATGCAAGTGAAAAGGAGGAATCAAGTTCAAATGGAGAAAGCGACAGCCTTTAAATCACAGTTGTCTGCTTGGAGCAAGAAATGATGCTCTTTAGTGGATGGATTAGTTCTCCAATTCATTCAATATATTCCTCCCAATATAGGAGAAGGGGCAACAATAAAGAGAGATGTTTGTACAGGGTATGCCAAGATTACAGACTAACTGGTCAAAATTTAAGACTGGTGTACAGGGTGTGTTATTTAGGATATCTTGTTTTCCCATAAGTGGTCCAGATCTACACTTACAACCATGGCTCCAAGCCTGTTGGTTGGTGCTTAGACTGCACTGTCTGTTGGTACATATAGATGACACTGATATTAAAATTTGACTTACCTTGGCCCCATGAAAAAAATCACCATGACAAGGAAATGAAAAGCAAATGGGCATAATGAAAAGAATATGTACAGGTTGCGATTTGTAGGATTCACCCTGTTGTTAATAAATGTGAGTGTATACTTTTGTCTGGCTGTGACGAATGTTCAATTGCATATCCTGCCATACCCAGCCATATGCATAAGGTAATAGTTAAAGGGGCAACAAGGACTGTAGAGAGAAAATTTGAAAAATTCTATTTTTTCAGAGCTATCAGGTCAATATTTAGCTTAACATCTTCTTTGACATATCTATTTTCTTAAAATGTATGGATAAACTATCAATTTCAGCACTAAGAAGTGTAAATTCCGTTCAAAGCTTCTATCATTCTATAAAGGGAGTCCCACTTATTGATTTTTCAGATCCACCGCGTTCCAAGAGGAATATCAGTTGAAATGATGTTCCTCCAGGGGGTTTCTTTGGAGACAATAAAAATACATGTTAGGCTTGATGAAATATCCAAACTTACCGGGTAAATATATTTTGACACTGGTCAATGATCGTCGAATGGCCCCCCTGCACTAATTGTTGCACCTTTAATGATTCTTTATTTTGTATTCAGATATATTAGGCAGGTCCTATTTCATGAGATGTCAGCCGATATTGGCATTTTCTGAGACAAGTTCTCATTATTAAGAGAGCATTAAATGTATTTTTTTTCAAAGTTACACAAATATGTGAGCTACATAACCTATCAAAGATTATTTTTAAAATGTCATGAAATAAAATTTTTTCAATTTTGTTTGATTTATTACAGACAGAGTAAATACATGTATGAATGTAATTTGTACTGTATTGTTATAAATGTAAAAGAGTACTCATTTTAGACAATGGCAGATGTTGAAGCATATTCCCCCCATTAAGATTTATTATACAGTATTATATGTATTTGTCAAGATTATTCAGTATCTGATTTCAGATTAAGATAATTCAGTTCATATTTTAAAGAGTTTATATTATATACACTATTGTGATGGTATATTCAACTATTTTAAAAGGCTTTAAGAATGCATGCATGTAATGTATTAATGATATTTTGAATATGAATTACATGTATTATAATAATATTTATGATTGATAATATCTGTGAATGTTAAATCTTGCCTGTGAATTATCAATCATTTCTGCAGTTCATTAATCATGTCTGGAGTTCATTAATCATGTCTGTGATTTGTTATATATTCCGTCCATTTACAATATTAAATGTAAACCTCTCCAAATAAAAAAAGTGTAAACGTAAAATAAGGGTCTTAATGAAGTCTCAGTGCATGGGTTTATACTGTTGGTTTATGACAGAAAATCAAATGTTTTTGCAAAATATTTTATGGCATAATGTTTAGATAGCATACAAAGCAAAATATGAGGACATTCAATTGTAGTCACATTTTTGTTCTGGTTTCATTATTTTCAGAAATTGTGATGAAACAAAATCTTTTTTACACATGTACATGAGCAAAAAATGTCATCAAAATTGACTTACTGTTTGTGTTTGGGAGTCCCATGAATCTGAAAATGTTGAAGATATTGTGTAGTCTATACTGAAGAAATGTTGTTTATATTTAATTAAATATACAAATCAGTCACATAATAAATTATTTTTGTCACTTACAATTATATTTTTATGTTCATAATCTGGATGATGGAGACCTAAAGTAATCCTTGGTTTTCCTCAAGGAACCTCAGAACTTTTTATTCCAAAGTGGTTGAGTTGGCAAACTGCCTCACAATCTTTCTACTGATTATCATGAAATTTTGATTGAATTATGCCATGGTTTCTTAATCCTATAGTGAACACCTACCTATTGTAAACAGTGAACACTACATTTTGGCAAAATCAATTGAATTATCCTGTCTATAGTAAACATTGAGTAAAAAATGAGCAATGTCACTCTAATAATATAATTTCTATTTTTATTTTTGACTGGAGGATTTTATCACATACCAAAAGTTCACAGATACGGGAACAAGAGTTCATCCCCTTCCCACTCCCATGGTAGAAACATAGAGAGAGTGGGGGATTTAAATCTTCTTCCTGGGCCTGTGGGAGAGTTTAACATACAGTATATATTCTTATTTAATTAATAATACTTGATCATAAATAGTCACTGCGTCTGTGAGGTCACCGGGCTGAGGCCACTACAAGATCTTAGAATGGACTAAGTTATTGTTGACATTGGCCATGTGCATTTGTTTACTTCCGTCCGCGCATGCGCAGTAGTGTTCAGCGCCATTTTCAACTTTCAAATATTTGAAGTGCATATATTCCCAAATGTTTCTCTATTTTCTACACATGATCAAAGATTAATCCGTACAAGGAATAGCAGACAGCTGGGTAAGTACACGATAATTGTACATGTGTGTCTTTTTTGTGTGATTGCTCTAGTTGAAGACAAAATTTGATTATTTGATTTTTGATAATTTTTTTACTGAAATTTTTCTTTTTCAGTTTATTTTTTCTATTTTTCATTTTGTACATACCCAAAAATCAATATTGTTTCTACAGAGTGTAAGAACAATGTTAAGAAAAGACAATCTGCATGAATACGATGTGTAAAATTGTAAGGGGCTAGATTTACCTTCTTCTAAGGCCACTAAGGTGGTAACACACATCCCATACCTAGGTATTGACATCACAAAATAACTTACGCTGGACTACACATATTCAAACTATTGTATCCAAAGCCCATAAGGTGCTTGGATTTCTCAGGCGCAACCTCCATCAATACCCTGAAAAAGTGAAGGCTCGGGCCTAATTTAGAGTATGCCAGTTCGGCATGGGATCCATACCGACAAAAATATATTGATATGTTAGAACAGGTACAGAGAAGAGCAGCCAGATTTGTAACCAAATGTCACTCAAGGGAACCAGGCTGCGTCACCAAAGCTCCTCAAGACCTACAGTGGGAGCCACTGAAGGAGCGTCGAGAGGCTGCTAGAGTTTTCTTTTTCTACAAAGGAAAGCAGAACCTAGCAGCTATCGACGTGCCTCCATACTTCCGCCAACAGATCAATACCAACACTAGGTTGTATCATCCTTCTAAGTTCATACAACCATCAACTAGAACGGATGCATACATATTTAGCTATTTCCCTAGGACAATAGCTAAATGGAACACTCTACCTGGTGACATCTTAGACTGTGACAGTCTAAGTAGTTTTAAATCAACATACTATGCCTATGTCAATAACTGCAATTAAATACATAGGTGTGTTTTTAATATAGATCTACCGTATGTTTTAATGTAAAAGGTCCCCAGTGCACAGCAACAAGCCTGCACTACTGGACTACTGGTAAAGAGGGGAGATGTCAACGCGGTAGCCTGGCAGTTGCCCCAGGGTATTTCAACATAAAGGGACTTCCTAGGGGGGTACAGGGGCCAACCAGGAAGGTTCCTTTCAATTTTAAAATGAGTTGTAAACCATAGATCTATTTTTAAATGTTAAGGTTTTAAATTATATTCTATTCAAATTCTATCACTGTTAAATTATATATCTGCTTTAAGTTTGGAATCAAATGTTCGCCATTTTTCCACATCACAATTTGAATTGCGAGTTTTGGATGTTATTACCTCACCAAAAATTCCAAAACACACATGAAGTGATCAATGTATTAGTTCACATCTTTTGGATCCCCATGGGCTTTCAAGAGATCTCTTGAAAACCCATGGGATCGCTAACTTAGAATTTACAGCCAGTTACTAATGTCAGACAAGAACGACATTTCGTCCAGTTTTCAAATATCACCATTTTTCTTGGAGCTGTTTATTTTAATTTTAGACCAAATCCTCATGCAATATCTCATCAAGGAGCCAAGCCAGTTCCATTTTAATTCTTGATTTATTAAGGATAGATACTTTAACTGTACCATGGCATGTGTAGAGACCCTGTCTATTGCAACCGCACAGCCATGAGAATGTTATTAACTTGCGCAAGGATCCTAGCATGACCTTGACAGTGCTATCATGAAAGCCTGGCACAACCACAGCCTTTGTTTGACCTGGTACAATGTACATACTGTAGTAATTAACTTAATTTGACGCTACTTAATTTGGCGGATTTGCTCAATTTCAAATATTGGCGGCTATTAAATTTGGCAGAGTCAGGACTGAGCTCAAGTTCTATCATAGATCTGGAAATTAACATTTCAGATTCATGTGATCTACTTCCAGTAAGTCTTGGTATAGCACTGACATCCAAATAGGAATACTTACACAAGTGAAACAATTGCAAATTACAAATTCTCTAGGGATTTTCCAAAATATATCTGAAAATTGGTAGATTTTTAAATTGGCAGATTTTTTCAATCCACCAATCCTTCAAATTAAAACGGTAGCCAAATCATCGGCCATGGCCAAATTAAGTGTACCTAAAGTATTTAATCCTGGTAGAACCCCATTACCTGACATTTGGCATTTCAATGTGTCATATGCAATTCAAACAGAAAAAGGAAAAGAAAAAGTTTGATAGATTGCTTGTTTATATTTGACTTATTAATGTTATTCGTCAAATTATTTATTGCAAGGTCCATCCAAATCGTGTCGATTTTAATTTAAATGCATGATGCCTTGAAGATGAACAGTGCTAAATTACAATCGTTATCTAGTTTATTAGAAACCAATTAAATAAAAATGTAAATTGCAGGGGTTGCAAGATTTCATGTCTTTAGGTCAATTAATAAATTGTAAACATGTTATTGTCTCAAGACTGTTTTGTGTTAAAGAGGCACAATCCAAATGCTAACAGGGTTGGGGAATAGCAAAGTTAATTTCATTATCATAGAAAGCAGATTTTTTCAAAATTCCAAGTGAAAGGCAAATCAACATTTTGAAATTTCATGGGAAAACAAAAATGAAGGGTAAATCATAATAAGATTAAGCTTCTTTTTCCACAACTGACAAAATTTGTTCATCCCTAAAAACAGAATTCTCAAATCATGATTCACTCGATTACACATGCGGTGTGATAATATGAGCATGTTACACCCAGTGCCTTTCCCTTATCTTGTATAATATCCACAACTCTTGGTATGTCAGATCTAAACAGATATCTATGCCCCTCAGCCTCAGGATGGCCGAGTCTCCCATCACTCCCACACCCCCATGTGAATACTCTCCCCTCTTTGCTCACTGCTGCACTGTGTATCCCACCAGCAGACACATGCATTATCTCATCCCCAGAAAAATTGTCACGTGGAATTTTCTGTGGTGTGTTATACGAGTCCTGGTTTCCTGTACCAAGCTTCCCTTTGTAACCATCACCCCATGTGTACACATCCCCTTGTAGAGATATGGCAAGTGTATGACCATGGTTCTCGCCCACATTGCAGCTTAACTCCTTTATTCCACCTAAAGATGGCACTTTGGTTGGTACTGCAACATCTTTTAAAAAATTTGACCCTAGACCTAATTCTCCATCAAAGCCTTTTCCAAACATGTATACATCACCACAATCTGTTACAACTCCGCAATGCGCAAATCCAGCATTGCCGGAAACAACCTTAATATCTTTGAGTTCTTCAACTTTTGTAGGGGTTATTTTATCACGAAAATCCCCATGACCTAGTACACCATGACGTCCTGAGCCCCAACTATAGAGTGATCCATTTTCAGTCCACACTAATGTGAAATTGTTTCCGCATGATACACCAATCACTTTACCAGGGATATCTATTGGTATTGGTCCTGAGGTCAAGGTGGAATACTGAGTGGGTGCTCCTAGTATTTGTTTTTTGTTGTTTCCCCATCCCCATAGTTTCCCTTTATCAGTCACAGCACAACCATGCCATATCCCACAGGAAAACTGCAATGATTGAAGTGTATAACATGTACATTTAATAGTATACATTAATCATATATGGACTACTACAATAATTACAACTTGACGTAACATATAGCTGTAGGGGAGGGGCCATTAGTCGTAATATTAAAAGATTCAAGCCAAATCTTCAAACATTTTTATTTTTGTGCCATATACCCTCTCTATGGTCATCTCATACGTGTGACTCTAATAGCTATAAGAAGGATGGCATATTGTCTTGCTTTTAAAATATCAATTGGATATACACATGTAGGTATAAATATTAGATCATACTGTCTGTTATAATACATGTACCAGTATATTTGCCTTCAGTCATGAAATACATTTCTGGATAACATACATACCTTTACAACTATTCCATCTACAGGAACACGAGTCAGAGTTGCAACATCATTCTCTTGCCCTGTGCCCAGCCTCCCATATTTGCCACACCCTGTGCTATAAAGCTCCCCCTTTGATGTCAACACACAGGTGTACAAAGCCCCACATTCTACTTCAACAATTTTGTGTTTTTTATTTCCACATTTCCAAATCATTTCTTGAGGAAGGATGCACTTTTCTTGTTTTCCATTTCCAAGTTGTCCTGATTTGCCTAATCCCCATGCAAATGCTGTCATCTTGTAGAAATCGCTTGATAAAATTACTTCTTTTCTAATGTATAAGAACAGTACATTTTATTTTATTTATAAAGTCTACTAGGTTACACTGTACTGATTGATATGATTGGTTGTACAATGAGTCATTGGTAAATACATGTACTTCACAATTACTGATTATTCATGTTTAAATATAGCAGTGATATCAACCAATCAATAATAAGATTTGAATACTTAAGTTATAGCGCTGTATACTTAACCAAAATAAGATAAATAGCACCCTGGCCAAACAAATAAAACCAACCTAAAATGTTTGGCTCTACTATTCTTTTGAAACATGCTCAATAAATAATGTTTAAACAATGAATTTAAAACTACATTCATCCAACAAACAACCAACCATAAACATTCAACCAAAAGGAATGCTGTATTTCTTCTTAATTTGGCACTACTTATTTTGGCAGATTTGATGTTTTGAAGAGTTTGCAGCTAACTACAGTAAAAGTATAATACATGGTAGTAAAATTACCGAGGAAATTGGCAGCTACATAATTTGGCAGATTTTAACAACTTGTCGAATTTGCCAAATTAAAACAGCCACCAGAATTAAGTAGAAGTACAGTAATTTATTTTTTCTGGAGTTAGCATGCAGAAATGCAAATCTTTTAAATAAAGAATGAATGCTTTGGTTGTTGTTAAAAGTTCATTCTAACTTCTCATGTAATGACAAGGTTGTTACTAATTCAGCAGCCTTGTCATTTATTTTCCTTTAGTGCTTTTTGAAACTTGATGTTTTTCCTTTCGAAAAATTCTGGGAAGAGCATTGGCCAAACCAGGTTATATCTTGAAAAAATGTTGAAATTTAGTTTACATTTAAATTTAAATACAAATGGTAACATTTTATTTCATATTTATTTTCTGCTTTAGTGTGTAGGCTTATGAGAGGGAATTGAAGTGAAGTGAGATTGCTACCATGGCAACAGAGGATGAAAATATCACCATGGCAACAGACTCTGAGATTTGTCAGCTGAAGAAAGACCTTGCTGCAGAAAAGGAAAATGTTAGACTTGCAGCTGAAATAGGTAAATAAAGTATATGCCTCCAACAGTGAACTTTCAAAATCAATATTTTGTTGATTCAGATCAAAGGAGCCTGCAAAAGACAAATATAGTATGAATAAGATCTGCATTTGAAGCTATTTGGGGAATGAGCATTGCATGAACTACCCTGAGCACAGAAGCTGAATCAATCAAATGCAAAATATGCTTGAAATGGCTAAGAGCATCACAATACACAACCATTTAACTACCCACATACGAAGTGAGAGATAAGAATGAGTTCAGAATGGTGTAAGAGTGTTTTCATGAATTCATTCAGATATGTTGTATGTTATGCATGGTCAGCATTTTGCATTTAGGGTTGACTTCTTGTAATGTATAAGGCCTGTACCAAACATATTGACATGGGATAATGGATACATTGGATAGAAATAGGGAGATTTATTGTTAATATTATTTTTGTACATTTAAGGAAACACATTGCTGGCACAGAATGCTGAATTGACCAAACAACTTGAGGAGACACAAGAAAAATACACAGCACAGATTGAGGTAAGGTTAACATAAACAGAGGACCAGAGTTAAAGAGTTGCTCAGGTGAACTTGGCAATAAAGATGTGGCAAAGGCAAGAACAGATTGCACACACTACATGTACGATTTTTCATTTTTGAATAAAATCCTACTTTATTCTATATTTTTGTTTAGTTCTATATTTTACTATTGATTATCAATTGCATATATGCTTGTATGTGTATTTACTATTGATATTCAGGAAATAAATCTCCTGTTATCAATGATGTGGGTTCTAACATATCGTGTAGTTTTAGAAGATATGAGACATTTGACATGAAAAAGTATAGGGCATTCATCTTCATTCATTCATTGGTGAATATGGTATTGGTAACCCAATTTTTTGCGGGCGGAATTTATGAGAAAGGGTTTATTAGATTCTGAAGGCTATTATTTTCACTTGTAGGAGTTAGAACAGCAAAAGTTCTCCCGAGAGAGACAACATGAAGTTCAGGTACAGATGCAAGCATCTATGGTAGAAGAGATTGAACAACTGAGGTCATCATATAAGAAACAGAAGGAAGAGAAAGCTAATATGGAAAATGACCATAGAGCAAATACAGCACAATTGGAGTCAAAGGTGAATTGGGTTTACAGCTTTTGATTACTTTTTTTAAGTTGTAAAAACTATACAATACTGTCCAATGCCCAACTTAAAGTCTTCTCAAGGCTCCTCTCTAATGCTGCCCAAATGTATTGTTTATTGCTTTTTAAGATTTTAGAGTTAGGCAAAGTTTCTTAGCTATTGAAATGAGGGAAAAAGTGGGTGTGAATGAGTGTGGGGTGTTGAGCCTCAGCTAAAAGATGTTGAGCCTCAGCTAAAAGGTGTTGTGAACACCATGCCTTCACAGGGAGCTATTTACATGGGCTCTACAGACTTGCCAACCTAAAATGAAAAAATGGGAGGTTGGCAGGTCTGGTTCTATGTGAGAAAAAAGCACCTAAAACCACATTGAAACTGTACATAGCTCCCTATGTACACATTGAAGTCATATTCTTACAGCTGAACATGCTACAAGGAGAGATAGACAAGCTGCAATACAATGAGAAACAACTAAAGCAAAAGATCCGCCAGCTAGAAGACAACATCAAGGAGCTACTGGAACAGAAGGAACACACTGTCATAGAGGCTCTCAATGAAACATGCTCGGATGAACTCGCTGCCCTCTATTGTGAACTCAGTCAACTTAAATCTGAAAAGGTAGGGTAGAAGAATAGATGTGTCTGATACAAACTTTTATTTTAATTTTTAATCCCAACTATTTTTAGGGGCTGATATAACATTTAACTTGATGGATAAAATATATATTCCAAATTAGATAATCATATATCAAAAGTATCTCTCATGAACTGTAGTTACATGTGTTGCTTATGTACCCCTTAGATGAGTCTAAGTAGTGAAACGAAAGAGCTGATGGGGATGGTGGAACAAATAAAGGCAAGGCTAATGGAGAAGGAGGCAGAGGTGGAAGAACACAAGTGTCAGGTCACATCGTATTATAATAGTCTAGAGGTATGTAGAACGCAAGTGGCTCATAAGTCACAATTTATTAATTTTCTCAGTAACTACTTTTGTTTTCATGGTATTTTTATGTCAAATTATACTAGCCACAATTTTTTTGTGACTAGTGTTGGTGTTCAGCATTAGTAACAATTTGTTATACTTTTGTTATTGCAGCCAGATTGTTACATTTTATCATGTTAATTTTTAATGCCTTTTGCATTTTAAAACATGACCATTTGTGTTCTATTGTAGAAATGTCGTGAAGAGAAGCAAGAACTACAAGTTGAGTTACAACAAGCTCAGATGGATGCAGCCAACCATAAAAGTAAAGGCAATTCACTGTTCTCAGAGGTATGTACAAATATAATGATATTGGTACTGTTGTTGTAATTTTGTAACTTTTCAGAACTTTAATACAGAAAACCCAACTTCAGTTGAAGTCAGATCATGGATTTGTATTATGATAAAAACTCCTATTGTAATATGTCAGTGCCAAGCTTGCCATTGTACCATTGTATGATTGGTCAAGACATGGTCACAAGTCATGAAAGATCAGGTGATATTTACTGGCTATCAAATTCAACAATCTACAGGCTTCCAGGAATATCAATTCTGAAAGATGCACATGTGTCTGTCCACCTTAACAGAATAAAATGTCTTGTATAATAATCCAGATTAAGCCTCATCAGCTTTTAATAATGGATTCCTATTTTTACGTTCAGGTTGAAGACAGGAGAGTTGTTGCAGAGAAGCAGCTGATCTCTATGAGGGTGAAATATGATGCCTTGAAAAATGAACAGAGAATGACTAAGCAACATCTACACCAGGTAACATGACAGTGTAGTCTTGTATTAATCCCTTGTTAGCATGCCTCATATACCTCACCTCATCTAGAGAAGACAAAAAAACTAATGTATTGATAGAGTATATTTTTGTCTCTTGAAAGCCTCGACTTCACATTCCACAGCTACAATGCAGGTGGTATGACCCTGTCAAATGAGCCCTTACTGATACAACTAGGCATTGTGCAATATACTTTTGTTTTGAATATTTTGTATTATTTTTTATTAGAAATTAGGCTTTAAATCTGACATTCGGCCAATGACCCATGAAACTTTTGTTTGTTAATCTATTTATTGACCTGAGCAATATGTGACTTCATAGTGCTGGCTGTAGAAGCGGGCCAAAATTGACATTTCAGCCCGCCAATGTTCCCCGGGAACTGAGATATCATTCAGTGCGTATACTTTTCCTTCAGTGGCAGTCCGTTCTTGCTATTTCCGCCCTGGGCATAAGGTGGTAATAATAGTAACCTCATTTCAGGGGCCACATAGGGAAATATTAATAGGTTATGATATAGGTTATTGGTATATTATTTCACAAAACCTCACGTTTACTTTTCTATTTAACATATTATTTTTCCAAAATGTATCTCCTTCTGAATTCCTTGTTTACATATTGTAATTCATAATTCCTTCTCTGTAATCCTAATATCTTCATTTTTCCTCATATTTCCTTCTGTGTCTAGGTGAAGCTGCAAATGGCAGTATTGTTACGTATGTCCAGCGGGACTGATGCAGACCGTTCTAACAGTGAAAGATTACGCCAGCAGCTATCGCAAGCTAGGGCTGAGGTGGAGGCCTTAACTCACAAGGTCAACTGTCTCGAGAAGAGAGAGGTTAGGGATCATAGTACTTTTATCAGCTTGACTAAACTTTCATTAAATCAGACTGAAAAGTTTTGTATGCTCAATGTCAATATATTGTCTTGAAGAGAAACCAATTCAATTCAATTTTTATTTATTTCATAATTCTTATATAATATACACTATAAAAACAAGCCGCTAGACACCCTAGTGGGTATATGTTGCGGTTTAACAGAAATTATTAAAATGACATCTAGACTACATATAAAAGAAAACACTTATATTATTTTACATGTAGGTATATAAAAATGGTATTACAATTTATCTAAGGATGTACAATGTAAAAATGTTACAAAAAATCAGGTACCAGTATAAAATCAACAATACAGTATGATATTGGTATTATACATTATCGATAGATGAGTAGTTTTTTATATGAAGATTTGAAAATATTTAGAGTGGAGCATTTTTTAATATCATGTGGTAGAGCATTCCAAAGATTAGGACCTAGATAGCGAAGGGAAAGTTTAGAGCATTTAGGGATATGAAAATAATGCAATTGTCTTGTGTAATGATGATGAATATTAATGTTGATATCAAACAAGTCTTGAAATAGATTTTTTGGAAGACTGGGGTGCTTATTAAAGATTTTGCACATGAACTGACCAGTACAATATCTGTTGACATCAAAAATATTTAATATTTTAAGATCTTTAAATAGGGGAGTGGAGTGAGAAAGTCTATCCTTATTTAAAGCTAGCCTTAAGAATTGTTTCTGCAGTTTATGTAGACGATCATAAAATGATATGAATGTGTTACCCCAGATTATGTTGCAATAATTTAATTGAGAGTGTATCAATGAGTAGTAAATTGTTTTGAAACTGTCTATTTGAAGTAGATGTTTAATGCGATAAAGAGAACCAATGACGCGAGAAATCTTTGTTTCAACAGATTTTATGTGCTCTTTAAATTTCAGGTTTTTATCAATAATAATTCCAAGAAAGTCAATTTTTTCCCGAAAATTTATGTTCTCATTGCATATTTTAAGATTCAAATTTGTTTGATTTTTTTGGGGTCCAAATAGAATAGCATTAGTTTTGCCAATATTAAGTGAAAGTTTGTTTGCTTTTATCCAGTCATCTATTGAATTCAAGTTTGCATTTGTTCTAGTCGTAAGTTCATTTAAATCATAATCACTATCAAGAAGATTGGTGTCATCAGCAAACATAATAAATTTTAGATTAGGGGCAACGAAAGGCAGATCATTTATGTAAAGAATAAATAATAGTGGTCCAAGTACCGAGCCCTGCGGAACACCACAATTTAGAGATGATTGTTTAGATTCATAATTGTGAATGGTGACATATTGTTTGCGGTCTTTTAAATAACTTTGAAACCAGGACTTAGCTATTCCTCTGATGCCATAATATTCAAGTTTTTGTACCAAAATGTCATGATTAATTGTGTCAAAGGCCTTGGAAAAATCTAATGTTATGCCAATGCTCGTTTCCCCCAAATCAGTTGATTTTCGAATTTGTTCAATGAAATATAAAATGGCCATGTAGGTAGAATTGAATTTCTGAAATCCAAATTGATAAGTAAAAATAATTTCAAAACGTTCTAAAAAACCAGTGAGTTTGGCGTGCATGAGCTTTTCTAACAATTTAGAAAATACCGATAAAATTAAAATTGTAAGGATTTGTAGTGACACCTTTTTTAAATACAGGTGTTACTTTGGCCAATTTGAGGGCGTCTGGGAAAATACCAGATTTAAAAGATAAGTTAAATATATACAAGAGCGGATCAATTAAAAACTGTCTTGCAGACTTAATAAGTGATGGTAGAATCCCATCAGGTCCAGGCGAGGAAGATTTTAGAAGACACATTTCTAATTCAAGCTCAGTTTTTGAGGTCTTTTTGAGATAAATAGATGATTGAACTTTTTGAGCTCTTGCTAGGTATTCATTAAAGCATTTTTTGGATTTTGGAATCTCCTTGGCTAGATTTTTACCAATATTGGTAAAAAAATTATTAAATCCATTAGAAATGATTTCATGATCTGTTGTTTCCTTTCCATTTATAGTGAATTTAGATGGCAATGCAGCTCTTTTGTTTTTTCCAAGTAGTTCATTAATGATAGACCAAGACTTAATGTTGCCACTTACTTCGGCAAACTTATTTTGATAATATGTACGTTTTGAGTATTTAATTATGTGCTTAAGTTTATGGTTGAAGGACTTGTAAGCTTTACCTGTTTTGCAACAGGGATTTTTCAAATATTTGGTATATAGCTTATTTTTAGTTTTGGCAGAAGTTAAGATGCCAGAGGTCAACCAGGGTCTATTAGGGTCATGATTAACCTTGATAAATTTGGATTTGACTGGAAATGAAGAATCATATTGTTCCATTAACAAGTTAATGAAGATATTAAATGCTATGTTTACATCTTGACTTTTATAGCAAGGGGTCCAGTCGACACCATTAAGTTAAAGTGGTAATAAATTGATATCAAAGTAAAAACAATGAAATACTTTCAAAATCCTCTGGGTTCCAATCAGGCTTTATACATAGAAATCCCCCCTTAAAATTTTTTTAGTCACCCTTTACATGAATTAAAAATTGGTTATTTTATTTCAGAGAACGGAAGCAGATTACATGGCTGATTTTCACAATGCATTTGGTGGCAATAATGAGAAAGACAAGAACCATGTGCAGTATCTCAGGGCTTTGCTGAAGCGAAAAGAGTAAGATGATTTGCTGGTTTGATCAGTTTTTGTGTCACCACCAGAAGTGGTGAAATATTGTTATAGTATTTAACTTTTTTGTGGGGGTTGGTGTTTGATAGTGGGCATTCGGCGGCTGTCACAAATTGCATGTGGTGACATTGTTAATGCCTTCCTTGTGTTTTATTGAGGCTTAAATGTGTTGAGCTAAATGGGATTGGATGTTTCCCCCTAGAGGAGATCAAAATTACCATTCAGTTGGTCTCAGCTATTGGTGCCTCTTATGTCTTCAGGTATGTGTCATCTTTTGGATTTACACATGTGAAACAATTTGTTATTTTCAGTGAAGAAATAGAGAAGATAGAATGCGAGTTGAGAACCAAGCGTATGGTGTGCCTTGCTGAAAGTGACAATGTTTTGATGCTGCAGAGAAAGTTATTTGATGCTGAGAAAAGTGTTGAGAAACTATCAGGTCATAATATGAAACTAGGGTTGAAGTTAGAGGAGTATAAGCTCAAGTATGAGCCAGGTAAGGATCTGCATTAACACATAGGTATTTTTCATTATGCAAAGTTACTTTTTTCAAGGTAGAGAGGGAAGGGAAGGGGTAAATGTAAATTTCAACATTGATATCAATTTGTCATGTTAATGCCTTTTTTCTCCATTTTTCCTTGTCCATTCCCTTTTGTTTTAACAAATTGACTGTTTTTACACTGAACAAAAACATTTTCCCTGGAATACTGGAGCATGAGAATGAGATACACAGCGGGAGATATATGTATGTCCCGCTCCTTCAAGATATTAATTCTATATCCCTCTGTTATGTACCTGAAACCTCACTCGTCATAGGATAATTCAATAAATTAGATGATTTCATTGTGTTCTGGTTCTCAAAATGTGTTTGGATACAGATATTGAATACTTAGCTCAATGTCTAAAAACTATTGTTGTTTGTTGTTCTTTCAGAATCTGTGAAAGAAAGAGAACTGCATGAGAAGGGTAATTTAACAGATAGATGGATTGAGAAGATTCCAGTCTCAAAGAAAATGAATGATGAGAATAATGAAGGAGAAACTATTAACAAAAACAATGATGATAACATCAAAGACCCTAACCAAGTTGATGATAATACTGATAAAAATACTGATGAAAGTGGTGTTGAACAAATTAATACAGAAAATGATCCTAACGGTGGAAGCAGTAATACGAAAACCAGCTCAAAGAGACATATGGGACCAGTGGACCAACCTATGACATTTAAATCAATCAAAACGAAAAAGGTTACAATGAGTGACAATGTCAGCATAATGCCAGGTGATGACACAGGTGCTGACGACTCTTTGGAAATTAGTAAAGACTTACTTGAAAAGGCAGCAAAGTTAGGGGAGAGGAATCGTGAAACTGACGAAGGAAAGAGTACGAGACGAGTGAGGGGTAAACAACAACATCGGAAAGTCATCCGAGAAAAAGACATGGAGACAGACATTGGTGATGGGTGCAAAACACAATAGATTAGTTATAAGAATCAACTGGAAACTGCATCTATGGAACAATTTGAAAGCTCTGTGCATCCATTTCAAGACTTGGAATATGTACTTACTTTCAATATCATGATATAATCTATATAAATATGAATGAATTGGTAAGGTAAAAACTAACATTACAAACAGGCCTATAAGTTTATAACATATATCTTTATATATACTATCGTATTTATATTGTATAAAACATCATTTGAGGTGCTTGTTTTAATGTTACCCCTCCAAAGGTGAACAGGTAAAGTTGTATACTGTACCTCCTTCATGTCCTTTGTCAATATTTAAATCAAGTTGTTTCTACAAAAGTAGGCAGTGTATATTGTCTACCTCAGAATGAGATACAAAATACAATATAATATGTCAGTATTTACATGTACTGCAGCTACAGTAGATTTACTTTACAGTACTTGCCAAAACTGCTGAGTTATAAAATCTATACATTTTCTGCCAAACTGCTCAATGGATTGAATGGAAATTTTCAGGTTTGTTTCTTGGTATGGAAATCTAGAACTGATTATTTTGCCATATAATGCCGAATAAGAATGTTCATTGCTGATCTTTTTTAATGTAGGGAGACATCTATTGAATATAAACCAACATTGGAATACTACATGCTTAAATGTATATTCTCACTCTGTACTATGAAAATGAATAATATAAACATAACTATGAATAAACATTATTAATCTATTTGTTGAATATAATTTGTAGTCTTGTAAGTATGTGAGCATTAGCATGAGTCTGTGACAGATTTTTTCATGTTGGATCTCTTGTAAATACAATAGCAATATTTACATCTACATGTCTACCAAGAGAAAAATCTGGCTACTGATCTGCAAGCTCAATTGCTGAAAGGAAAACATCAAAATACATTAATAAACAAAGCCACCAAAAAAATATCAAAGAGTATTGTAAAACATAGCAAGATCCATCAGTACAACCAGTCATAAGGAAAACAAATCCACAATATCCCAAACTATGATCTAATGAACAAAAGTAGAACATGTAGGTGGCCATTTTAATTAGGGGGATCCGCCAAATTGTTAAAGTAGCCGCTAAACGTTCAGAACAGCAAATCTGCCAAAATAAGAAGCGCCTAATTAATTAGAATACAGAATTTACAAGTACAATGCTCAGTATGCTATCATGATTATTTGTGGGGGTATATTGACATGGGGTATAAAAGACCTGGAATACACGACATATGTACATTCATTTGACATTTGATTTGCAAACTATGATCTAATGAACAAAAGTAGAACATGTAGGTGGCCATTTTAATTAGGGGGATCCGCCAAATTGTTAAAGTAGCCGCTAAACGTTCAGAACAGCAAATCTGCCAAAATAAGAAGCGCCTAATTAATTAGAATACAGAATTTACAAGTACAATGCTCAGTATGCTATCATGATTATTTGTGGGGGTATATTGACATGGGGTATAAAAGACCTGGAATACACGACATATGTACATTCATTTGACATTTGATTTGCAACCTAAACAAAATATCCACCCAAAAAATCCTAAATGATACAGGAATCATAGAGAAGAATACCTTCAGAACTGGTATGGTGTTGTTATGGTGTAGTCAAATATGAGATTATTCCCTCACCAAAAGTTTTTGGAATTCTTTTTTCGGACTCTAATTTGAAAGCATGAAAATGAAGTTTGTAAAAGATCATGTTTGCCAAGATTTAAAATAGCCGGGGAATAACAAATTACAATGAACGATATGAATATTTACCTAGACGAGATCACGCGAGAGTACACATCAACGTGGCAGCCATATTTGTTTTTCGGAATCCGGACCTTTCCAGTTTTCTGGTTCGTACGCAGTAAATAACCAATAAAAGCGCATCAGAGTTTAGCGGATAAATGGTTACGATGAATTACAGCATATCTGTGATTTTGGTGGTAAGTGCTTAAATTGATCATAAGTTATTTGTAAAGACGTGTTTGATTTGTGATTTTTGAAAAATAAAATAAAAAAACATGATGATGATCTATTTAGACTAGATCTACTCTAGCCTATTTTAATTAAGCTTGCTATGCATTGCATTTCAATTGTATTGCAAGGCCAATACTAGTGAATTTGTGATAAGAACTATGTTAATACTTCATAGATTACTACTCCAGCTCCATTCTTTCATTCTCCATTCAACTTCAAGACTTCCCCTCATAAATTTGGGTTACCCTTCCAATCCATTTATTGCATCAGTAGAACCCCAAAAAATAAGAAATTGGGAGACCATTGTGCAATAATATATGGAAAAGACAGTATATTCATATTGTACATGAATGACATTTGTATATTTCAGGTAATTGATCGGTAAACTAAACAGGCAAAACTAAAATCTTATAAGCCTATGCCCTCTTCTAATTTAAAGAAGTTCAGCCATGTAAATCTTTTTGAAAATACTATGGCAGAGAAGCATCAAAATATAAAAGGCCACACCCTTTATTAGTACTGGAAGCAATCCAAGATAAACAAATGTCATTTATCTACAATAGGAATATATTTTTCCATATATTATTGCATAATGATCTTTTGATTTCTTATTTTTTTAGGTTTTACTTACACAATAAAACTGTGAAATGGGCTGTACATTACTCCATTACTAGATCCTGCTTTTCAGTGCTATTATCTTATGTCACCTAGATTTCTAGATGTATCTACAGTCAAAAAACAAAATACTTAACTTTGATCTTAAATAAAACAGTTAACGAATGAGACTACAATTACCTTGCAGAAGCTAGTAAACCTTCATAAATATCAGCACATACTTCATAAACGTTGTTGCGTCAACCATTGAGCATAAGCACAATATCCAAGAAATATAAAATGAAATGTTAAGACTGACTTGCAGGCCAATAAACACATTGCAATCTGAACAAAATGCGTTTTTTCCGATTTTTGCTTTTCGCGCATTTAAAAAAGGCTTCATTCCCATCATTCTGATGGTTTTTTGTAACAGATTCGGTTGTGGAACCATTCTAAACAATGTTTCTGAACGATTATATAATGAATTTAGTATTGCTAATCTCTTTTTACTTAGGGGCGGGGTCAAAATATCGATGTTCATATGGAGACGAAAGTACTTTCGCAAGGGGGGAGGGGGTTTTTAGGCACTTTCGTTGACCAAAAAAACATCGATAATTCGGATCTGATATACAAAAAATAATTGGACTTACCCACTTTTTCTGGCGCTATGTTCTGATAAAAAGGCTTGTTTTCAATAGTTCGTGAGCTTTTTTGTGTGATAGGTCCAAAATATCGGTAGATAAAGACGATAATTCGATCATTTTTCAAATAAATTCCGTACTTTTCCCTCCTCCTTTTGAAGAGTTCAATGCAGTTAAATTGCGAACGTGTGTTAATTCACCGTAATAATAACCCGGCAAATAGGATACGATTATGCCTCTCATAAATCAATGTTTTTTTGAAGTGACCTAAGCTTTCGTCTAGAGGGGGGTGGGGTGGTTGTTGTCCAAACGAAATTACTTTCGTCTCCATATGAACATCGATATTTTGACCCCGCCCCTTACTGTGCATTATTCATACACAAACATTGACAATTCATATCTGAATGCCCAAATGAATGATAGGTATGATTTTACTCTGGCATAATCAAAGACTACACTGTCATCTAAGTGATTACTGTATATTCAAACATGACCGTGCTCTATTCGAATTTCTCAACCAATCAGAATGCAGCATAGCCAATATAGAACGTTCTCTAATTCTCCATAGATGCACGACCATGCTCTATTCAATCTGCAATTTGCATTGTTTTGAGTGACGTCACATCTCAGCTGCACATCTGGGGCTCTGTCCGGGGATAGCTGTTCCTTCATGCCCGTTCCACAGACACGGCTTTTACTAATTTTTATGTTTGAATCGGAATAAATAATGATAGGCCATTCAATATGGTGAAATTCAGCACTCGTTAGACAGAATGTTAGTACAAATGCACTCACCTTCGGTTCGTGCTTTGTACAACATTCTGTCCAACTCGTGCTGAATTTCACCATATTGAATGGCCTATCATTATTTATTCCTTAACTCTTGTATGCTCAAAATTAAGCATTTTTTCAAAAATAGGAAAAATAACCATAAGATTTATATGGCAGAGTACACACATGTATATTTAGATTTTGTTCTGTTATTTTCAGTGTCAGTGTGTGTGTGTGCATTATTGAAAGTCAAGCAAACATTTAACAAGCAAGATAAAAAAAGTTTTGTTCTATGCCACATCTCTCAATATTCTGGAGGAAGGATTTAGATAATGCATATAGTCACTGTCCGTTGCCATTTCCTGTGTTGTCTTGATTTTCGGGGAGGGGGATTGGACATTTTATTGTTAAAAGGTCACATTTTTTATGTCAATATACATTGCCCTAGAGAGAAAAGGCTATAGTTTTTACTGTGTGACACATGGACAGGGGCCGACTCATTTATTTCAGAAATCAGATGAGTTATGAATACATACATGTGTCCATTCTTATCTTGCAGGCCCTGATGGTGTGTCAGGTATATGGTGGTGCAACAGAACTCACTAGAGACAATATTGATGGGATATTAGGTAAGTTGAAGAAACAGGATTAACATTTCATTGTTTTTTATCTGCAAATCACATTTTACAAAGGCTAGGACCACTCCCACTCATTATTATATTTAAATATAATACATGTACTGGATTATTACCGACTTTATGTTGATGTAATAGGAGACTAGATTTCCAGGCTGGATCTGTAAAGTGACAAGGAAAGGCCCAAAAACACTGCATTGAAAATCCTTTAAAATTTTGGTAATTTTTGGGAATATTAATTCAAATGAAGCCTATACAAAAATAAGTTTTTAGGACACAAATAAAATAATCCTTCAACTGAGCACACCCTGGATATGCCAGATAGTCACTTTGATTTGTTTGTTAACCTATTGTAGGATAAAACAGTTATTTCAATTTAATGCACCGTTTGCTCCTACTCCATACAACAGTGATTGCAACATAGCAAAGTCTCTTGGGGTGGAATAAAGTAAATATAATACAGTAGTAGTTAAAACTTTTCACGCTTCATTGGGGTACATAGTTGTGTGATTCTGATATATTATTGGGTCGTGCAGGTTTACAAAATTATAAGTGGACTCATTTTCAAAAAACTGAGATCCATTTCTTCAAAACTGAAGGTTGGTTTTGAGGCTAAAATGGGGAAATTCCCTGCTATTTTGGGCATGCAAAGGGCATTGAAAAACCAGAAATGTTAAATGGCTATTAATCGCAACACTTTGGCAGGTTCGAGTTGGGTTGGAAAACATCATACTGACTTTAATGTACCATGTGTAAAGTCACAATTCCATTAAAGAGAAAATTTATTGTGTATTTTCAGAACATAATGAAGTTGTGTTTTTGAACTTCTATGCTGATTGGTAAGTATTCACTTCAGAAATGGAGTAGCAATTGTAGGGTTTTGTCGTTTAGATACCCCCATATTCTCAAAGTTCATAACAGACCACAATAGGCTAGATGCGAGAAGTAATAATCTTGATTTACATCATTAAATATTCAAAATTTTGTCAAAGTGGTGTCATATTTGAAATCTACATCTAAAAGTACATCTAGATATATGGTTCTCGAAAATTGTTTATCAACTTTGAATTTTTTTTTGGAAATGTGACTTCAAGTTCGGGTTGATTCCCCATAGACCCCATGTTACTAAATCACAAAAAGTGAAATATCTTTTATTGTATTGGACAGATAACATTTTCTTTTACTGGACATACTTTAATTTGCGTAACTATTGGATGCATTAGGGTTACAGTATATGAAAACTGAACCACTAAAAATGATGTAATTTAAGTTAAAGGGAACTTTCTACTATCCCGGTCATGCTATCTGACCCAAATGAGTCACCTGGTGGTAAATCTGGTAACTACCTACTTGCATCTGGGTTATTGGCACCATGAGTAGACTATAATACTTTGACCTAATTCCCTAAGAAATAATGAGGCTTGAAAAAATTCTCATGTTCATCTAATCACTTATATTTGCTAGATATAACTTGCTCGTCTAATCACTTATACTTTTGCACTGTACTTTCAATTTTCTCATCATTTTTTGATATCATTTTTGATGATGGATGAAAATTACCCTTTGCATTCGTTCGACTTCACTTCTTAAAAGAGAGCTTCGTCTTCACTCTTTCAGTTTACAATAAATCTCTGATCCCATCGAGCCAATCAGAGTTTGTCGTCGAAAAACGGACGACTTTCTGTATGGGGATTTCCTCTAACATCCCTGCATTGTTAATGAGCATGAATTTAGCACATGTTCCTTCCACTTGGCTGATTGGTTGAAAAACGTTCAGTGTGATAGATTTGAAATGATTTATTACACGGGCTGTCACAGGCACCAATCTTTGAGGCGGAGCTGCTAAACTTTAATATTGTCTATACTAGGCAGAGGGTAGTTTATAACTAAACTCTGCGCGCAGGTTAGATGGAAATCATATGCGGTCTACAATATATACACACTCGTGCATTAAGACAATGTCATTTCTTTTAAAATCCAGATATATTATGTATGTATGTTCTCGAAATAATGTTGCTGATACCTTGTGAAACCTTGAATATAATATTGTCTGTTTCATGATCAGACATATTATTAGAACACTGGAATTGCTTTTACGATATTGCCAATATACAATATGTATGCAGTACTGTACCATAAAATGTGATTAGTTGCATACTTAACATGCGATGTATGGATTAGATGTTTTTGTTAACTCAATTAAATAGGCTTCCTGTGTAATTAATTTCATCTGTCATTCAATTATGTTAAAGTAATAAGGTTATTCTACTGGGAAGTTTTAATTCCCAAGTTGAATGCTGCAAAAATGCATAATGTTTGATTAGAATTATTTAGTATTTGGAAGAATATTTTATTTACAAGTACTTATATTCAATGTCCCACAGTCAAGGTTCTGATTCAAGCATATTTTCATTCATTTTTTCCCCAAACAATTTTTTTATTAGATGTACATTGTACATTGTTTGATAATTTCACAAGTATTTAGAGAATAGAAGTGGAAATGTAATGAAATTGTATTTCCATTTATAAACACATGTATCAGTAAGTTATCCTTTTCTTGTGTCAGGATGGGATATCACATGTCATTCCTAATATTTCAGGTGCCGATTCAGTCAGATGTTGAAGCCCACATTTGAAGAAGCTGCAAATAAAATAGGTGAAGAATTCCCTCCAGTAAGTATAATTGCAGAATTTAATGCAAATATAGCTATGTAATATTAACTATAGCTGCAAGAAACTATAACAGTAACTATTATTAGAAGGCAAACCCGCATTTTTACTATGACTAAAAGTGAGTTAATTACATATGTCATTTTATTCCTGTTTGTTTGATATACAGTAGTATTTATATGTAGTTATTAATAGTAGAATGCAGTTTAATGGCTATTGTTTTGATTGTCATATGTCATTCATTTAATAAAACAGCTGTAGTACTAATTTCCAAATTAAATTGAAAGAACAGTACTACATCTTCCAATCATAAATATTATTAATGTTTTTATTGTTTTAAGTTTTATTGTTAATTAAAGTACTGCTGATAATTATGTTGTTCTGATTGTAATAACATTAATTGAAGATCAAACCAAAGGACATTACATAAATTGGCAATTCCAGAATTTTTTGAATAAATCTCTATAGATGTCAGTTCAGTTATTTCGCCATCATTTAATTATGATGAGGTATGAGAAAGTTGCCCCCAACCATCTTAAATTCAGCACCTTCGAGTTATAATCTTATGATTTGTTTTACTGTACATGCATCATGTGTGCCCCTTATGGTTTCAGTTAACCTTTTACTTTCAAAAGGCACCATATTGTAGGTTATAAGGTATAGATTATTATAACGAAACAAGTCTCCCGAACCCCTTTAGCATTCACTTTGATCATCTCTGGATTGCTCATGTCTGCCGTGCTAACCCCTTTTTGAAAATTCAGTCAGGTCTGTACAGAATGAACATATCAATGCTCACTTATTGATATCAGAAATCTTTGTACATGCACTAATATCTCTTAATGGGACTTTATAGTCTGTATTTTCATGTGTTTCAGGAACAAGGAAAGGTTCTGTTTGTCAAGGTGAACTGTGATGTGCAACGTGAGTAGAAAAATTTGAAATTAATATACAGCTATAGATTTTAAAAATAATGAAAAATTTGAAATTAATTTACAGCTGTAGATTTAGAAACTCATCAAGTCCCATGATGTGCGACGTGAGAAGAAAAATTTGAATTTAATTTACAGCTATAGATTTATAAATTATAAATTTCCCAAAAGTCCCAAACTAAGACACTTACAAGAGTCCATAACATATTTCACAGATGAAAAAATGCATAATTTTAATGTTTAAGTGTTATTCAAAAAATTTATAAGATACGTTTTATTTTCAGCTGAGATAGCTCAAAAATATTTTGTGAATAAGTACCCCACATTGAAGCTAGTCCGTAATGGTGAACTTGTAAAGAAAGAATACAGAGGTCAAAGGTCAGTGGAGGCTCTAGTTCAGTTCATCAAAGACCAGATCAAGTCAACCGTAGCTGAAGTAGCATCATCAGATGATCTTGACAATTTGGACGTAAGTGTCTTTTAGATATCTGGTTTCAGCAGTTTGTATATACATGTAATATGAAGAGGGTGACAACATCTGCCAAATGTGAAATCATCACAAAAGTGTATAGAAAGATGTCTAAAATGTATTTTTATTTGGAAACTAAGCAAAAGTAATTGCAGTCTAAACAATAAAACCTTTGTAAAGAGGCCACCCTTTGGACATTCGAAAAATTGTTAAAATTGGTCATTTTGAAACCAAGCAAAAATATTTATTGTGCAAATATAGATGTAGGTGTTGCATGTTATTATAATTATCTGCATTTTGTATTTATGCACAAATTCATTTAAATATTTTGTTAGGAAAATAAACGTCACATTATTGGCTACTTCAATGAGGCAAGTGGACCTGCATATGAGAATTTCAAGAAAATCTCAAGTCTTTTGAAAGATGACTGTCAGTTTACTGGATTGTTTGGGTGAGTAAATCTTAAGTGAGTCCAGTTTGGTAAAATAGATTCAAATAAAAAAATCATTTGTTTTGGTCTGTTTAATAGATGTACATTTGGAAATATAGTCATCGATCCTTTTATGACTTGGAATAAAATTCATAGATTATGTTTCAAAAAGGACGGGTGTCATTAAGGGCCCTTTTCACACTTTTGAAAAAATGACTAAGTCAGAGAATGGCCTCTTAATGGCATGTCCCCTTTCATTTTGGAGCTTCCAAGAGGTTTTAAGTAATAAAAATGGTATTTCTAAATGAAATAAGGCCCTATGCCATTGTGTTATTCCAGTGAGGCAAGCATCAAGGAGAGAGCAAATGGTGACAATATTGTATACAGAGCTCCAAGAGTAAGTTACATTGTATTTTAGTTTGTCCATTCATCCATCCGTTCGTGTGTCCAATTGATAACTCAATTATGGTTCAAATGTTAAAGACATATACTGTGTTCTGCTGTAGGACCTCTGCCCAAGAAGGAATTTTTAATATGGCTGCTCAATTGACCATCACATTAAAATTTCATCAAGGGTATAATTATCAATTCAAAAATATGATCCTGATGTCAATTGTCATAAATCAATGCTCAATGCTCATAATGAAAAGATTCTCAATAAAAATCCATTGAATAAGTAATTTATAACCTGGGTGACTGGTGACAATGACATGCTATTGTCAAAGAAACTACATTCTTTCTTGTAACTCCACCATTCATTCCCCTAACCCAGGAATGCATCCGAATTGCTCATGATAATACCCTATCTGTATTTCAGACCCACAATGAGGATTTACAATACTTGGCCAACCTGGGTGATTATGATATGCTGTTGAGATGGACTACAGACAAGTGTGTTCCTGTTGTGAGAGAAATCACTTTTGAAAATGCAGAGGTAACAAGAAAATTATGTTAATTCACTCCTTTAACTCTATGGTATATCGTTTTGCAAATCTGTACAGTATAAAGTAACAAAATTCCAAAATATGAACAATTTAAAAATTAATATGCATAAGCATTTTGATATAAGTATTACACATAGAGACAATAGTCTTAGTCATCAGATATATACCAAATATTCCATTCTATTTTCGGTGAATACACGTTCATCTTTCCCTCAGTATATTTCCTGCAGCCAGAAGGAAACTATAGGGTCCATTCATAATTATTAATCTTCTTGTTCACTCAAATTATGTCCCTCAGAACTACAGAGAATGTCTCATTTATATTTTTAGGAGCTAACAGAAGAAGGGCTACCATTCCTGATTCTATTCCATAAACCCGATGACACAGAGATTGTTGATTTATTCTCTAAAACAGTTGCCTCTCATCTTATGGCACATAAATGTAAGTGTACTTGTACCAAAAGAAGTGTTATATATGTATGTAGTCTGAGTTTAATGTAAATCTCCACTTAATGATGTGATAGATTATTTCATTCTGTCGATAAATAACACCATTCAAAGATTTGAGTGAGACCCCACACAAGGGAAGGTATGGGGATTTTGACAATAAAAATTGGCTGTCATCATATTCACTACCCTGTAAGCAATAATATCTATGAAGTACATATAATTAACATTCAGATTGTGTCAACCTTTGAATGGTACATTAGTTGCTTTAGCCAAACACAATAAGAAGTTTCAGAATGGAAAACTCGATTGTTTACAAGCATTACAGTTGTTCTGTTATAAATCTGAAAATCTAAAATTCTGTCTATTTTTTTTTCTATTTGCAGCCAGTATAAACTTTTTAACAGCTGATGGGCTGAAATTCTCACATCCTCTCCATCACCTGGGTAAATCAACAAATGACCTACCAGTCATAGCTATTGACAGTTTTAGACATATGTATGTCTTTCCAAAAGATATAAAAGAAAGTTTAGCGTAAGTATTGATGCTACATTTAACCTGTGTATGTCAAAACTCATCGGGAATTGTTCTTAAACAAAAGGGGAACACAAACGTTATTAATCGTTATCTCTGGCTGAACATGTCTTAGCCTCAACAAAAAAACTTTAGTGGTACTCACTCTGATTTGTGTAACAGTTTTATATATATAATTTTTAACCTTTAGCATGCTGACTTATTTACAGCAAATATATCCCACACGACTGACTTATTTTTCAAAGAGTGCAAAAAATGATATGCCTGGACTAAATAATAATTAATATCTCAATAACTACTGAATGAATCTGGATAAAATTTTCACAAAGGGAAGATACACTGGCTCATGAAAAATGTTCTCATGAATTTTTTTCGTACATAAACACGACTGGGCATAAATATACCATGAATTCTCCTCCGGAATCCACCGCTTCGCCCCTGGGGAGATTTAACGTCTGGTCAGAATCCAAAACTGAATTTGCAGCGATCGAATTTTCATCTTTTCAGTTGAGAAAATATTCTAGATTCTATTTTCGATGACCATTATTGGCTTCCAAGAGCCTAAAGAGCTCGAAAAAATCGCAATCCATTTCCTCCACATTTTCGTTGTGATCGTATTTGGCCGCCATTTTGTACGATTTGTTTACTAAAAACGGCTTTAACACTGTTTAAATTGTTGAATTGAGAAATATTTTTCGAAAGATCGCCATTTCTAGGTCAACAGGAAGTCATGTAAGGACTAAATAAATCGGGCAATCTAATTGGATCATAAGAACGGCGGGAAAAAGTAAAGTTTTTGAGAGTTTAAAATGAGTTTAAACTCAGTCGACCGGAGTCGCTGGCAGTTGCTGGGGATTGTTAAGCACAGGCGACTCCGCACGCTGCTAGCATGCTAAAGGTTAATGGAATACATTTTTTTATAGATTTTTGTGACATGAATTTGTATTCTTGTGACATGTACCTCTTATCTTGCACATTTTTATTTATTTTTGAAACCAATTTATAATTTATGAAATATTTTTCACCTCTTGGATATCAGAAAAATAAAAACTCATGAAACATCTTTTGATTATCTTCTTTAACATTTTCAAATCTAGGAATATTATTTTGAAATTTTATTTTAGATTTTCTCATAGAACTCCATTATAAATTCAAAGTTGAAAAGTTACAGATAAGTTGGAGATATAGAAGAACTAAAACTTGCATCTTTTTAAAAGCAATTACTATTTCACACATTTCCATCCTCGCTTTCACACTTAATGCAACATTTCTGTCCACAAGAGAAATCAAAAACTCAACACAGATTTTTTAAAAATCAAATTTGTTTTATTTCTTTTAGGAATCCAGCTGTTATATCTCAATTCATAGCAGATCTCCACTCAGGAAAGTTACATAGGGAGTTCCATCATGGTCCAGACCCAACAACCTCTCCTGCTCAACAGGTATGTAGGCTTCATCTCCCTTTGTGTTATCTCTGTTCCAGAATTGATGATTTAAGGTGAAAGCATGATTGCCACAATTAAGCATATTGGCATTCAATTGCCCAATAGGCAACCAGGCAATGTTTTCCAATTTTATTGCCAAGATTGAAAGGCAGTTGGTATTGAAATTCAGGCAGCTGTGAATTTTATGCATTCTCCATGCAGTTTTTTATTTATGTTTTGACATATTGTTACGGTTTCCTGGTTGTGACGATTTGTCATGTATATGTCTTGTTTCTCTAAATATGAATCAACTGCGTGCACTCATTTCAAATTTTGGCATTTTTGTATGATTTATTGGCAGATCCAGACTAGAAGAACACATGTAATTTCTAAAATACTAATAAGGAATTTGTTCAAACTGTATTTAAATGGAAATGGTGTTGACTGTTGTATGTCATGGCCAGAAAGAAATCTGATCTATTTTTAGTATCAAGTAAACGATATGATTGTATCAAGTACAGATTAATGCGACAAAATGCATCTCGCTCAGTGCAATATTTCACTCTTTGTGTTCTTGGTATTCCCAATCATTGTATATAAAGTTTGTTAAACTAATGTGATAATTGACACGAATAGGTCAAAGCTGATGAGAAAAATGATGATGAAGATGATTATGATGATAACAGTGATGATCAGGTATTTTGTTAGTAAAGCACAGGGTACTGTAATGCATGAGGTTGAGAAGAAAATGTGAAACTTAGTTCTTTATTGGGAAGGTGAGGTGAAATAGAGGGACTGGCTAGAACTCTACTACATGGATTTATTATGTCACCACCAAAAAGTGGTGACATTTTGTTATGGTCTCCGTTTTTTGTGACGGCTGTTGGCGATCGGCGATTGGTGTCTATAACAAATGGTGGTGACATTTTGCATGTTAATGCCTTGTACTATGATTGTATTGTTGTATTAACAGAGTGACATTGAAAAATACAAGTACATGTACTTCAAAGTCTTAATTTTTCCATTGTGTGATTGTGGGACTGGATATGTAGAGCGGGGGAGTCTATTAGGATATTAAATAAGTTATGTTGTGTCCCATAACCAAAATAGGTTCTAATTAATAAGTAAGCTTGATGTGTTTCTGCCTTGGTACTCAGATTCCATAATGTTGTAAGACATAAGTGGCACAGGTTATATCATACAGATAAGTTGTTACCAATAAAATGGCTGTTGTCCAATAAATGTTGTGTGCATCAAACACTCAGGTTTAGATGTACTTTCTATCAATCTGTACTTGTACAAATGTTCAAGTAAGATCCTTTATAGCGGTTTTGAGAGACATCTATATATTCTCTACAGTTCTTGTATATCATTTAATCATATTTCTTGCTCTGTTTAATCATTTCTATGGCAAATTGTATTTACAGTGCATATTTAAATTTTTACCTTCAGTTTTATTCTGATAAAGCATTGTCTGTTATTTTGTGTGGTGATTACGCATAACTGTAGGTGTTTTGAATTGAATAAGTGGATATATGCAAAGGCAATATTAAGATTATTTAAGTATGTGTTTTAATTCTTATCTCATAAAAATTGATTTTAAGTAACTCATAATTAAGAGCCTTATTTCTAATTTATTGTAGATCAGCATGATTTACTTTATTTATGTTTTATGCACGTCCAGTTGTTATATATATAATTATATGTTATAGCAGTAGAGTAGTTACCACATTTTTGAAGGGGCTGTATTTCATTATTATTATTTGGCACATGTTTCAGCTTTGTCACGTTGAAAAGTTCCTAGGGCAATTTCGGATTGACCTCATCTGTCCTCCAAAAATTAATTCAAATTTTTTAAAATTCCAAATCAAAAGCTGTCTCCTAATAAAAATCAATGAACCTTTAATTGTTTGGCTTTTCCTTCAAAAGTGATGCATGCTGTTGGTAGACATACATTTATATACTGTCTTTGTCCTTTAGGCATTTAAAAATTGTTGAGTGTTTAAAAAGTTGACTTAGTTAAGTTTCTTGTTTTACAGATTGGAGAGGAGAAAAAGGAGGGAGACTCAACACCTCATGTACCTAATGATCAAGACAAAACCGAGGAAGAAGAAGAAGTTAAAAAACCAACCTCACCCCCTGAATCACTATTTAAAAAGCTACAACCATCAAATAGTCGTTATACAATCCTCAAGGATGAGTTATGAAACTGGCAAGAAGTTAGATCTGGGGTTTTAGTCGCTATTCTATATTTGACAGTAATTCAGAGTCGGATGACTTTACATGTGAAAACTACCGTGGCTTTAATGTTGGTCCTTTATAAATACTTTTAGCATTGTCAATATGAGAATGCCTTTATCACCTAATACCATTCTCTGAGAAACTCACAAGGAACAAAAGACCAGAAGCTGCACAGTGCATCTTAATTGATGATCTATCAGAAGATATCCAGATATAACTATGACATACAAAACCCTTGCATTCCTCAAATAATATGACTCTCAGCATATTTGATAAAAATGTGAAACTTTTAACTTCTACCATCTTCGGTGTCATTTACTAACTCCAATTTGTGTTATAAATGTCATATGATATGATATTGTGACCTACTTGAACTAACAAATGGATACATTTCAATAGCTACAGGTTGTAGCTACATATTTCTTGTATTGAATATTGATTTTTGGGCCAGCCTGCATCTTTCAATAGTCTGAAGTTCAATTCTTGAATAAAGTAAGTGTATCAATGTGTCAGGATATTTACATCCAATAGAAATACATATATAAAGTTCCATTCAGTACTGTTTTGAAAGATTGTATTTAAAAAAAGACAAATGGAAAAGCAATATAAAACAATTGCATTTTTTATTTTCCCCAGATTTTGGAGACAGATTGATGACTCATTTCGAGGAAAAAGGTGGGAGTTCACTTATATTGTAATACGTTTTTGATGTAATTATGTTTTAGACCGAGATTGATGTGTTAAACATAACCCTAATCAATCATTTATCTGTGATAATCAAAATGAAAAATATCAACATCACCCCAAGTAGTATATGAGCTGTTGCAATGATATTGACAATTATAGTACAAGGAAGACCTGATTGTTCAAAATAATCTTTACTGAGGATGAATATCTCTTTATTATTTTTGAAGTGATCTTCAGAATTGAATTTCAGTATTTTCCAATATAGAAAAAACACAAATGAACAGAAAGTTTACTTTATGTGAGTGTACATTTATTTGTGTACTTAAAGCATAAAGTTCATCAACTGACATGAAAAAGCTTTATGAATAATTAACAGCATAATTTAAAGTTGAAATTTTTCAATTATTAATGAATGTATTTTTTAATTAATTCGCTGATATATTTGAGTGTGTTAAGTTGTAATGTGTTCGTCTCACATAATTTTGAAGGCAGGTTAGAATCAGATGAATTATATTTTTGAACATTGTCATTTGACATGTTTGGGAACCTCATTGTAACTTCATTAGAATAAGTTATTATATAGAAATTTATAACCATTGGTTTTTGCTATTAGCTACTCCAAATTGTATTATTATTAAAGTAGCATCATTGTTGGCTAGTTACAAAAAAACTAGCACTGTTATTTGCTACATTAGAGTAGCATCATTGAAAGCTACATGCAGTAAAAGTATTGAAATCAACAATATGGCTATGATACAATGGCTGCATTGATGATATTCACATGTTTTTGTTTGTTTAAAACGAGGTGTGAAATCTCTTGACCATTGTTGACTTGTTATGTTTTGCATTAAATCAATGCACAGTTTAGTTGACTTTTCATCTTTTTTCATGTTTTACCTCATGCATTTTAGCCTTGCATCCATTGACTCACAGCCATCTTGTAAATAAAAGTATAATGTATATAAATTATTTTGTATATAAATATTGTACAAAATTCCAAATATTTGTAAAGCTATGGGCTTTTAGAAATAGGTTTCTTGAGTAAATTGGGTCAGTTTGCAATATACAGTAACTGCTAGACAATGTTTCTCACTGTGTCATCTTAGAAATCTCTAGAAATATTATTAAAATCAGCACTTTTGGAGAAGGTTACACTTGATTATAAAACAGTTTCAAATCAGTGGAGTTGTCACTTTTGGCCTAGTTTTCATTTTCAAAGTGAGTGGGACAAATTGAATATTTACTCAGATTCATTTACATATGGACATATGGATTGATTGTATTTTTGTTCAGCTTAAATTTTTAGCGGACTCACTATTTTTTCTTCTATTTAGTTTGAGCTTCCGTTATTTCCAGTTTACATATCAATGCCTTGCCACCATATGATTATGCACAATAGGAATTTGAAGCAGGAATTGCATTGATACGTGGTATGGAGAGACAATCAAAAAGATCATATGTCCGATTCCACTTTGCAATAATATCTTACAATAAGTATTCTATGATGGCACGTATGAAGAATTTGAAAAATTTGTATGAACAAAATTAATTTCATTTTATGGCATATGATCAATCTGTGATCTTATACTACTTATTCAAATTATCATTTTAAGAAATAGAGGTCTGGACTAAAGTTACCTGATACCCAGGAATATTGAAAATGGTGTAACAACCCAAGCTTGACCTATATGGCCTTATCTCTCTTTATTTTAAGACACTTTTGGGGTGGTGGGGTGTTGTGTTACTATCAAGCTGTTAATATGGATTGCCAATCCAGAAATTATTTAGTTAAGCATCCAATCCCTGTGCTTTTGGCCACCATAGATATAGTGCAAGGCGGATTCACCTTTTGTATATCTGCTGCAATTATATATATGTAAATGTGTACATTATTCTATTTAGGGATGTAAAGATAAGGGTATTTCGACTATGATTATACAAGAAAAGATAATCTTTTAAAGACTCATTTTTTGTATTTTACATGTTCATTGGTAATTAAGATCGATCATGAAATGTTTACTAATGGGGTACTCAAGAGTCTGTTCAGAATCATACTGAAAGCTAAATGTTCAAACAATATTAAACCAAGAAAAGGTTAATATTGCAGTTAATTTCTAGTGGGTGGGTCATAAGAACTTGGAGCAGCCGAAAAGTTTTCTCCAAGTGTTGAATAACAGAACAGTAATTTACTTCCCCATCCACAGTCCAATGTTCCATCCCATTTCTTGTCCTGACACCTCTAATATTAAGATGAAAGCTTGTATAATTTGAGTCTCACATTTTACATTGTAAACATTTCAGTATCTTCAGTTCAGATTACATGTATATGTTTTCATTCCAAAAATTGTCCATTTTTAAGAGACTAATACGTTATAGGCTGAATCATTCTGACTAAACCTACTTTCCATTATTGCAGGGTTTGAGACTGATAATGTAAAGCGTAACTCCTTGGCTTAAATTGTATTTTCAAACTTTGCGTGGGGCCTTTAAGTGATTAAAGGTTTCCATTGAAATTAAGATATTGATGGTACTTCAATGTACTAGGGAAAGATGTATTATTTTACCAAAAATAAAAAAAGATGAAAAATAAGATTATCTGAGTTTTGTCCAGTGTTTGTATGTGGATGTCAATTCAAGAAATCCAAGTAATTTTTTCAAAAATTCCAATAGATGTGAACAACCTTAGATTTGACACTTTATATTCCCTTATACTACAGAGTCAACATTATGCATATCATGCTCTATATTCTCAATATTTTTTTCACTGATGTCCTATTAAGTCATTGATGGCACTATGGAAGTAAAGCAAGAAAGAAGAAAGAGAGTGTGCTAAATTCAATGCCCCGTATGGGAATCGAACCCAGGACCTTCCGCTCTCAAGTCAGACGGGAAAGTAGCTATTTTTCTACTGGCTGATATATTATGCCATGACATCTGAAGATTCAATAAAAGACAAGTGTATAGTCTGTTTATAAAGTATTCCCTTTGTCCAGATAAACTCATATCCAAGTTTAGTAATGCTTATAATGTGATATCATAATATGATGTCATTATTTAATGCACAATGCATTGTTTTGAAAATGAATAGTGCATTTTTACTGGTGAGTCACATCTACTGTCATCAGTCCTTATGTCTGATACAAAGTTTTGTTGTATGGTCATTGTCATGTAACCATTTAAATGTCAAAAGTTTTCCATGAAGATATGCAGGAAATTGAAGGTGGTTTGATTTACATTCATGGCACATATCATTAAACGATTTTCCGATTACCAAAGTTTCAGATTTACTTTCCGTATCTTCACTTGTGTAATAGAGATCCTGGAAAAGCATATTGTAAGGAAAATTCTCATCCAGCAGCTGGCACCACCACTGAGTATCTATTGTATACTTAACATGCTGTAAGAGCCAGACAAACAAAACAATACTAAAAGGGCTCATTCCTGGGTGATATATCTCCCTACCAGGGTAGTTCTCATCAAATACACTATCACAATTCGACATTGTAATGTTGAATGTATCATGATCGTACCCTGGTTGATCTTCCTTCTGTCCACACATATCCCTGATAACAGCCTCAAAACATTCACCCACATTGGAGCTCTTACACCTCACTTGGTGTTTAAGTATTAATGTCTTCAGTGAGTATGGTGATACATATACTCTTATTCTGACATTTCCAATATGATTGGAGCTCTTACACCTCACTTGATGTTTAAGTACTAATGTCTTCAGTGAGTAAGGTGATACACATATTCTTATCCTGACTTTACCAGTATGATTGATTAATTTCATACAAATATACAATAGTTTGTGTTCCCTTGTTAGTATATTGTCAGTTGGTGGTTTCACAATGGATTCCATCCAGTGACAAAATTCAACAGAACATCTGCATCCATCCTGGTACCTATCCTCTACATCCCCACCTGCTGCTACCATAACAGTTCTTGGTGAGCTATCAGATCTCTCTATGCAGAAACACATGTCAATATCAGTTGTTGTGATTGGTGTTCCCAAACGTAGCCATATACTTGGCCCATGACAGTCTTCACTCATACTACACTCACCTACTAGGTATTCTTCTGGCGGCAAGGAGCTTATAAAGTCAGCATATCCTTTAAATTTAGATCCAAGCCTAGATTCCAGTGAGTGTTTGATTGCGTGTTGTATTTTCTTGATAAGTTTACATGATAATATATGTCTACCTTTGGTATATTTCTTCACCATATCATCAGCAAGTCCCTGTTTTAAGGGGCCAGATCTGACCGTTATTATACCATAGCCCTTATCTTTAGCCCCATACTTCTCACAATCTTCCCTCATATTCTCCACCTGAACATCTTCATCATCTGATAGAGCTAAGGGGATCAAGAAATCACTCTCATCTGCTGCTACAACTTTGGTTTTCTCATAGTAGTCCCCGATCTGATTTCCAAAAGGGCTCTAGAAAAGGGGTTTTGTTGTCCGGTACTTTCCCACATAAAATGATTGTACCGTTTGAAAGAACAGACTTCCCTCTTAAAGAAAACACCTCTTCTATTGATGTAAACAGGGGCAAAAGGCACCAAAACGGGGTTAGACAAGGTGGCATTCTGAAGTCTCACTTTCTTGTCATCACGATTCCAGGTAAACCATTAGATGGATTTACTTCAAATTTTCACACATGTTACATGGTAAGAAGTTCTAGAGCTGATTAACTTTGCGGTGGCCATCTTGCATTCTGGCGGCCATCTTGGAATTTTTTTCAGATAAATATTGTCATCGCGATTCCACAAAAACCACTTAACAGATGTACTTCAAATGTTCACACATGTAACATGGTAAAAAGTCCTAGACCTCATTATTTTTTCGGTGGCCATCTTGCATTCTGGCAGCCATCTTGGAAGTTTAAAGATAAATCTTGTCATCACGATTTCAGGAAAACCAAACGGATTTACTTCAAATTTTCACACATATTACAAGAACTTCTAGAGCTAATTAACCTTTCGGTGGCCATCTTGCATTCTGGCGGCCATCTTGGAAGTTTTTTGATAAATCTTGTCATTGTGATTCCAGGAAAACCACTTTACTGATTTTCTTGAAACTTTTACACATGTTACAAGGAAGGTTACATGCTACCTTTTATATTGATATAAACAGGGGCAAAAGGCAGTAAAGTGGGGTTACACAAGGTGGTATTCTAAGGAGAATGTTATCTATTTTTCTGTATTTTAAACCACATAGTTTGACATAAATGCATATTTGGTGTATGATATCATGTTTTATATTGATAGAAACATGGGCAAGAGGCGCTACAATGAGGTAACACATGGTGATATTCCAAAATACATATCTTTACTCTGCTTCTGTACTTTATACCACTTAAATGCATTTTGTGTATGACATCGATTGATTTTTAGAATAAATAACTACATTTCATCAAAAAGAAAAAAGATTATTGAAAACGTCAAACATTTCTTTGAAATCCATTATTGCACAGTGATTTTTGAGAGCGAAATGTATGCTAAATTGGCCTTGATCTGAATATAGAACGGAATTAAAGCTCTTTTAAACGAAAATGTAAATGTGTGGAAAACCTTTCACTGTGCATCATGTCAACGAAATGTTCTTCGTGCAGTTGAATTATCTTCTGGACAGGTGATCACACAGAAGGAGAGACCTGCGTATCATATCCTCACTAAACATAAACAAAAATGACAAATGAGAAAGGAAAAAAGTGTAAAGCAACCTAGTGGGAAAAGCAAACTGTAAAGTGTAGAACTGGCAAACAAAAAAATCAAACCTGAATATCCCAAGACAATAATCTAATATGGGAATAAACAGCATCCACACCGTTCAATGACCAATTCCTCATCAACGACCACAACTCCGAGGGACATTCCATTCATACTGAAGTCATTAAAATACATGTTGAAGAAAAATTGAAAATAATGATATCCAATACTCAGAAGATCAAAAATAGTTGTAGATACTATAGTACTCATAAAAGCTGCAGATCACGTTTCTTCATCGGGAAAGCAAGCTGTCTCTTAGTCAGATATTAACTAACGAGCTGGTTCAGAGCACCAGCTTGTCAAACTATGGGCTCTGTATCCACAATGTTGCGAGTTCGAGACACATGTGCTCTTTGCGTTTAATAATCAACAAAAATCACTTAAACCTGCACTAAAACTGTGTGTCAGATCGATATAAGTATAGGGTTTGGAAACTAATTGTACCAACAAAAAGAACTTAAAAAACACTGCTACAATATCAACATAAGCTTTCAATAGTAGTGACGATGCAGAAACATGCAAAATGTCACCACACCTTGTTAAGTATACAGTACACATTAACTACTGAACAGTGTCAAGATAAACGTTCGAAGCTATTACAATATGTCACCCGATCACTAGTGGTGGTGACATAAAAATAATGTATAGAAAAATCTACTGAACCAAAATAAACTTTGTGATAGAAGAACTGATTGTTTACTCTAAGTTTTCAACTAAATATATTTCTAATAAGCAATGTTTTATCGAAAAGAAAAAATAATTTCATGTTATATAAAATCAAATAAATTAATTATATTTTTTTTCGTTGTGTTAGTTACACCAGTAATAATAAACCTGTTTATAAAGTGGTGTTAACTAGACTATATAATTTAACAGTCATAAAAGTAATAATAAACCTGTTTATAAAGTGGTCTTAACAAGACTATAGAATTTAACAGTCATAAAACCTAAAAAAATATACCAGGAAGGGACCATTGTGAATGTAAATGTATAAAGCACGGATGCCATAGGAAACGGAACAAAAGTTATAACAGAACCTAGCATGGAGAAAGTGTAACTGGTAAATTGTAATAGAAATAATATAGATCATGATCTAACATGACATAGTATGCCTTACAACTCATCCTCCCTAACATTATTAAAGACTACTAAAGTATATTATAGTGATCCACTCGATTATGCTGGTTACCTAAACGGTTTGTTTCAGTAACAAAATGTGGGAACATCGAAGGTATGATTTTTCCTTTCACACTTTGTAGGCAGAATTCCAACAACATTTTTCCTCACAAACGTGTATCAGTATCATATGTTTAAGAAAATGTGCATATTTGCAAACAAATAGTTCAGAAGACAACATAATCGTACATTTAATTCCTCACTTAAGTTACTTAAACGGTATTTCGAAAAAACAGTTCAGATCTGCACTTTTAACCCAAAACCTTTATGTCACTTAAGTAAGGAATTAAATCGACAATTCTGTCGTCTTCTGAGCTATTTTTCGCAAACATGTACATTTTCTAAGACATATGATACTGATTCACATTTGTGAGAAAAAACGTCGAGAGGATTCTGCCTACAACGCATGAAATAAGGAATAAGGACAAATCGTACCTGTAATCGAGCGGATCACCAGTGTATATACAGGGTGAGATAATTCATATTATGGCATCAACTTTGACAAGTTGGTTCATCCAGTTGTCAGGTAAGAGATTTTCAGGTAATTCATTTTCTTCCTGATCTTCAACGTTTGGTGTAATGGTGTCATCAACTGGTTCAAATTCATTATCGCTCTCATCAACATCATCATGCTGATGGGTTGGACAGTTCTCACACACACCTTTGCGGCACTTACATGAACTTCCACAAATGAGATCCTGTTTCTTACAACTACATCTCATTGAGTCACACGCTCCTTTACACTACAAGCAACAAGCTCCATTATTTCTTGTGGGGCAGGACCGTTTTCCATCCACTTAATTTGTAGTTTATTCCCTTTGAATGTCCAACCATGTAATGTGGGGGATTGATAATCAATCATTGATTTGCCTGCGTTTCGCCAAATATAGGCCTGATAGTTGGCTCTATTTATATGGAGAATGAGAGCATCCTTTGTTGGTGGTAAATGCTTTGACTGTATTTTATATTTATCTACAAACTTCCAAGATGGCCGCCAGAATGCAAGATGGCTATCGGAAAGTTAATCAGCTCTATAACTTATTACCATGTAACATGTGTGAAAATTTGAAGTAAAACTGTTACATGGTTTTCATGGAATCGTGATGACAAGATTTATCTAAAAACTTCCAAGATGGCCGACGGAATGCAACATGGCCACTGAAAAGTTAGTCAGCTCTAGAACTTCATACCATGTAACATGTGTGAAAATTCGAAGTAAAACTGTGAAGTGTTTTTTCTGGAATCGTGATTACAAGATTTATCTATAAACCTTCCAAAATGGCCGCCAGAATGCAAGATGGCCACTGAAAAGTTAATCAGCTCTAGAACTTCATACCATGTAACATGTGTGAAAATTTGAAGTTAATCTGTTAGGTTGTTTTCCTGGAATCACGATGACAAGATTTATCCCAAAATTTCCAAGATGGCCGCCAGAATCCAAGATGGCTGCCGAAAAGTTATTCTACTCTATATTTTCTTACCATGTAACATGTGTGGAAATTTGAAGTAAATCCGTTTGGATTTACTGAAATCGTGATGACAAGATTTATCTTAAAACTTCCAAGATGGCTGCCAGAATGCAAGATGGCCACCGAAAAAATAATGAGGTCTAGGACTTTTTACCATGTAACATGTGTGAACATTTGAAGTACATCTGTTTTGTGGTTTTTGTGGAATCGTGATGACAATATTTATCTGAAAAAAATTCCAAGATGGCCGCCAGAATGCAAGATGGCCGCCGCAAAGTTAATCAGCTCTAGAACTTCTGACCATGTAACATGTGTGAAAACTTGAAGTAAATCCGTCTGATGGTTTACCTGGAATCATGATGACAAGAAAGTGAAACTTCAGAATGCCACCTTGTCTAACCCCGTTTTGGTGCCTTTTGCCCCTGTTTACATCAATAGAAGAGGTGTTTTCTTTAAGAGGGAAGTCTGTTCTTTCAAACGGTACAATCATTTTATGTGGGAAAGTACCGGACAACAAAACTTTTTTTCAGAGGGTCCAGATCAGGGACTATAGTGACTTCCACGTCTGAAAAGTTTTTTAGATTTGAATGCAGGTTCTTTTGCCCCTACATCAGCACAGAGGTCCTGTACAAATCCCTCTACATAATCAGTGTGTTCTTCCAACTGTTCCTCTGTGTATTTCCCAGAAGTATGCACTTCAGTCTTAACAGATATAAATTCAACAAAGTCTTTGAGGTTATCATCCATCCTGCTAAATTTAAATGTTGAATCCAGATATGCTGGGCCTAGTCCTAATATCATTTCCTTTAAGCCATATAGATATTCAGATATTCTGAATATAATGTTACCCATGTTGATTAAGCCTCATGTATCACACATGTCACATATGTATCGTTAAGTTCATGTATTTTTGTGAGTTGTATTTCCCAGAACTTTGCCCTTCAGTCTTAGCAATGCAATAATTTCAACAATGCCTGTCAGGTTATCACCAGTTTTGTTTGTAGATGTTGAATCGGACACTGGAAGTAGTCCTGTAATTGTCTTAGTAAATTCTAGATACAGATATTTACATTGTACTTTTCTTGATTTTGCGCTTCGCCATGTTTGCTCAAGAAAAAATGAATTTCTGTCTGTTGTATTGTCCTGTTATGTATTTCTTAAAGCAGTTTAATCCAGTCTAAACAGCCCTTGCAAGTAATTGAAGTTTACCTAGATCTCTAGAAACTTATAAATAGATGACCATAATTCTCATTACTAAATCTTCTGCTTAATGTTCTTTTGATTACCATGGCTTAATTACTTGTCCATAAAATAGTGAAATAATATTGTAAAGATAAGCTTCGGTAATGTTTTGTATGGATATTAACATTCTGCTATTGATTCGGTATTCAGTATCATGATGAAGAAAAATTGCATCACCAAAGTATTTTTCCATTCTTCATAATACGTATACCTCACCTAGCTTGAGTAATCGATTACAGCCTGAAAGCCACATTCGTTTTATTGACTGATTTGTTACGAAACATTGCTAATATTTATGTTACCTGGTTTGCTTTGCATTTACACCTTATTTTAACAAAGTTAAGAGTAATTTTTTTACTGTTGCTATGGCAACATTTTACATCATTTCTGAACATTTTTATTTAACTTCCATGCATGGTATGATGATTTTATCCAAGACTTTTAGCTAAATCGATCCTTCCTCTGAAAAGGGACCCCTCCAAAAGTCGACAAAACAGACTCAATATGTCACAGTGATAATCGTAGGTTCTTTAAGGTTCCTTTCACAGAAATTTTCCAAGGACATTTCAGCCATTTAGCTTGTTGAGTAGGTTTTGAGACAACAATAAATATCACATAGCGCCATTGACCCTCTGAAGCTCCCAGTGCTGCTGAACAAATTGCAAATGGCAAGGGTGTGGTGTGGTGGAAACATCTCCAGCATAACTGTTCTAACATGATAAATCATATTTATCTTTACATGCTAATATTTTGCATTCAGTCAAGTTTAGACTATGAGAACAATCAATATTTGCCAATAAATTGTGGTAGGAGCAAAACAGACTTTCGTGCTGTGCCACTAGAGCTCTGTTTTGATTTCTCTAAGGTCCCTTTACATAACTATGAACCTTAAAATTACACCTATTGATGGTTACCTCTGATCTTGATGTTCAAATTGGTCTTATCACATCTACTTCTGCTGAATGAACTTTAAAGTGTTAATACAGTAGCAGACCAAGTTCACAAACACTTGGTCATATATGGCTGATGGTTTCAGGGTATGGTCATCACCTCCCCCTTGTGCCACTTTCACATGTATTTTTGTAACAACCCTGGATAGCAAGTTGCTACTGCAGCTCAGCTGTGGTAGCTTTATACAGAGAGGTCCTGGGTTTGATTCAGCCATGGTCATTGAATTAAGCACATTCCCTTTCATGTCTGCATTTGGCTTGTTACACTACAGTTCCCCAGGGGCACCATCGGCCGTTTCATGTTTAATGTAATATTTGTGATTTGGAGACTCTTTTTGAAGTTGTCAAAGGGATCCCCTGAAATTTATTTCAGTTATGCTTTCGTTTGCTCATGTAAATATCTAAATTACAATTCCCCCAAAATAAGGCCCTTAGAAGATTTGCGGAGCTACAAGACAGAATAAATATAACAAAAGAAGAATCCATTGACTCATTTTGACATTCATTTAGTGGAATCATTTCACAAACATTGGTACATACAGTAAACTATGGTACACCCATACAAGTATTGTGGTTTTTAAGTGATTATGCCCGTTTGATGTTTGTGAAGAGGGTCATATGAAGGGGGGGGGGGGGGATTTGGATTGTGATAGTGGTTTCTTAATGATGGGGGTGCATGGGAGGAGTTGTGAGGTTGTACTCCTTAATGGTCCCTTTCAAACAATAATTTTAGTAACACATTTTTGTCTGTCCCACTTTGAAACTTATTTCCAACATATTTCCTATTTTCTGAACTAATAGTTGTCAAGAAACAAGATTATTTATGAATTTCTAAAAGTAATTTAAGTATAATAGGATAAATAATTATTTCAAGTAAACATGTAGTATATGTTAATGTGAAATGATTTCTGGTGACCATTTACACAAATAGTTGCTCTCTGGTATGTGAGTGCCTTTTAGATCTGTCAAAGAGTGAAACTGAGAGAGACCAAAATGAGATGAGAATGATGAACAAAAATTATAGATCAAGTAGGTCTGGAAAAATCACATTTGAAGGTACTAGTATGCATTTTGATTATTATGTCACGACTAAAATGTGGTGACATATTGTTATGGTTTCCGTTTTTTGTGACGGTGGTTGGGGATCGGCGGTTGGCATCTGTAACAAATGGTTGTGGCATTTTGCATGTTAATGCCTTGTTTGCATTATTTTATGAAACAATATTTAGATGTAAACATTATACTTTGCTGTCTTTATATTTGGAACGCTCATTAAAGGAATTGTGATCAATATTGCTTTTAATAACTGAGTAAGGTATTTAATTGATTTAAATGAATCATAATTATGAATCCATATATGTATTTGTTCAAAATTTTAAACTACTGATAAAAGTTTTCTTAAAAAATTACTACATATGAACTATTATAAATGTGTACAAAATTAACCAAAGGAAAAACAATAGAAATAAAGAATATTTTTGCACTAGTACTTTTATGTGCTTTTATTTTATAGGAATGGAACTACAATATTGACCAAGTGATTAGTATAGAAATATAAAAAATTGGCACATGATACAATTTCATGGATGTTCTTTCTAAAGGATCAAGCTAACTAGTTACCATGTCTTGGAAAAGAATTGAGGTAAGCATGGCAACTATTTCTCTTTGGATCACCATGACAACCATTTTTGTACAGATTGTGACATTTCCCCTACCCTTTGCATTCATTCTCAAAAGAAAGCTTCGTCTTCACTTTTTCAGTTTTCAATAAATCTCTGAACTCACAGCGCTAATCAGATTTTGTCATCAAAATAAGGACGACTTTCTATATAGTCATTTTCTCTGCTGCTAAACTGCAATATAGTCTATACTAGGCAGAGGGTATAGCTTGTAACTAGACTCTGTGTGCAGGGTACATTTCCCCTTAATTATTTCGGGAATCAGAGAAATTGTAATTCTACATTCCATATAGTCAACAAGGGAATTATTGACTAATCAAAGTAACAGTTCCTTCAGATTTAACTTTTATTTTACAAATAGCTTTCCATTCAATCTCTATTTGATCTGTGAATATAATTTCAGGATCAGTTTACTGTATCAATGAATAAAATGAGAAATCAATTTTCAATGCATATATTTGGTTTATTATAATGCTTTCATCTGACTGGTCTTGTAGGCCTTTCTTTCTTAAGTGGATTATGGTTTCTTAAGCCACTGTTACCATAGAGCTTTCCATGATCCTTGCTCTCCCAAAAATATAATTTTCATGGTTTATTTTGCTCCTTCATTTATGGTAAGAACTCTTTTTAATTTTGATGATTTTAAAATTAAAAATGTGATCTTTGTCTTCTTCATCTTAATATTCACCCCTCTGATTTTCTCCTTTTCTCAAAAAGAGAACAGTTGTAATTATTAAGACTTGGATGATAATATGAAAATATTATCCAACAAAGCCCGATATAAATCTGTTCGAATGATCAAAAAGTGTCCCTTTAGAAAATTGTTAATTATGATTTTATCACGAAATAGCAAGAAAATTATAGATGCAAGTTATCAATATCCTCAATTTAATATCTGTATTTTCTCTTAACTGCTAAGAATTATCTTTGTCAATCAAATTTTTCATGAAATATTTAATTTTGAGTATTTTGCGCCTTGCATTTTTTGAAAGGTACACACAATATTGTATTCCATTGGGTTCTACAATTGTTGCAACTTAAGCCAGATCAATAACAAATTTTTATGTATGACAGATAAAGTTCAAACTAAGATTGATAAAAAGGGAATAATAGGTAAGTAGACAAATTAAAAAAGTGTTTATATATTTTCTAAATATTTAAATGAGACAACTTATGATTTATTAGTACACATGTTTCCAGGATCAAATCATGAATGATATCTTCCAACTTTGATTAAAAATATACAATCGAAACAATAAAAAAACAAAATGGAAACTACAAATCAAAAACTACAATATAAGTCATAACCCCATAAAGCTTGTAAGAAATGTTTCATTGTCACCTCTTAAAACAAGGAATTATTAGAAAAGAGTGGAATCAGCAAGGAATAAAGTAAACACTCTGAATTATTTAGAAATGCAAAAGTATTAAACACTTTATTCAAAATTTAGTGAGAAAAAATGCAAATTTTTCTCTTGGTATACAGCTCTGACATATGCAAATATTTCCATGTAAACCACTTGAGGTGTCAATATAACTAATGAAACTAATACCATTTAAACAAAACAAGTGATTACTTTGGTCATTTTCTTTTGTTGAGGCCATGAATTGTATTTAACTTTTGCTTCCTGATCCCTCATTTCCAAGCTGTGGTCAAATTCTTAGGTCAAGAACTAAACGATTGTAGGCGTATCATTACCAATCATGAATCGCAATTATTGGACTAAAAAAGAAATTGCGGAAGCTGCTGATAGCAAAAAGAAATTATTGAACGGTATAAGTACAGTTGGTGTCAAATCAATGGTAGCTATGCCTGTTCTTACACACTCTGCTAATGTGAAGCCTGAAGGCAAAAAGACGCCTGGCAAGAGACATTTTTTCAGGCACTATGGAAGAGCAGTCATGGTAAGATGAGATAAATACCTGAGAATATCTATGATCGTATACAATTACAATAAACAATGCACAGTATGGGAGTAAAGGATGAGCCAGGAAGCAAATTTATTAATATCGTATTACATATCTGCTTAATGAATAATCAAAAAATGAATAAATATTTTTAATTTTATCAGTCAAGGTGTGATTTTGGAAGCGGCATAATAGATGTTTAGTCACATATCATATTTCTTGATGTTCACAACTATAATGGTAGTTTAATATGTTTTCTTCAAGGGAAATGTTCATATTAGGCATATGAGTTGATTATATCAGAAATGCTTTTTACACAAAATCCCTTTATATACAAGATCCATTTATTTGAGATGTTTTGAAGTTTTGCATGTAAGTTATTAGATCCTTACAAATAAATGTCTACATAGCAGTGCCTAAATGTATGCAAAAACATATTTGCTAAATCCTTTCTTGCCTTGCAGGTTTTGAGGATTCTATATTTATTTATTCTAAGTGGCTTCTCCTTTAGGAGACTATGGGATATACTTGAAGTTGATTTAGCTCCTTAACTGTGACAACACATTACATCACCTAAACCAGTCAATATGAGTGATGCTATTATGAAACCACATGTTAACCAGTGTATTGTAGATAACATCATAATTATTTTATTTATTTATTTATTTATTTTCGTCTCACAGCAGATTTATTTTACAGATACTAGTAGTACTAAAATGTCATAAAAACTGCCCCAGCCAGTGCAGCTTATGCACCTATAATCCTTATATATAATGTCTTTGTTTCAGGCGACAGTAAAAATGACGACTCTTGGGAAGAAGAAATCTGTACAACAACTCCCTGAGCAAACAATGGTGAGTCAAACACTGTCTGCTAAGCTTAAAGTGCCTGATAAACTATAAAATGCGCATGCGTCCAGGTGTTGATAAACTATAAATAGCGAAAACCCAGGGTTTGTCATCACAAGGTAAGCCAGGACGTGTTGAGCGAACATCTAGTGTTGATATTGAATTTACATGTAGCCAGATAAGTTTCCTTATTGAAATTACATATAGTTATTAGCAATACTTTGTAGGTGATAATTAATAAAATATGAGTATATATGAGAGAAATCGGCCATTTCGAACCTGTTGAAAGTTTGTGGCTCTCGGCTACACCGGGGAATTTACTTCCATGAGTACAGACACAAATGTGGTGCTCCCCAAGAGGTACGCGAGAAGGTGACCTGGCATCAAATGTACGACTAAATGCTTCTATCGAGTAGATAAAAGAACGAAAACGACAATAAGTTATTGCAAACGACAATTCCGAGCATTCATCTCACTGAAGTATTTTGAAGTGAAGAAAATATGATTTTTGTTTTGAAACATGGATTCAGATGAACGTAACTTCATTCTGACAACTAATCAAAACTGAACAAAATTGATTATACGTAACAGACGATTTATTGTTTTACAATGTTTTGATCGGCTAAACGAATGAAACCAAGAAATTATGACATGTAAAATGGCAATTTTGAAATGTAAAATTTAAAAGTGACAAACACAACCTCCCTATCCACTCTTTATGAGCCCTAATATGTACATGCAGCAGTGGAAGTGTACAGCTTATTATCACACTGCTGGGTTTTGTATTCTAAAGCTTGTTGTTTTTAATAACACTGTTCACTCGACGTAAATGTTTTGTGTGTGCGCAGTCAACGATAATCATTGTTTTATCCTGGTTATATGACCTCGGCAATTATAACAAAACCGTACTAAACGAAAAAAACGCAAATAAGAGAAAGCTTTCACACACATATAAAAAATGAACTAGTCTAATCCGCCAGTATAAACTCTGTTATATACGTAGCCAGGTCGGGCGCACACTTTAAGACTCACTTGTAATCTGGGCCAAAAATATTAATGTAATCAGGCCAAAAATAATAATGTATATACCTTATATTATTTTGAGGAGAAAATGTTAAATTTTTATTAAATCTCTGTATTTTCTTGAAAAAGGTATGACGTTTTTTAGAAACTAGGCTTGAGAAGGAATGATATATACAACAAACAGATAAGGCAGTTTATAATGTTCTTCTCCATGTCAGATAGTACTCCAATGTGCAGATATAATCTCTTTACTGTATATAATTTTCGTTTTGGAAAAGGTGGCGCCAATGATCAAATGATCAAATCTACAAACCTGTTAAATATAGCTCAAACATAAATTCATAAAGTTGTAATTCACAAATAACAAAATCACTATTGACAAAACGTTTTCAAAAATGATTGTAACGTTTTGTCAAAATAGCAGCTTAAGAAACAGCATAAATGGTTAATTGTTATCCTTTCATTTGTATTGGTAACTGCACTGAGAAAACAACCTCTGTATAAAATGTCATTTGGGTCATGTTTTAAAACGCAAAATAGAGTGAAAACAAGTGGAATCGGCAAGGAATAAAGTAAACAGGCATAATGTCAATGCTCAAAATTGTATAGAAATGTATTAAAATGAGACCATTCTTTCAAGTTTATAGAGAAATGAATGGAGTAAATTTGACTAGCAAGACATTTTGAACAGACGGACCTTATTTTTAACCTTATGATCTCTCTCCTTGTAGTAGTACCTTTTGTGGATAGATTGGATTTGTATCATGTAAAAGGAGATAGACATTTCACTTTTGGTTAAAAACATATGAAATGAGTGATAAAATGTCAGTTTATAGTGAAACTTTATCAGAAGGTCCGAAGGTGAGTTATTAAGGTACAGCTGGAAAATAACATTTTGGTAAAAAATTGCTATACCTGCACTTGTTATTTTCTGGTACAAAATAAAGTATGAAGGCATGTGTTAATTTCCTTGCTTTTTTAATTAAATTAGAAATATACATTAGAATACACCTACTCATTTTATTCCTTGCTGCAAAAGGTCATAAATCTCATTAATTTTTTCGAGGGTAAAAATAATTGTAAAATGTAATTTTTAAAACCAGATAAGTGATGATTAGAAGTTTATTCTAACAAAGGTTCAACATTTCTTATTCAATTTCCTGCTTTATGCCTGGATATTTTCCATGTACATTATTGTGTTGCTAATATTTGATTGTGCCTTTACTTGGCTAGAAGGTAGCCATTAATAAATGGGGCATTTTACAGTTTTTGCTATAATTAAAAAAGTACTGGAGCAATTTTGTTAATACTGTATCTTTATTATATGAATACATGTACTTGTTATATGAATAGATGTACTTGCAAGAGGCACTTTCTAATATGACACATTGTGTTTTAAGGCGACAATTTTGAAAAATGCCATTTTAATAATTTATATGTATTATTTTAAGTTTTTTGCTTTAATTGGAAAAGCAGTGGAGTGATTTTGTTCATGTTTTATATTTAAGGTCAGGTGGTGTTGCTGTAATTCAGGTTTTGATTGATCTGATTTATTACATCATGGTATGCTGATTGATTGATTGATTGATTGATTGATTGATTTCAGACAAAAGCAGAGATAGCAGAATGTATATTTGACAAAACAACTAAAGGATGGCGAGGGACAACTAATATGACAGCCACTGCTGTAACAAAGGTATCCATCTTTGAGAGTGATGGCCACGTGTGGTTTGGAACCCTTGGAGTGCAAAGGGATTCCCCTAATATTTTATTTTTAGGTGCTACTCACAGATGATACTTACTGTGTTAACTTCCATCCTCCAACTCTCTTTACACCCCATAATATTTGTTTACATTCTTTCTTGTGCTATAATCCCGGATGTTGAGCAGAAGATGCATTCATGAAATCATGTCAAAATTTCAAATGGTTTTATTGTGAGGGATTGGGTGGGGGGTGCAGATGGTGCAAGAAGTTCTGTTGAAAGTTTGACATTATTTCAACTTAAGTCATCCTAGTTTTCAACATCTTTTCTTATTTTACATTTCTGTCGATAATATTTCATGAATATTTGATTTAACCCTTATGTGTCTTTTATGTGTTTAACCCTAACAGAACCGATCGGAGTTAGATGAGTACAAATATGACAAGAAGATCAAAGGATGGAGGGGACCTGTCACAATGGCCAAGGCTGTCTCACAGGTAGCATGCTCTTTTTATTTTCATGATACATGTACAAAGATACAATATAAAACATATAAGGCACCTTTATTAGGTATCTCATACATACATATCTTAAACGAATTATATTTTGAAATACTGGCATATTACTTAGTGTAACAGCACATTTAATATATTTGGGATGGCGACATCTGGAACTGTTTTCTTTTCATATGTAGCTAAAGTAATCTGTTTCAATCAATACAGCCAAAAATTTCAACTTGATTCCTTGATAAACATGAAAACAGGACAATTTGTATTAGCATTTATTGAACAACCCTTGTAATTTGTAAATATTTGAATCAACGCTCAGTATCTAAGTTCACGATTCTACAACATTGATAAAAAGTGGTTCTTATTTGTCAAGAAAGCATGGAATAATATCAAAATCCTTCAAGCTGTATACAGAGCTATTAATAACACTTGGCTAAAGAGTATCAACAATACATTTGAAAAGATTTCCAATTCTATCAACACTATGATATTTGTTCAGTGTTTTATGTCCCATTCCTCATTTTTGAAGCGTTTCTTTGGCATATGCCATTTTTATGCCATTTGTCTTTTGAATGAATAAACTTCTAGGTTCACTGGTACTTTGTAGATAATAATTACCTTGAATTTTGATAAATTCTTTCAAATTCTCTCTCTCATATTTAGAAAAAAACAAAGCTGAGTGTGATATTTTATTTATGGGCCTTCTTTACCTCCTAGTTAGGATTGTGACCAAGAATTGTGACAATTTCTATAGGTAATAGGATCGTAGTTGGGCAAGATATATGAAACTGTTTACGTGTATTTGATTACGTGTAAGTCGGATTCTATGATTTTTGTTGGATTATTTTGTAATTGCTTTGATTTATGTAAGGGTAAGTATTATGTACGATTTTTTTTCAGGATTTTTCGTCAAATGAATGCAAAATAATTTTAACCATTTGGACCAAAATTTGACAAAATATGCCTGCTATTTTCATGTTTTTTCTTATTGTCACATGGGTACAAATAGATTTTTTAGGTGGGTGCAAGCCACTGGCTTTAATGCTTGGGGAGATAAGTGAGTCATAGTATGTGTGTAAGTTTTAATGAAAATTAAAACATTATTTCTTCATTAATCTTTTCATAAATCCCTTCATTAAATTTAAGTTTCAGGATGATTTACATGGGCAAAGCCAATTAAGTCAGGTACATTTATAATTATGTATACATTCCAGCACTACATGTATATATATGGCATATGGTGAAGACATGTATAACCTGTTTAACATTTTGATTCCTTAATTTCAAATAATTCAATCATTTGATAGGCACTGTTTCACCATCTCCCATGTTTTCTTTATATTTGCAGCTTAAGTTATTTTTGTTACCATTTCAAGACATGTTGACTTCATTGTACTTTTATATCTTTGTTTTTGTGCATGCGTTCACAAATTAAAATGCTTTACAGTAAAACCTGTATATATGACCTCTCTTATCCAAACACCTCTTGATGTGAACACTTTTTCTGTCACAATTTTTTATTATCTCCCATTGACTCACATGTTAAGAAACTTTGAACACCTGCTAATTTGAACAGTTAATATGAACACTTTTGGCTGTCTGATTGGTCTCAATTCAACAGATTTTGCTGTATTTCACTGAACTAGATACTTATAATTTTATGTTCCCACTAAAACAATTTTGTATGATATATGTTTAAAGGTCACAGGTCATCAATAATGTCACAGGTCATCAATAATGTCCTGAATTGTAATTAATTACATTTTTGCTAGACCCCCCTCCCTCCCTCATAGACCCCCCTCCCTCCCTCCCTCAAAAAATGTAATATCAAACATCGTCATGTTCCTCATACAACAAAATGTTACAGACTTTTGACTTTTATTGACTCACCCAAAAGCTATCACAATTCACAATGGAAGATTTGATTCGAAGTGTGTCGCTTACCTGCTTTAAGATCTCACACCATTGTAGGCTTATGCCTTATGGGTATAGGACCTCTGCTCGGGAAGAAACTTTCAATATGGCCACTCAATTCAAAATGGCTGCCATTTTTCATAAAAATGTAATCTTTGATAACTCAAATATTAGTAGACAGATTTGGTTCAAATTTTATATGCTGATACCTTGGGAGAAAGGAGCTTTGGTGAAGATGAGATTTTCAAGATGGCCAAAATATCCTAGATGCGAGTAGAAATAATCTTGATTTACGTCATTAAATTCACAATTCAGTCAATCTGATGTCATATTTGGAATCTATATGTAAAATTACATCTAGAAATGTGGTTTTGAGTTTATCAACTTTGAAAATTTAATTTTCTTTGAAAATGTGACTTCTAGGTCGGGGAGATTCCCCATAGAGCCCATGTTGTAAAACCACAAAAAGTGAAATATCTTTTCTTGTGTTGGGCAGATAGTATTTTCTTTTACTGGACATATTTTAATTTGTATAACTATCACATACATGCGGGTAATATGAAAAGTGAACCACTAAAACTGATGAATATTCAAGTTTAAGGGAATTTTGTAATACCCTGCCATGTTATTTCCCCCGAATCAGCCTCCTGGTGGCGAAACTGGTAACTACCTACTCGCATCTGAGTAATTGCAGCCATTTAAAAAAATGTTTTTGCCATTTGGTTCAAATTTTATATGGCGCTGATGCTTAGAGACAAAGGAGCTCTGGTCAAGAAGACATATTCAAGATGGCTACCAAATTTTAAAATGGCCACCATTTTTTGTTATCTTTGATAAGTTATCTGAGTCAACTCAAATATCAATGGATGGATTTGGTTGAAATTTTATATGCTGATACCAAGGGAGCTCTGTTTAAGAAGAAATCTTTCGCTATTTATCAAGACATGTTTTATTCGGTACTCCTTGGAGTTGCTGTTTTCTAGTTTGCTTCATTGTCAACTGTTACATTTTGGTTTAGTGGACAGAGCCAGAACGTCCGCAATCACATAAGTCCATAGCACAGTTATGGCATGGTCAGGGGAATGGTACAAAGAATCGAGAACCTCCGCCCAATGCTTTAAGACGGCACGCTTATTTTATGAAGGTAACTCAACAGCCTGAAACCAGGGGGCGCTTTGGGTGAATTTGAGCAGATTCACCTGCTTTATGTTAACATTGAAGAACGTGTACATTGTGGCTTATTAGCAATAGATGGATGTTACAGGCTATATTTAGAGTTATTAAATGCTCATTTTTTCATGTGCTTACTATATTAAAAAGATTATTTTAGCCTATACATGGATGCTTTTAGATATTTTCACAAGTTTTCACTATGCTTTTTTATTTCCAGGATTCACAAGTATACAAGTTATAGTCATATATAACAATGCACATTTATTTATATTAACATTATAAACATTTATATTGTTAGCATTTTATGCTACTTATAATTATTGTAAACATTTATATTGTATGCATTTTGCTTTTACAGTTTCAAGTAGATTTTTAGCCTTTTCAGTAGTTTCATATTGAATATGTTTGCCTTGTAGTATACTAGTATCAGTAATATTTAAATGTTATATTTTGTACTTACATTTTGTAATGGTTTTTATTAAAAACATTTATCATCAAGTCTTTTTTTGTTAAGTTAAGTAAGCAAACATTAGATAAGTAGAAAGATTCTTATAAATACATTTTTCAGATTTTCTTGGAAATATTTTTTTTATATCTTAGATTATTATTCATCATGAGTCAATGGCTTTTTATAAAATAAATAAACAGTACATATATATAATATTTAGTACTTTATGTAAAAATGCAATATATCCACTATTCCGTCTATTAGAATCATATACATTTATGAACTGTATCTAACCATATACAAACAACTGAAAAGATTTTAACAACATGTTTAGTAATAGAATTGAAAATTCGAAATTGAAGAATAGTTTCTTGCTATCATTACAGTTTTCCAAACTTCGTAAAAACAAGGAGAAACAGATGGCACAGCAAGACAAGGAGAAATCTCGATTTAAGATGAAACAGATTGACGATGATTATAATGTGGATCTGGACAATGATGAAAATGATAGTGATGTCAGTGTATCTGAGGTTAGTCTAAACTGAAAACTGAGAAATGCATTGTTATATATGGAGTTATAAAATGAAGTGGAGTTTCGAATCAGCAAGGAATACAATACATTAACAAATTAGGTTGGCAATTTGAATATTGTAGATAAAGTAATAGAATAACTATGTTTTTGCTCAATCTTTTGAATCTTGAGATAACAGGCATGATGAGGCATAGAATAACATTAACCAGAAAGAATCCATTATTATTGAAAACCATAGTCTTGCATCTAGGTGGGATATTATAGGGAGGTTCAGAAGGGCTTTATATAGGACCATAGACAGTTCTTTGAAATCTGTTGCAGGATGTCGTCAATGAGGTACCAGTAGTGACTCGTCCATTCTCTGGAAATAAAAAAGATGTTGACGAAAGTGGATCCTTGAAGTACGCCTCCTGGAGGTGTCCTGGTGTCTATAAGCCTGAAAGGTATAATAGTTGATACATTATTGAACTGTATTAAATGTAGAGCACGCCACAATAATTCAAACTAATGCACATTTACACTAAATAGGATCAATACATTGCACTTGGTAAATAATCAACTCTCAAATAAATGTTGGTATATGTTAATTGTTTCTGAATGAAAGAATTTTAAAATTGCAAAATGATAATAAATGATTCCAGAGAATCCAAGTTCAAAGTAGAATCAGTATAAAGAATTTGTTGGTTTTAAAGAACTCAATCTATTTCAGGGTGAAAGATTTTGAGTTTGAAAAGCCTGAGCCTCAATTCTCCTCTGCCAGTTTCACATCCCCAGCTCAGCAGGTGCTTCGTCTTGGGAAAGTCATTGAACAGAAGGAGAAAGACATTGATTATCTCCGAGATGCTTTGTTTAAGTCGCAGAGAGAGAATTACAAGCTATGTAAACAGATTGAAGGGTATGTGAATTATGTTAAACTGGTAACAAATAAAATGTTGATTCAGAGCTAAAGTTTATTTTACATTTTACACCCGCTTCCTGTTCTAATTCCTTTGAGTCATCAACTTATATTTATTGCAACAATTTTACGCTCATTAATCTCTAATATTCATTGACATTTTATACTTGCAACATTTTACGCTCATTTTTATTGTGATGCCTTAAGTCATCAACATTTTACACTCTATCCTTTCTATTTCATATCAGTCATCTACAAACAATGAAAATTACCTTTTCTAAATATTTCAGGTACTCTGGCAAAGATTATGACAGCCTTAAGAAAGAGAACCTGATCTTGAAAGAACAACTAACCAGAGTCATGCGCGAAAATGCCAGACTTCACGGAGAAAAATATAAGGACACAAATCACATATTCCATAAGTTAAAAATAGAGGAAAAACTTGAAGAACAGTATGGGGTTAAAAATAAAAATATCCCTAAACCAAAAATAGCAAAGACTTTATATGACGAAGACACTGTCAATCTAGAAAATACAAGAAATCTGAACTCTAGTAAAGATGGCAGTAACAGTAGTATAGACAATCTGAATACCTCCCACAGGTCTAATACCTCACCAGGAAATCGATCAAAAAATATCAGTGGCTTAAAATAAATGTGTATGGCATTGTTATGGTTTCCATTTTTGTGACGGCGCTTGGTGATCGGGGGTTGGCAGTTGGTGGTTGGCTGTTTGTAGTTGGTGGTTGGCGATTGGTGTCTGTAACAATTTCTTACAACTTCCCATAACTTAACAAATACTGTTTAGACTGACTTCAATTTTTTTCAAAATCATCTTCAAGTTCTGAAAAGTTCAAATCTGACTATAGATTTTGAGATTTGACCTTCAATGACCATCTCAAGGTCAAAAAGATTCATAACATTGTGAGCACCGAGGTGGTGACATTTTGTCATATTAATGCCTTGTTGTGATTTAAGGTATTGGTGAATTTAACTGCTGGCTGATGGATTAAACTTTTATTTTATGACCAACTCATTTAAATATCGACTTATTGAATAGTACCTACTACTATTCATATTTAATTTCAGTAATCCACCAACCAGCCGTTGAATTTGTGAATACTCTCAATATCCTTATACTGAATTGTTTTTCTTTGTTAACAACTTTGAAATAAACAACTTATTATACAAATAATCTGCCTGTGCATGATAAATCAGAAGTTTTTGTTTCTGTTACATTGATAATTTATAAGCATGAAGTTTAATGCTTGAGGTATTTGTGAAGAAACACACAACCAAGAAAATCAGACCTTTGTTTTTAAGTTAGTGAAAAAATCTTATGACATCATGATTTCCATGGTTAAAAATTTGTTAAAGTTAAAAGAAGGAGGGAAAGTATCGCAACAGATTTCGTAACAGGTGCATATGTTAGGCCAATGCATTATCTCCAGGAAAAGCATGCATAGAGATGATAAAATAATTTTGACTTTGAGACAGGGAAGATGCAAACAATCCACCCACATGTTTTTTCTGAAATGTTGTCCTGATTTTCAACCCCTTCCACCTCTGCTTTTCCAATTTTTGTTGCATCAATATGTTGCGTTTTGACACACAATTAAACCCTTTAAAGGAATAAGTAATTCCTCCAGGGGTTTTAAAGAAATCCATAATGGGAGACCAAAATTAGCTGAAAGCAATGGATCGCATGAGTTCTCCCTATAGGAAAATAACATGGGGAGTATTGTTTTCCACTTTATTGAAGAGGAATCACTTATTCCTTTAAAAGGGGTTAATTAACTTTGTCTTAAAATGCAACATATTGATGCAAAAAAATTGAAAAAGCAGGGGTGGAAACGGTTGAAAATCAGGACGACATTTCAGAATAACATGTTTCAAAATCTAAATTATTTTATCATCTCTATGAGTGCTTTTCCTGGAGATAATGCATTGGCCTAACATATGCACCTGTTTAAATGCTCAGAATATAGTCAAAATCCAAAACATGACTGTCCAAAATCTGTTGCGATATTTACCCTCCTCCTCAAGAGTAAAAATGTTGGGAGCAATCTTTTAAAGGCACATGTCATGGTTTTCCTTTACAATAAAGATTTTATTCCCTGAGATATTAAAATTCAACTCAGGCCCGGCCCCTTAGCCAGGATTTGCCAAATTTGGAAAATTCCAGGGGGTTTACTTTTGACAATTTTGGTCCAAATATGGCCAAAATCACTTAAAAAGTGCTCAGAATGGTGAAAAGCTGCATGATTTTGACAGAATTTTTGGGCAGGGGGTTCGCTCTAAACTATCGAAACAACAAGGGGTTAGAGAAAAAAACTTCTGTGCTTGAGGGAAAAAAATTGTTGGCCACTAAAACCCAAAAGTGGGCCCAAATTTTGAAATTATGAGGCCCATTTTCTTCAAATTTTGGCCTGAAATTAAAAAATAAGGCCTTAAAAGGCCCAGTAATGATCAAATAGGCCCACTTTTTGGGGCCTTAAGGCTTTTTTTGGTCCACAAAGGGAGGGGGAGCAGGCCCCCCAGATCCGCTAGTACATACTGGAGCATAGTCTTGCTTCATGACCCTGGACCCCCCCCCCATATCTACCTCAACAACTTATTGTGGCGGAGTTGGTGGTTGTAATGGGGGAGGGTGATTACAAGGGCTTGTAGCTTGACTAACTGAAGCATTTCAAAAGCCTATGTGTTGAACAACAAATCCAACAAGATAATAAAATAGATGGCACAAGTGGTTTCAAATGGGGCACTACATACAACCAACATAGAATTTATAACCATACATTTCACAGCCTTGAGATAAATGTTGCAAAAAACTGGCCAAGTTCTGATTGCCCAAGTTGTTATTTTTCTAGCAATATCAATAAATTTTGCAACCTATTATATGACATCATTAATCTTGCCAATAATATATAATAGCTTCTTTCATCTACCAAAAGGTGGCAGGGTTCATTAGATAGTGTTGCCTGATTGCAGAAGGGTCTATTGGAAGCTAAAATCAAATATTTTGTCAAAAGATCTCTGGTAATTTTTACTCTTATTCCAGCCCCTCAAAAGATGAATTTCATTTGGGGTTGTTTTTACTTTATAATTTAAAAAGTTTTTCAAAATTTGCCTTTGGTGCTATTATTTTGCATTCCTTTAACATGACCTACTTTAGCGGAGTAATATAAAATCTTAATTGATGTAAAATGACCCAATTAATGTATTCGTATATTCTCAACTTCACATTTATTTCACATGTTTTAATAAAGTAATATACTTATTTTTGTTGAAAAAACGAAAATATTAAAGAAAACAAATTCCCTTAAAAAATGACCATATAATTTATGTGAGGATTATATTTTGAGGCGGATGTGTCAGTGGCCTGATTAATTTGAAAGCCACGCCATCTTGGAATTCAAATTTGTTTCGTGAAGAGGGCAAAAGACTGCGTTTTCTCCAACATATATAACGATTGAAGTGACCAGATAACTAGTTTTGGATTGTAAAGGTCCTAGAGGTTAGGTGCGTATACCAAGTTTGCTAATAACCTCACCTTTAGTTATGTTTTTCACTGTTCAAAAGTGTGGTGTTTCATTTGAAAAAAATTATTTCCGAAACGGACATCAAAATATTTTTGAAAAGTGTCGGTCAAGAACAGTCTAAATAAGCTACATATTATGAATATCTTGGCAGACTATTATATTTGTATGATATATGTTCATACCATGCTTTATATTTAGGGTAGTAAGAAAGTAGAATTAGCGGGAAAATATTTAGAATTTCTTTGTGTTTATTTTACTGAATGAGTCACATTCTCCTGTCCATTCCAGTTCATGTGCTTCCAGATTTTATTTTTTATTTACTTCATGCATCCACTTTCACTGGTAGAATGTGAGTCTGTATCCTTGGAATCTTTGAAAATACAGCTCACAATAATCACTTAGAACTTTCTTTCATTTTTGAGTTGAGGTGATTGAGGCTTACTCGAGTCTGTGCTACACGCACCTAGAACTCATTTTTAATAAATTTTATAAATATTTTTAAGAATATTAATCATATTTAGGATGAAGCGTTGCTTGTCTGGATTTAGATATTTCAAAATTTCATTTCGGAGTTTGACACATGGTGAAATTTTCTCGCTGTAGCTAAAAATGGCTTCCGGTTCTGGACGTGAATAACATTTGAAATTATTCTCGCTTAAAGAAATCAAATATAACAATAGATTCAGTTGGGGATGTGAGCTGATGTTCTTCAAATCTATACATAAAGGTATATTTCATATTATTATGCCATATTTACTGTGCGTGTGACACAATGATTTACAATATTTATAATACTAAGGCAGCTCAATCTTCCTCCTCAAAGCCGGAATATAGAGAAGGCTTTGGACCGAAGTAAATTGAGGCAATGTTAGCCATTCTGTCCATCAGTTATTCGTCCAAATATTCTGTAGATAGGCAGGCAACACGTCCATGTAGGTAATTGTCGGACAAAGGAAGGCCTGCATTGAGTGTCGGACAATACCTACATGGATGACATTCCCTCAAATAAGAACATAGAACATCGAAGAACAGCATACAACGATCGGATCTATATGACGTCCCTGAACTCTAGTACATGTATAAAATTGCCGTCCTCCCTGTAGTCTTGTAAGCGTAGACATATGAAGTAACTTCCATGTTCCAACATCACTCATATATCCTCAGATTGAAAGTCCTAGAGGCAATGAAAAGTAAATGTATGTCAATCAAAGCAGAACATATGATTTTTACAATTAGTACAACATGTCAGAAATGATGAAATGTTACCATGTGTCTACTTACCAGTTTGTTCTATGTCATCCATCCTGCTAGTTGGTTACATTGTGGAACGCAGCCAAACACGACAATGAAGGCAACAACATATCGATATTGATCTTAGCAGAATTTCTCACTTGACTGATCATGTGACACGTGTCTGATCACGTGACTAGTTACTGTATAGATCATGTGATTTAATGACGTGTCACCCAACCATGTCTTCAAGGAAAATGGTAGTAAATATTTTGGAAAATGTTTTGCGAGTTTTTGCTACTGATTATAGAATTATTGCATTCAAATAACAGTCAATATGGTACAACGAAAATGGGACTTCTGCGCATGTTAAAATTTTTCGTCAAAACTCAACTTTTGTTCAAGTTGATACGATTGTCTTTCGAACTAGAGACTTACCTCATTCGAAAGATCATAAAAGACTTTATCTATACTGAAAATCTTAGATCCAAACATAGTAGAATACGCCATCAGTCCGCATTTGATTTTTTGAAGTGAGTTTCGTAGATCGTCAGATTTCTCCGACTGATATCGGGTTATCTCAAACTGGTTCGTTTATAAATACGAATTTGTTTACCGTTGTAAGGCGCATGCGCAAAATTGATTTATAAACCTTATTGGTTGATGGTTTTTCTCCTGCGCATGCGTGAAGTCTGATGAACACTTATGACGAAGACCGGAGCAAACATTACTAGCTCTTGAACGAAATTCCAAGATTCAGGTCATTTCGCCGTGTTTGCTAAGCGTGTATACGTGAATGACAAGCTGTTTTGAGTAGATCGGGTACCTGTTTTAGACACAACATTGATTTAGCTTGACATTGATGTGCACATTGGCACTTTTGAGCATGTTAATACAAGTTTTTACACTCTTAGCACGAGACGGGTTTTCGAAAAATCTGTTATCTGATTCACTCGATTATCGTATGGATATGTATTTCTGCTGACATTTCAACACCACATCACATAGAATTACGATGCAGAATGATAATAAAACACAAAACAACTACTAAATTCCACTTGTTATTTCACAGGAGGTAAAAATGCAAACTGCCTAGATTCTTTGTAAGGGTCGTCAGACATCGGATTGGCCGCCATATTTGAAATGAAAATATCACTAAATAGAGGTCTGCGCATGCCTCAACATTTCGACTGATAAGACCGCCTCCTAAATGAAAATACTACACATAAAGTGGTGAAAAACAACGAACTTAAGTTGAAAGATCGCAACGTTCGCTACTTTGTTCAATTCCGGAAATCTCCAAGGGGCTGCAAATGGGAAATTTTTTAGATTAAGATTTTATAACCTCAGAATACTGCCTTCAGTGTCCTATTTGGCTGAGTTCTACAATGTAATCTAGCAGGATGGATGACATAAAACAAACTGGTAAGTAGACACATGGTAACATTTCATTATTTTAACCATATTAACTGGTCACCAGAATAAGCGTTTTGATTCTAGCCAGAAATTCCTTCAAAATCATGCAGTTTTTCATCATTCTGAGGACTTCTGGCATGATTTTTTAGCCAGAACTGTCAGAAATCTTCCCCCCTTGGTAAAACCACTTCCCTGAGAAAAATTATCAATATAAAAGTTCGGAGTTTTCTCAAATGTGAGACAATGGTGAATTGCCCAAGAGAAAAAGAATTGAATGTCAACATTTTCAAAGTCAGCCTTCAGAAGTCTAACTGAAAACTAGATTCATGAACTTACCGGGAAGATATGAAAGATTTGACAATCAACTTGTGTGAAAATGTGACATAAAAATCAAATTTTTTATATTTGATAAACAGTGTAGACATATTTCAATTGCCTTGGGCTGTAAAATGTAAAAATACCACAAACTTCTCAATATATTCATGCTACCTGTCTCAGTGCTTTTCATCTCAGGCTTTCATTTTTCATAATCAAAGATGATGAGTTATATTGTTACAATAAATCAGCAGGGGTCATCCAAGATTTTGAAACAGCTTACAGAAACAACTCTTATAAAGATCTATCATCTTATCCTATTCATTATTATATTGAATCTTTATTAAATTATACTTTTAAAATATACAGTATCGTCAATATTGATGAAACTACATGTCTTCATTGTATATTTTGCACCTACATCGCATTGGTATTTTTGTAAAGGCCTTGCTGGCACGCATGCTATTTGTAAACTGCATCATAAATTCTGCAAATGGACATATACCTCTCCTTGGCCTATATTCTGGCTTTATCTTCAAAAGGAAAAGTACTAAGCAATAATAAGTTCATTCTTCTTTAATGTAATAGATCTTACAATAGTTTATTAATGTGATGAATTCATATTATACATTTAGTGCAGAGTCTGGTCTAATTATATTCTTTCGACAAGGTAGAGTATATTTTAAAAGTTCAGTCAGTGTCATGAACCTGTACTATGCCAATTGATGTTCATTTCAGTGTATTGCACTTGTTATCAGAGGAATGTGCAATGGGCAACATTTGGTATTTTTTTCATGGAAACCACTATATCAAAACCAGTATGTACTGGATTTTAGCTTTGTTGGTGTTCTATCAGAAAATGGGCATACTGTAATCCCAGACTATTTCTTCATTCATATGAAATATCCAAATGGATTAAGATTAGGAAAGTGGTGTTTTCCCTATACCAGTTGATTATTTGGATATAATAGTTCAATCCCATTTTGGGAATGTCTAATCATGTGGCATTGAAACTACATGTACAGTACTGTATGTAATGTCAGTTTCTGGAGTCTGAAAAAACTGTAGGTGAAAACGATGTAAAAAACAATGCCATAGCAAAATTCTTCTTCATATATTTTTTCTCTTCATAATAAAAAGCTTATTGATTTGCAATAATATTCCTGAAGGCTATTCATTCCCTCTGTGAATATAATCAGGCCAATAATGGCTTCCACTTATGGTGACGTCTAGGACAATAATGAGGCTAATATCTCAGACTCTTATCCTATTAATAATTGATTTCAAACAAATGCATTAGTATAGCTGGACTTTGCAAAACAGAAGTTGTGAATGAAATGATGTACATGTATATGATTTAAGGGTGTTCATACAAAAAAGTCTTATTATTCCAATCTATAGGATTTGAAGGTTGATTTTTGGTGGGTATCTATTATCTATTGTTGACAGTTGGCTAATAGCTGATTTACATCACAATTATTTGTTTTGTGTATACTGGTACATTATTTGGGAATATCTTGTAATATGCTCATAGTGACTTGGACAAGTTATATAGACTTACATACAGAGACATGTGTATAAATGTTTTCCCATTATGTCTACCTTGAGTCAATATCTGCAAATATAATATGTTCATTTCCTCTTGAATGTATATCTGACTTGCAGTCAGTTTCTAACTAGTCTTCATATTATATTTATAGACTTTGAGCCTCTGTTTTCTTTGTACTGGAGTTTGGCCTTCGGGATCGGGACATTTTCTCTTTTGAAGTGGACCACCTCATTAGCCACTCAGTTCAAACATCCTCGGCAGACTAGTTGTGTGTGTTAAAGGTTGAGGCTTTCGAGTTTGAATAAAAATGTGCTGTTTTTTAGCAATTGCTGAAATTATATGTTTATGTTATGAAGATCTGTTGTATTAGGCATTTTAACTCTAGAGTTTTATATTTGGTTAAGCTGTTTGTCAATGTTGGAATATTCAAAGTGTGAAGGAGCTTTAATTCTTTGTTCTTTGTTTTTACACACATATTTTCGAATTCAAATTGAATTACATATTATTGCAGGGTATTCTTGTCTGTTGGATAATTTTATTCCTCAGGGATGGACCAGCTGATTTATTTATATTTATATAGCAGCTGTTTTTAAGAGTCGGATTCACCTTTATCAGCTCTTATCTCATTACAGTCTAGCGCTTGGCCTTAAAAATGGCTCCAGAATGGATGAGCTAATGATCCTACTAGTCCAGGCAATCTTATTTATTTTACCCCTTTTGTGTCATTTTTCCCATGGACATATACATTAAAAGCTGTGTATATTGAACATTTTTTGTTGGTAGGTAGGTGCTCAATACAGAGAGAGTAATTTATACAGAAGTCATATGTAGTGTGTGCGAAGAAAGGGTGTCTACTAGAGACATGGCCTGGGGTTCACTAAGACAAGATTTTGGTGTACATAGTTCTGAAATTGTCCTCTATATTAACAAACTGAGTGAGCACCTGGTTGCTTTACTTCGCTGTGGCTGTGTAACTCTATTATTTAGAGGTAAATGTATACACATGTTTAACATAACATTACAAAAGACCATACACCAAGGTTTCCTTGGGTTTGACATTTTTATCGCACTTTGAAAAAGTGCTATATTGTCGTCGTCTTGTGCTGTTGGGCGGGCGTGTGGTTGTGCGGGCGTGCGGGCGGCACATAAACCAAATCTTGTCATCAAATTTCCAGGATAACTGCTTACCTGTTCAACTTGAAATTTTTACAGATGCAAGAGCAGACTAGTACCAAGATCTGATTAGGTTAAGGGCATGCTGGGTAAACTACGTGGCGGCCATTTTGAATTTTTCAACAAATCTTGTCATCAAAATTCCAGGAAAACCACTTATCCGTTCAACTTGAAATTTTTACAGATGCAAGAGCAGACTATTGTCAAGATCTGATTAGGTTTTGGGTATGCTGGCTGAATTACATGGTGGCCATTTTGAATTTTTCAACTTGCTCCAAATTGACCAAATTTTTTTTTTAAAAACATCTACAAGTTCTCAGAAGTTCAAATCTGACCTTAGATTTCAGATTTGACCTTTCATCCACCTTCAGTGACCTTGAAAAGGTCAAAAAAGTTGATTTTCTAAATTGATATTTTGGATTTAAATTTAGGTCAGCTTAATTACAAAACACCTACTGAGGTCTGAAAAAGTGAAATTTTCAAGGTCGAAGGTCAAGGTCATTAAACTAGGTCACAAATGATGTTATCCAAGTTTCTCAAAGTTTGAGACTACAAATCAATTCTTGTCATCAAAATTCCAAGAAAACCGCTAACCTGTTCAACTTGAAATTTTTACACATGCAATAGCAGACTAGTGCCAAGATCTGATTAGGTTTAGGGCATGCTGGGTAAACTACGTGGTGGCCATTTTGAATTTTTCAACAAATCTTGTCATCAAAATTCCAGGAAAACCACTTATCCGTTCAACTTGAAATTTTTACAGATGCAAGAGCAGACTATTGCCAAGATCTGATCAGGTTTTGGGTATGCTGGCTGAATAACATGGTGGCCATTTTGAATTTTTCAATTTGGCGGCCATTTTGAATTTTTCAACTTGCTCCAAGTTGACCAAATTTTTTTTTTAAAAACATCTACAAGTTCTCAGAAGTTCAAATCTGACCTTAGATTTCAGATTGGACCTTTCGTTGACCTTCAGTGACCTTTAAAAGGTCAAAAATTTGATTTTCTAAATTGATATTTTGGATTTAAATTTAGGTTAGCTTAATTACAAAACACCCACTGAGGTCTGAAAAAGTGAAATTTTCAAGGTCGAAGGTCATCAAATAAGGTCACAAACAATGTTATCTAAATTTTCCCAAAGTTCAAGACTACAAATAAATTCTTGTCATCAAAATTGCAGGAAAACCGCTAACCTTGTCAACTTGAAATATTTACAGATGCAAGAGCAGACTAGTGCCAAGGTCTGATTAGGTTTTTGCCATGCTGGGTAAATTGCATGGTGGCCAGTTTGCTCTTCAAAGTGCGATATTTATCACTGTGTGTCTTGTTGTTATTTTCCTGGGCTGTGCGTCATATTGAATTGTTGTTATTAATAATACAGACTAAAGTGCAAGACTTGACATTTTGATTAGGGGGTTTTGTATGGTTTCTTTTTGTGGTTCCAGTCTTTGCAGTATTGATGGAATTTAGGTCTTTGCATATCCTGGATTACTGTTATTGGAATGAGCCCTTACAAATAAACAATGAAAAAACACATTGTTTCTATTCAGAGTATTGAATGTGAAAGTTTACTTCCCTATGTATTCTATTATAAAGCATTCTTATTTGTCTCACCTGTGACAGTTCTCATAGATTTCAGTTATATGGATCAGATTAGTGTACCTTGATCAATGATGGTATATCATCTTTATCATTGATATTATTGAAGAGTATTATGCTTTATCTGAAGGCTGGTGAATATGTATTAACTAGGGCTGTGCCGGAACCGGTTCGGACGGTTCGGAATCGGAACCGGAACTTGGTCTCACGGAATCGGAACTTTCGGAACCCCTTTTGGTTCACAAATGAAAATAATTATGTATGAGTGAGTTCGACGGCGATCATGACGATATCGTCGTCCAAGTTTGTCAGGTTAACACTTACCTTTCCTGTCAAGCAAGTTTGAATGTTTTTACGAAAGAAATAGACTCTAAAATCTGTAAAAAGAGAGAAAATTCGATCTTTTTTCTACTTGTTTTCACTTCCGGCTGCTCTGACCATAATGCGCATGCGTAATTGAAAAAGTTTTGAAACGAAATCAACGAAATTGAAAAACTGTGAAACCCAAGGAGGATTGGGTCCCAGAATGCAACATCGATGCTCTCTCGATGTTCTTGATGTCTTGATTACAAAATTTGAATTCAAACTGCTGGGAAGATAATTTCTTCTAAATCAATTAATCTGATATTGTAAGAGTTAAAATGTAATTAATTAACGCTGTTAGATTGTAAGACGTCATGGAAAAGTAAATTTATTCATTTATCTATGAGTATTTTCGCCCCGTCGATTCCTACTTCCAATGAAATCCGAAGGTCAAAGTTCGTAAAACAAAACTTGATTTCTGTTGATTTCTCCGCTATTTATTTTGTTTATGCGAGTAATACACATGCAAATTGGATGTAGTTTGAAGGAAAACATCACTGGAGGAACAATGGTCACGGATATTAACGATTCAAAGCAAGTACTAAGGTAAGGGTCCGATATTGTTCCGAAACCCTTCGGAACATCATCATCATCAGATACTCAATTCTGTCAGATTTGACAATTTTATTGAGGGTGGCAAGATAAAAAGATTTGTGTATGTACAATTTAAAAGCAGGTTAAAAACAGTTTAAAAACAGAGTGGGATCTTAGTTGGTCCTCTTCCTCAGGGCATCACGGTAGGCCTCGATGGTGGGTAGGCTTGTGACATCTCTGGGAAGGGCGTTCCAGTCCACAATTGTGCGGGGGAAGAAGGAGTATTTCAGGGAGTCTTTTCTGCAACTGTATAGCTGGTATGAATCTTGGTGGGCAGACCTGGTCAATCTAGTGGGTGGAGTAAGGTAGGTGGTGTGGCGAATGGCTACTAGGGCGTTGATGATCTTGTATAACATCACTAGTCGTTGGTAATGCCTTCTATCCTGGAGTGACTGCCATTGTAGCTGGTGAAGTATGGCAGTCATAGATCCAGGGTCACGACTGTAGTTGCCAGTGACATATCGAGCAGCACGATGCTGGACCATCTCAAGGGAGTGTATCTGTGTCTGTGTGTGAGGGTCCCATACGCAAGCACCATATTCCAATTTAGGCCTGACTATGGTGTAGTATGCCAAGGTCTTGATTCTTGTGGATGCTTTCCAGAGATGACGTTGGAGCATCCCAAGTGATTGGTGTGCCTTCTTCACTGAGCTCTGGACATGGATGTTCCACTTCAGGTCTTCTTGAATGGTAACACCCAGGTACTTGGCAGATGGAACATGCTCAAGTGGGTGATGGTGCATTTGGTAGGGAAATCGTATGGGGTCTCGCCTCTGGGTGACGCTCAGGACATTACACTTGTCTGGATGGAATTTCATGAGCCAATCCTCTTCCCACCTCAGAGCAGCATCAAGGTCTTGTTGCAGGAGCTGGCAGTCTTCAGGTTTGCTGATTTCTCTGTAGATGATGGAATCGTCAGCGAAGAGGCGCAACTTGCTGTGCTGTAGGTACTCTGGGAGGTCATTGATGTAGATCAGGAATAGGATCGGCCCAAGGACTGTGCCTTGAGGGACTCCGGAGGTAACAGGAGCACTTTCTGAGTGTTTACCCTCTAGGACAACCCTCTGAGTCCTGTCCTTTAGAAAGCCTTCTATCCATCTTAGGGTGTTTCCACGTATACCATACCTGTCCAGTTTGTGGAGAAGATGTCTGTGAGAGACTTTGTCAAAGGCTTTGGCAAAGTCCATAACCACAACGTCTGTCTGGATCCTCTTGTTGTCGTTTGAGGCCAGATCATGGAAGAATTCCACCAGTTGGGTTTCACACGACCTCTTCCCCCGAAATCCGTGTTGTAAGTCATACAGGATGTTGTTGTCTTCCAGGAATTGCATGATGGTACTTGCGATCACATGTTCCATGACTTTACAGCTGATGCAGGTCAAGGAGATGGGGCGATAATTAGATGGTTTATATCGCTCTCCTTTCTTGAACACAGGAGTGATGTTAGCTAGTCTCCAGTCACTGGGGACTACGCCTGTGTCAAGAGATGACTGCATCACACGGGTGAGGGCTGGTGCAATCTCAACTGCAAGGTCTTTCAAGACACGGGCTGGTATGGAGTCTGGCCCACATGCCTTGTTAGGGTTGAGTTGTTGTAGTTGCTTCATCAAGCCCTTGCAGGAGATGGTGATGGGGGGCATCTGTGGGTTTTGGTTGGTTTCACTCACAGGTATGGTGTTGCCTGGATCAACAGAAAAGACACTCTGGAATTGGTCATTGAGGATGTTCGCCTTTGTTGTGTCATCTGTGACAAGTTTCCCATTGATCTTCAGGGGAGCAACACTGTCACCGCTCTTCCGTAAGCTCTTTAAGTACGAGAAGAAGCGTTTGGGCTTTGGTGGTCTAGCACCAGGTTCAGTGTTGCTCTGGGAAGGCACAGATATTACATCTTCAATGTAATCCCATGATATTAAAATTCCGAATTCCGGTATTTTAACAAAAGTCCGCGGTTCGGACCGATTCCGGTCGAATGGCACGGCCCTAGTATTAACCAAGTTTGTGCGCTACAAGGCTTCTCTTATAAATTAAGAGTTAATTCAGAAAATGTGAATAATTGAATTAGAGAAGCTTCTTAGCATACATATTCACACTACCCTACCACGTGACCACGTTTAAAAGGGAAACAGGGTACAGCTAAGTTGCAAATGGAGGACGTGGGTTTAATTCCATATTTCTGAACGTAAAATACATTTTACATTTATTTCTAGTATTCTACCAGACATAGAATTGATTCATCGAGCAGTTTGTAGAATATTGTTGGCAATAAACCACTATAGGCAAAGATAGATAATAGTGGGCGCAGGGAAGCAAAACTCAATGCAATACACGATACATTTCAGTAAATCTATCAACGTACAGGGAGCATGTAAGTTTCCCTTTGAAAATGTTACATTGATATGTAACAAAAAAAAAAGTTAACTGTTATTTAAACTGCGTGTCATCGTGTTATATGTGGATACGTTCTCCAGTATGTTATTCAACTGTATTTTTGTGAATTAATTGTTTTTCTAAAATCTTAAGATGCAAAAAACGTCGTCCCAGAAATGTATCTTTACTTTGCCGTAAGGCATAACATATTGTGAAACATTTTTCCTCTTGTCACAAAGAGGATAATGTTTGTTTCGAAGTGTCTTGTGATGAGCGTTTCATGATTAAATGCAAAATCACTGGAGCAGATACCATCCAAAAACATCTGACATCCAACACGTCATCTAAGACTACATCGATCTGGTATTAGTTTGTTTTACAATGATAGAGAAATACGATGTCATATCAGCGCTACAGCAAATCGTGAAGAACAAAATGCTCTCAAGTCGTGGCATGATGGTATTTTGAACAAAATATTTTAAATGATCGGTTTTTGAGAACGGTAGTGAATTAGACCATTCAAGGGGTTATATAAATCTACAAAATAATGTTTACTTTATTTGGATTAAATAACAATTGATCACACCTCAAAGCATCAACAGGCGGCCTTTTTAGCATTATTATCGCACTTTGAAAAAGTGCTATATTGTTGTCGTCTTGTGCTGTTGGGCGTGCGGTCGTGCGGGCGGGCGTGCGGGCGGGCGGGACATAAACCAAATCTTGTCATCAAATTTCCAGGATAACTGCTTACCTGTTCAACTTGAAATTTTTACAGATGCAAGAGCAGACTAGTACCAAGATCTGATTAGGTTAAGGGCATGCTGGGTAAACTATGTGGCGGCCATTTTGAATTTTTCAACAAATCTTGTCATCAAAATTCCAGGAAAACCACTTATCCGTTCAACTTGAAATTTTTACAGGTGCAAGAGCAGACTATTGCCAAGATCTGATTAGGTTTTGGGTATGCTGGCTGAATTACATGGTGGCCATTTTGAATTTTTCAATTTGGCGGCCATTTTGAATTTTTCAACTTGCTCCAAATTGACCAAATTTTTTTTTTAAAAACATCTACAAGTTCTCAGAAGTTCGAATCTGACCTTAGATTTTAGATTTGACCTTTCATTCACCTTCAGTGACCTTGAAAAGGTCAAAAAAGTTGATTTTCTAAATTGATATTTTGGATTTAAATTTAGGTCAGCTTAATTACAAAACACCTACTGAGGTCTGAAAAAGTTAAATTTTCAAGGTCGAAGGTCAAGGTCATTAAACTAGGTCACAAATGATGTTATCCAAGTTTCTCAAAGTTTGAGACTACAAATCAATTCTTGTCATCAAAATTCCAAGAAAACCGCTAACCTGTTCAACTTGAAGTTTTTACACATGCAATAGCAGACTAGTGCCAAGATCTGATTAGGTTTAGGGCATGCTGGGTAAACTACGTGGCGGCCATTTTGAATTTTTCAACAAATCTTGTCATCAAAATTCCAGGAAAGCCACTTATCCGTTCAACTTGAAATTTTTACAGATGCAAGAGCAGACTATTGCCAAGATCTGATTAGGTTTTGGGCATGCTGGCTGAATTACATGGTGGCCATTCTGTTTAAGAAGAAATCTTTCGCTATTTATCAAGACATGTTTTATTCGGTACTCCTTGGAGTTGCTGTTTTCTAGTTTGCTTCATTGTCAACTGTTACATTTTGGTTTAGTGGACAGAGCCAGAACGTCCGCAATCACATAAGTCCATAGCACAGTTATGGCATGGTCAGGGGAATGGTACAAAGAATCGAGAACCTCCGCCCAATGCTTTAAGACGGCACGCTTATTTTATGAAGGTAACTCAACAGCCTGAAACCAGGGGGCGCTTTGGGTGAATTTGAGCAGATTCACCTGCTTTATGTTAACATTGAAGAACGTGTACATTGTGGCTTATTAGCAATAGATGGATGTTACAGGCTATATTTAGAGTTATTAAATGCTCATTTTTTCATGTGCTTACTATATTAAAAAGATTATTTTAGCCTATACATGGATGCTTTTAGATATTTTCACAAGTTTTCACTATGCTTTTTTATTTCCAGGATTCACAAGTATACAAGTTATAGTCATATATAACAATGCACATTTATTTATATTAACATTATAAACATTTATATTGTTAGCATTTTATGCTACTTATAATTATTGTAAACATTTATATTGTATGCATTTTGCTTTTACAGTTTCAAGTAGATTTTTAGCCTTTTCAGTAGTTTCATATTGAATATGTTTGCCTTGTAGTATACTAGTATCAGTAATATTTAAATGTTATATTTTGTACTTACATTTTGTAATGGTTTTTATTAAAAACATTTATCATCAAGTCTTTTTTTGTTAAGTTAAGTAAGCAAACATTAGATAAGTAGAAAGATTCTTATAAATACATTTTTCAGATTTTCTTGGAAATATTTTTTTTATATCTTAGATTATTATTCATCATGAGTCAATGGCTTTTTATAAAATAAATAAACAGTACATATATATAATATTTAGTACTTTATGTAAAAATGCAATATATCCACTATTCCGTCTATTAGAATCATATACATTTATGAACTGTATCTAACCATATACAAACAACTGAAAAGATTTTAACAACATGTTTAGTAATAGAATTGAAAATTCGAAATTGAAGAATAGTTTCTTGCTATCATTACAGTTTTCCAAACTTCGTAAAAACAAGGAGAAACAGATGGCACAGCAAGACAAGGAGAAATCTCGATTTAAGATGAAACAGATTGACGATGATTATAATGTGGATCTGGACAATGATGAAAATGATAGTGATGTCAGTGTATCTGAGGTTAGTCTAAACTGAAAACTGAGAAATGCATTGTTATATATGGAGTTATAAAATGAAGTGGAGTTTCGAATCAGCAAGGAATACAATACATTAACAAATTAGGTTGGCAATTTGAATATTGTAGATAAAGTAATAGAATAACTATGTTTTTGCTCAATCTTTTGAATCTTGAGATAACAGGCATGATGAGGCATAGAATAACATTAACCAGAAAGAATCCATTATTATTGAAAACCATAGTCTTGCATCTAGGTGGGATATTATAGGGAGGTTCAGAAGGGCTTTATATAGGACCATAGACAGTTCTTTGAAATCTGTTGCAGGATGTCGTCAATGAGGTACCAGTAGTGACTCGTCCATTCTCTGGAAATAAAAAAGATGTTGACGAAAGTGGATCCTTGAAGTACGCCTCCTGGAGGTGTCCTGGTGTCTATAAGCCTGAAAGGTATAATAGTTGATACATTATTGAACTGTATTAAATGTAGAGCACGCCACAATAATTCAAACTAATGCACATTTACACTAAATAGGATCAATACATTGCACTTGGTAAATAATCAACTCTCAAATAAATGTTGGTATATGTTAATTGTTTCTGAATGAAAGAATTTTAAAATTGCAAAATGATAATAAATGATTCCAGAGAATCCAAGTTCAAAGTAGAATCAGTATAAAGAATTTGTTGGTTTTAAAGAACTCAATCTATTTCAGGGTGAAAGATTTTGAGTTTGAAAAGCCTGAGCCTCAATTCTCCTCTGCCAGTTTCACATCCCCAGCTCAGCAGGTGCTTCGTCTTGGGAAAGTCATTGAACAGAAGGAGAAAGACATTGATTATCTCCGAGATGCTTTGTTTAAGTCGCAGAGAGAGAATTACAAGCTATGTAAACAGATTGAAGGGTATGTGAATTATGTTAAACTGGTAACAAATAAAATGTTGATTCAGAGCTAAAGTTTATTTTACATTTTACACCCGCTTCCTGTTCTAATTCCTTTGAGTCATCAACTTATATTTATTGCAACAATTTTACGCTCATTAATCTCTAATATTCATTGACATTTTATACTTGCAACATTTTACGCTCATTTTTATTGTGATGCCTTAAGTCATCAACATTTTACACTCTATCCTTTCTATTTCATATCAGTCATCTACAAACAATGAAAATTACCTTTTCTAAATATTTCAGGTACTCTGGCAAAGATTATGACAGCCTTAAGAAAGAGAACCTGATCTTGAAAGAACAACTAACCAGAGTCATGCGCGAAAATGCCAGACTTCACGGAGAAAAATATAAGGACACAAATCACATATTCCATAAGTTAAAAATAGAGGAAAAACTTGAAGAACAGTATGGGGTTAAAAATAAAAATATCCCTAAACCAAAAATAGCAAAGACTTTATATGACGAAGACACTGTCAATCTAGAAAATACAAGAAATCTGAACTCTAGTAAAGATGGCAGTAACAGTAGTATAGACAATCTGAATACCTCCCACAGGTCTAATACCTCACCAGGAAATCGATCAAAAAATATCAGTGGCTTAAAATAAATGTGTATGGCATTGTTATGGTTTCCATTTTTGTGACGGCGCTTGGTGATCGGGGGTTGGCAGTTGGTGGTTGGCTGTTTGTAGTTGGTGGTTGGCGATTGGTGTCTGTAACAATTTCTTACAACTTCCCATAACTTAACAAATACTGTTTAGACTGACTTCAATTTTTTTCAAAATCATCTTCAAGTTCTGAAAAGTTCAAATCTGACTATAGATTTTGAGATTTGACCTTCAATGACCATCTCAAGGTCAAAAAGATTCATAACATTGTGAGCACCGAGGTGGTGACATTTTGTCATATTAATGCCTTGTTGTGATTTAAGGTATTGGTGAATTTAACTGCTGGCTGATGGATTAAACTTTTATTTTATGACCAACTCATTTAAATATCGACTTATTGAATAGTACCTACTACTATTCATATTTAATTTCAGTAATCCACCAACCAGCCGTTGAATTTGTGAATACTCTCAATATCCTTATACTGAATTGTTTTTCTTTGTTAACAACTTTGAAATAAACAACTTATTATACAAATAATCTGCCTGTGCATGATAAATCAGAAGTTTTTGTTTCTGTTACATTGATAATTTATAAGCATGAAGTTTAATGCTTGAGGTATTTGTGAAGAAACACACAACCAAGAAAATCAGACCTTTGTTTTTAAGTTAGTGAAAAAATCTTATGACATCATGATTTCCATGGTTAAAAATTTGTTAAAGTTAAAAGAAGGAGGGAAAGTATCGCAACAGATTTCGTAACAGGTGCATATGTTAGGCCAATGCATTATCTCCAGGAAAAGCATGCATAGAGATGATAAAATAATTTTGACTTTGAGACAGGGAAGATGCAAACAATCCACCCACATGTTTTTTCTGAAATGTTGTCCTGATTTTCAACCCCTTCCACCTCTGCTTTTCCAATTTTTGTTGCATCAATATGTTGCGTTTTGACACACAATTAAACCCTTTAAAGGAATAAGTAATTCCTCCAGGGGTTTTAAAGAAATCCATAATGGGAGACCAAAATTAGCTGAAAGCAATGGATCGCATGAGTTCTCCCTATAGGAAAATAACATGGGGAGTATTGTTTTCCACTTTATTGAAGAGGAATCACTTATTCCTTTAAAAGGGGTTAATTAACTTTGTCTTAAAATGCAACATATTGATGCAAAAAAATTGAAAAAGCAGGGGTGGAAACGGTTGAAAATCAGGACGACATTTCAGAATAACATGTTTCAAAATCTAAATTATTTTATCATCTCTATGAGTGCTTTTCCTGGAGATAATGCATTGGCCTAACATATGCACCTGTTTAAATGCTCAGAATATAGTCAAAATCCAAAACATGACTGTCCAAAATCTGTTGCGATATTTACCCTCCTCCTCAAGAGTAAAAATGTTGGGAGCAATCTTTTAAAGGCACATGTCATGGTTTTCCTTTACAATAAAGATTTTATTCCCTGAGATATTAAAATTCAACTCAGGCCCGGCCCCTTAGCCAGGATTTGCCAAATTTGGAAAATTCCAGGGGGTTTACTTTTGACAATTTTGGTCCAAATATGGCCAAAATCACTTAAAAAGTGCTCAGAATGGTGAAAAGCTGCATGATTTTGACAGAATTTTTGGGCAGGGGGTTCGCTCTAAACTATCGAAACAACAAGGGGTTAGAGAAAAAAACTTCTGTGCTTGAGGGAAAAAAATTGTTGGCCACTAAAACCCAAAAGTGGGCCCAAATTTTGAAATTATGAGGCCCATTTTCTTCAAATTTTGGCCTGAAATTAAAAAATAAGGCCTTAAAAGGCCCAGTAATGATCAAATAGGCCCACTTTTTGGGGCCTTAAGGCTTTTTTTGGTCCACAAAGGGAGGGGGAGCAGGCCCCCCAGATCCGCTAGTACATACTGGAGCATAGTCTTGCTTCATGACCCTGGACCCCCCCCCCCATATCTACCTCAACAACTTATTGTGGCGGAGTTGGTGGTTGTAATGGGGGAGGGTGATTACAAGGGCTTGTAGCTTGACTAACTGAAGCATTTCAAAAGCCTATGTGTTGAACAACAAATCCAACAAGATAATAAAATAGATGGCACAAGTGGTTTCAAATGGGGCACTACATACAACCAACATAGAATTTATAACCATACATTTCACAGCCTTGAGATAAATGTTGCAAAAAACTGGCCAAGTTCTGATTGCCCAAGTTGTTATTTTTCTAGCAATATCAATAAATTTTGCAACCTATTATATGACATCATTAATCTTGCCAATAATATATAATAGCTTCTTTCATCTACCAAAAGGTGGCAGGGTTCATTAGATAGTGTTGCCTGATTGCAGAAGGGTCTATTGGAAGCTAAAATCAAATATTTTGTCAAAAGATCTCTGGTAATTTTTACTCTTATTCCAGCCCCTCAAAAGATGAATTTCATTTGGGGTTGTTTTTACTTTATAATTTAAAAAGTTTTTCAAAATTTGCCTTTGGTGCTATTATTTTGCATTCCTTTAACATGACCTACTTTAGCGGAGTAATATAAAATCTTAATTGATGTAAAATGACCCAATTAATGTATTCGTATATTCTCAACTTCACATTTATTTCACATGTTTTAATAAAGTAATATACTTATTTTTGTTGAAAAAACGAAAATATTAAAGAAAACAAATTCCCTTAAAAAATGACCATATAATTTATGTGAGGATTATATTTTGAGGCGGATGTGTCAGTGGCCTGATTAATTTGAAAGCCACGCCATCTTGGAATTCAAATTTGTTTCGTGAAGAGGGCAAAAGACTGCGTTTTCTCCAACATATATAACGATTGAAGTGACCAGATAACTAGTTTTGGATTGTAAAGGTCCTAGAGGTTAGGTGCGTATACCAAGTTTGCTAATAACCTCACCTTTAGTTATGTTTTTCACTGTTCAAAAGTGTGGTGTTTCATTTGAAAAAAATTATTTCCGAAACGGACATCAAAATATTTTTGAAAAGTGTCGGTCAAGAACAGTCTAAATAAGCTACATATTATGAATATCTTGGCAGACTATTATATTTGTATGATATATGTTCATACCATGCTTTATATTTAGGGTAGTAAGAAAGTAGAATTAGCGGGAAAATATTTAGAATTTCTTTGTGTTTATTTTACTGAATGAGTCACATTCTCCTGTCCATTCCAGTTCATGTGCTTCCAGATTTTATTTTTTATTTACTTCATGCATCCACTTTCACTGGTAGAATGTGAGTCTGTATCCTTGGAATCTTTGAAAATACAGCTCACAATAATCACTTAGAACTTTCTTTCATTTTTGAGTTGAGGTGATTGAGGCTTACTCGAGTCTGTGCTACACGCACCTAGAACTCATTTTTAATAAATTTTATAAATATTTTTAAGAATATTAATCATATTTAGGATGAAGCGTTGCTTGTCTGGATTTAGATATTTCAAAATTTCATTTCGGAGTTTGACACATGGTGAAATTTTCTCGCTGTAGCTAAAAATGGCTTCCGGTTCTGGACGTGAATAACATTTGAAATTATTCTCGCTTAAAGAAATCAAATATAACAATAGATTCAGTTGGGGATGTGAGCTGATGTTCTTCAAATCTATACATAAAGGTATATTTCATATTATTATGCCATATTTACTGTGCGTGTGACACAATGATTTACAATATTTATAATACTAAGGCAGCTCAATCTTCCTCCTCAAAGCCGGAATATAGAGAAGGCTTTGGACCGAAGTAAATTGAGGCAATGTTAGCCATTCTGTCCATCAGTTATTCGTCCAAATATTCTGTAGATAGGCAGGCAACACGTCCATGTAGGTAATTGTCGGACAAAGGAAGGCCTGCATTGAGTGTCGGACAATACCTACATGGATGACATTCCCTCAAATAAGAACATAGAACATCGAAGAACAGCATACAACGATCGGATCTATATGACGTCCCTGAACTCTAGTACATGTATAAAATTGCCGTCCTCCCTGTAGTCTTGTAAGCGTAGACATATGAAGTAACTTCCATGTTCCAACATCACTCATATATCCTCAGATTGAAAGTCCTAGAGGCAATGAAAAGTAAATGTATGTCAATCAAAGCAGAACATATGATTTTTACAATTAGTACAACATGTCAGAAATGATGAAATGTTACCATGTGTCTACTTACCAGTTTGTTCTATGTCATCCATCCTGCTAGTTGGTTACATTGTGGAACGCAGCCAAACACGACAATGAAGGCAACAACATATCGATATTGATCTTAGCAGAATTTCTCACTTGACTGATCATGTGACACGTGTCTGATCACGTGACTAGTTACTGTATAGATCATGTGATTTAATGACGTGTCACCCAACCATGTCTTCAAGGAAAATGGTAGTAAATATTTTGGAAAATGTTTTGCGAGTTTTTGCTACTGATTATAGAATTATTGCATTCAAATAACAGTCAATATGGTACAACGAAAATGGGACTTCTGCGCATGTTAAAATTTTTCGTCAAAACTCAACTTTTGTTCAAGTTGATACGATTGTCTTTCGAACTAGAGACTTACCTCATTCGAAAGATCATAAAAGACTTTATCTATACTGAAAATCTTAGATCCAAACATAGTAGAATACGCCATCAGTCCGCATTTGATTTTTTGAAGTGAGTTTCGTAGATCGTCAGATTTCTCCGACTGATATCGGGTTATCTCAAACTGGTTCGTTTATAAATACGAATTTGTTTACCGTTGTAAGGCGCATGCGCAAAATTGATTTATAAACCTTATTGGTTGATGGTTTTTCTCCTGCGCATGCGTGAAGTCTGATGAACACTTATGACGAAGACCGGAGCAAACATTACTAGCTCTTGAACGAAATTCCAAGATTCAGGTCATTTCGCCGTGTTTGCTAAGCGTGTATACGTGAATGACAAGCTGTTTTGAGTAGATCGGGTACCTGTTTTAGACACAACATTGATTTAGCTTGACATTGATGTGCACATTGGCACTTTTGAGCATGTTAATACAAGTTTTTACACTCTTAGCACGAGACGGGTTTTCGAAAAATCTGTTATCTGATTCACTCGATTATCGTATGGATATGTATTTCTGCTGACATTTCAACACCACATCACATAGAATTACGATGCAGAATGATAATAAAACACAAAACAACTACTAAATTCCACTTGTTATTTCACAGGAGGTAAAAATGCAAACTGCCTAGATTCTTTGTAAGGGTCGTCAGACATCGGATTGGCCGCCATATTTGAAATGAAAATATCACTAAATAGAGGTCTGCGCATGCCTCAACATTTCGACTGATAAGACCGCCTCCTAAATGAAAATACTACACATAAAGTGGTGAAAAACAACGAACTTAAGTTGAAAGATCGCAACGTTCGCTACTTTGTTCAATTCCGGAAATCTCCAAGGGGCTGCAAATGGGAAATTTTTTAGATTAAGATTTTATAACCTCAGAATACTGCCTTCAGTGTCCTATTTGGCTGAGTTCTACAATGTAATCTAGCAGGATGGATGACATAAAACAAACTGGTAAGTAGACACATGGTAACATTTCATTATTTTAACCATATTAACTGGTCACCAGAATAAGCGTTTTGATTCTAGCCAGAAATTCCTTCAAAATCATGCAGTTTTTCATCATTCTGAGGACTTCTGGCATGATTTTTTAGCCAGAACTGTCAGAAATCTTCCCCCCTTGGTAAAACCACTTCCCTGAGAAAAATTATCAATATAAAAGTTCGGAGTTTTCTCAAATGTGAGACAATGGTGAATTGCCCAAGAGAAAAAGAATTGAATGTCAACATTTTCAAAGTCAGCCTTCAGAAGTCTAACTGAAAACTAGATTCATGAACTTACCGGGAAGATATGAAAGATTTGACAATCAACTTGTGTGAAAATGTGACATAAAAATCAAATTTTTTATATTTGATAAACAGTGTAGACATATTTCAATTGCCTTGGGCTGTAAAATGTAAAAATACCACAAACTTCTCAATATATTCATGCTACCTGTCTCAGTGCTTTTCATCTCAGGCTTTCATTTTTCATAATCAAAGATGATGAGTTATATTGTTACAATAAATCAGCAGGGGTCATCCAAGATTTTGAAACAGCTTACAGAAACAACTCTTATAAAGATCTATCATCTTATCCTATTCATTATTATATTGAATCTTTATTAAATTATACTTTTAAAATATACAGTATCGTCAATATTGATGAAACTACATGTCTTCATTGTATATTTTGCACCTACATCGCATTGGTATTTTTGTAAAGGCCTTGCTGGCACGCATGCTATTTGTAAACTGCATCATAAATTCTGCAAATGGACATATACCTCTCCTTGGCCTATATTCTGGCTTTATCTTCAAAAGGAAAAGTACTAAGCAATAATAAGTTCATTCTTCTTTAATGTAATAGATCTTACAATAGTTTATTAATGTGATGAATTCATATTATACATTTAGTGCAGAGTCTGGTCTAATTATATTCTTTCGACAAGGTAGAGTATATTTTAAAAGTTCAGTCAGTGTCATGAACCTGTACTATGCCAATTGATGTTCATTTCAGTGTATTGCACTTGTTATCAGAGGAATGTGCAATGGGCAACATTTGGTATTTTTTTCATGGAAACCACTATATCAAAACCAGTATGTACTGGATTTTAGCTTTGTTGGTGTTCTATCAGAAAATGGGCATACTGTAATCCCAGACTATTTCTTCATTCATATGAAATATCCAAATGGATTAAGATTAGGAAAGTGGTGTTTTCCCTATACCAGTTGATTATTTGGATATAATAGTTCAATCCCATTTTGGGAATGTCTAATCATGTGGCATTGAAACTACATGTACAGTACTGTATGTAATGTCAGTTTCTGGAGTCTGAAAAAACTGTAGGTGAAAACGATGTAAAAAACAATGCCATAGCAAAATTCTTCTTCATATATTTTTTCTCTTCATAATAAAAAGCTTATTGATTTGCAATAATATTCCTGAAGGCTATTCATTCCCTCTGTGAATATAATCAGGCCAATAATGGCTTCCACTTATGGTGACGTCTAGGACAATAATGAGGCTAATATCTCAGACTCTTATCCTATTAATAATTGATTTCAAACAAATGCATTAGTATAGCTGGACTTTGCAAAACAGAAGTTGTGAATGAAATGATGTACATGTATATGATTTAAGGGTGTTCATACAAAAAAGTCTTATTATTCCAATCTATAGGATTTGAAGGTTGATTTTTGGTGGGTATCTATTATCTATTGTTGACAGTTGGCTAATAGCTGATTTACATCACAATTATTTGTTTTGTGTATACTGGTACATTATTTGGGAATATCTTGTAATATGCTCATAGTGACTTGGACAAGTTATATAGACTTACATACAGAGACATGTGTATAAATGTTTTCCCATTATGTCTACCTTGAGTCAATATCTGCAAATATAATATGTTCATTTCCTCTTGAATGTATATCTGACTTGCAGTCAGTTTCTAACTAGTCTTCATATTATATTTATAGACTTTGAGCCTCTGTTTTCTTTGTACTGGAGTTTGGCCTTCGGGATCGGGACATTTTCTCTTTTGAAGTGGACCACCTCATTAGCCACTCAGTTCAAACATCCTCGGCAGACTAGTTGTGTGTGTTAAAGGTTGAGGCTTTCGAGTTTGAATAAAAATGTGCTGTTTTTTAGCAATTGCTGAAATTATATGTTTATGTTATGAAGATCTGTTGTATTAGGCATTTTAACTCTAGAGTTTTATATTTGGTTAAGCTGTTTGTCAATGTTGGAATATTCAAAGTGTGAAGGAGCTTTAATTCTTTGTTCTTTGTTTTTACACACATATTTTCGAATTCAAATTGAATTACATATTATTGCAGGGTATTCTTGTCTGTTGGATAATTTTATTCCTCAGGGATGGACCAGCTGATTTATTTATATTTATATAGCAGCTGTTTTTAAGAGTCGGATTCACCTTTATCAGCTCTTATCTCATTACAGTCTAGCGCTTGGCCTTAAAAATGGCTCCAGAATGGATGAGCTAATGATCCTACTAGTCCAGGCAATCTTATTTATTTTACCCCTTTTGTGTCATTTTTCCCATGGACATATACATTAAAAGCTGTGTATATTGAACATTTTTTGTTGGTAGGTAGGTGCTCAATACAGAGAGAGTAATTTATACAGAAGTCATATGTAGTGTGTGCGAAGAAAGGGTGTCTACTAGAGACATGGCCTGGGGTTCACTAAGACAAGATTTTGGTGTACATAGTTCTGAAATTGTCCTCTATATTAACAAACTGAGTGAGCACCTGGTTGCTTTACTTCGCTGTGGCTGTGTAACTCTATTATTTAGAGGTAAATGTATACACATGTTTAACATAACATTACAAAAGACCATACACCAAGGTTTCCTTGGGTTTGACATTTTTATCGCACTTTGAAAAAGTGCTATATTGTCGTCGTCTTGTGCTGTTGGGCGGGCGTGTGGTTGTGCGGGCGTGCGGGCGGCACATAAACCAAATCTTGTCATCAAATTTCCAGGATAACTGCTTACCTGTTCAACTTGAAATTTTTACAGATGCAAGAGCAGACTAGTACCAAGATCTGATTAGGTTAAGGGCATGCTGGGTAAACTACGTGGCGGCCATTTTGAATTTTTCAACAAATCTTGTCATCAAAATTCCAGGAAAACCACTTATCCGTTCAACTTGAAATTTTTACAGATGCAAGAGCAGACTATTGTCAAGATCTGATTAGGTTTTGGGTATGCTGGCTGAATTACATGGTGGCCATTTTGAATTTTTCAACTTGCTCCAAATTGACCAAATTTTTTTTTTAAAAACATCTACAAGTTCTCAGAAGTTCAAATCTGACCTTAGATTTCAGATTTGACCTTTCATCCACCTTCAGTGACCTTGAAAAGGTCAAAAAAGTTGATTTTCTAAATTGATATTTTGGATTTAAATTTAGGTCAGCTTAATTACAAAACACCTACTGAGGTCTGAAAAAGTGAAATTTTCAAGGTCGAAGGTCAAGGTCATTAAACTAGGTCACAAATGATGTTATCCAAGTTTCTCAAAGTTTGAGACTACAAATCAATTCTTGTCATCAAAATTCCAAGAAAACCGCTAACCTGTTCAACTTGAAATTTTTACACATGCAATAGCAGACTAGTGCCAAGATCTGATTAGGTTTAGGGCATGCTGGGTAAACTACGTGGTGGCCATTTTGAATTTTTCAACAAATCTTGTCATCAAAATTCCAGGAAAACCACTTATCCGTTCAACTTGAAATTTTTACAGATGCAAGAGCAGACTATTGCCAAGATCTGATCAGGTTTTGGGTATGCTGGCTGAATAACATGGTGGCCATTTTGAATTTTTCAATTTGGCGGCCATTTTGAATTTTTCAACTTGCTCCAAGTTGACCAAATTTTTTTTTTAAAAACATCTACAAGTTCTCAGAAGTTCAAATCTGACCTTAGATTTCAGATTGGACCTTTCGTTGACCTTCAGTGACCTTTAAAAGGTCAAAAATTTGATTTTCTAAATTGATATTTTGGATTTAAATTTAGGTTAGCTTAATTACAAAACACCCACTGAGGTCTGAAAAAGTGAAATTTTCAAGGTCGAAGGTCATCAAATAAGGTCACAAACAATGTTATCTAAATTTTCCCAAAGTTCAAGACTACAAATAAATTCTTGTCATCAAAATTGCAGGAAAACCGCTAACCTTGTCAACTTGAAATATTTACAGATGCAAGAGCAGACTAGTGCCAAGGTCTGATTAGGTTTTTGCCATGCTGGGTAAATTGCATGGTGGCCAGTTTGCTCTTCAAAGTGCGATATTTATCACTGTGTGTCTTGTTGTTATTTTCCTGGGCTGTGCGTCATATTGAATTGTTGTTATTAATAATACAGACTAAAGTGCAAGACTTGACATTTTGATTAGGGGGTTTTGTATGGTTTCTTTTTGTGGTTCCAGTCTTTGCAGTATTGATGGAATTTAGGTCTTTGCATATCCTGGATTACTGTTATTGGAATGAGCCCTTACAAATAAACAATGAAAAAACACATTGTTTCTATTCAGAGTATTGAATGTGAAAGTTTACTTCCCTATGTATTCTATTATAAAGCATTCTTATTTGTCTCACCTGTGACAGTTCTCATAGATTTCAGTTATATGGATCAGATTAGTGTACCTTGATCAATGATGGTATATCATCTTTATCATTGATATTATTGAAGAGTATTATGCTTTATCTGAAGGCTGGTGAATATGTATTAACTAGGGCTGTGCCGGAACCGGTTCGGACGGTTCGGAATCGGAACCGGAACTTGGTCTCACGGAATCGGAACTTTCGGAACCCCTTTTGGTTCACAAATGAAAATAATTATGTATGAGTGAGTTCGACGGCGATCATGACGATATCGTCGTCCAAGTTTGTCAGGTTAACACTTACCTTTCCTGTCAAGCAAGTTTGAATGTTTTTACGAAAGAAATAGACTCTAAAATCTGTAAAAAGAGAGAAAATTCGATCTTTTTTCTACTTGTTTTCACTTCCGGCTGCTCTGACCATAATGCGCATGCGTAATTGAAAAAGTTTTGAAACGAAATCAACGAAATTGAAAAACTGTGAAACCCAAGGAGGATTGGGTCCCAGAATGCAACATCGATGCTCTCTCGATGTTCTTGATGTCTTGATTACAAAATTTGAATTCAAACTGCTGGGAAGATAATTTCTTCTAAATCAATTAATCTGATATTGTAAGAGTTAAAATGTAATTAATTAACGCTGTTAGATTGTAAGACGTCATGGAAAAGTAAATTTATTCATTTATCTATGAGTATTTTCGCCCCGTCGATTCCTACTTCCAATGAAATCCGAAGGTCAAAGTTCGTAAAACAAAACTTGATTTCTGTTGATTTCTCCGCTATTTATTTTGTTTATGCGAGTAATACACATGCAAATTGGATGTAGTTTGAAGGAAAACATCACTGGAGGAACAATGGTCACGGATATTAACGATTCAAAGCAAGTACTAAGGTAAGGGTCCGATATTGTTCCGAAACCCTTCGGAACATGATATTAAAATTCCGAATTCCGGTATTTTAACAAAAGTCCGCGGTTCGGACCGATTCCGGTCGAATGGCACGGCCCTAGTATTAACCAAGTTTGTGCGCTACAAGGCTTCTCTTATAAATTAAGAGTTAATTCAGAAAATGTGAATAATTGAATTAGAGAAGCTTCTTAGCATACATATTCACACTACCCTACCACGTGACCACGTTTAAAAGGGAAACAGGGTACAGCTAAGTTGCAAATGGAGGACGTGGGTTTAATTCCATATTTCTGAACGTAAAATACATTTTACATTTATTTCTAGTATTCTACCAGACATAGAATTGATTCATCGAGCAGTTTGTAGAATATTGTTGGCAATAAACCACTATAGGCAAAGATAGATAATAGTGGGCGCAGGGAAGCAAAACTCAATGCAATACACGATACATTTCAGTAAATCTATCAACGTACAGGGAGCATGTAAGTTTCCCTTTGAAAATGTTACATTGATATGTAACAAAAAAAAAAGTTAACTGTTATTTAAACTGCGTGTCATCGTGTTATATGTGGATACGTTCTCCAGTATGTTATTCAACTGTATTTTTGTGAATTAATTGTTTTTCTAAAATCTTAAGATGCAAAAAACGTCGTCCCAGAAATGTATCTTTACTTTGCCGTAAGGCATAACATATTGTGAAACATTTTTCCTCTTGTCACAAAGAGGATAATGTTTGTTTCGAAGTGTCTTGTGATGAGCGTTTCATGATTAAATGCAAAATCACTGGAGCAGATACCATCCAAAAACATCTGACATCCAACACGTCATCTAAGACTACATCGATCTGGTATTAGTTTGTTTTACAATGATAGAGAAATACGATGTCATATCAGCGCTACAGCAAATCGTGAAGAACAAAATGCTCTCAAGTCGTGGCATGATGGTATTTTGAACAAAATATTTTAAATGATCGGTTTTTGAGAACGGTAGTGAATTAGACCATTCAAGGGGTTATATAAATCTACAAAATAATGTTTACTTTATTTGGATTAAATAACAATTGATCACACCTCAAAGCATCAACAGGCGGCCTTTTTAGCATTATTATCGCACTTTGAAAAAGTGCTATATTGTTGTCGTCTTGTGCTGTTGGGCGTGCGGTCGTGCGGGCGGGCGTGCGGGCGGGCGGGACATAAACCAAATCTTGTCATCAAATTTCCAGGATAACTGCTTACCTGTTCAACTTGAAATTTTTACAGATGCAAGAGCAGACTAGTACCAAGATCTGATTAGGTTAAGGGCATGCTGGGTAAACTATGTGGCGGCCATTTTGAATTTTTCAACAAATCTTGTCATCAAAATTCCAGGAAAACCACTTATCCGTTCAACTTGAAATTTTTACAGGTGCAAGAGCAGACTATTGCCAAGATCTGATTAGGTTTTGGGTATGCTGGCTGAATTACATGGTGGCCATTTTGAATTTTTCAATTTGGCGGCCATTTTGAATTTTTCAACTTGCTCCAAATTGACCAAATTTTTTTTTTAAAAACATCTACAAGTTCTCAGAAGTTCGAATCTGACCTTAGATTTTAGATTTGACCTTTCATTCACCTTCAGTGACCTTGAAAAGGTCAAAAAAGTTGATTTTCTAAATTGATATTTTGGATTTAAATTTAGGTCAGCTTAATTACAAAACACCTACTGAGGTCTGAAAAAGTTAAATTTTCAAGGTCGAAGGTCAAGGTCATTAAACTAGGTCACAAATGATGTTATCCAAGTTTCTCAAAGTTTGAGACTACAAATCAATTCTTGTCATCAAAATTCCAAGAAAACCGCTAACCTGTTCAACTTGAAGTTTTTACACATGCAATAGCAGACTAGTGCCAAGATCTGATTAGGTTTAGGGCATGCTGGGTAAACTACGTGGCGGCCATTTTGAATTTTTCAACAAATCTTGTCATCAAAATTCCAGGAAAGCCACTTATCCGTTCAACTTGAAATTTTTACAGATGCAAGAGCAGACTATTGCCAAGATCTGATTAGGTTTTGGGCATGCTGGCTGAATTACATGGTGGCCATTTTGAATTTTTCAATTTGGCGGCCATTTTGAATTTTTCAACTTGCTCCAAATTGACCAATTTTTTTTTTTAAAAACATCTACAAGTTCTCAGAAGTTCAAATCTGACCTTAGATTTCAGATTTGACCTTTCGTTGACCTTCAGTGACCTTGAAAATGTCAAAAATTTGATTTTCTAAATTGATATTTTGGATTTAAATTTAGGTCAGCTTAATTACAAAACACCTACTGAGGTCTGAAAAAGTGAAATTTTCAAGGTCGAAGGTGAAGGTCATTAAACTAGGTCACAAATGATGTTATCCAAGTTTCTCAAAGTTTGAGACTACAAATCAATTCTTGTCATCAAAATTCCAAGAAAACCGCTAACCTGTTCAACTTGAAATTTTTACACATGCAATAGCAGACTAGTGCCAAGATCTGATTAGGTTTAGGGCATGCTGGGTAAATTGCATGGTGGCCAGTTTGCTCTTCAAAGTGCGATATTTATCACTGTGTGTCTTGTTTTCACTGTTTGCAACGTAAATGTACATGAGATCGGGACATAGTATGTCTGTATAATCAGCTTACTTTCTCGCTCCCTGTACTATTGAGCAATTTACATTCCTTGTACCCTGTATTGATCAACTTTTGCAACTGTGTACCGTGTACTATGACGTATCAAATATTTTAAAATTTAAAACGATATTATTTACATTCTTTCTTCAACTATCATATAACTTGGAACATGGACTTCACTATTGCACCACTGAAGTTCAGCGAATAGCAATATTGACTCACTCCGAGCACCAAACGTATTAACCTTTTGACCAAGCAGTCGAAATACTCAAAAGCGACGTGGTTGAAAGCCAAAAAATTCGCGCATGCGCTATCGAGGTAGGGTAGTGTGATATTGTGGTCTTAACCAAATAAATGCAACCATAATTTTTTACATGGAAAACTCTCGAGTTACATATCTCATATGATTTAGATTTGATACTGTCACTCTCCAGAGGTGATGTCAGATTCTGATGTGTCATTTCCTAATGCCAAACATGATATAGTGATACTCTAGCAAATACATCCTTGATAAATACAAACTTAACATATCAATAACATTCATGGCATGTTATTGGTTCCTTTTTTCTGTCACTTGAGGTTTGAACTTTGTAGAGTCCTCACAAACAAACGGTTTCTTAACTTTAGTAGGCATTTTATATTAGATTAGTTTATGAAATGTTATAATTGTAATTTCGGATTATTCCATTAATTATAAAATATAACAGAAAACATACATACAGTATTATATTTCTAACACAGTATAAAGTAAAAAAGATATTTCACTTAAATGCTTTCAAATGGATATACTCAGACTGTATACTGAATGATTGGATTATGTTTTGATGGTGACATAACAGATATGATCTGATGTACCTAATATGTCATCGCGTTAAGCTAGTTAAGTTGTCAGTTGAGGCACTTGGCCAATTGCGCCAAAAAGCTAAAATAGATTGCAATATAAAAATATTGTAATACATATCTATATGATATGATCCTGTTCACAGTTGATAGCCTCTTCTAGCCTTTTTATTACTTTGATTTATAACTTATGTTTTTGGAAAGTATGAATCAAATGTCAGGATTGGGTCATGTCATATTACCAGTTGAGATGTTAGTAAAAGAATTTTAATTGTACCTAAGGATATCTTTACTTCCGTATGAGTAGAGGTCATTTGCCATTGCTTGGTACCTGAACTGTTCTCCAAGGTGTCACATCTAGGTCAGAGAGTTGATGAAAGAGTATATGGGTCATACCTAGGTAAAGAGAAAAGGGGGAGACTATTATAGAGGTTGGGTCCTTCGGGGCAACTATGGTATGATTTGATGTTATTACTTTAAATGTTGCATCTTGAGACTTTACTAAATAATAAACAACTAACAAGGGTTTCAAATCAGACACTGTATTCCAAATGTTTCTACTAGACACAAAATTCACTGTTCCATGTTCCTAGGTATAAACTGATAAAACCGCCTCTATCTACGTCACCTGCTTTGTTGAGGTGAGGTATATAGGAGGGGGGGTAACTTATAAGGGAGGAGGGTCACAAGGTCTCAGAGCAAGATAAGATATTTACAGATAAGCCCTAACTGTCTATCAGTTTGTTATCTCCTGAAAAAGTGCAAGTCAATGCTAAATTTGCCAAGTAGAATGATCTCAGTTTATAATTAGAAAACACATTTAGATAAACCAGAGATGGGTGTCTACTAACCATATACCAGTCAAAATCATGATCAGAATCCTTCCTAGAATTTTTTAGTCTCAAATGAATGATATTTCATCCACTGTATAATATAAGATTGGACATAAACAAGCTGGTTTTATATTTTGAGGAATGGCAAGAAATGACTACCTACCATTAGACTATCATACTATGTATAGTGTTTAGATTGGAGGTGGACTCATGAAGTGGTAGTGCAAGGTTGGTCTTTGTGTCAGTTGGGTCTAATCTGATAACATGCCAGTACTGAAATGTATGCCCTAAAAATAAAAGAGCATGATTGTCTTGTATATGAATCTTAAAGTTTATAAGAGTTACAATTAAAATTAGCCTTTGTAGAATATGCATAAAGGTAACAATAATCGAGCAGTGCCAGGTAATCAGATATTCTATAAAAATACAAGAGTGATATGAGTGGAATAAACATTTTCTGGGAGAAATGTTAAGCACAAGGATGTTACCCTTCCTGTAGATCATTCTTATCTGACCAACATTTTGCCATCCTTTGGACTTGGTTTCAGCAAGATTTAAAAAATATTTCAGTATGACTCTAGAAATGTGTTTAGATTTGGCTATGGCATGATTTCTTGGATTTGTAACATTTTTCTTGATGAGGCTTCGGTTTGTATGATATTCTATGAAAGGGATGTGTATATTTGCCAGGAGATATGTGAGTGGTAGAAAAACATGCTTCTAATTCTGATATGCTGAAAGTGAAAAATGCTGAGTGTCAGGGTGGAATATTAGACCTAAACTTCCTAAAGATTTCTATCTGGATCTTAACTTAAGCAATCCTGTAAAACTCTGTGTTAACCTCTTCCTTCCATGTTGTTCATTATTGTCATAAAGAAAGCGCTATTATCCCTATTGTCTTTCTCATTAATTTTCTGGATTTCAACATAAGGATGCAAGTGGCTGAAGGATACAACTATGATTCTAACCAAATATGCTATGGTATGATAGAACGAAAAGTGAAAGAAAGTATGAAATTGACCACATGGTATTATGAAAGTCACTGAAGGATAACATTTAAAAATAATATTTTGTATGAACTTTTGGTTGCTTTTAACCTGTTCCTTAATACTTACTTAAGACTACTGTACTTTAAGCGAGGTGAAGGATACTACTCTTACTTCAAAAAGCATACAGCCTTAGCATTTCCTTTTCTCCCACCTTTTTGCACCCAAACTGATGGATTAGTTGTTTTGGTCAAAGTATAACATATGAGAAATAGCACTGTCTTCATTCTAGACCTAGTGCAGAATAACAACTTCTGCCTGAAATAGTTCACCTAATATATCTGCAATAATCTTGGTAGCTTTTAGGTTCAGAGAACTACATGCAGAATAAAATACAGTATACTAAAGACACCTCACTTTATTCCCATCACCTTAACAACTGACATTTTTGATGTGTAATACTTTTAGTAAATAGTAGGTTTACCCCTGTACTAAAAAAGTGAACTTAGTAGTATGAAAGTCTTATTTGACTAAGAATATAACATATTAAAAAAAATATTTTTTTTGAAAATTCTTCAGGGTGCCATTTTGAAAAAGTCTGCTTTACTGCTTTACTAATGCATTCTGATACTCATAGCATCTTTCTGTTTCACCTGGGCTGAGAAGAAATGAGATGTCATGGTTTATCATGATGGTACTAATGTAGAACTATTGTTTCTGTGATTTGTTGAGTGTATTTAAATTAGTGAAATAAAGAAATGGACATTTGGTCTTTGTATTTCTGTGAGATATGCCAATATGTCACTTTATGTCCGCAGGGCATGTCTTCATTCAAAATGTCACATTAGTAATTACTTCCTCCAAATGTTCCTCAGAATGCATAGATATGAAAACAAAGATCTTATTAATATCTATATCATCTTTTTCATTTTTTCCATTTTATATTGAGAATCTTGACATCTATCTAAGAGAGTATGCTTAAACAACATTAGAAATACAAAGGGATTGAAATATTAACCAATATATGGATAATTGAAGAAAATTATGAATCAAATATTTTGTTTAGGTATTTATAGTTTCTTTTTGTTTGAGTTCCATGTTTCTATTGTGAGCAGTGTATTCTATAGCTGTCAGTGCTCACTCTATCATAAAGGTCTCCTGACCCCAAGCCTCAATGAAATACTTTCCCTGTTATGGCTAGCTGGGTTTGCCTGTTTATATTATTCTTTAGTCTGGAATCTTGTACTTAATCAGATAACTTCATTTTCATATACTCAGTCTGAAGTTTTTGTTCAGCAGAAAGATTAACACATATAATTGTAGACTAAAAGGTATTTATTTAATTTATTATTTTAAGAGAATTTTTTATATTTTCTTTATTTTGCCATGTGATGCAACAGTAATGGAGCCACATCGACCATATCCCATTGTCTCCCGAAAGAGAAGACTTGTAGCTCGATGTTGTCACTAATCTAGTATCCCCTGTTACATAACCTTGGTATGCCCCCATCTTCCTTCCTTTAACTCTATTATGTAAATATATTCTATTCAGTGATTTTATGCCACCTTCCTTGCCAAACATTCTGTTAATGCTACATGATATTGACATATCAGGTACACAATGTAATGTCAATACAAACCATGTCTATACAATATATTAATGAATACAATATCAATATCTATACAATATCATATGTGTTTTTGACCAGATTGCTCATTCTCAAAGCCTTAATGCAGAAACTCTCATTTTCAATTTCAATAAGATTTAGAATTTAAGGTTTCAATTACAAAAGCTATAGGTTATTTAAACAATAGAAAAACAATAATTTTTTGCTTTAGAGGAAATATTCTAATGGTTCCTTATATTCTGTAAGGGTTTGTTCTCCTGACACTATAACTTCTAGTGGCATCTGTCAGTCATACATTGAATAGTCAACAAACTGAGTTGAAACCCAAACATCAATAACCAAAGTTAAGCTTTATAAACGTTTGCACGATTTGATTGATTCATACAAAGTGAAATTCATGCTATAAGTAATTTATATACAAATTGGTGGTAATGTTAACCTACATAGACATATTAATATGTTAATTTGTGTTTTATGTTTTGATCTGAAGTGGATGGGTATAAGTTTAGGCATTTCTTGAATATTTCTGTGGTCATACTGAGTCATAGGGTGATAACCAAAAGTAGTTTGAAAGTATGAACTGTTTGTGGTTTCTGCTGTTTGCCAGTGATTGGCCAGCTTAGTGTGATTTCCTAACTGAGTTGAGTTTGTATAGAAAGTGGGTGTTGATTTGGGGGCTACTTAATCTTATTTGGTAGTTCACTGATACTTGTGGTACATACAGTTGAAACAGACAGACTGGCAGAAACCAAACATGTAGTACATAGCGAGATTCAGATAGAGATGGGCATTGGATTTTTCAAACCCTAACATTACACATAGTATAATGGATAACGACTTGGATTTTTGACCAAAAAAGTTGAAGGCTATACTCCTATATAGTGCGCTTCGAACCAAAAAAGTTGGAAGTTTTTAGTCCTATACAGTACGCTTTGAATCTTTCCTATATGTTAGTTTGATCAAGGAAGAAGTGCAGATTTGATTAGTGGCAGATCGTGCAACAGTTATCTCAACAGTGATCCATCTTCACAGTTAACATGTAGGAAGTGGGCCAGATAGGCAAGCTAAGAGATATATGGGTTTAACCTTTCTTACATCAGAAGCTTGTAGCTATAAATCCATCGTGTGAAGTATAGCTTGGATTAATAAACAGGTACGGCACCTTTGCATTACAATAAATAATCAATGTCAATCATTTTATCTGGATACTAGTAAATGATGATGATGCCATCGTTTGTATGAGATTTGATATGTGGAACAAATGATGCATTTAAATAATTGTCGAGTATGCTTATTATGTTGGAGAGAAGTAATTCATTCCAGTTTGGAAATCTTTTGGAAGAATTTGTACCAAGTTTCTGCTTATGATTTGGTGCATTTTTTAGTTTCTTTACTTCAAGGTGAGATTGGTCATAGAAAATGTCTGATGTTCTAGTACATATGTAACATTCCTTCCTTGCACATATTGGTAATGGAAATCACAGAATGTATTCAGGCAGTCAAGTTTCAATTTAGCTTGAGAATTGCAATTATGAATCGTTAATTAGCCGTAATTTGTTCATCGGTCGTTATTTTGATGCATATAACCATTCTGAATTACTCATATCTTTTCACTAAAATCATCCCATGGTTGAAGAGAAATGAAATGTCATGGTTTATCAGATTTTAACATTCTCTGATTTCCCATCTATTCAACTGTTTACAATAATATTTGAATGACTGTCTAAATTTCTGACATTTGTTTATATGATTTAGAATGTTGACTTTATTCCTTGCCTATTCCACTTTTGTTTGCTCTGTTTTGCTTTTCAATGCATCAGTCATATATTTTTTCAAGGGTTGACATTCAGTCAATACTTCTATATTGATTCAACTTCTTTTTAGACCATCATTATACTTTATTGATCTATAAAGACCTCGCTGTTGGACTCTAGAACTACATTTTTCATATCAGCTGTAAATTGAGTATATTAATACAAACCTTAGGCTTTATAATACCCAATTGCTTCTCTTTAGGTAGGAATTAAATGTAATTCATTCATTATTTTTTTCGTGTGAAAATTACAAGTAGATGCCAATAGTTTTTATGTGACATTCCTTTTATAGACACATCATTGTCTAATTGTTATGCATATTTTTTATGGTATTTGCAACCGTGACTATTTTATGTGACATGTCGTAATTGAGAAATTTAATACAAATAGTACATATTATTGGATTTCACTAAGAGGTAAATTATGTCAATGTTTAAAATTTCTCTCAGGTCATTGAAATTTTACTTCTTTTCTCTAAATCAGCTGAAGAATTTTCTTTTACATTTTAATATCATTTAGAATATTGATTTCAGGTTACTCTGTTCCTCTGTTCATTGTTGTTTCACTCTTTTCAAATCTATAATGCATTTCAAAGTATGACCACCGTTAGATTTTAGTGATAGGTATGCATGAACATAAAATGTGGCAGTTGATGTATATTTTTCATTGTGTTGAAACCATTATGATGTCACTTTTTGTGATGCGATGTGATCCATTGTTTTAAAGCTGACATGTGTTTGTTGGCTTCAACTTCAGCATTGCCGGCTAATACTAGGAAATGTCACTTTTAGATGACAATAACATATAATATTAATGATCTTATTTGGGAGTTGTCACCATGTCATGTTTTCTTCAGGGAATTAATTAATAATTAACATAACGTTTAATTGTATTGAAGGCATTAACTTCCCTTGTTAAGGTGTCACAGTCTGCTACTTCTAATATCATTGAAAACAATGCAACATAAGATCTATTATATATGATAAGTGATTCCTATTGATACTGAATAATAAAAACACTTAGTTTATATTTATAAGTAAATTTTAAATCATTAACAAGTTTTAGACGATAATGATAAATAATTTGAATTGTTTTTGCTGAAAAGGGAAATCTCCATTTTCCGAGTGTGCACCTGCTTAGATTAGAACAAAACTGACTGTTGAGCTGTTCAAATCCTGTTGGCACTTTACAGTATTCATCAGCGATTCATATGATAATTTAAACCAAGCAACAAGTGAAAGATGCCAGTTAAGCGATGAAGTAGTCACTGACACAAAGCTGGCAGTTAGGGTTAATAATTAATGTTTGTAATCAGGGTGTCACTTCATTGTATCCCATGTCAACTTTCGATAATCCAATATTTTAGATTTCAGATTAGCGATTGTGGTCTCATCTTGCGTTTGTTTTATAGGAATTTGAATTTACACAAATTGTAACTTTGGCCAGGTCAGAATGTTGCTGGTAGGTCTCGTTAACTGAGAATTTGGATTTTGTGTTTATATTCACGATTTAGTTAAGTTGGGAGGTTTCAGTGTTACTTCAACCTATTAAAGGTTAGGTGTGGTGAATTTACTTCTGATTTATATGGCAAGTTATCGTACAAGTAGAGAATATTCACAATGTTTATGAAACATTAATGAACTTTAGAACTGAAATCATAAGTATAAGTTATCTAGATTTTCAGCTGTTTTATACTGCATATCGGTTGACAAAATAATTTCACACAGGAATTTGAAAAAGTATTAGATTACTACACCAGAAAACCTACACATTTTGCACTTGATAGTTTTGGAATAGAAATTTTTAAATATGTAGACTGGCCATTAGATATTATACTTATAACATGATGTCATGATAGTTTTGAAACAATTTTTTTAAAATGTAGACTGGCCACTAGATATATACTTATAACATGATGTTATGATCACAGGAGAGATGTATGTTTCAAATAAAATTTATGATTTATTTTTCAGGATATGGTGGCCTGTAGAGTACTGTGAATGTGTATTGTGATATCATGCTGTATATTTCATTGTGATGTCATATTTCATTGTGGTGTAATATAATCTTGATTTCTTATGTGTTACAAGGTCGCCTGTAGAGTGTGCTGTATATTTCATTGTGATGTCATATTTCATTGTGGTGTAATACTTATATCTTGATTTCTTATGTGTTACAGGGCCGGCTGTAGAGTGTGCTGTATATTTCATTGACGTAGGAATACACAGGACAAACAACAACCATGGCTTCATACCAACAGATCACCACCACAACTACAACCAGGAACAGTAAGTTCACACTTATCGATTCAGTAAAAGATTAAAGCCTCACAAATCATGATCATGTCAAAGATTAAAGTAGCCACATAACCTGATTATCACCCAAACTAAATTATTTTATCTAAAAAAATAGTGTAAAAAATTGAAGCTATAAAAATCATTATTTTATACATAATTCAAAGAGAAGAGAGAAACTGAGTACTGATAATATGGATTTTGTGGTGTCATTTTATATTTTACTACAAATCAGAGTTGTCTCTCAATTTTGTCTTCCAGAAGTTTTTTCAACATATAAAAAATTCTTGGTCAATAGTTACTAATAATATACTAAGTATGACAGAAGTATCTGAGTTTTAAAAACACATAATTCAGAAAATGAGTCCTGAGCCTATATTATCCCAATTGGGGATGATGATTTGATAAATTCAGTTATTATCTTAATTAAAAACAGTGACACCAATTAGTTCTATTTGAATAAGTAATCGGTGTAGAATAATATGCCAGTGACACTCACTTTATTATAGTTAACTCTAAAACAGAGACAGTGATAAATGTTAAGATGAGAAGCCATAAAAACTGACAGCTAGTAATTCTTCCTAGAAATAAAAACAAAATGATTAGGACTCGATTTTTGAACTAGCATAATTATATGGTGAAAGGATGAAAAATTGATATATATGATTAATACAACATCGATTTGATATAAATCGTTATTATAATTTTGATATTAGATATGAGGATGTTAAGACAATTCTATGTAATATCAATTTTTGTGTAGTTTGTAGAAGGATGTGGGACTTGATTTTTTGTTTTTGTATTAGTAATGCAATATAGATAGAAATGAACATGAGTTTCATGAAGATCACATCTGACAGCAAGTAAAAGTAATAAATCCAACAGATAAAATTATTTGAAATTATAATATTAGAATGGAAACAGTTGCATATTTCTACATTTACACATTTCATTTTCCAGTTCCTCATTTGAAAAATCTTTTTGTGTTCAGAATTTTGACTTGGGCTTCCCTCTTGGTATATCTAATGATTGTAATTTACAGTAACTGGCGGCAGCAGTGGAAATTACATGGACGTCAGTGATATGCCAATGGAAAGCGGCCAAGCAAAGACAATGATGTGGCAACAGAACCAATACATGACAGACTCTGGAATACAATCAGGGGCCACCACTCAGGTATGAAGTCAATTTTCATTAGTCTATTGTTATCATTGCAGGAGATATCAGTAGTCCAGATAGTTATTATTGTAGGTGCATTTGAACATTTTTCTTGAGTATGGTTTGAGTTCTCTTATATATTCAGTAATAATTTGTTGTACCTCTTGTATCGATCAACTTATAATATGAGGAGGATCATGGAGATAATGAGTGTGTTGTTCTGTTATTGTGAGATATAGCCCTCTGGAGGGTCATCCATGCTGGAAAAAAATATTTGAAAAAAGTCAACCTTTGAATTTTGTTTTATTACAGGCTCCCTCTATTAGCAGCAAGGGAGGTCACCATGATGAGATTGAAGACTCCTCCAACATGGATACCAACATGTTTGACTTTGATCAAAACTTCGGACAGGGATTCACACAGGAACAAGTTGATGGTATGTCAGTGTATCTGAAATTTAGATAGTCAATGTGTTTAATTTAAGAAAAAAATAAAACATGCTAAGATTGGATATTGAAAGAATTTTTGGCATTTTGGTCCCAATAATAGCACTTGCCTGCAAATGAAACCAATAATGAAGTATTAGTGTTTCAATTTATAATGAAATAATTTAAAAACTAATATATAGTAGCGTAATATTCCACTTAATTTATAATTCATTTTTGAAGAAATATAACATGATAGATTTGGTGTATTTTAGACATGAACACACAGCTGAACCAGACCAGGTCACAGCGTGTCAGAGCAGCTATGTTCCCAGAAACCCTTGAAGATGGTATTCAGATCCCATCAACCCAGATTCACCCTGACCAACCCACAGCTGTCCAGCGCTTGGCCGAGCCATCGCAGATGTTAAAACATGCAGTTGTTAATCTGATTAACTACCAAGATGATGCAGATCTCGCGACAAGGGCAATCCCTGAGCTTACAAAGCTCTTGAATGACGAAGACCAGGTGGTGGTCAGTCAAGCATGTATGATGGTGCATCAATTGTCTAAGAAAGAGGCAAGCCGTCACGCCATCATGAACTCGCCTCAAATGGTGGCAGCGCTAGTACGCGCCATGGGGAACAGTAATGATGTAGAGACCATACGCTGTGCAGCAGGTACTCTACACAACTTGTCCCACCACAGACAAGGTCTTCTGGCGATATTCAAATCAGGGGGTATCCCAGCCCTTGTTAAGCTCCTAAGCTCGCCAGTAGAATCAGTCCTGTTTTACGCGATCACCACTTTGCACAATCTCTTGTTGCATCAAGAGGGCTCCAAGATGGCCGTCCGCCTAGCAGGAGGACTGCAGAAGATGGTGATTCTTCTACAGCGCAATAATGTCAAGTTTCTCGCAATCACAACAGACTGTTTACAGATTCTAGCCTATGGCAACCAAGAAAGCAAGGTATGCTTTACACCATTCAATCTACCTAAGATTTGAATCAAAATGCTTTTAAAAGATTGAATATACATTGGTTACAAAGTCAGGCAAGTCGCCTTTCCACATTAAGTGTTCCCTTGAAAAAAAGTTCATCAAATATAAAAGAATATAAATTAATCTTATTATTATATTCTGTGAACTAAATTACCAGTCACATTTATCGTTGTATTTTAGTTTTGTGCAATCCTCTTTATACAGAATTCAATTTTTTTTTATTAAAAATACGTAGTTGGTAAAATTAAACTGAGTTTGACCATATCTGAGGTACTGGTGATATCTTTTATTTTTATAATCATTTAAGTGAATTAAATAAAAAAAATATGAAAACTAAAATGAAAGTTGAATTGTTTCAGTTGATAATCTTGGCCAGTGGGGGACCAGGGGAGCTTGTTAGGATCATGAGGTCCTACACATACGAGAAACTTCTTTGGACCACATCCCGTGTCCTTAAAGTTCTCTCGGTCTGCTCCAGTAACAAACCAGCCATTGTTGAAGCAGGTAAGGTCACATCTATTCATTCATACATGTGTTAAATATGCCTGGGGAAAAATAAGACAGTAGAACATTCTTATCACTTTAATTCACAGACTTGAGCAAATTTTACTTATTGATTCTTAATTCTGACTTAATTCACATACTTAAGCAAATTCAACTTATTGAAACAACTTGTTTCTGGTTCTTGGCTGAGTTTCAGTTATTACTAGAAAAACTAGACTTATTTTGTTTCAAAAACTTGGTTCAGGGGTTGAGTCACATGGTATTTTTGAAGATTACTTCGAAGATATATCAAGAATCATTATTACTGCTGGGGATGTAAAAGATGGACCTTTCGAGTTAAAAACTTAAGTCATCTTATGGTTTATGTTTCATAAATATTTTTGTAGGTGGCATGCAGGCCCTAGCAATGCATCTGGGACATCAGAGTCAGAGGCTTGTCCAGAACTGTCTTTGGACATTGCGAAACCTGTCAGATGCTGCTACAAGGTGCGAGAACCTTGAGGGTCTCCTACAGATGCTCACCCAATTGTTGGCCTCAAATGACATCAACATTGTCACATGCGCAGCTGGAATCCTCTCCAACTTGACATGCAACAACCAGCGTAATAAGGTCACTGTTTGCCAACTTGGCGGCATTGAGGCCCTTGTTAGAACCATTCTACAGGCTGGAGACCGTGAGGAGATTACTGAGCCAGCCGTGTGTGCTCTCAGACATCTCACCAGTCGCCACCCTGAAGCTGAAATGGCACAGAATGCTGTGAGGCTCCATTATGGACTCCCAGTCCTTGTAAAATTGTTGCATCCTCCAAGCAGATGGCCTTTGATCAAGGCAGTCGTTGGACTGATCCGTAACTTGGCTTTGTGCCCTGCTAACCATGCCCCATTGAGGGAACACGGTGCTCTCCCCCGTATTGTACAACTCCTCATTCGTGCACATGAAGACACACAGAGAACTAGTGAGGTGAGTTTGTGTTACTAAAATAGCACAAGGTTGAAACAGGGCAACATTCTTGAACATAAACCACAGGGTCTCATCAAAGCTGGGTTTATAAATCTTAGCTTCACCATATGAATTCACAATTCTGGTTTTTAAGTCTATTTCGAATAAACCATGGTTTGAAATGTCTGCATCCTAATAAACTTAGCCCTAAAAGCCATTTAAACATTGATTTAATCCTAAACACTTTTTGATTTTCCCATTTTCTTACCCAAATAATTTCTATATACAATTAAAACTTACTACCGATCTCATATGCAAATACTGATTGAATCAAAAAATCTACCATTTAAAACTTTTAGAGCTAAATTTTAAATGTTGTTTTTCAGCGTACCTCCATGGGATCCAATGGTAGCCAACAAAATGGCTATGTAGATGGTGTCCGCATGGAAGAAATTGTAGAGGGCACTGTTGGAGCCCTTCATATCCTTGCCCGCGAGGCCCATAACAGAACAGTCATCCGAGGACACAAGTGTATCCCACTGTTTGTACAGCTTTTGTACTCCCCAATTGAGAACATTCAAAGAGTTGCCGCTGGCGTTCTCTGCGAGCTGGCTGCTGATAAAGAGGGTGCTGAGATCATCGAACAAGAAGGTGCCACTGCACCCCTCACTGAACTTCTCCATTCTCGCAATGAGGGAGTTGGTAAGTTTCAATTCTAGAAAAATATTGATATCATAAAAGTTTGCAAATCTAATCTAATAGAAATTACACTGTATTTTGTGTTGTCGATCTAATTAACATAATATGCTTTATATTAACTTTATGCGTAGCTGTAATAATTATCAGTCCATTGAATTAAAGGGTCTAAGTATGTAAAATATAACAATACTTCAATATTGTATTCTTGTAAATGTCAAATGATGTGAAAAGGGAGTTATTGAGTCTTTATCATAGGTTGAGCCAATATATTTAAAAAGTAAAAATAAATATTACATATATTTAACCTTGCAGCCACATATGCCGCAGCTGTGCTGTTCCGCATGTCTGAGGACAAACCACAGGACTACAAGAAACGTCTCAGTGTTGAATTAACCAGCTCTCTGTTCCGTGGAGACAATGTGCCATGGAATGAGCCTCCAGATTTCGGTGATTTGTCAATGCCCACAGAGGAGGCTTACAGAGACCAGATGTACCAGCCCCAGCAGACATCACACCACCAGCAACAAAGTATGTACACTCACTGTTGCATTGTGGTCTAAATCACCAACAGTTTACCTGAATTAGATGTATATGACTAGTAAAAACATCAAAATATTGTAGATCAAACATTTTGTTCATTTGTAACAAATGAATGAATACAAATAAAGTTTTTACAATGGATCTGATTAAATCAAGATTATATATACTCACATCTAGTCTATTAGATCATCTGCTTACATTCTCAATTATCATGTAAAAATAGAGACTAAATACAGTGTTTTTTAAGATCATGTAATTGTTTCATTTCCAATAGGCCTTAAATGCAAATGAATGGTAACATAGATAACCAAATATGTTTGAGTATCCCACCCAATAACTGCTTGTAGACTCATTTGTTCCCTGTATGTTTCAGACTATCCCAACAGTGTGCCTGTAGACTCCATGCAGGGTCTGGATATCAGCAGTCAACAAGGAAGTGGCTACGGCATGGACGCAACAGTTGGAATGAACTTTGAGAACATGGACACTGGAATGCAGCAGCAACAAGACAACAACCAGATGGCTGCCTGGTTCGACACAGATCTATAGATGATTGGTCGCTATAGTGACCATATCAAAGACATGTCAGTGCTCTCCCTAGTAAGATCGTGGCTGGACTCATCAAGGAGACATTAATATGAAACTAAAATACATTTTGTGAAATTGAGTTTTAAGTTGAAAATCATTACTAGAGATATCACTGCATGTTGTTTGATATGGCCTCTTTAGAGGAATGCAGCCCGTTAGGTGCACAGCTCACAGGGGCCAAACACCCAAACATTGGAGTATAAATAGATATAGTGTTGCTGTGTGCTCTGACGGGAGATTTTATACTGAGGCAATGCAACAGATGGCTAGATAAAAGTCCTGCATTATAAAATGTTTGTAACATAACACTGTACAGAGACTATTTCTAACCCTGCGTGGTTGGTGGTGGTTGCTTTACCCCTCGCTAGGATTGTACCCATCTGGGTGCCCAAGACAACCCTCCCTGGGGGTAGGGCATCCACCCACTAATGTTATAACCGTTAGAAAAATGGTCGTAAAAACATACATACAAGTTTTGTACATAATTAATGCATGCTTTTGCACATTTGGATTGTAGAATTTGAACTGTTAAATTAAAAACTTGCAATATCGTGACTTTTGATTGGAGTTTTGAACAATGAATATAAAAAGCTGGGAGCACTGAACCACAAACATTGTGTAATGCAAGATATATGATTTGATTAATAGCTGGGCTAAATTGGACAGTGTTTCGAAAATCTCGGGGTTGGAATCTAATGTGTACTTAATTTATGCCCCTCACTACATTATAGCCCAGAGATGGGAGTAACACTTCAAAGGAGAATTCCATATTATCAGAGCTATGTATTTTAGACATGTATTTTATACTTTAACTGTATGAGCATTGAGCACTCTCGACTTCGTACTGAGACTTTCAGTGATTCCTTTGGACACATTGTACAGGATATGATATAACCAAAAATGTATTCATGTTTGTGTTCATAATGGTGTTACTTATATACCCTTCCAACTCATGATGGGCAGACATTCTTTTTTTTAAAAATACTAGGGTTTTGTATATTAAAAGGTGCAGTCCTGTTCTTAAAAATTAACAATGAGTTCAGAAATAAAGTACATGAATGGGACTGTATCTTTGATCACAAAATCCTAATTAATTAAGTAGGTTGAATATCATTATTAATTTCTAATTATTAATTTATCTATTAAACTTATCTTGAATGTATGCCCATCATGATACACAGTTATATATATATAGGGTATCAGAAATTTCTCTAACTTAGAAATCAAGGTGTAGATGGTTGGTCATTTAAGTATGGTAACACATTTTGTAGCTTTTATAGACCTATGCATTATATTTTAGCTGTAGTGTATATTAGAATCGTATTACCTAACCGTCATTGTGACATCATAATATTACCATTTTTATATGGAACGCTTTTATTTCATTATGTGTGCGCATTGTCTTCATGTATGTTAAGATGAATCTCTCTTGCCTTAAATCATGGCCTATTTCCAGATTCCCCAATAAATGACCTTCAAGTCCTGTTCACATAAGATACAAATATATTATACAGACACATACAGGCTTGCGCACAATTCAAGAAAATGCTATAAACAAACAGAATTGGATCATTCTAAGCCATTTTCCTGAGCTATGTAATGGACTGTCTATTATGTGGTTCTTGGCATTTGAAAACCAATCAGCTTATCCAGCTTTTTAGATTATTTTAGTCATTATAAACCATTTTACTGTCAGACCCTAATATGTGTATTTGTATGTGATTACTATATCTAAATTATGTGTATTTTATTTACAATACTAGGTGAGAACACAATGTAATTAATTGGTCAACATAATGAAATAAAGTCAATTTCTATAAAATAAAATGTTGTTTTTGTCAAGTAATTTGAAAAATCATAAGATGGGTAATAGATAAGGAACATGTTCAATCCATGGCCATTGGGCAACTTATAAGCCAGGACTTGTATAGATGGCGGAGCATTTAGCTATCAACCCATAAAGCGAGACCTACCCTCATGAACCCTGGAGTCGATCCATCTGGTTCGTTCAGTAGGCTATACAGTCATATGCTGCATTATAAAGATCAATGAAATATCATCTCCATTCACAAGGTTTCAGTTGCTCCAACTTCAGTGTTATAACCATATTGGAATTCGAAGATGTGTAATGCATGTATCTTATGGTGTAGGCCCAGGGAAAAGTATTGGTAAGCTAAAATCTAAAAGAAACAGACTTGATTATACAGTTTCAATATCTTTGTTGTAGGGTAGTGGGCCCACTGTTAACTGGGGAATGAGCATAACAAAGTGAACAAAAATGTTTTCCAGATGTCCTACACAGCTGGATTTTGTCACTGTTCTACTCCGAATACTTGTTTGCCATGTTTTATTTAATAAATTTGATATAATGATAAGTTTTGATATTATTTTGATGATCAACATTATTTTAGTTGTAAATTCCTGTTTGCGTCGGGTTGTTCAATAAGTTCATTTATAGGAATTATTCCGGATTAATTATAGATATAGGTTAGGGTACCCCTTACATTCGTTCGACTTTCGTTTCTTAAAAGAAAGCTTCGTCTCATAACTAGACTCTGCGCGCAGGGTAAGGTTAGGGGTTCATTGTCTTGATTGAAATAATTCACTCCCCACTAACTGCAGCAAACTTTCTTTACCTGATAAAATGATAATTTTGACAAGCTATAAACTTCATAAATATACGGCTTTTAAAGATCCAAGTAAGTGTAAAATTATTTCAATGGTTATTAATGATCATAAACAAGCTTGCAAAAAATGTTTTTGAAATTGAATACTAAAAACTGGTGGGTTTTACACTCCAAACGTTTGACAATCTCACCTTCCCCCATTGGCCATTACCCATATGTTAAGCGTCTTAATGTTTGGCAAATTTTAAGATTCAGCAGTCATGAATAAGAAGGACCTAATTGCAATAATAAGGGGAAAACCAAGATCAAGCACAAATTGCCACGCGCCATCTACTAGTATTGGGGGAGGGGGGATATCAAACTTTTGGAGGGGAGTGCACTTCTCTTTTGAATATCGTGCACAACTTATTACTATGGCATTACTGCGTCCCTCATTTGGATCTAATCTCTCGTAAAATTAGGGTCTTAGGTCAAAGTCATACATATAAAGAGCTCAACTACAACCCTTCTCTAGAAGTCGACTTTGTCTACTCTACAGACATTTTGATCTAACCGATTTCTGTGCCCTAATCAGATAATCTCAAAACTACATTTTTACATATAATGCCAAGAAGTCCCGACAAAATAAACCAGGTAATAAATACGCCATAAAAAGACCCGGTATAAATTAAGCCACTTTTCGAGATTCCATCAAGATTTTATCTATCTGAGCAGCCATTAACATTAAAATCATTCGGAGTAGGGTGTCTCCTAGGACATTGGTGTCAGAAGGGGGAGGGCGTTGGGGGCGACCGCCCCCCCCCCCCTTTCCCTGATTTTTTTAGATTTCGAACCTAGCCTAGAATTGAAAGCTCTAGAGTTAAATAAAGTCAACGTGTAATAATGACAGAAATGATTCTATGTCAGTATATAGGCTACATCAAGCAGATTTCTCATATTATATTTAATTACCATTTATAGTTTCTCAGGAACCCGTAAATACTTTGAAGAATAAGTGCAAAATGTTATATTTAAAGGGTTCCGATTAGCATCCCGTATAAAAACAATATGGCGGCTCCAGGCGAATCAACTGGATCAGTCCATTTATAAGAAATAAGAGGAGTTCTGTAAAATCCAGTTTATTGAAATTGTCTTTGAGATAAAGTAATCCGTTTATAATGATTTTGAAAACGTTATCCAAAGAGTGATTGCGTTCAAAGAATACATGTACAACAGCCAATATAAATCCTTGTATTAGAAACCGGTTTGTCTTGCTTTGTTTCATTTGTAGGATATTTCATATGCCAAGCTGTGTGCTATTACGTTATGGGGAAATTTAGATGCCAATTTTTCCTTATTATACACAAATAGAAGATCCTGAAACTTCACCCATAAATGAAGAATTGATTTGTCAAAATAAAAATCACCCTTTTATAAATGTGTGACGATCTATTATAGACTTATGCTATATAACAGTTAGAGGTGTTGACACAACGACCTCGAACCTGTGAACCCTTGAGTATTATTCCGGGATCGGGCCTTTTATACTAAACGGTGAGCAACACCAGAAACGAGCGTTCGATTTGTTAAACGATATGCGTCACCCTTTAAGTCAAAGTCAAGTTAAATTTTCTTGGAAATATTGTGCTGGGATATGTTCAGAATGAACCAGAGAGGGTCTAATTTCTGGGAGCACGCCCTCCGACCCCCTAGATTGCGCTCCGCGTGCGGTGAGCTTCACGCATGACCCATCCATACCCAAAAGTCGCCCCCTCCCTTGGCAAATCCTTCTGACGCCCCTGTTTAAGGATGAAGTAAAGGATGCATGTCTCACCACCAACTCTCTTTTCCTGACTAGACCAATGCCATACCACAAGTGACCATTCTCCTACCAGAAAGTGGACAAATCCGACCTTTGCCATACCTCAAATGTCATAATTGTAGGGACATTCCAGGCCCGTAGCCAGAATTTTCCAAGGGGGGGTTCGTTTTTTTCTAAAAAATTCTAGGGGGGGTTCACTTTGGCAAATATGGCCAAAAATCACTCAAAAATTAGTTCGTCCGAACCCCCCGAACCCAATGTCACACCTCGGATCCTAAAATGTGGGCCAGGATTCAACCTGGGGGGAGCGGATCAATGCTTTTGCTGGGGCCTAAATTTTCAAAATTTGGGCCCACTTGTTGGCAAAATGGCCCAATTTTTTTTTTCGCTGCAAGCTTTTTTCATACTTCAAATATGCCCCCCGGAGTTCCTGGATCCGCCCCTGATAAATGCCAGGGATGCTGGTTTTTCAGGCGGTTTTGTCAGCGCGTGTTAGGCTGCGGTTCCATGTAAGCAGTCACGAGCTAAAATGTCACGGCACTTAGCCATTTCTAACCATGCAACATGTATACTGTACATTGCTACACATTGCTACACTGTGTCAAGCACCTATACATAGGCTGGAAAGCGGGGTAAACGGGGTACATATCCTTACCTGTATACTCTACATTGCTACACTGTGAGGCAGCTTCTACACATACCATGGAGGTGGGGTAAGCGGGGTAAGCGGGGTGCATACCTTTACATGTATACTCTACATTGCTACACATTGCTACACTGTGTCAAGCACCTATACATAGGCTGGAAAGCGGGGTAAGCGGGGTACATACCTTTACATGTATTCTCTACATTGCTACACTGTGAGGCAGCTTCTACACATACCATGGAGGTGGGGTAAGCGGGGTAAGCGGGGTGCATACCTTTACATGTATACTCTACATTGCTACACTGTGTCCAGCACCTATACATAGGCTGGAAAGCGGGGTAAGCGGGGTACATACCTTTACATTTATTCTCTACATTGCTACACTGTGAGGCAGCTTCTACACATACCATGGAGGTGGGGTAAGCGGGGTAAGCGGGGTGCATACCTTTACATGTATACTCTACATTGCTACACTGTGTCAAGCACCTATACATAGGCTGGAAAGCGGGGTAAACGGGGTACATACCTTTACATGTATTCTCTACATTGCTACACTGTGAGACAGCTCCTATACATACCATGGGGTAAGCGGGGTACATACCTTTACATGTTACATAGAATATATTAGTTACTACATTGTTTCAAGCTCCTACATGTATACATAAACACTGTACATTGCTACACTGTGTCAGGCACCTATACATAACCTGGGAAGCGGGATTAACGGGGTACATATCCTTATGTATATCTTATCCATATTAAATGATTTGTTTACACAATGTTGCATTAGTTGTGTGGATGTACACTAAAAAACTTACATTTTTTGGTTTTGGTTTGACTCCCAAATAACTATATAAAGTATGGACATTTATTTAATTGGTTTTTAATAAATAATCCTGTCTGGTTGTGATATAGTCATTTCACAGATACATCTACATGTACATAAAGCCTTGCCTGTGTATTTGTAATAATAACTAGTAAAAAACATTTCTTGAATATTGGGTACTTACTAAAGTGAATGAAGCTTATGTGTAACTATGTTTATTAAGAATGGTAATAAATTTAATTGTTATGAAGAATGTTGATATTATTCTTATAAAATGCACCTTTTACCAATGTATTCCTAGTAACCTTGCGTTGTGCGCCGTGCGTTAACATTTCATTGATTAAAAGTGCAGTTCATTTCCATTTTTTATTTTTACCAGAATGACGTTAAAAACTGACACATCTTGAATATTATTTATTAAATTTTGTTGGTGAGGACGTATTTATTGTTATGTTCATAATGGGAGCCAGGACTCGTATAGATGGCAGTTAACTACTAGGTTGTTCTCTACAACTAGCCCATTGGTTAATGTGTAAATATTGCTGTTTTGAAACTTCAAATTCTCTGCATATATCAAATAAATATCATATTTTCCTTCATCATTATTTTAATTTACAAACATGATTTAAGATTCACAATTACAAGTTTTGGATATTTTCAATAAAATTTATCTGTGTCAATATATATCTATCTACCTGTTATTTAATTCGTAAATACTTTAAAACACTAGAGAGATTTCGCACATAAGTGAAAGTACAACTTATACGTATACGTATACTTTAAAGGGTCATGTCGAACTATTATATTTACTAAAATCAATTTCAAATTGTACTTAATGGAACATAACTATTCCCGATATAGAAAAGCTCCATCAACTAGAAACTGTGAATGCACGTGTAGATTATGCACATTATACTTAAATGCTTACTTCCGTGTCCTAGTAGTTGTAGTGTATTATAAACACGATCTTTTAAAGTGAGTCATAATCCTTTAAAGCGTGTCATGACATAAACAAGTTGATTATTTCAAAGTTTTCATGATCAGTATAAGTTCAATGAACTTACAAAACGGTATATATACGAGATGATCAACGTATACAGTTGGATCTCCGTATAAAGCTTTACCTGCATGTGTGTGGAACAATTGACCGCAAGCATTTTTTAAAAACAATTGGCTGAGTAGGAACAGTATCCAATCAAATAATTAAACCATCAATTTGAAACACCAATCAAACTAGTAGGTTCTAGCAATTCCTGGAAACGACCCATTCAGTAGCTCAACAAATGACATACAGGGTGTTTCAAAACGAGCATCTCAAAAAGTCAATTTGATAAGAGATAGGTCTATAACATACGTACTATATATGAGCCTATTTTATTCTAGACAAACACATTTGGATCAACTAAACATGCTACAATTCAAGAAAGAACAAATGGCATCCCTTTGACCTTTATTTATTACAGTCCGAGAAGATCTTTCCTGACGAAATGCCCACATAATGAAACACCTTGTACGTTTGGTTATAAGTATAAGTATACGTTATAAGTTGTACTTTCACGCCGTGCGAAATCTCTCTACTAATGTAAAGTTCAAACGTATAATGTAAGTTAATCATCCACTCAAAATCTAAATTAATGAGTAGAGCAATATTACAGTAGCGACTGAACCTATTTTCAGCGTGGCGTTTTACATAATGTTACACAATATTTCCAAATGTTAATTTCGACTAATTATGTGCTCTGTCATGGGACTAAACTGTTGAATGTTTCTGTAGAAGACATCGTAGTTCAAATATCAGTAGATCATTCGCACATTCGTGTATCTGGAGAGTGCAACTTGTCAAGTGGTCATTATGTACAGAGCAGATGTATGTAATCGAGGGACCATAAAAGTATGTCATTAAATCATTGAATGAAAATAGTGTAATAACTGAGACCACCGTTACCCAACAATTATAGTGATCAGTCGCCTATTAGTAGCATTAAGCTATTATTAAAAATGCGTATATGCTTATATCTACGCCTAATGTAAAAGAAAGTGATCCTCGTGTTATAACAAGTGATCATGATATTAAATTTTCCCAATACACATTTCGAACATGTACTAACTTAAGATGGTATTTTGAAATTTGCAAAGTATGGATAATTTATATTTTGAAAACAAAATTCAATATGTTAAAGTTCATCCTCCTATCTCAGCTGCACATCTTCTTTGCTAACTTTATACATCACGGGGCGATGCGCGCCATATGTCTAGTGTAAACCATCGTCCACGAGGCAATAATAGTGAAAATGGCAAAGTCTACCACAATATCAAACGTTTAAAGGCAATTGTATTTTAAGAATTTCGTTTACACACTTTGGAATATAGTATAAATTCATTTTTGTCTATATTTGTGACAACACGTTTTACTTGTTTTATGTTCATTTTCGCAATCGAATCATTTGCCATTCTTCTTTTATTAATTGCGTCGATGCACTTACAGTATATATCATAAACCCTATTCACGTCTACCGTTTCTTTACCCTTTCTCTTTATTAGCAATCTGTATATCACGGCAATAAGATAAAATTGGAATTTATCCGATGGCCCAGTATTAATTTCTTGCAAATTGTTCGACAAATATTCGAAAGATGTTACATGTTTCTTGCTGGCTTTTGTTAGTCTCCTTCTAGTTTTTTCACATTTAATTCCTTTTTTGGTTTACCATTGTTACAATTTTTTGAAGGGCAAGCACACGATTGTTGACATTTAGCATTTTTTGAAGAACATGGGCATCTTCTACCTACACAGCATTAGATTTCTTTTCCACTTCTTATTCGGTTGACACCACACCTACAACCTTTTTTACTACCTCGATCTTTCTTAGTTACAGAGCGTGCCAAAGAATTTGCGTTTCTTTGAATCAAACTGTCATAATGACCTGCTGAGCCCGCATTACTTAAAGACTTTATTTAACCCTATGCTAAATCCAGGCGAATCCAGACTAATAAAATACCTTATACTATAAAGAAATCGTATAAATAAAAAATATATGAAAAAATAATGCTTTTTGTCATAAATATCACATTTTGTACTGTTGGCAGTTTCGGTTTCACTTCAATTGACCTCGTTGACCTCCAAAATTCAATGACGTCATCGAAGTGGGGGTATTGTTTATGCCGCCATTGAAATATAGCTATAGAACTTTGTATGTGATCTGATTTGAATAGATAATATATCACATGCCGTTCAGGTGTGTGGTGGGAGGGTGCAGCAACGAGCCCCGGGAGGGGATCTCGTTGTTCAAGTGGCCGAAAGATGCCAAGATGGCCCGCTTATGGGCAAAGTTCGTAGACAGTACGAGAAAAGATTTCACTCCAAGCGATCAGACCAGGATCTGCTCAGCCCATTTTAAAAGTGAGCATTTCTCAATAAACACCACACAAAACAGTATGCTTTTGTTGATGGGTGAAAAACCAAAGTAAGTACGATCTAAACGCAGTATAAGACCGATTTTTACGACTATTTAGCGAGAATATCAACTCGGAAAATCGAATCCGGAAATAAAAATTGAATGCATATTTCACTTTCCCGATTCGTTTTTACGTCAAAAAGTAAAAATAATTTGCTGCATTATGTCTACATTAGTTGCTTATAAGTCGTTAGGACATATATACACTGGCGGATTCAGAAGTTAACAGGGGGCTGCCCAAGTATAATCTAACAAAAATGCCAATGTTTCTGCCATATAGACCACGGACCACTGACAGATTACCTCTTCTTCAGTGGTGTCTATGCTCATTAATATACTCAAGCTTCCCATTTATCCTTTGAGCCTACTACCAATAGGGGCTGGATCTGTGATATAGATCTTCATGTATATTTGATAGAAATTGATAACTTGAATTGCACGAAGTAAATAATAAACCTCATTCTGTTTAAGAACTCCAACCTTGAAGAGGGACCAGGCTGTCCCGACCATTAAGACGCCTAAAGAAAGTCTGCATGATAGTCCAAGGTCATCTAAAGTTGGCGGAGCATTTGAAAAGAGAGAGAAACTGAGGGTATGTTTTTCAATCATAAATACTTATGTCCGTGCAGAAATAAAAAATGATGAAAAAAGTCAAAGATATGTCATCTTTTTGTACAGGGGGTGCTCTGTCGGGAGATAATACCAGGTAACATATAGGCCTATTTTAAAACTATTACATAAGCTTGATGGCTTGTCTTGCCCCATGGCCATCCTTACTCCATTCTCACCCAAATTACCATGGTAATATGAACGTTAAGATATACTTACAGTGTATATAACATGACCAATTTCATATGTCTTTATTTCATACTTTTATAGTGATCAGTACCAGATTTAAAGAAAAATAATAATAAAAGAAAATAGATAAGGCAAGGACCTTTTGAATATCCTTTTTACTGCAATGGTCAAGTTATGGTGCTAACAAACATTGGATTGACAAACTTGGGTTTGACAAATTTTTATTTTCCAGGATCGTGAAGAGCTAAGGCGGTTGATGTCAACAGACATGACAGATACAAGTAGTGAAGACGATCCCTTGCACTCATCAAGTGCAGTGTTTACCAAATCAACTGTGGAGTTGGGTTCAAGTGCCTCTTCTACATGTATTGCCACCCAAGCAAATGTGGAGTCAAGATCCATCGGGACTTCCATACACCTAAGCCTAACTACGAGAGTTAAGGGGGTGCAGTGCAACGCTGCTTTCACAAGAAGTCGAGGTAATTTTTATCTTGAGATAATCACTTTGCATTTTAGGCCAGGGTGCAATTGTGTGCCTAGAAACGACTTGTGAGAAGATTTGTTTTGTAAAATGTATAAAAAGTGACAAAATTCAGTGAAAAAATTTCACAGAATCAAAACATTCTTCTCCCAAGTCTTTTCAAGGCACAAAGTGCACTCTTTGTGCAAAACTGGAAGAGGTAGACAATGTGTCGAAGGAGTGATTCCTATTTGAAAAATAACATGTGACTCAATTGAGAAATGCCGCAAAATTCTGAACAGGCACCCTGCCCTTGAAAATTAAATCATATTTTTCAACACATCTATAGTAATCACAGTGTTTATAATAGAGTCTTCCAAGATCTATCACAACCCAGTACTATATTTTAAAAAATTTCAGATATTGCAGGAAAACAAAATCATAAATCTGTTGTTCGAAATTCCAAATAAACAATACAAAATATAAGCGAATATTCACAGAAGATACACATTAGAATAGTTGTCTGAAAAAGTAAACTAATTTTAAGAACCATGTAACGTAAAGAACGTTTTTTTAATATTTATGGAATCATGAGCTTAATTAAAAAAAGAACAACATTTGGTTTGGAAAAGTCTTATTTGTCTGCATACGTTTGAAAACACTACTATTATAACAATTATCAAGTTTTAATGCATATAATGAAAGTTTTGAAAAATATTATATTAGGTTGTCAAACTGAGAGATATGATGGACCAAGTCAACTGCAGCAGTGTACCAGGAGTAGTCAAACTGACTTCGATGCTCCCGGTCTATATGAGGATGAGGAATATGCCGAAAGTGAACTCTCAGACATGTCAGATGATGATGATTACAATGACCCAACATGGGACCCAGAGATGGATGATTCAGAATCAGAAGAGTCTGACTCTGACTTTGAGGAAGATACACAACAGAAAATGTTAGTGGATGTTCCAATGTGAATAGATACTGTGAATTGCTTTATTTGATTTGGCAGTTTTGATCAATCCACCAAATTAAAACAGCTGTCAAATTAAAGCAATTTACAGTTAAATGTAATCAGTTAGTTAGAATCCTTTCATAATAAAACTGAAATGAGGACACAACTTCCTTGAAATGAGAATACAAGGTAGATGATGAATCATGGACTTTAACAATAACATTTACCTTAGAATTATTACACTTTCCCATGACAATTTGAAAAAATGAGGGATTTTGTAAAAATGGCTGTTCAATGGGATTGGCTACGTTTTGGCATTGCCCTTACATTGTTATCTAATGTTTATTATTATTATGCTGTTATATCATCAAATTGTATTAATTGATTTATGAAATATGCATGATTGTTTCATTATTTCAGGCCAACATTCCAGTCACATACGTTTTTTGTTGTTGAGCTGAGTCAACTATTGATGCTTTTCACAATTTGTGTAAACTGTGGAAGAAAGGGGGCAACAGGGATTGTTCAGAGTGTCCTTGGTACCATGGTGTCTGTCCAACAAAAGTGCCAAGCTTGTACTTCTCAGTATCTTTGGACAAGCCAAACAGATTTCCATGGAATCTGTCGGGGGAACATAATGTTGTCTGCAAGCATTCTATTCTCAGGTAGGCCCAAGCTATTAATGTCTAAATATTTATTTAAATTACAATAATTTGGACTTGGTTTATGAGGCATTTTAACGAAGGCCCCCCTTCCCCACAAGGTGGGCGGATCTTTTCATACTTTGGATAAGATTTCCACCGTTCAGATGACTTCCAATTCCTTCATGAGCTTATGTGGCAAGTCATTCAGGCAACTGTTGATCAGTAATATGATGTAATTGTGATTTGAAGGCATGTCGTACCACATAAACAGTCACATCAGTTTCATCAGTCATCAGTTACATAAAATGACACACATGATTTCCTTGCACACATTACAACAACCTAAAATAAATATGGTTTTCATGATGCTTATTTTAGAAGAAATGTCAGATTTCTGATGAAATCTCTTAATATCACTTTAAGCTAAGTCTGATTTTATTTTAAAATGTTAATTGTATTTGCACCCTCTTATGTGTATAGGTTCATCACCAAGTAAGGCACTACGACAGATGAAATTTTGGGGGTTGCACACATATTCAATTGGATCATTCTTCTACCATCAGAAACACTTCTTACATGGTAATCTTCATTTCTAGAGTTCTACTAAAGGAGATAGTTGTATAAAGTGTTGTTAATGTACATACTATAATGGTCTTATTAAACTTTGTATCTAAATATTCACCTTTTTAACACAGGTTTACAATGACTATCGTGTTTGGTAATTTATGAGAGTTTATTATGTATGTAAACATGGTTAATTAAGCTCATTCTCTCAATTATTTTTATTTGCCCCAGATGCCTTGATTTCCCGCTACTATGGCAACCGTTTCTTATTTAATATTTCTGTTAAACTAAATATTTTTTGCTGAATTAATAAGACATTCTATGCTGTACATTCTGTGAAAATTTCATTGGAATATATTGAAAAATAAAGAAATTAGAGAGATATTATGAGAACTTTATGATCCAGCTTCTCATGTTTTGTCCAAAGATGTATCATTATCATTATGATGGCATGAAAAGCAGGTGATATGCTATATTCTCTTTTTATTACTAGATCAAATTAGTACAGTTTTCCAGTATTGATTTAATATTATAGAAGTGCAAAAAGTAAAATCAGATTAAAGGGTGTACCAATATTGAACCAGATCAATATGATGTTCAATTGTTACAAATTATCAAACTACTATTATTCTCAATTATCAAAAGGTTGTTGTTGAGTGTGCTGCACTATAACGAGAATGCTGGAAGAGAATATGCAAGGGACAAAGATGGGAACCTGTATCTCAACATGATTTACCCTAAAGGCCGTCCCCACGAGGCAGTTGTTCGTAAAGTTCGCTGCCAAATGACTTTCAGTGAGTAATTTGTTTTTTAATGTCCCAACAGTTTTCTTGTCTCCAATATTCCACAAGCTTGAAAATGGCGCAATAATTATCTAAATAAATTGCCCCAGATGTACTCTGTTTTGTGGACTTGCACATCATTACATTTGGAGAAAAGGTTAAGATGTACATGTGAAACTATAAATACATGTATATGTCACTCAAGGTAGAGTTTCTGAAGGCGAGATTTACTACATGTACTAAGACTGGCAATCCGCTGCTTGACACTGCATTCTATGGAAGTTGTTAGTCTTGTTTTCTTTATTTTAAATTGGTTTCTAATTTTCCAGACTATGTAGATGAGCTTGTAGATGAACTTGGTTCTCTAATGGACAACCGGGAATTGGGGAAAAGATATGTGAAAGAACTTGCTCGAACTATCCCAAGGCCACTTAGCCATGAGGAGCCAGAGCACGATAAAATGGAAATCTATAATAATCAATTCCCTAGATACCAGTAGATAGTTTATCACATGAATCAAAACCATCCACAATCTTCAAATAAGGATTACAGTACCAACAGATAAAGAAACAAATGCCCAATGCTCTATTATTCACATTTATTCTGCCTCCTGAAAGCCCACAAACTGAAATAGTTCTTCAAATGCCTCTGGTGGAGGGTAGTGTGCACGAATGCAACAGACTGCGCAAGATGGTAAAACCATCCTAACCTTGGGCCCAAGAACCCCCCATGCTGCCAGGGCAAGTTGCCTATAAGCAATGTGCCTCATCTTTCTGGAGGTTTCACCTTCGAAGCCATGGGGGTACTGCTTTTTAAATGTTCTCCATGCATTGATGAGTGTGAGTCTGTTGATGCATAGTCCATGAAACCCTGGGTTCAGGGTAATGCATCTTGGTACAGCGAAAACCTCCCCAAGGAGCATGGCTTGATGGTTAAGGCCCGTCACCTCTGGGATTCTGTTGCAACACACATTTTCCTCTGGACGATCCATTGGCTGGCAGTTCCCACAGGTGCACCTGGAAGGAAAAGGAAATATTTCGCAAATTTGAAAATTCAGTTGGTATTTGTAAAAATGGCAGGTGGTGAAATTTCTCATGTTATTGCCTTGTCTAGCATGGTACATGTAGCCAGTGGGACATGTCAATAAGTGTTCAATGTATAAACATTAAAACTGAATGTTCGCAGTTGGCATCTGTAAAAATGGCAGGTGGTGATATGTCTTGCATGGTACATGTAGTTAGTGGGACATGTCAATAAGTGTTCAATGTATGAACATAAAATCTGAATGTTCGGAGTTGGCGTCAGTAAAAATGGCAGGTGGTGATATGTCTAACATGGTACATGTAGCCAGTGGGACATGTCAGTAAGTGTTCAATGCATAAACATTAAAACTGAATGTTCGGAGTTGGCGTCAGTAAAAATGGCAGGTGGTGATATGTCTTACATGGTACATGTAGTTAGTGGGACATGGCAATAAGTGTTCAATGTATGAACATAAAAACTGAATGTTCGCAGTTGGCATCTGTAAAAATGGCAGGTGGTGATATGTCTTACATGGTACATGTAGTTAGTGGGACATGTCAATAAGTGTTCAATGTATGATCATAAAAACTGAATGTTCGCAGTTGGCATCTGTAAAAATGGCAGGTGGTGATATGTCTTGCATGGTACATGTAGTTAGTGGGACATGTCAATAAGTGTTCAATGTATGATCATAAAAACTGAATGTTCGCAGTTGGCATCTGTAAAAATGGCAGGTGGTGATATGTCTTACATGGTACATGTAGCCAGTGGGACATGTCAATAAGTGTTCAATGCATAAACATTAAAACTGAATGTTCGCAGTTGGCATCTGTAAAAATGGCAGGTGGTGATATGTCTTACATGGTACATGTAGTTAGTGGGACATGTCAATAAGTGTTCAATGCATAAACATTAAAACTGAATGTTCGCAGTTGGCATCTGTAAAAATGGCAGGTGGTGATATGTCTTACATGGTACATGTAGTTAGTGGGACATGTCAATAAGTGTTCAATGTATGATCATAAAAACTGAATGTTCGCAGTTGGCATCTGTAAAAATGGCAGGTGGTGATATGTCTTACATGGTACATGTAGTTAGTGGGACATGTCAATAAGTGTTCAATGTATGATCATAAAAACTGAATGTTCGCAGTTGGCATCTGTAAAAATGGCAGGTGGTGATATGTCTAACATGGTACATGTAGCCAGTGGGACATGTCAATAAGTGTTCAATGCATAAACATTAAAACTGAATGTTCGCAGTTGGCATCTGTAAAAATGGCAGGTGGTGATATGTCTTACATGGTACATGTAGTTAGTGGGACATGTCAATAAGTGTTCAATGCATAAACATTAAAACTGAATGTTCGCAGTTGGCATCTGTAAAAATGGCAGGTGGTGATATGTCTAACATGGTACATGTAGCCAGTGGGACATGGCAATAAGTGTTCAATGCATAAACATTAAAACTGAATGTTCGCAGTTGGCATCTGTAAAAATGGCAGGTGGTGATATGTCTTACATGGTACATGTAGTTAGTGGGACATGTCAATAAGTGTTCAATGCATAAACATTAAAACTGAATGTTCTCAGTTGGCATCTGTAAAAATGGCAGGTGGTGATATGTCTTGCATGGTACATGTAGTTAGTGGGACATGGCAATAAGTGTTCAATGTATGAACATAAAATCTGAATGTTCGGAGTTGGCGTCAGTAAAAATGGCAGGTGGTGATATGTCTAACATGGTACATGTAGCCAGTGGGACATGTCAATAAGTGTTCAATGTATGAACATAAAATCTGAATGTTCGGAGTTGGCGTCAGTAAAAATGGCAGGTGGTGATATGTCTAACATGGTACATGTAGCCAGTGGGACATGTCAATAAGTGTTCAATGTATGATCATAAAAACTGAATGTTCGCAGTTGGCATCTGTAAAAATGGCAGGTGGTGATATGTCTTACATGGTACATGTAGCCAGTGGGACATGGCAATAAGTGTTCAATGCATAAACATTAAAACTGAATGTTCGCAGTTGGCATCTGTAAAAATGGCAGGTGGTGATATGTCTAACATGGTACATGTAGTTAGTGGGACATGTCAATAAGTGTTCAATGTATGAACATAAAATCTGACATGTTCGGAGTTGGCGTCAGTAAAAATGGCAGGTGGTGATATTTCTCATGTTATTGCCTTGTCTAGCATGGTACATGTAGTCATTGGGGCATGTCAAAAAGTGTTCAATGTTGTATAACATAAAAACTGAATGTTCAGTTTGTACCGTAGAAGACATGTAGTGATTGATAACCAATTTTGTCTTAAACACCCTATGCAGACTGCTATGCAAAAACAAGCGGTGGGGATATCATGTGCGCAAGGTGCGGATATTAACTGTCATTTTTTGAATTTGAATTTGTGTTATTTCATTAACTAAGGCATTTTGGGTACTCAATTATAGTCATCCATTTGTAGAGGATACCTAATAGAAGGGAAATTTTTTCAATAGTTGTATTCTTCATTTTTTAACGACGCACTGAGAATTTTTCCTTGCTCCACAGCAAAGAATTTGAAATTGCTGCTTTATCACACCTTGTGAAACAGCTGCAATTTCAAATCATTTGCTTTCGAGAGAGTATTATTGGTTGATGTGTCACTATTGAATGAACTACACACTATTTACATAATTTCCTTTTTATTAGGGAATCTGTTCACATGTATGAATATAATCGAGTACCAAACTGCCTTATATGGTGAAATATCACGAAATAAAATTTAAAGATGACCGTTAAATATCCACACCTTGCACACATGATATCCACACCGCTTGTTTTCGGAATAGCAGTTTGCATAGAGTGTAAAACCTGCAGTCTGGTTACATGTATTAATTGAATCTGAACTATTTTATTTAGGGCCTATTTTATTTATTATAGAATAAAAAAATAGAAATAAACTATCAGAATCTGACAAGTATATTGCACTTTGTAGAAATTTATGTTTGAATTGAAATAAATTATAACTGGTATCTGAAAATGGATAATGTCATGTCTCAATCTGAATGTTTATCCTGAATACTGTATACAACAGTTACAGATGATGAATGTAGGTCACAAAAAATTGAATTCTAAACAACAACATGATACTAGTATTTAAACATTTTGGGTCTGAACATTTTAAGTTTTATGTGCCTTATTTTTAATAGTCTAGGCTTCATTGAGAAAATGAGATTCAGTTGTTCACAAATGTGCCCTAGAAAAATTCTCCATACTTTCAAAAAGGCGACCCAAATTAATTTTCAAGTGTATAAATATATTTTTTTCTAACATTCCTTAGTCTAGCTACTAGAGTCTAACATCTAAAGAGATATAAAGAAAAGTCTAAACTCAAGAAAACAGTGAAAATGTTTTCCCCTGTCAGTTCTCGGCTAGTTTCCATATTTATTTTAAACAAAATGTCTGTGAAGTACATCTATGAGTAGAGTACAGCATGAGCTGTCGTATATTTTAAATTTACCATGAGTCCAGATCACTTGGATCATCAGGCAACGGGTACTTTCCAGAACCCTTGGACCCTGCCTTGGGCAACTTTGGCTTTTGCTTGGCCTTGGATCTTCGAACTGACGACCCAGCTTCTGGCTCAAAGCTACACATTGTAGTCACACCCCTCACATCTGCCTCTATCTTCTCCCTGTTCAGCCCTCTACTGACAAACCCACTGTCGTCTCCACTTGAGCTGTCACTGTCGCTGTCATACATGTTTTTAACTTTCAAATTGTAGAATTTTTGTTCACAAATGGCTTTCAGTATTGAACCGGAAATAATGACAAATCAGCTGTTTCTTATGCGCAAAATTGCGCATGTTTTCTGTTTTTAGATATATTTTCTTTTTTAATGCAATTTTTATTAGAATACAGTTTTATCAACCCACTTTAACAATAGGTATACTAATTTATTATTGTGATGTAGTGTTGTGGATACGTAAATCGTACATTTTCTTCATGGTTGTAAAACTCCAGAAATATGATTTCCGGTATCTGTACTTTCAATTTGCGCATACGGTTCTGAAGTTCAGTCCTAACAACTTTATCGGACAAAATAAGTGTCTTTTTCACATCCATTAATATGGATAACGTTTTAAGATAAGCACAAATGGACACACTCTATCAATCATTCTATAAATGACATAAAACCGTCAGCCATTAAAGGCCCGGGGATCTTCACACATTGATTACCACGGCGCGCGCGCTACATTGTTCACTTTGATGACGCGATACCACGTGACTAAATCTTGAGGTGAAATGAAAAACAACAAAATTCCGATGGAGATTTTTCTCCTAGTTTATTGATTCATTATAGTGAATTGTTGGGTTTGATACTCCTCAGTGCTGTTTCTACCGATTGAGGTATGTTCGTTTTGTCTAAATGTGATGAAATAAGACCTGTCAAATAAGGTCTTTAAGGAATTCATGTTTGAGACGGACCCTAATTTCAATTTGAAAATTCGCCAATTTCCCTTGGAGTTTACTTAAATGCCTTGGGTAACGAATGTACAATTGTATACAGATATATACTATATGTCTATTTGAAAAAACATTTTAGAATTTTTTTCACTTTTTAACAAAATCTATTTCACACTTAAGTGGCTTTGAGTGTGAAGTGTATGGGAGATATGTAAATACATGTGAAGTATGTACCCCGATTACCCCGCCAGCCACGGTACGTATAGTAGGATGAGGTGTATGGTAGAAGGGTAAATACATGTGAGAGTATCTACCCCGTTTACCCCACCAACCACGGTACGTAATATAGTAGGACGAAGTGTATAGGAGATATGTAAATACATGTGAAGTATGTACCCCGTTTACCCCGCCAGCCACGGTACGTATAGTAGGATGAAGTGTATAGGAGATATGTAAATACATGTGAAGTATGTACCCCGTTTACCCCGCCAGCCACGGTACGTATACAAATCAAGAAATCTCCTATGGCAGCGTATACCGCTACACTAGCCGTATAGAATTTCCATATCATCAGTGATTAAGCCAGTTTGTTTGCCATCTGATACCTCTGCAGTAGGAGTCTTGGAAGAGTGTAGCTACTTAACATTGATAAGGCATAAACATGAATACTTAACTGTTAAAATGTCTAATGGATAAACATAGAAACGTCTTGTGTTAATTGAATGTAAAGCTGTGTATAATGCTACATTTTCTAGTCACTAGTACCCCACACAAGTTTTCGATAATAACTTTAACAATTGATTTGAACACTCGAGATCTACTATTTGTTATTGAATTTAGCACACATGAACTCGAGGCATTTCCACATTGGAAATTTTTCATTTTTATTTTACTTCAATAACAATAAAAAAAGCAACTGAACCAAGGATGTCATTAATCCTTTTTAACAAATTTGATGTCATAAAATCAAAATTAAGAATTGTTAAAGTAAGTCTTTATGGTCTTTTTGAATAGTCTATTGGTAGTCAGTATATAGACAGCTATAAGCTTTATTTATGAAATATACTTGCCCTTGATATCTAGTTGTCCCGGTCATAAATGTACTACAATTTTAACATCATATTCATTGAAACAATGTAACGATGGTAATATGTGTAGCATATGGCTAGATTTAATTTAAATAGTAGGCTTATAGGGGAGAATGTTCAAATCATGGGTCAAAGTTATTATCAAAAACTTGTGTGGGGTACTATAATACTGACCCTACAGTAAACTCACACTCTCTGTACAGTACTTGTAAAATGTCTAAATATGACAAAAAAATTGCAACCGAAAAGGATATAAAGATCACAACAAAAGTTTGCAAAGATAACTATCCCGTATATTCTAATCAACCCCTACTGAAATCAATCTACTGAAATATTTGTCACTCAAAATAGATTAAAAAAACGGTTGGAAATATTTGAGATAGCAGCATTCTTTCACAGTACTCTACATTAAAATTACTGATAGATCCAAGGCTTTAAATAGTACTATTAAATGATAAAGTTTGCTACATTTAAAATGTAAAGTGTAACATATTCTCTTAAAAGCAGTTTGGTTTCTTCTATTACTGTAAACTCTTTATATTAGCTTAATCTTTCAGAAATAAATCAACAAAATCTCATCCTTTTAAATAATCTAACAATGATTTTTTAACAGTATGCATTCTATTTATTTATAATTTGTCAAAAGACTAAGGGAAATAAGATAAACAACATGATTATCTCAAAAACCTAAAAGATAAGAAATGAAATATATTTCCCTGTGTACAGTAACACAGATCTGAGTTCTACCAAAACCCTAATTCTGCTTTGAGAAGCAACTTCAGCAACTTGCTGGAATATGAGACCACATTAATGTTTGCGTTGACAGCTTAATGGGCCTAGATAGGGATTTAACATGCAGCATAGTTATACTGGTAGCGGTATACGCGTTTCTTGATTTGGTAGGATGAAGTGTATAGGAGATATGTAAATACATGTGAAGTATGTACCCCGTTTACCCCGCCAGCCACGGTACGTATAGTAGGATGAAGTGTATAGGAGATATGTAAATACATGTCAGAGTATCTACCCCGTTTACCCCGCCAACCACGGTACTTACATGACTTATAGTAGGATGAAGTGTATAGGAGATATGTAAATACATGTGAAGTATGTACCCCGTTTACCCCGCCAGCCACGATACGTATAGTAGGATGAAGTGTATAGGAGATATGTAATTACATGTCAGAGTATCTACCCCGTTTACCCCGCCAACCACGGTACGTAATATAGTAGGATGAAGTGTATAGGAGATATGTAAATGCATGAGTATGTACCCCCGTTTCCCCGTACCCCCGTTTACCCCACCAATCTGTGCGAAGATGTGAAACAGGGGAATTAGGGCGAATTAGTAAGCACTACGTGCACGTGTAGAGGAGAATACACAGGCAAAACGGATGTGGGCGAGATTCGCGCATGTAAGGGAGTTAGTACTACGTATACGTGCGCACGTGTGGAGGAGATTTCACAGGCATAACTGATGTGGACGAGATTTGTTGAATTTTCGTGACTGCTTGCATCGGTCACGATGTGTATAGGTACCTGACACATGTTGGACATTGAGCTTAGAGACAAATGGTGTGTCATAGTCACGGTTCGTGGAATTACACAAGAGGAAACTACATATGAATTGATGTGGCTTGCATGTGAAATGTAGAAATAAAGTTTGAGTGTATGTAATGAGAATTCCCAAATTTGTAGTGGACACAAGGAGAATTTCCATGGGTGTCCTAAATGGGAAAATGCTCTAAGTGTCGTGACTGCTTACATAGAACCTCTACCGCGTGTTACTTTCCCGCCATTTTGAATTCTCGTAATTGAGAAGAAAACTCGCGAGAAGAAGCATGGCCGATAGTTTCCAAAATATATTTGATTTACAATAAATTGGGTCTTATAACATCAGTGAGTAGATACAGGCAGCCAGATCCTGGTATTAGTGTAAGTTTTATCTCGCGCTTAATTCTGGGTTATTTATACTTCTGGAAATAAGCTCCCAATTCGAATTTTGATTTTTGACGAAATGAAAAAGTTCAAAAATTCAACTTTCACTCAAACTTTGAGTTGAATAGATCCACAGGAAGGTGTATCAAGTCCTTTTTGGGCATAGCAGAGCTTTTTTGCCCTTCCCCACTCTCAGAATTAGAACAGATTTATTCCTCAAGGATCCCTCCAAATTTGCACTGAAAAAATAGGTGAAATCAAAAGTAGATTTTATACAAGATAGCCTCCTTATTCAAAATTCGACCTAACTTGCACAATTTGGAGGAAAAATACTCTCAAACTCAAATAAACAAAAACAGCACGACCTGACAGATACTTCATTATGTTTTTAATCTTGCAAAAAAACTAGGCTTCAAAACGCGGCCGCAGTGCTGCAAAATAAAAAATTAAAAAAATTTCCTGACTCTGTAACTCTTCAATGACACGAGGTACTACAAAAACTCGTAAATCTGAGAAACTTATCTAAAATATTTCTACACACACTTAGCTGATTTGGTATACAGTCATACCTTGGAAATTACAAATGTTTTATTTGCTCATTTTTCAATTTTTTAAATGGCTGAGTTGGACACCTCAACAAATTTCCAGAGGAATATGTATGAAGTTCATTTTGGTAGTCTACTGGGTCATTTGGTCTTCCCCATCCTTAGTATTAATATAATAATACTACTTAGTGTGAAAACGGACAAATAACCCAAGAAAGGACCAAAATAGACTTGATACATCTTCCCCTGGAAAATTTGTTGGGGTGTCCTGCTCAGCCATCCCCCATATTAGAATTTAAAAAAGATGGAAAAATGAACAAATAAAACATGTTGTTGAATTTTATTTATTTCATAATGGCAGTAAATTTGATCAGACTTTTCACGATGTACATCGCAATGTGCATCAATGTTTACTTTTGAAAATTGTACTTCTGGAAATTATTATGGCACATTGCGACAATACTAGTCATTATGGACTCCTCCACCACCTGACCACACCTCTAAAAGAAAGTGGGTATTGCTTTCCCATATTGATAAGACTCAATGAATTGTTTTTTAGAATTCAACTGCTTAGTTACATGCTGATATGGACTTGGGAAATTTAAACTTCGAGGGATTTGATGATGATGTCTCAAAGGAAAGCGATGACCTGACAGTTGATTCTACGTAAGTACATATACAAAAAGGATATGAACGGATGGATTTTTAACTTTTAGATGTTAATCTAGCTCAAAATGGACTAGCTCAAAAAATATTGTGTGGTTTTATTACTCTTACATAAAATATAATACATGTACACCATTTGGTCCTGGCTGGTACCATGGGCTAACTAAAATACAAGTTTACCATTTTTTCCAGATTATCAACTTCTGGGGGTACAAACTTTACATCAAGTATCAGTAACACCAGGTCATCTCTCAGTCAGCCTGAAATAATCACTGATATATCACAGGGTAAGATAGCATGATTTTATATCTGTTCATTATGAAGGACACATGTATACATGACAAGAAAGCTCCATTGCTATGACATCATGGCAAATTCTCTGAAACGGATACTCATAGCAACAGTGTTTATGTTGTTAATTTGTTTATAAAGTGTTGTCACAGTGACAAGTACTTGTGGAATTTTTAAGATGAAGGATGACTCTATCTTTATGAGGTAAGAATGGGACAATCTGAGTAAATGATATAAGATCACGACCTTTGTGGCACAAACATGAGTCAACATCATATATTTAAGAAATCTAATGATTTGCGAAAGAATAGTTCATGGGATGCCCAAATCACCCATATAATTCTGCACCTTTGCTACATAAACAGAATATCTAAAAACAGTTAACATCTTCTCTTTTACCCATTCGGTTTTTATCTCAAGAAATAACTTTAAAAGTAAGAAATCACTATAAATGTGACAATAAACATGTATAATGAAAAATGAATGCAAGAAATAATGATAAATTGAAGAAATCCTAAAATGACATTTTTGGACATCCTGTATATCCAACCATTTTCAACTGTTTAGATTGCAGGTTTTGAGTCTTTATCAGAAAATGCCTCCCATCACATATTGTGAATGTTATTAGATTTCAGAAGAACAAAACTAAACAAAATATTAAATAAGAAGTACAAAATATGATGATAGGCTGTACAAGTACTTTTTGTTACTAACCTTCTTGACCCTGTTCGTCTTTGTAAGACTTAAAAGAAAAACATTTCTACATTGCTTGTATTTTTGAGTACTAAGTACTTCATTACAGTGACCTAATTTCTTAAAAAGGATTCTCAATTTGTCACTCTGTGACTGTTCATCTCAATTCCATAACATTTTTTATTCCTACTTAAAGGCCCACTTTGCGTATTTTCAACATTTTGTGGCAAAATAAAGTCTTACCTTTGAATTTCATAGTATTTCCAAATTCCAAATAACACAGTATTCTCTTTGTTAATCAACAAATGGTGGTATTATCTAAAAGGGACAGTTTACAAAAAGAGCTTATGTTATCTCTTCTTGTTTCCTCATGCATATCTCATCTCTTCATATTATCTCATATTTTCATGTTATCTCATGCATATGTTATCTCATCCCTTCATGTTATCTCATGCATATGTTATCTCATCCGTTCATGTTATCTCATGCATATGTTATCTCATCCCTTCATGTTGTCTCATGGATATGTTATCTCTTCATCTCATTTCTTGTTATCTCATGCCTATTTGATCTCATATTTTCATGTTATCTCATATTTGTTATCTCATCTCTTCATGTTATCTCTTAGATATGTTCTCTTTACACTATTGTTTGTCTTAATTTCAGTGCAACTATTAGAACAGGAATCTCAGCCACCACAGGAAGTTACAATGCAAGTCATTGAGCCCACAGGAGAGGTAAGGTCCCATAATCCCTCAAGATTGGACATTGGAACTTTGATTGGGCAAAACATCCACCATGTTTATGCTCTTTTTCAAATAAAGTACAAAACTATAAACTATTTTTAGCTACTACACAAGAAGTATTATCAATAAATTGATATCAGAATCTTTCTGGTTTTGATACATGAATTTCTATTTGCAGTTTTTAGATTATCCCAAGATTCCTTGGTTTATTTGATGTTAGTTCAATGAGGTCAGTGTTCATTTGTCCATTTAAAGACCTTTTGTAAAGTATTGGGCCTTAAATGTGTATACATGTCTACATTGAGACCCTCATTCAAATTCAATATCTCCCGGCCTGGTCTCAGTTATTACAAACTCTTTATTCAGAAAAGGCGTGGGGGATGGCCGAAGGGGAAGAAACGGAAACACAAGGACAGTAATGCCCCCAAACAGCCTCTAACAGGCTATGTAAGATTCCTTAATGACCGCAGAGAAAAATTGCGCAGTGAAAATCCTACTATTGGTTTTGTCGAGCTAACAAGAATTCTAGCTGCTGAATGGAGTGATTTAGCCACAGATGTAAAGCAGGTATAAATAAATTATTCTATTTCTTGAAAACATTGATTTTAAAGTTAAAAACCATGATGCTAAATGCCATCATGTCATGATGTGTCTTATATTTCAGAAATACTTTCTCAAATTGAATAACAGGACAGTTAAATGGTATTTTCTGAAATTTTGATTATTAGTGGCCATCTTGAAAGTTCCTTCTTGAGCAGAGCTTGTTTGTCCCTAGGCATCAACATATAAAATGTAAACCATATCCATTAACTAGCATTTGAGTTACTAAAGATTACATTCCTTTTCCTCATTGCGGAGACTGATATCTATGGACAGCTTTCCTAGATCCCCCTCGAACTTTGTTCGGTGGGATAATAACTTTAAAACTATTCATAATTTCTGTGTGTTCTCAGGGGTACCTGGATGAGGCAGAGAAAGACAAGGAGCGCTATTTACAGGAGCTTGAGGCTTATCATCGCACAGATGCTTACAAACTCTTCAAGAAGAAACAAAACATGGAGAAAAATCAACAAAAAGGTATTATTTTTTTGTTATATATTGATATGTGTGAATTATAAGAATTTCATACTTTGATTGTTTTTATTTATATGGGTGATGCTTCTTTGCGTTGTGTCAGATGTTTCACTCACATCAAATATGAATGTGCAAGTTGAGTGCAGTGCAAGTAGAGTGCAGTGCAAGTTGAGTGCAGTGCAAGTAGAGAGATAATTCAGGGGGGGACATTTAGTTTCTTTTTAAGGCAACTCTACAGGTGGGGAGGGTGCAATTCTTTGGATATACCTGATGATTTCTTGTGATATATTGTGTTTCAGTTATGAAAGAACACAGCCCTAATGATCTAGAAGCTACCACCAATGAAGATGTGAATCTCACTGAAGTTATGGGCTTTGACATTCCAATCTTTACTGAGGAATTTCTGGAGCACAACAGAAGTAAGAATTTAGGCTTTTTCAGTTACTGTAGATAGGGTTAATTTGGCGGTACTTAATTTTGGCATTTTTGGCATATTGGCGGCTATTTAATTTGGCAGACATTAGGGCTTGGACATTGCTCTGACACCACAACTTCCATATACATTGGAACGAAGTACAAATTGTTTCACCCATTCCTTCAATTCAACTACTATTATCTTGTAATTTATTATTGAAGTATTCCCCTGATTTAAGTGGCATGTTCTGATAATCACCCTCATCATTTCCAGATTTTGTAAAAACTAAACCGGACATGACTTAAATGAAATTCCTGGGGATACTCTCTAAATTTTGGTGAAGATGTTAATTGATGGCTTTTTCTATTTCGCTAAATTCGCCAAAATAAAGTGGGTGCCAAATTAACCCAATCTACAGTATTTATTTTTAATATCAAAATTACATAACAACATGTACATGTGCATTACAATATTAATGTGAAAAATTATTTATGAAATAAAAGGTCCAAGATCTAGTTGCTCCTTATCAATTGGTGGAACTGAGACAATATTAACTTTTTTCTATAAGTTGCTGAAAACACTGTGCTAAGGGCTGATGTGAAAAAGAATTAAATCAAGTAAACAGCATATGATGTTACACCCCAGGGGTTGTATGTAAGCATAACAATCATGCTACACCCCATGGGTTGTATGTAAGCATAGCAATCATGTTACACCCCATGGGTTGTATGTAAGCGTAGCAATCATGTTACACCCCATGGGTTGTATGTAAGCGTAGCAATCATGTTACACCCCATGGGTTGTATGTAAGCGTAGCAATCATGTTACACCCCATGGGTTGTATGTAAGCATAGCAATCATTTTACACCCCATGGGTTGTATGTAAGCATAGCAATCATGTTACACCCCATGGGTTGTATGTAAACATAGCAATCATGTGACACCCCATGGGTTGTATGTAAGCATAGCAATCATGTGACACCCCATGGGTTGTATGTAAGCATAGCAATCATGTGACACCCCATGGGTTGTATGTAAGCATAGCAATCATGTTACACCCCATGGGTTGTATGTAAGCATAGCAATCATGTGACACCCCATGGGTTGTATGTAAGCATAGCAATCATGTTACACCCCATGGGTTGTATGTAAGCATAGCAATCATGTTACACTCCAGGGATTGTTTATGTTGTCTTTATTTGTGAAAAAGGAAAAACTGACATGATTATTTTTTGTCTTTCATTTAAGAAAGGTTTGTCGAAAAATCTTGAATATCATTGTAATATGGATTTGAGATTTTGGAGCATGTTTGGTTCAAAGTTCAGAGATTCTGTGGACTTGCATCTGTGTCAGATATGTGAACAAAAGACATGACATTTTAATGTATTTTTTGTTGTGCAATAAGTATTCTATTTCATAAAAAACTATATTTTGTATACAAGAAATAGATGGCTTCATGCTTTAGCATAAAAGCAATTATCCCATGGTTGCATGGATATAGATCAAATAGCACGTAAAGATGTACAGGGTGATCACTAAGTTCTGGGAATTTATCTGTCATTTCATTATTTTTCCACCAATTTACGTGGATCAAAATATCATATGTTAGCATATGTTCCCCAAACCATCGAAATTTTTTAATTTTTTTTTTCACAAATCAAATTTTCTTTTCAAAATTTCTTTTTCAAATGGGCAATGATTTCCCATGGGATAACTGGACAATCCTATTTTCAATATCAATTATATCCACTCACGGATATCAATATCTTCACTCATTCTTTGTATGTCATACATGTTGCCATTGGTGTTTTTAGTAGCTAGTTTAGTCTTAGGTCAATTTTGTAGATTGTAGTTTTTAGTTTTTTTAGTGACTAATATGTCATTGTAATGACATCAGAGAGTCATATATCCATATATAGAGCCATATATCCGATTTGCAAATCAGCAAATCCAAAGGCCCCAAAGAATGTGTAACATAATTGTGGTATTACATGTATTATCCACTTGTATTCACAGGGATTTTGGCAATTTTTTGAATCCCAAATATGCATGACACCCTTCTAATCAGGTCATGTTTCTTCCATACCCATCAAATAGGGAATAATATAGAATGTTATGGTCAGAGTATTCTAAAACTGCCATTTTGGAGTGTTGCCCTAGCTACTATGATGCTATGTTACCATAGCAACCATAAATCTTACATCTAGTACATCATGTGAAAATTTGAATGGTGAATTATTAGCAACACCAGTCCTGCTACTTTTGGAATCAATTTATGTTTATATACCAAGAATAGAAGCTTAAAAGTGACTAATTTCATATTTTGAGGGAGGTTTTCTTGTATTATGCTGAGTAAATCATGTGGGAGCAGTTTAGAATTCTCTTCTCTGGTATTTCCATTGCCTTAGTTAACGAGATCACTCTCACTCTGAACTTTTACTACCTTTCTAATATTAGCACTGTAGCATCCTAATATATTGCAGTTTTTTTAGCAGTGTGTTATCTCTTAGTGGTGTGCTATATGAAAATGTCTACAGAACATTATTCTGTGTTTGTGAACCATGTAAACATTAATTGACCTTTGCTTTGGAGATAACAAAACAATAAATTGGGGGTTAAGTTTAAGTTATAACCAAATGTTAAATAATTTATTCAGACCTTCGTTATTCAGAAAGTCAGAGATTTTAAACTCAGAAGCCGAATAGAACCAAGAGCTTAAGTTAACACCTTGCACTCATTATAGATGGCATTAACAAGCATCAGAAGAAATGACAACAAATACAGCTGTTATGAAACCAAAGAGTAAATGATTTCCAACAGTATTAAGCATCCTCAGAATGCAGGGTTCCAGACATCATCCACTAAGTTCCTTCCAGGTGGTTGCAAATCATAGAATTAATTTTCCCCGGCCTTACATTACATTAGCTCTGCAGCATATACATTTATATATGTACTATCACACTTGCTTGTAGTGGTGTGGATTACAACTGTATATAACCAGTTTGCTGCTACTAATATTATGTTCATAAGATCAATATTATAACAATATATGAACATTGTAAAAGGATTTATCACAGTTATGATTTCTTGCCCTTTGGAATCTGAATAGTAAAACAGTTACTTCTGGATATTACTACAAATCAGCTTTTGATAAAGAAATGCCTGAATAAATCAAGTAAGGGCTAGTAAGGTGTATCGTGTAAATAAAAACATTTCTAGTTATTACTAATATTGGAGAGAGCCTAATGGATAATAACCTTAGAATGGTCTACAATATTAGTAAAAGTCTAATGCTAAATACTCATGCCCTAGAGAGGATTATAGGTGGCATTAATTAGCATAAGTAGGAATAATCAAAACAAATAGTGCTGAGAAGCAATGCCAAAGCAGTTCAGGACACGACTTTGTCTTGAAATCTCTAAAGAGATTCCCACACAATTGCTAGATAAAAGGGGTAAATCAGAATGCTTAGATTTTATTGATTTTGAAATGCAGTTAAGTAGGAATTACAATCAAACTACTGAATATAGAATAAAGGATACAAATGAATGAAAGAACATAACTATATAATTTGCCAGTTATAATCTTTACAATGGATTCTAACGCAGTCCGCTTTGATGACTTATTGGTGAAAATTGGGGGATTTGGACGCTATCAAAAGTTACTGATATTTGCTATGGTGCTATTTCTAATGGGAAATACCTGGCAGTATTATTTTACTAATTTTGTAGTTGGCAAAATGGACCATTGGTGCAAATTACCTGACATTCCACATGGATTCAACGAAACTATGATTAAAGAGATTATGATTCCAAAAACCCTGAATGAATTTGGGAAAGAAGCCTTTTCACAATGTGAAATGTATGATCATAATATTACGGATTATACCCGAATAAGTAATGCCCATATATGGAATAGTACCCATATTTGGACACTGAACATGACGAGGGTCTCGTGCCAGTATGGATGGGAATATGACCATTCAGAGTTTCATTCAACAATTGTCAGCCAGTATGACCTTGTGTGCGACAATGATTGGATGTACACGCTACCCTCCACATTCTTCATCATTGGTATGTTCATTGGCTCTTTTGTGTCCGGATTCATATCTGATAGATTTGGACGAAAATTGACAGTCATATTATTAATTGTATTACAATTGATAAGTATTACTGGAGCAGCTTTTTCTCCGTATTTCTGGATGTTTCTAGCGTTTCGATGTGTTGTAGGAGCTGCAACAATTGGTTCTTTTGCAACATACTGGGTCCTTGTTTTGGAGGCCATGCCGCCAGTACATCGAGCACATTGTTCTTACTTTGTAGCAGTAGGCAAAATGTTAGACATAACTCTTCCAGCTGTAGCCTATTTCATAAGAAATCATATACATTTGCAGGCAGTTTCAATAGGATTTGTCATCCCTGGACTTATATGTATCCTATTCATACCTGAAAGTCCACGATGGTTACTTTCCCAAAATAGGTATGATGACTTTCGCACTATAGTTGAAAAAATTGCAAGGCTGAACAAGTCCCAAGATTTAGAAAATCTAGGAATTATTACTCCAATTGTTAAGACGGAAATAAAACCAGCAGATGGAACAAAATCTAAACAAAATGGCATCTCTGTGCTTGATTTGCTCCGTTTGCCCAAACTTAGAAAACGTACATTGGGTATATGGCTCATATGGTTCGCATACTGTTTTGCACTATTTACAATGCTATTGAATATCGGTACACTGGTACCAGGTAACATATACTTAAACACTGCACTGGTAATGTGTGTCTCTGATATCCCATCATTCATTACAATCTACTTTGCTTTATTTAAATTTAGCCGTAGATACACCATAGTCTTCTTTTTCTTACTGAATGGACTTTGTTCTTTAATAATGATACCTTTGCTAAAAACTGGTATTCCTATACTTGTGACTATATTCGCTGTCATGGGTACAGTCGCGATAAAGACACTCATGAATGTCATTAACCTTTATACAGGAGAGGTATTTCCTACATCAGCAAGAAATATAGGGTTTGGAAGTGCATCAAGTATTGGACGAATAGGTGGGCTGATAGCACCTCAAATTCCTTTGTTGAAAACATTCTGGTTTGGATTACCATACATATGCCTTGCTGTGTTTCCCATTATAGCAGGGGTTCTGGCTTATTTTTTGCCAGAAACAAAGGGAAAACATCTTCCAGAGACATTAGAAGAAGCAGAGAAGTTCGGCTCTCATGAATACGACAAGAGTCCAACTGATCCTGAAAAATGTTCTTTGGAAGAAATTCATCTGGAGAAACCCTAATATTAAAAGCTCTTATTTATAAGATACAGTGGCGTAGCCAGGATTTGTCAGGGGGGGGGGTTCTAATAATTTCTGCCAAATTTGCCAAATGTGCTTAAATTTTGCCAAATTTGCTTAAGTTTTGCAAAATTTGCTTAAATTTTGCCAAATTTGCTTAAATTTTGCCAAATTTGCTTAAATTTTGCCAAATTTGCTTAAATTTTGCCAAATTTGCTTAAATTTTGCCAAATTTGCTTAAATTTTGCCAAATTTGCTTAAATTTTGTCAAATTTGTTTCAATTTTACCAAATTTGCTTAAATCTTGCCAAATTTGCTTAAATTTTACCAAATTTGATAAAATTTTGCCAAATTTGCTTAAATGTTGCCAAATTTGCTGAAATTCTGCCAAATTTGCTGTATGTTTGCCAATTTACCTCAATTTTGCCAAATTTGCTTAAATTTTGCAAAGTTTTCTTAATTTTGGTCTAATTTAATTAATTTTTGACAAGTTTCTAAAATTTTACTTAAATTTTGCCAATTTTACTTAAATACTAATAATGGATACATTTTGCCAAAGTTTCATTGTTGCCAAATTTTCATAATTTTTGCCAATTCGCTAAAATTTTAAATTTTACCAAATTTTCTCAAGTTTACCAAATCTCAAACAATTGCAAAAGCAAAAAATAGGTAAAATATCCCAAGACCAAGTTCATTTATTTGGGCAGATTTTTTAAAATTTGGACCCAACATACCACAAATTCACAGAAATTAGCAGACATAGAACCCCCTCCCCCCAATTTTCAATCGCTTGTACAATGAGCTTTATAAATAAATAGGAGCCAAAAATCAGTAAACAACTCTGTGTGAGTGATCTTTATACTTGCTCTCTGATCTAACTACAGCATGAAAAATAAGAACGTTGTAAGTAAGAATTTTCTAGCGTTCACAATTTTGGTGCATCACGGCCCAGTGTCACTAAACATTCACATGTTCAAAATTCTCTGCTGATTTATATCAAAAATTAGACCATTTTGACGTTATGTACAACAATCAGATAATTTCAACTTGGTAGGTATGCTTTATGTGTGCATTTGAATTCATTTTGAAGATATTACTTCAGTATTTCAGGCCTAAAGTGCAAAGAGCATACCTATTATCGCCCATTATTGATTATGTAATGACCCGACTTGGTGTTGGCGGTTTAACGAGCGGTAATTAAATTGTCAGATCACCACAATAAAATATTCTAGGGTTCACTTGTAACGATCAAGTTACTATTGTGTTATAGCCTTGTCCACAGCAGCCTTCTGCAGTGGTTGGATTAAATCTTCTTTTACAAAGTTCAAAAGATGGCAGCACTTGAACTATATGTCATCTGAATGACATAAAAATAGATGGCAGCATCTCACTATGCTCAGCCCATAATTGAACATAAGAAAAGCATGTAAATTTCTATAAATATAAAACAAAACTTATTTATTGATCCTTTGTACAAAAATGGGTATTTATCTAACTGTATATGAAAAAGTTAAATCTAGAATTATCGTGAAATATAATAGGAGATGGTATTTGCAAGAGTAGCGGCATTCCGCGTATTCCTAACGGTACTAATGAATGAACAATGAAAACCATACGTTTGGCTCTATATGAAAACCTAAAGCAGACTTCTGCCATTTGAACTTATGTCCAAATAAAAATGCAAGATCCTCAAAATGTAATAACAATTACTGCCACTCTATTAACCTCAGAATTTATGCACAGAATACTTGCAAATCACAAAACAGAGAACTATATACTAAGATATGTACACTAACACTAAATCTGAGTAACTATCACTACAATTCTGCATGATCAGTTACAATGCATACTCATGTTCTGAGCCAATGCATCAAACGCCTTTTTCATGTAGCATCACTACACTATACAGTGGTCCAAAATAACTAACAAATACATGTAATTCACATGTTGGATTATTGATCATAGACACAAAATGTCCAATGTCACAGTCTTCTGTGACCTAAGGAACAATCTAACTAACACATAACTAAAGTAAAACTAACACAGATATATTGACGCGGTTTGAGAATGCTCACAACTTTTCATAACAATGGCGAATCACGTGCATTCCACGTGTATCCCCGGGAATCACGTAAATGACTCAATCTATTAACGGAAAACACGAACAATAAGCACCAAATATCTACATGCATCCTTGTCAAATCCTGAACAAAGATACAATTCACAAATAGTACTTAAACGATACCCGATGTTCAACTAAAATCTACAGAAAAGTATGCAAAATTCTTGCATCATAAACATGTGCGAATCTTCAGCCTTTTGCCAAAGTTTTCAAGATCAAAATACACGAACAATAATTAATCAAAGTGTGCGGCTTTACCGACACATAAAGTTAACATTGCAACTAAGAAAACAAACTAGGAATGAATCGCAGATGGCCACATATTAAGCTGCGACTTGAACCAAATGTTCGAGAATTTCTCGACAGGCACTGGCTGAAAATGGCGAAAATATCTTCCCAGATTCTGAGACTTAAAACTTCAATTATCTCCCAAAAAAAAGTTTAACTCACCGCTGGATGTATCTCAACGTTGTTGACGATAATCCACAACAATATTAATCCTGTTTTTGAATGAAATAAACCAAGAATATCCAAAATAAAACCAAGTTAAAACACAATTAGAAAGTTCGACTCGGCGTTCCAAGTCCAAGAGAAATATGATTCACCTAGCTAGATCACGCAGCAACTTCGTGTTCCGAAATCAGCGTTTTGATTGGCCGGCTCAAGGTTGTTTGTCGCTATAACAAATAAACGCCATCTATCGGCAGAAATATTACTACTCTGAGCGCAAAACTCGCTAGAAAAGTACCTTGAAACCATATAAAACAGAAAGACCTTATTGTTACGATGATTTAGATTGATACTTGAGACTTAATGACACCATCTAGTGAAGTCAAATGTAAATGACAACTCTTAGAAAGGTTTTAATATCGGGACTGAACTCGATGGTTGTCACATTATCCCCCCCTTAGAAAAATGTTTGTCCTCAAACTGAAATCAAGAGTCCAGAATTATAACTAGGTTAAATATATTATGTCTCAATCAGTAAGGCTATATAGTTAATTACGTAGCTCATTAGCTTGTTAATGTCATGTTGATGTATGTACTTCATGCAGATCATTGTCTCTATGGTTTGTATCTTGGCAGATGATCTGTTGACGTTCATCAGTGGTTCACCCTGTACATGTAGTGTAGAAATGTCATAAATTCTTTACTCTTAGGTAACCACTGGAATTAAAATCACATTTTAGTACAAATATTATCACATTTTTGGTTCATAAATGCTGAATTTACATTTTCAGCCTGTACCTCAGTCTTCTGAGATACTTGCATTTTGCAGCATATAATACTACATTGACAAAATCAATAATATAATCTGGCAGTCACATTCCAGATTTCATCATAATAAATTATGATCACTACTTGGGTATAATACACCAAGCTCATCTGTCCGATGGCCGACAGAAAAGACTCACATTATGAGGCAAGTGCGACATCAAGTGGATGCTCTGTGATCCACTATCTCCCGTATCCGAAATTTACCATAGCAAGGTGGTCTTGTGAATAAAGACAGGACTATGCGTATTTTGAGCGTGCACTCTCAAAACAACCAGATTAATATACTCCAATCACAATCCTGAATATAACTCACATTTTCAATTGGCAATGAGCAATTGTTGCACAATCTAGACACCTACCCACTATAAGCACTAAGACACCTGACCAAGGGATTTGACAAAATATCCGTGCTCGAAACACTAGGCCTAGCGATCATTTTGATTAGGCTATGGTTTTTTACAAAAGACCAATTTTTCGAAATTTCAGGCTCACTTGAATATTCCTCACAACTTCACAATCGATAAACTACAATTCCTCCCCAATTGATAGGCCAATATAAATAGGATTATATATACTATCAACAAGTTGCTCACTTAGTCCCAACAATGGTTCCGTTCCTTTGGACCAACAAGGCACTTATCCAAAAGGAGAATGCCAAAAAATTGTGTTATTTTCTAACACATTAATTCAGTTGAACAGGTTTACTTCTTTACTAGTGACTGATTTCATAGTTTGTGATACCTACTATCACTATACCACCCTGTTTACCACTGTTTCATGAACACATAACTGCATTAGACTCTTGGCCTAAAAACTTTCAATATGCTGAATGCAGAAAAAGTGGAAAATATGAACAATAGAACTGAATTCCCTTGGATTCCATACTGTGGCTATTGGACTCACCACAATAATTCAAGTATACCAAATGGAATACTACACCATTTCTCCTTGATAAGTGAACACAATACATTTGAACCATTATTAAAAGAAGGACATTGTACACTAAATAATGGTGCGAAAGGGGTTATATAACTACTACGAATAAACATCATTAAACAAGGCATATCCTTGCAGGGCATATCTTCAACTATATGCGCATAATAAACAGATGCTCAAATATAAGACTCTAAACTAATCATGAACAAGGGTCATAGATGCTATGACCTTTACTTGACATATAAAAATGGCTACAGCTACATATCAGCCAAAATACAACATTGTCAAGATTTACATTTACCTACAACACCATCAAACAGTTCGTCTGATACACTTATAATTTATGCCACAATCAGGGCATTGCCAAACAGTGTGCAATTTCACACATTTCAACAAAACCTTCTAGCTTGGAAGTTTTGCTTTGGTTAACAATCTCCTCCATACAAACGGCTGGAGACCGGATATTCTCTTGGACAACGGAACACACGAGTCAGCAAACCATAATTCCAATGTATTTTTGGACAAAAAATACCTGTTACATAATTAACTGATATTACAGCTACAACACAATAACAAAATATTCCACCGATTCTGACACCATTTTTGTAATGGCCCGACTTGGTGTTGGCGGTTTAACGAGCGGTAATTAAATTGTCAGATCACCACAATAAAAATATTCTAGGGTTCACTTGTAACGATCAAGTTACTATTGTGTTATAGCCTTGTCCACAGCAGCCTTCTGCAGTGGTTGGATTAAATCTTCTTTTACAAAGTTCAAAAGATGGCAGCACTTGAACTATATGTCATCTGAATGACATAAAAATAGATGGCAGCATCTCACTATGCTCAGCCCATAATTGAACATAAGAAAAGCATGTAAATTTCTATATTGTATTGTTGTATTGTATCCTTTATTACCACAAGTATATATTGTGAGTACATTTACAATTTTTGTTTTGCATTAACAATAAAATCACATTTGCATAAGCATGTTACGCTTTGCATACATTAGAAATACAGCTTTGGCTTTTAAAATCATTGCTTCATCATTGTCTGATTTGAAAGTATGAAATATAATGTCATCATTACCAATTCTAAATAAATTGAGAAGTGCAACTCTTTCCGCATCTATGGAATTGCAGAAACGTAAAAAGTGATCCAATGTTTCTATTTCGCCAGTATCACATATATTACATTTTCTGTCACCCCATTTTTTATTTCCATTGAGTGTCTGGTTCATAAGCAAATTGACCATTAATTTACAATATTTTAAATCTCTAGGGTATTTGAAACTGAGTGTCCACCATTTAAGTGGCTGAGCAAAGCATTTTACACTTACATACAAATGTGTTGCACTTTTTATAGCACATTAAATCATAAACGTTGCATTTTGGCTTTGACGTAGCCTACCTAAAACTAATTTACGCCATATTCCCTTTGATGGGTAGACACCTGTGTTTATCATATTAGTTGCAGCATCTAAAAGATTAAATCTGCTTAAAACATTCCATATTGTATTAAGTGGTGACGCAGCACCACCGTGACCATTATATTGGAATTCCGTAGCTCGATAAAGAAAGACCTGCTTATAAATATTTTTTACCGGTAGTGTTATCAACATAAGGAAGAACATTAATTTATCTAAGGCGATTTTATACTCGATGTCCATCCAGCCCAGTGGATCAGTTGAAAATACATTATCAGCAAATTTAGGAAGACATTGAATGCGTTTTCCAATCTGCCTATGGGCTGTTTGGATTAATTCAACATCATTATTCGAATAAGAAATGATTGAACTACCGTATAGCATTGTAGGGATAGACAGAGTCCAATAAAGGCGTGATGCCGTTAGAGGATTGAGTCCACCACAAGTACTCCCTAGACCAAGTAGAGAGAAATATTTCCTTTTACCAGACGTAACCGCCTTCTCAACATATTCGGAAACGCTTCCACTAGTTGATAAGGGTATACCTACATGGGTTTGATTTTGCACAATATTCACCTGCTTGTCGCCAATTTTGAACGTAGGCTGCACAGCGTGATGATTATTTCCGAAAATCATCACATTACATTTATCAGGATGGATATCATACCGCCACTTACGGCTGTGATTGTATGCCAAATTTAACAGTGCATTCATAGATGTCGTGCTTGTAGTAACTATTGATGTATCATCGGCGTAAACTGGACATGTGATATCCAACCCACCAACTAATGCACCCAACTTTAACGATTGCAATTCTAGGATTAAGTCAGCATTATATAATTGGTACATTAACATAGAATATACCCCGCCCTGATGAACTCCTTGAAGTACACAGAACGGAGCAGAGAGTGTATCCACACGTACCATGCACTTGTAATTTTTGTAAGATTCTCGAAGGAGTCTCCACAATTTACCATTTATGCCAATGTTAAATAACTTAAAAAGAAGCCCGTTAAGCCACACAGTATAAATATAAAACAAAACTTATTTATTGATCCTTTGTACAAAAATGGGTATTTATCTAACTGTATATGAAAAAGTTAAATCTAGAATTATCGTGAAATATAATAGGAGATGGTATTTGCAAGAGTAGCGGCATTCCGCGTATTCCTAACGGTACTAATGAATGAACAATGAAAACCATACGTTTGGCTCTATATGAAAACCTAAAGCAGACTTCTGCCATTTGAACTTATGTCCAAATAAAAATGCAAGATCCTCAAAATGTAATAACAATTACTGCCACTCTATTAACCTCAGAATTTATGCACAGAATACTTGCAAATCACAAAACAGAGAACTATATACTAAGATATGTACACTAACACTAAATCTGAGTAACTATCACTACAATTCTGCATGATCAGTTACAATGCATACTCATGTTCTGAGCCAATGCATCAAACGCCTTTTTCATGTAGCATCACTACACTATACAGTGGTCCAAAATAACTAACAAATACATGTAATTCACATGTTGGATTATTGATCATAGACACAAAATGTCCAATGTCACAGTCTTCTGTGACCTAAGGAACAATCTAACTAACACATAACTAAAGTAAAACTAACACAGATATATTGACGCGGTTTGAGAATGCTCACAACTTTTCATAACAATGGCGAATCACGTGCATTCCACGTGTATCCCCGGGAATCACGTAAATGACTCAATCTATTAACGGAAAACACGAACAATAAGCACCAAATATCTACATGCATCCTTGTCAAATCCTGAACAAAGATACAATTCACAAATAGTACTTAAACGATACCCGATGTTCAACTAAAATCTACAGAAAAGTATGCAAAATTCTTGCATCATAAACATGTGCGAATCTTCAGCCTTTTGCCAAAGTTTTCAAGATCAAAATACACGAACAATAATTAATCAAAGTGTGCGGCTTTACCGACACATAAAGTTAACATTGCAACTAAGAAAACAAACTAGGAATGAATCGCAGATGGCCACATATTAAGCTGCGACTTGAACCAAAAGTTCGAGAATTTCTCGACAGGCACTGGCTGAAAATGGCGAAAATATCTTCCCAGATTCTGAGACTTAAAACTTCAATTATCTCCCAAAAATAAAGTTTAACTCACCGCTGGATGTATCTCAACGTTGTTGACGATAATCCACAACAATATTAATCCTGTTTTTGAATGAAATAAACCAAGAATATCCAAAATAAAACCAAGTTAAAACACAATTAGAAAGTTCGACTCGGCGTTCCAAGTCCAAGAGAAATATGATTCACCTAGCTAGATCACGCAGCAACTTCGTGTTCCGAAATCAGCGTTTTGATTGGCCGGCTCAAGGTTGTTTGTCGCTATAACAAATAAACGCCATCTATCGGCAGAAATATTACTACTCTGAGCGCAAAACTCGCTAGAAAAGTACCTTGAAACCATATAAAACAGAAAGACCTTATTGTTACGATGATTTAGATTGATACTTGAGACTTAATGACACCATCTAGTGAAGTCAAATGTAAATGACAACTCTTAGAAAGGTTTTAATATCGGGACTGAACTCGATGGTTGTCACATTATCCCCCCCTTAGAAAAATGTTTGTCCTCAAACTGAAATCAAGAGTCCAGAATTATAACTAGGTTAAATATATTATGTCTCAATCAGTAAGGCTATATAGTTAATTACGTAGCTCATTAGCTTGTTAATGTCATGTTGATGTATGTACTTCATGCAGATCATTGTCTCTATGGTTTGTATCTTGGCAGATGATCTGTTGACGTTCATCAGTGGTTCACCCTGTACATGTAGTGTAGAAATGTCATAAATTCTTTACTCTTAGGTAACCACTGGAATTAAAATCACATTTTAGTACAAATATTATCACATTTTTGGTTCATAAATGCTGAATTTACATTTTCAGCCTGTACCTCAGTCTTCTGAGATACTAGCATTTTGCAGCATATAATACTACATTGACAAAATCAATAATATAATCTGGCAGTCACATTCCAGATTTCATCATAATAAATTATGATCACTACTTGGGTATAATACACCAAGCTCATCTGTCCGATGGCCGACAGAAAAGACTCACATTATGAGGCAAGTGCGACATCAAGTGGATGCTCTGTGATCCACTATCTCCCGTATCCGAAATTTACCATAGCAAGGTGGTCTTGTGAATAAAGACAGGACTATGCGTATTTTGAGCGTGCACTCTCAAAACAACCAGATTAATATACTCCAATCACAATCCTGAATATAACTCACATTTTCAATTGGCAATGAGCAATTGTTGCACAATCTAGACACCTACCCACTATAAGCACTAAGACACCTGACCAAGGGATTTGACAAAATATCCGTGCTCGAAACACTAGGCCTAGCGATCATTTTGATTAGGCTATGGTTTTTTACAAAATACCAATTTTTCGAAATTTCAGGCTCACTTGAATATTCCTCACAACTTCACAATCGATAAACTACAATTCCTCCCCAATTGATAGGCCAATATAAATAGGATTATATATACTATCAACAAGTTGCTCACTTAGTCCCAACAATGGTTCCGTTCCTTTGGACCAACAAGGCACTTATCCAAAAGGAGAATGCCAAAAAATTGTGTTATTTTCTAACACATTAATTCAGTTGAACAGGTTTACTTCTTTACTAGTGACTGATTTCATAGTTTGTGATACCTACTATCACTATACCACCCTGTTTACCACTGTTTCATGAACACATAACTGCATTAGACTCTTGGCCTAAAAACTTTCAATATGCTGAATGCAGAAAAAGTGGAAAATATGAACAATAGAACTGAATTCCCTTGGATTCCATACTGTGGCTATTGGACTCACCACAATAATTCAAGTATACCAAATGGAATACTACACCATTTCTCCTTGATAAGTGAACACAATACATTTGAACCATTATTAAAAGAAGGACATTGTACACTAAATAATGGTGCGAAAGGGGTTATATAACTACTACGAATAAACATCATTAAACAAGGCATATCCTTGCAGGGCATATCTTCAACTATATGCGCATAATAAACAGATGCTCAAATATAAGACTCTAAACTAATCATGAACAAGGGTCATAGATGCTATGACCTTTACTTGACATATAAAAATGGCTACAGCTACATATCAGCCAAAATACAACATTGTCAAGATTTACATTTACCTACAACACCATCAAACAGTTCGTCTGATACACTTATAATTTATGCCACAATCAGGGCATTGCCAAACAGTGTGCAATTTCACACATTTCAACAAAACCTTCTAGCTTGGAAGTTTTGCTTTGGTTAACGATCTCCTCCATACAAACGGCTGGAGACCGGATATTCTCTTGGACAACGGAACACACGAGTCAGCAAACCATAATTCCAATGTATTTTTGGACAAAAAATACCTGTTACATAATTAACTGATATTACAGCTACAACACAATAACAAAATATTCCACCGATTCTGACACCATTTTTGTAATGGCCCGACTTGGTGTTGGCGGTTTAACGAGCGGTAATTAAATTGTCAGATCACCACAATAAAAATATTCTAGGGTTCACTTGTAACGATCAAGTTACTATTGTGTTATAGCCTTGTCCACAGCAGCCTTCTGCAGTGGTTGGATTAAATCTTCTTTTACAAAGTTCAAAAGATGGCAGCACTTGAACTATATGTCATCTGAATGACATAAAAATAGATGGCAGCATCTCACTATGCTCAGCCCATAATTGAACATAAGAAAAGCATGTAAATTTCTATAAATATAAAACAAAACTTATTTATTGATCCTTTGTACAAAAATGGGTATTTATCTTACTGTATATGAAAAAGTTAAATCTAGAATTATCGTGAAATATAATAGGAGATGGTATTTGCAAGAGTAGCGGCATTCCGCGTATTCCTAACGGTACTAATGAATGAACAATGAAAACCATACGTTTGGCTCTATATGAAAACCTAAAGCAGACTTCTGCCATTTGAACTTATGTCCAAATAAAAATGCAAGATCCTCAAAATGTAATAACAATTACTGCCACTCTATTAACCTCAGAATTTATGCACAGAATACTTGCAAATCACAAAACAGAGAACTATATACTAAGATATGTACACTAACACTAAATCTGAGTAACTATCACTACAATTCTGCATGATCAGTTACAATGCATACTCATGTTCTGAGCCAATGCATCAAACGCCTTTTTCATGTAGCATCACTACACTATACAGTGGTCCAAAATAACTAACAAATACATGTAATTCACATGTTGGATTATTGATCATAGACACAAAATGTCCAATGTCACAGTCTTCTGTGACCTAAGGAACAATCTAACTAACACATAACTAAAGTAAAACTAACACAGATATATTGACGCGGTTTGAGAATGCTCACAACTTTTCATAACAATGGCGAATCACGTGCATTCCACGTGTATCCCCGGGAATCACGTAAATGACTCAATCTATTAACGGAAAACACGAACAATAAGCACCAAATATCTACATGCATCCTTGTCAAATCCTGAACAAAGATACAATTCACAAATAGTACTTAAACGATACCCGATGTTCAACTAAAATCTACAGAAAAGTATGCAAAATTCTTGCATCATAAACATGTGCGAATCTTCAGCCTTTTGCCAAAGTTTTCAAGATCAAAATACACGAACAATAATTAATCAAAGTGTGCGGCTTTACCGACACATAAAGTTAACATTGCAACTAAGAAAACAAACTAGGAATGAATCGCAGATGGCCACATATTAAGCTGCGACTTGAACCAAATGTTCGAGAATTTCTCGACAGGCACTGGCTGAAAATGGCGAAAATATCTTCCCAGATTCTGAGACTTAAAACTTCAATTATCTCCCAAAAAAAAGTTTAACTCACCGCTGGATGTATCTCAACGTTGTTGACGATAATCCACAACAATATTAATCCTGTTTTTGAATGAAATAAACCAAGAATATCCAAAATAAAACCAAGTTAAAACACAATTAGAAAGTTCGACTCGGCGTTCCAAGTCCAAGAGAAATATGATTCACCTAGCTAGATCACGCAGCAACTTCGTGTTCCGAAATCAGCGTTTTGATTGGCCGGCTCAAGGTTGTTTGTCGCTATAACAAATAAACGCCATCTATCGGCAGAAATATTACTACTCTGAGCGCAAAACTCGCTAGAAAAGTACCTTGAAACCATATAAAACAGAAAGACCTTATTGTTACGATGATTTAGATTGATACTTGAGACTTAATGACACCATCTAGTGAAGTCAAATGTAAATGACAACTCTTAGAAAGGTTTTAATATCGGGACTGAACTCGATGGTTGTCACAATTAGAAGTTTTTTGTTTTTCTGTTTTTTTTAAATCTTATTTACTCAAAATGAAGCTATAAATCTCACATATTTCCATCTTGACATATAACTCAATTGTCTTGGGTAATCAAAAACGATAAATTATTGAAAGACTGCAAAAATTTTACTCAGTTTGGAGGTTTGCATATTAATTGCCAGAAAGGGTGGGTTCGAATTTTTTTAGGCAAGATTTGGGGGGGGGGGTTCGCACGAGCCCTACGAACCCCCTCTCCCTACGGCCCTGAGATACTGGGTATATCTTTTTATGATGACAACATTGAAACAAAAATATTTCAATAAACAATAAATCCAACTTTTGTGTTGAATCATTATTGGTACCTGTATTGATTTTCTGAATGTGAAAATGATTGAACAACATTTTAAACCACTGGATAGGGTAATATTATAGTCTTACCCAATCAAAATGATTTAAATATAATTTTTTAGTTTCAAGAAGTGTTTTGTTTGTTTGGAAAGTTGTGAATGTATTTAAAATAAAAGGATATTTTCCATTGCATCTTTGAACAAGAAATTATTTACACTAATGCATACCATACAGTCAAGCTTATTATGGTTGAAAATAAGTGAGAAATTAACTCATAAGTGCAAAATTGATTTTGAGAAAATGCATTTTGAAATTTTTGTTCCCATTGAAACGAATGATCTATCCTCGAGACCTTAGAAAATGATATGTTTATACACCTACTAAGGTTCTAGGTAAAATAACGAGTGGGAATATATACTGTATCTAGGGATCTATCACTGAGGAGCGGGGCGGGATGGATACAGCCTCTATCCATCCCGGTCCCACTCCTAAAAAGCGAACTTGATTTACATTCGTTTTTCCTTTGCATACAAAAAATAAAGGTTATATTTCAAACTTACGAACGTTGTATATTTTATCAATTTATTGATCTGCTAAGACTAAGAAAATGCGTATTTTTGAATTTTGGAACTTTATAAGACAATATTGATATATAAAAACCTTAGTCACTTTTCTTGCTAAAATGGAGGGATATTAATTATTTGAATCGTATCAATTAAATAGTTTGATTCAAGAGTCATAAGATTATAGTACTAGTTTTATAGTATTAGGCAATATGGTTTAAGGGTCAATTGGATAGGAAGGCATTTCATCATCAAAATTTCATTTTTGTGATCTGAAATCTTCTGTATTAAATTTTATGCATTGAATGCTAGTATTTATTATTAATGTTTTGAAAATTAACCCAAAAATGACACAGTTGCAAATATATCTCTACTAGTATGAAATGAGTGTCCAAAAAAGATAACATTTACGAAAGGAGATGTGTTAATACTACCATGGTCTTGATACTACTCGGGTTTCTTTCTTTTCACTCTAAATAAACCCTTTCGTGTAAAATTGATCAATATTTAACCTTTTTGGGGTGCAGATTTGCAATGTTGTTATGTAATTTTCAGATTTTCGTCAGGGTGCACCACTCGCTCTACTGTTGGGAGATCACTGGGGTGTATAGTAATGTTTCAAAGGTTTGGTCAAGGCTTCAGAATGGTGACCTCACCTTGATCTGAATACATATGGTCTACCTTTGCTTTGATGAATTTCATAGTATAATCATAAATTTTCCAGGTCGAGAAACAGAACTCAGAGTTCTACGAAAAGAGAATACAGAATACGAGGAACAGAATGCCATCTTAAGTAAACACATAGAGAACCTGGAGCGAGCGTGCGATAAACTTGAAGTGGAATCAGCGCAACAGCGGAACAACAATCTCCTACTACAGCAACATTTAGAATCTTTACGAAACACTCTGAGCACGAATTTTGCCTCAGTGGCTTTACCTGGTATGTATTTCATAGTATATTTTCTGAATGGACATATATGTAAAACTCTGAAATTTTTCATCAGTGTGGCCCATGGTAATTATTTTATCAGACAAGTATTCCTTTATCGAAGCTGCTTTAATAATCTCTGCTACAGCATTTATGATTCTTTTTGAAACCATTGTAGTTTGTACAGCATCAATCTGTACCTCCTATGTATAGCATATGTACCAGGTACAGTATATCATATCTCAGACTGATGGCACACTTACATTCTATCATACTAGACGTAGCTTGTATAGCATATGTCATAAACTGAATCTGTATATTCAGGTACCAATGAGACCCCACTCCCCAGTACAATAGACAGCTACATGGCACACTTACATTCTATCATACTAGACTCACCACAGGAAAATGAAGGCCTCATTGCTAATGTACGAGAGATTGTTGGAAGACTGAACTTCGAAGGGTAAGAAAAATCTAAAAGATTTTTACAGAATAATCTAAAAGATTTACATTTGAGAGATGATAGGTCATTTATTCTGAGAAATATTCACCTGAGAAATATTCTCACTGAAGAGAACCATTCATTTGAGAAGGGTGTTTACCTTAGAAATGTGTTCTTCTAATAGATAAATCTGCCCGAGATATGTATTCACTGGAGAAACATGTTCACTTGAAAAGGATTATAACTTGAGGGAAGGGTTTGAGAAAAAATTGTATTGAAAATGATGTTCAGTTGATTTGTTCATTTGTGAAAGGTGATGATCCTCAAAAAGTCTTCTTTCATGACAGATGTTATTTTTGAAATGTTTAACATATTTCGCTGTATTTAATTTCAGTGACAAGTTATGAGGGCTTTTGGAGAGGAAGAGGAATAAAAAGACACTCAATTTCTGTAATTGATGATATATGCCTCAAATACAATGGTGCTAACATAGACAGTTGTCCTCATGCATTATTTCGTTCCTCAAATCTGATTTCTCAGAAGTACACAGAACGATGCTTGTCAATGTCATCTTCACATGGTCAGCGTTTCAAGTTGCATTGACAAAAAATCATTCAGATCAACAGTAATTTGGCACATCAGTTGTCAAAGTGAATCTGTTGTTTATTGTAATAGCAAGAAATAAAAATAATTAGATTCAGCCAGTTTTTGGCTCGTATTGTGAATCATCTTCTCATTTCTCTGTCTACAAAACTGGTAATCTACATCATTGCCCGCATCATTGGTCTCAGGTTCTACTTTTGACTCATTTTGGAGAAATTGCCCTTTTCTTAAAAATTTTAAAACTAGGAATCAGTGTGTGAGCCATTTTGGCACTTTTTTGAGAAAAGAGTGAATTAATCAGAGTTTCAAAAGAAGTTTGAAATGTTGTTATTTTCAAATAAAGATTTCATAATAAGCAGTTATGAATATTGCATGGTTATAAAGTTAAAGTTACATGTACATTTTTATCAATCTTTCATGTTTTCTTTTGAATATGAAATAAAGCAATGTCAAAGAGATCATCAGCAGTGTTTGTTTTATCACACTTTAAAATTGCAATCCTAGGCCCTATCCACCTCTGTAGGGGTCAACAATTGAACACTGTAATTATCCAACCAAACGAAATATCAGCAATGCTGAAAGCAGACTGAGACAGAATGACATCGTAGGAACTGTTGCAGAGGGGCGGAAAGGGCTCAGGAGTTACGGCAGGGTCCCTTGGTCTAAGGCAGATCCAAAGGCAAAAAGGAAGATGGTAACGAGTAAATAAGGAAAACTGAGGAGGAAGCTAGACTAGTTAAAGCAACTGGAATGGGCAGTCAGGAATCTGTAGAGAGCAGAAAGGTGACAGGGAGTGATCTTATACAGACAGCCGAAACATCACTTGCTTTCTTCCTTAAATCCTTAAGCAACACCCTTCCCACACCAACTAACCTGTCACTCTGGGGCTTGATGGACGATCCAACCTGCTCCCTTTGTAAATTGTTTTTTACACATTTTCTTTGATCATTTTCTCCCCTGTCGTCTAAGAGTGCCGAATATTTTTATGAGAATATGTTTCTCTGAACTACACAATTTAAGACGGTTGAAGGTTTTATAAATATTCATGTATTTGGTATAATTTAAAAAATAAAAATGTACGTTGTCATCTCCAATGTACGTTGTCCCTGTAATTGAAATGTAAACAATGCAATGATTTAATTTAAAAACGCATTAAGGGTTTTATGAGTAACAAGTGATGTTCAACGAACATGTTCATGTATCCCTGGTACAGATAAACAGGTAAAAGTGATTTTTACCTCTTGTTGAATGCTATTTTATTTTATGAAAGTGTTGATATGGTGATAAATATTTGACCATGGGGTGTTATCCTCCAACCTCTTTGACCATTCGGCGTCGGTACGTTACGTTATGTTGCACTTTTATGAATTCTAATAATCCTAAGGAGTTCATGGAGAGATCTATACTCGTTAGCTAATCGAAGATGACTTTCGAAATCCCATTTATGCTATATCTGGTAGGTTCAATATAGTTCAATCTAGTTGAATTAGTAATACTGGATTGTTCCGTTTCAGTTTTAAATGAATCTGATCCCCCTGTCCCTTAGTGTTATGAAAAATACTATGTCTACATAAGAGTTAACTGTGAATTCAGATATGTAAGTTCAATGGGACAACGTACATCGAGATGACAACGTACACTTATGATTTTTTGATTTTTATTATTTTAGCAAAAGCGTGAATATTTATTAAATCTTAAACCGACCATCTAAAGTGTACGACGGTATATTTGGTTAGGCGTGTTCTTGTCTGTTTATCATATTAGAATCGTTACAAAGACCTCGATTTTATGATTTATGTCAAAAATATGACCTCAAATTGTATCACGTGATTTCGTGATTTCGGTCTTTTAACAATGAACAGAATAAAGTTTTCGTCATATATTACGCCATAAATCATAAAATCTCGGTCTTTATTCCTTGAATATGTAGATATGTCATTATTAAAATGGCTTTTGTGCGGAGAAGGCAATTCATTTACAACCTGTGATATTGATTTTCGTGTATTAATTTTGTATTTCCTATTGTTAACAGTGGTTAATAAGCCCAAGGTGGGTTTGGTAAAATTGTAATTAATTTTTTATATTTTATAATTGAATTGTAAGACTGACCACTAGAAATAAATAAATAAACTAAACTAAACTATAAAAATCATTATTTCAAAAAGTGGTCCGAGTTGTCTTGGTTCTTTAGCTTCAATACTTTCTTCTGAACTCTCATCGAATAAGTTGATTAAAACAATTTCATCGTGGGTCCGGATTGTCTTGGGTCAAAAATGCCTTGGGTTCGAGTTGTCCTGGGTCTGACTTGTCCGGTTACCATTACGAGACGTTCGTTGGTTCGTCTGTTCAGCCGATAACTCAAGTTTACTATTGATAAAAAGTTGTATCATAATCTTGACGTTACTGAGTAGTATGTCCGGATACGTTAAACGTCAGTGCTAAAATGACTGCTGACCAGGACAAAATTACTTGAATGATTCACAATCAAACAAAAAAGGTTTTGTCACCGTTTTTTAAAAAAAAATTCAATTTTAAACATTTCGATCCATGAAAAGTATGATATCACGAAATGCATCCCTCGCAAGGCTGAACACGCGTCAAATCATTGTTCAAATGCTATAGCATGGAGCCACCTATTTCCAGTAAACTGCCAATTTGCTAAGGCGATCACAACCTGGTGATTATGGCATATTTGGCATGTATAGTGTATATGTTTACCTTTGTACTTTATGACCTTGCCATTGCTTTAGTATGTAGTCTGTTTCCACCTTCGTAACACATACTCACCTTGGAGTAATATCTAGTAAACAGTAACGCAAGCGGTCAAATGAAAGATTAAATGGCCGAACATTTTAAGAATAATGAATGGATATGTATGTGTGGTATGTCAGGGCTGAAGAGCGAATTCATATGATTAGCAACTAAATGGATAGAGGAGGGGAAGAAACTTGGCAAAAGGCATTTTGACAGCCTTATGATTGTTCAAACACTTGTATGTACAAACATGTACATGAACTAACGATAGAGTGTTGTGGAATTTTTCACTATTCAAAATCACTGAACTGCTTCAAGGTAGTTCTGTATGTTTAGACTTTAATAGTTTCCCATGTTATTTTAAGCACTTGTGAAGTAACTAGAGGAGGGGGTTCGGAGGGGCAAGTCCAGTCTTGAAGCAAGACTGACATAACTTTATCCTATATCATGATCTGCATGTTTCAGTTTCATAGAGCACATAAATGTACTAAGTTTATTATTTGACTGTCAGTCATTTTCTACAATGTATGGAAATTAAGAAAATTCAGTGATCTACTTTTTTACCCTGCACGCAGAGTCTAGAAATAAACTAGATGGAGCTCTGCAAAGGGTACTACTTTTAAAAGTGTCCCGGAAAATATCATTGGACTCCAATTACACACCGGAATAGCCTGACAACGTTTAAGTCAGATACCGTTGTCACAAATGGCGGATATAACCGTCGCTTCAACTGTTTAATCACTTGGTCCTCATTTCATCGGATTTTATCGTCGCTAATTCTGTGCATGTATTAAGCTCTTGTGATAATGTATCATATGAAATCCCATTTTCGATCAAATTGGGTCGTGAATCGCCACAATATAGTGTCTTCGATATCGTCAATGACATCGGAATCTGAATTTGAGTAATTTAGAAAGACAACGGCATATTGTAATTACAGTGTCCGTTGTCCCGTATCTCATTTTGATCGGTTAAATTAAAGATTTCATTTCGACGGTAGAACATTATTAACTGTACAATGAGTATCAAGACACTTTGATTGATTGTTGTTCAAAAGGAATTTAGTCTAGGTGCTCTATTAAACATACAATTCATGAAAATCTAATTGAAGCGACGGTTATGTCCGCCATTTGTGACTTTACCGTTGTCAGGCTATTCCGGGGTGAATTAGGAAGACGTTGAAATTTGTACAGAACTACCTTAGCAGATAATTGATTTTGACTACAGTTGCAAAATTAAAATTTCTAAACATGCAGAACTACATTTAATCAATATCAAAATTGATATCTTTGCCCTTTGGATTCTGAATATTAAGACAGTTGTCCAATCTCTTCTGACCTTGACCTGTCGAAACATGAGATTTCTAGATCTTCAAAGTAAGTTGGACCGTGTTATTAGAATAGAAAACATTTATCATTGGAAGGAGCCTAATGGGAAATAGCCCAAGAACAATAGTAAAAGTTTAAGGTGAGATACATTAAGCACCAGAGGCTCACTATGGCTGACGTTAATTAGTATAAGAAGAAGTAAAACAAATAATACTGAGGAGTAGCACGGGAGGGGTTGGACACAATTAATTTACTAATACTGGAAGGATTTCGAAACGCTACGATTCTATTGAATGGAAGGGATGATTGAAAAAAACATAAATTAATGTACAATAAACCATACAGCTGTAAATACATAGATTGGTCCTTTGATCTGAAATGACCGGAACTACCCGATGTAAAGTGAAGTATATAGCTGAATGAAAAAAACGTACATCTATATACACTTCGCCAATTATAATCTGTACAATGGATCCCAATGCAGTCCGCTTTGATGACTTATTGGTGAAGATTGGAGGATTTGGACGCTATCAAAAGTTACTGATTTTTGCTATGGTGCTATTTCTAATGGGAAATACTTGGCAGTATTATTTTACTAATTTTGTAGTTGGCAAAATGGACCATTGGTGCAAACTACCTGACATTCCAGATGGATTCAACGAAACTATGATTAAAGAGATTATGATTCCAAAAACCCTGAATGAATTTGGGAAAGAAGTCTTTTCACAATGTGAAATGTATGATCATAATATTACGGATATTTCCAGGAATATTAATGCCCATATATGGAATAGAACCCATATTATTTGGCCACAGAACGTGACGAGGGTCTCGTGCCAGTATGGATGGGAGTATGACCATTCAGAGTTTCATTCAACAATTGTCAGCCAGTATGACCTTGTGTGCGATAATGATTGGATGTACACGCTACCCTCCACATTCTTCATCATTGGTTTGTCAATCGGCTCCTTTACTTCCGGATTCATTGCAGATAGATTTGGACGAAAATTGACAATCATATTATTCACCATAGTAAAATTGATAAGTATTACCGGTGCAGCATTTGCTCCATATTTTTGGATGTTTTTAGCGCTTCGGTGCGTAGTAGGGGTTGCAACACTTGGTACATACGTTACATACTGGGTCCTCGTTTTTGAAGCCATGCCACCAGGATACCGATCGCATTTTTCTTGCTTTGCGGCACTAGGCAAAATATTAGATATATCTCTGCCTGCTGTAGCCAATTTTGTAAGGAATCACATATATTTGCAGTTAGTCTCAATAGGATTTGTCATCCCAGGACTTATATGTATCCTATTCATACCTGAAAGTCCACGATGGTTACTTTCCCAAGAAAGGATCGATGACTTTCTAACTGTAGTTAGGAAAATTGCAAGGTTCAACAAATCCCCCGATCTAGAAAATCTAGGAATTATAAAGCCAATGGTGAAGACAGAAATAAAAACAACTGAAATAAAAACAGCAGTTGGAACCAAAGTTAAACAAAATGGCATCTCGGTTCTTGATTTGCTTCGTTTGCCCAAACTTCGGAAACGTACATTGAGTATATGGTTTTTGTGGTTCTCATACTGTTTTGCATTGTTTGCAATGTTGTTGAACATTGGTACTCTAGTACCAGGGAACATTTACTTAAACACTACATTGGTAATGTGTGTCGCAGATATCCCATCATTCATTACGATCTACTTTGCTTTATTTAAGTTTAGCCGTAGAAACACCATAGTCTTCTTTTTCTTACTGAATGGACTTTGTTCTATAATTATGATACCTTTGCTAAAAACTGGTATTCCTATACTTGTGACGATACTTGCTGTTATAGGCACAGTCGCTTTAAAGACACTCTTGAACGTCTGCAACCTTTATACAGGAGAGGTGTTTCCCACATCAGCCCGGAATGTAGGGTTTGGAAGTGCGTCAAGTATTGGACGAATTGGTGCTTTAATAGCACCTCAAATTCCTTTGTTGAAAACATTCTGGTTTGGATTACCATATATTTTCCTAGCTATCTTTCCCATAGTTGCAGGGATTCTTGCTTATTTTTTGCCAGAAACAAAAGGAAAACATCTTCCTGAGACATTAGAAGAAGCAGAGAAGTTCGGCACTCATGAATACGACAATGGTCCGACTGATCCTGAAAAATGTTCTTCGGAGGAAATTCATAAAGAGAAACTCTAACATTACCAGTGTTATTTTTAAGACTTTTTAAATTTGATTTTATTGCATTTTATTACTCCCTCTGGCGAGATCACAAACAGAAATATCATAGCATTTGTTTTCAGACGTTAAATTCACACATATTGAACTATAGTGTGCAACTTTGTTTATGAATATTGCTCAGGTCAAATGTATCAGTTATCTGTGTTTTATATATGGATTGCTTCAATGCCCCTCAATGTAATTAACTGACCCTTAGGCAAAATTCAACTTGTTTTAAGTTGTAATTTAATGAACAAAACACCAGTAAAATTTATTTCAACTTATATATTGTAACTTCACTGCTAATTATTTTCTGTTTACTACATTTTATAATGCATCTATAAATAAATGCATGGAATTTAGATTATGTGTTTACAATTCTACTTTGTGGAGGGTTTGTCAATTTAAAGAGATGCTAATGAGACTTCTCCGTGGCATTTTCTCTTTATTCCTTTTTGTTTTTAATTTTTTACATTAAATAACAAATCAATATGCAACTTTTCACAACGTAGAATTTTAAAATATTAAGTATGAAAATTCCATTTTATAATGGAGCTCAATGGGGAAAACGACATAATTTGAAATATTTTCAAACATAGCGGCGCGATTTTCTTGAAATTGACAGATATAATAAATATTGGTAAGACGAAGTGTTTGAAGAAAATGAAGAAAATTCACCGTCCTGGTTACGCAAAATATAGAAAAATGTGAAATAATCATAAAAACCTGTAAAAATAGATTGAAGGGGGTGATATTCATTTTAAATGTGCCTTTCTCTACTACAGGGTAACCACAGTTTTGGTAATGGTTTACTAATTTTGAAAGCATATCTTCCAGTATGTATATCAAGCACAAGTAAAACAATAATTGAGTTATCATTAATTGGAATGGTATTATTTTATTCCTTAGGAATGATGACAAAAAAGATCATATCACATACTAGTTCTTCCCATCAAATCGATCTATCATAATGCATATTAAACAATATAGCAGTACATCTTCAAATTCAAGAATTGTGCTAAATAGTAAAATAATAAATAAATTGCTAATCCCTTATAACTGTATTATCCCCTTCTCCGAATCATACTGAATTATAATATTTCGCCGTATGCTTATTTTAGCTGCTGTAGTTTAGGTCACTTGATGAGGTATTCAGTAACATGCTATCACTAGAGACAAATCTTGACACTAAATAATCACTCGAAATGAACGATATGAATTCTTCATATGTTCTTCTTTGGTAATACATCCACCCTTGAAAATTCAAAGCTTTTCAATGCAATCATGAATTTAGTGATCTTGACCCTTAAAATACTTTTCAGGGGGAATAGTTTGTCCACCTGTAGCCCTTAGGTGTAGCATCTTTTTTAGCCATATTTTCCTAGGCCTGCTGGAATACCTATTTCAGTGTGCAAGTTTTGCATTGTTTTCCCATTGATCATTTGAGTTCTCACGTCAATAACATATGGAAATAAAAATGATAAGATATCAAAAAGAGTAGTTTATTTTATTGTAAAAAATAAAACAAGGTTCGGCCAGGAAGGGAACAGGTGAAATCCTTGGGATTCATGAATTAATTAATTATCAAACTCCTGTGCAGTGATATATACCGAGACACTGCACGGGCGTTCGATTAATTATAAGAAACATATTCAAATTTCTACAATTTAGGGTAACCCTGTGTATTATTCTACTGCGCATGGTTATACCGGTGCAAAATATTCTAAATATATGCAACTTCGACCGTTAATTTGATTTTTTGACCAACCAGATGTTTGAAAATCAAGGATTACGAGTTTCATACTGCACCGATTTTCTTCAAACTTGTTCCATTTAAAGCATAACAAAAATGCCTATTTCTGTTTCTTGTAGACCACCTGGCAGATTTGACCCAGTCTTTATAACCATCCATATATACGTCACCGAATGGAACTAGTTTAAAGGAAATCTTATCTGTAAATATTGCCTACAGGTGAGAAAGAGGATATACTGCCTTTCCCATCCGCCAAATCGCCTTGACGTAACCGTCATGCTAAAACACCGTGAATACATCTGATAAACACTACATGAACTGTTTTCTATGCAATGATTATATACAGGCACTTATTCATTGTTACTGCGAATTTCAAAAGCCTCCAAATTGTGTGGAATAGAGCATACAATGTTTTTCAGTTCCAAGCAGGTTTCAGTACATTCTGACCAATAACCCAGATGCGAGTAGAAATAATCTTGATTTACGTCATTAGAAATTCAAAATTCAGTCAAAGTAATATCATATTTGAAATCTACATGTAAAATTACATCTAGAAATGTGGTTTTAAAAAGTGTTTATCAACTTTGAAAAATTAATTTTCTTTGAAAATGTGACTTCTAGCTCGGGGAGATTCCCCATAGACCCCATGCTATAAAATCACAAAAAATGAAATATCTTTTCTTTGAGTGGACAGATAATATTTTGCTTTACTGGACATATTTTCATTAGTATAAGTATCAGACACATAAGGGTTATATGAAAATTGAGCCACTTAAATTGATAATATTCAAGTTTAAGGGAACTTTCTTATATACCTGCCATGTTAATTGACCCGAATCAGCCACCTGGTGGTGAAACTGGTAACTACCTACTCGCATTTGGGTAATTGTATTTTCAGATTTATTCATTGCATGATTACGTATTGCTGACCTACTAATCTGTTTAGCATATCTTTAATTGCCCTAACCTTGTACTCCTATGTATGATGCTACCATGTGTATGCATCATGCCCTTTGATCGTACAAAGTGGATGGAGGGGGGGGGGTAACGTGTATATAAGACATGATAAGACATGCTACTTGAATTCATTCTTAATTATGACTCCAAATTTTCCCATTTTTCATATTCCAGAGATATAATATCCATTGTTGCCCGATCTATAGCAAAAACATTGACCTTTGCACGTTGGTGATGATGCGCCTTTTTTAATAGATCTCATATCTTAGAAGGGTATCAGTTCAAAGAAATACTAGATGACCTAACATATTTTGCCATGCACTGCGCCTATTCATTTGGCAATTCAGTTGTAAATTTTCTCTTGAAAAAATAAAGCTTCCGGATTTGTTGGATTTCTTGCAGAAATCGCCTGATCCCCCTCCATCACCGGGCGTGACGACACTAGCTCAGTTCTTATAATTTTCGACTCAAAAAACGAATAGGTGCTTTTATTTCTTCATATTTGGTAAAAACCATATGGCATTTCAAAATGGATATAGTACCTTGCTATTTTGTTTTTGATGTGAATACAAAAATACTTGTAATTCCTTAATTCCAAAGCCTGACCTAAAGATTCAATAGCCGCAGCATAATTTAAGTTTACAGTACGCCAATTTGGCCATTTCGACACTAGTTCGTTCATCGGTTACATGTAAGGTATAAGTTTTTTCTACAAAAATGTTTTTTCTAGTGGAAATTGAAAAAAACACATTTCAATTGTAGTTTTACTGATCACATGAAAAACATAGGTTGATGATGCATGAATGCAGAGGGCAAACAATCTCAAGAAAATGGAACATGCATCATTAAAGTACTGGCAAAATGTTTTTTTATTTTTTAATTATTTTGAATATAGAATGCACTGTATTACATCTAATCGCAAAAATCAGTTCATGTTCAGTCAAGGTTGGGCGCGATTGACATAACCACCTCTTTTATATTGTAGATGTTGCCCCAGTGTAGGCCATGGCTATGGGGATAGAAATTGTTCCCAGTGAGGAAACTTCCACATTTATTAAACCACCAACCAACACTTTTATACTTCATACAACCAGAGTTTGGCAGTCTGTCATGGTCCCTGTCCCATGTACTAAACTCGGCTCCATTCTGGTATTTAGAAATGGACGTCGCATCAAAAGCGTCTGATGCATTGCCATGGTAACCATCAACATTGAGACGGTAGTTATGATGTTTGCTTTCTATCATAAAGCTATCGTAGATTGCCTCATAGTATTTGCCATCATCTGTATGGATCCCTATTGTTAGGCGTTGTCTAAAACAGTAATAAATAGAATTGAACAAGGAATATAGTTCAGTGAACAATGGTGTAGTTAACATGGTTAAAGCAACATTTGTGACTCACTCTTTTGATCTGATTGAAGAACTTTAAAACTTTAAAATTCGATCTCATTAGTATACAGGGTGACCCAAAAACAGAACCCTCCAAAATGAAATTATGTGATCAGCTTCATTTTTTCATGAACAGTCGAAACTACTATCTATGGATGACAATGTGAGACTAAGTTCTTTACATAGGATTTAATATTATTCTTGTTATGGTCAATTTAAAAATGTGCCCACTTTCCACAAAAAAAGAAAATGTAAGATTTTTGTGTCAACCAAAAGGTTACACATCGATTGTTAAACCAATCACATTCTTTTAGCTTTTTGTTAAGCTGCATTTTGTGAGTATAGAGGTTAAGATCATTAATGAGGAAGTGTCAAAGCAAACTTTAAGCCATCTTCATGTATGGCTGTACTGTACCTTCTCAGTGATGTTTTTGGAACTGCGTTCAATGCAATCACACACAGTGTTTTCCGGTGTTCTCATACCCCCATTCTTAGAAAACCTCCCTAGAAATGTGTAAACTGATAATTTTTCATTCATGTGTTTAACAGTTCTCCCTTCTCCCTGTTCCAACTCATTTTTAAATATTTGACTTTTACATCACATGTCATAATGATTTTTTGAAATTTCGTCCAACAGAATTTTGTACAGCGTTTTGAGGTGTTCTTGCTCAGAGGCCAGGGATTTCAGCCATCTGATTTTTATTAGGTGTTTTAACCATTGCTTAATCTTCATTTTTCATTTAAAATATTAGATAAGGCCTTGATTTTACGTCTTCTTTGGAATTTCTTTCTGAATTTCCCATAAAATCTCAAGATATGATTTTGTCAAAATGTTGATTTTCCGAAAATTGGACACATTCTAAGATCATCCATGATATCACAAATACTCAATTTTATGAAACAACCTTTATATCATATTATCACCCATAGATTGTAGTTTATGCACAAAAAATTGGGTTGATAGGGTAGGTATTTAATTATTACACTTTTAGAGGGTTCTGGTTTTTCTGGGTCACCCTGCATGTGCGGTGTACATTGTTGGGGTGTTCGCTTGCGGAAAAGAGGAGGGGAAACCCAATAACTTCCGAGATTACAGGTCGATTTGAGCATTCAGCGACGATGACTCTCGATAAAGATTTATATTATAGACGGATGTTTTCTCTGAACCCTGGGGTCCCCCCTTCATGCGAAAGTTTCTTCTTGGAAAGATTCGGTGGCTTCAAAAGCATACGCAAAATTGTTTCGGTTCGCATGTTTACGTTCCCGATCGCCATAATTTATAATTTACCTAATTTATTTATCTATTATTTATTTAATGATATTCAAAAATCTGACCCCACCCCCTTTTGGTGAGAAAATATTCAGTGAATGTTGTGTATTGACCTGTTTGCATTGGTTATGTAATACAGAACTTCGTTTCCAATGTAGTAGAAGTTAGTAGTCCTGTAGCTATTTTTAAGACCAAAACCTTTCGCATAATCAGTCCATGTCAATTTCGTGACCTCATCTACCTGGTTAAAAAAGAAAAAGCTCCTAAAAATAAGTCCATCATAATTTTAGTTAATTAAGCTCAAGTATAAGAATAAGAGCGTAGCTTTCTTACATGACTTTGCCTTTTTGCAATTCACCAAGAGAAGGTGATAACCCAGAATTCAAAGAGGAACCAGTCTTCATGTAATGATATACATGATATACCTAGAGGTTTATCTCCCGGGGTTTACCTTTACATAGCGATATGAAATCTGATTTGCTCCGACCCCCATCATTTTTCATAAAGATTTGGTTAAGTTTGAATTCTGGGTTATTCTCTCTTCCGTTAACTCGCTTGGTTTTTGGAAAAGGTACGTCATTACACTACAATATTGAGTAGTATATACACTCCCCTCCATAAGTTTGGCAATCCTGATTTCCCCATTGGAGTATGTGTTAAAGCCTCTTAATCTCATCGGAGCAAACAGATTTCAGGATATCCATTCAGTAAAAAATTCATTAAAAATATTTTTATAAAGAAAACTGAATTGTTTTGCTTTTCAGCTGGTATCAGATGGATGTATACTCCGTCATATCATAAACCAGAGACATTACACTGTGTATAGGTCTCTGGACAAACCTACCATTATCCATTAGTTTACATAAAAATGTAGATTTTCAAAAATTCATCAGATTTGCCATTCATTTCCGACCTATTTCAATTTTTGAAAAAATGAAACAAATTGGAGGTATTGGAAATGATGTAGATTTAATTTTTCTAGCCTTAAAAGTAGTTTTTCTTCTCAGATTATTCAAATAAAAATTCAAACATAAAGATGCTTTAACAAGTCATCAATGGAGGAGTTAGGGTTGCAAAACTTATGGATAGAGTGAATCATTAAAGATGCAACTAGTTTATCATATAATGTGATGGAAAAACCACATACCTGTCTGCGCCTGTTGATGAGGATAATGGTGCTTAAATCCATACATTGTACTAAAACTGATCGCATATTATTTTGAATTACAAATGGCTCCTAAAACAAAGGTGAATTTTGGTAAGAGACATTCTCAAAAAGACAATGGGTGATATACAAACCCACCACTGCATACTTTTGACAGTTTTGAAATCATCCCTTGAATATATAAATTGTGTGAAATCACCCCTTGAATATATAAATTGTTATATACTCCTCAAAAAAAGTTAAGGACCAGTGGTTTTCCTCGTAGGTTTACATGTTAACCCCCATATTTGTTTGAACGACTATTTTCTATGCGGGGAACAAAAGAAATCCCAATAAAGTTAATAAATCTGTATCTTGATTCTATTCCCTATAAAGTCCGCAACGTTTCAATTTTATATCTCCATTACATTGGGTCAAAATTTGATGTCAAAATTGATGAATTTCATGAAATTTAACAAAAATGGCAGATCCCACGTTAAACAAATAGGGAATGGTGGCTTAGGGGCAACTCAGATTTTGGAATATCTATTCAGTAAAACATTTATTGGAAATACTTTCTAAGTAGAAAATTGAATGATTTTATTTTATATGCTAAATGTCTCGCTTATGTTGTTTAAATTAGCGATACGGAGCGTTAAATTAATTTTGACCACCTCACTGAACCACCTGTGTTATTTTAATAAGAGGATCATTATAAAAATTATTGAATTTGAAACCATTAACTTTTGTAAAGCCTGGACAATTAAATCATATTTTTGTCGAGTGGACAATTTAGCAAATTTAATTATCTCTTACAATTTCAATTTTGAGAGCAATCGGATGGATGGATCGTTCCTCATATGACATGGGATCTGCCATTTTTGTTAAATTTCATAAAATTCATCAATTTTGACCCAATGTAATGGCGATATAACATTGAAATGTTGCGGACTTTATAGGGAATAAAAGCAAGATACAGATTTATTTTCTCTATTTGGATTTCTTTTGTTCCACGCTTAGAAAATAGTCGTTCAAACAAATATGGGGGTTAACATGTAAACCTATGAGGAAAACCACTGGTCCTTAACTATTTTTGAGGAGTATACTTTGGCATTCTATGTTACCAACATTTCAAAGTATTATCAGACATCTATTGTATAAGCTGTTTTAATAATGATACTATTACTTCCAGGTGAATAACACCAGGGCATATAATTAGTATCGAAAAGATCCCTGTTCAAAAACCGAATTCACTTGCTTGTTGTTAATCTTTTTCATTAGATAACTAACTTTCATCAAAATATATACATGTAGTTTATTATTTACGTAGATCATCATGTGATAATTTTATCGCTTTATCATTCGATAGCATGGTATAAAATTTCCTGGGCGGGAATGAATATGGATTTTATACCGTGGTCAATATGATATATCTCTCGGTCCCTTCGGTCCATCAATATAAATAACATATTATGTATAAAATCCATTTTCAGTCCCTCTTAGTAAATAACCTCCATATTTACCTTAGGCGGGGGGTATATTACATGCTGATGGTATATAACATAGTCATTGGTGTAGCTTTTCAGTTTTCTGTCGTAGCAACTCAAGTCACAACGTGACTTTACACAGTTTGACCTCTCCCTGTATATTCTGTTTGCTGGAAAAGGTGAACTGAAATTTAAACTTGGTTATAAATGTTGCAATAAATTTTTGCCATTCTCATATTTTTAATCAATATTTCTGAATATCAGTATTTTTCATATTTACATTTTCTATATTTTAACACTTCCCCAGAATATGTATATATGTAATGATCTGTGTCATCTTACTCTAAAGCACGGTGGTCTGTCATTCTGTCTGTCTGTCATTCTGTCTGTCCGGACATCTCCTCCTAGACCGTTTGACCTTGGGCCCTCATACTTGGTCAACATACTAAGTGGGTCAGTGGGCATTCTACGAAGGTCGGAAGTCAAAGTCATCTCAAGGTCAAAGGCCAATATCTAGGTATTTGGCTGTTTAAGACCCTTGGTCTATGCTGTGACCCTCGACGACTTATGATTAAGTGACCTCAGGTCAAGGTCAACTTTATGGGACAAGGTAATCGCAAGGTCAAAGGTCAATATATTGATATCTGGCGTTTTAATGCATTTGGGGTCTGTTTTGACCCTTGGGGACCCATGATTAGGTGACCTAAGGTCAATGTCATTCCTAGCTCAAATGTCAACATCTATGTATTTGGTGATTTAAGGTCCTGGAGCATGATATGACCCTTGGAGACCAATGATTAAGTGACCCGAACTTGGGGTCACTACCTTAAAATTAAATAACCTATACATCACTTGTCGAGTCTCGCATCATGCGATTGTAATTTTATGCGATCTGTCTGCACAGGATGATATAAAGTAAAAAAAATATAAAAACCCAACATACATACTGCATAAAAACCCAACATACATACTGCATAAAAACCCAACATACATACTGCTTCGCCACCAATAGTAAAAACATGCTATTAATCCAAAAGGACTGTATGTATTAAACATTACATTTACTTTATGTACTTACAATATATGACATAAGGCGAGTCTAGTTGGTAGCCCGCAGTATTTCTGACCTGGATTTTAATTTTGGTCTGGAGTAAATCTTTACTATCATTGATGGATGTCCAAGTGTATTCACTATGGTTGTCTTCCACAATCCTCTTGAGCGTACCATCGATATTCTTTTTGCTTTTGTTGGTTATCTCAACTATAAAACCTGAAATGTTACTGTAATAATGTGAGATTTGTTCATGTTGGTTCGTTTACTTTGAAATATTCAAGATTGTGTTCGTAGCAATTTTAAGTTCTCGTTGGAGAATACAAGTATTCTCTGGAGAAAGTATGAAGTTGTTGAATTTTAGACATGACTAAGAATAAAAAGAGGCAAAAAGGTTCCTAAACTAAAGTAAGAAAAAAGAGTAGTTTTAATACTATGCACATTGTACATATGTAAACTATGCACATTTTACATATTAACCTGTAACAGTTGTCTTGTCCAAAGCTTTTCTAGGTATGGACCATCTGATGTATGTTAATGAAGACCCTGTTAGTCCCTTGAGTGAAACGTATGTCAGATTGTGCACTCTCATTCCTGGCTCTGAAAGAGTTAAACAATCCCAGTTACACTTTTTTCATACCACATGCTTAATCTACAAGGAATGATGAAAATAATTTTAAGTTATGACGGTTAATTAAAAATGGCGGTCCTATGAGAATCATGAAATAAAGTATCCTTAATGAATAGAGTTACTGTAAAGGGAGCATGTTTTATTTGAACACTAAGTTATCAAACATGTCTTAGTGATAAGCATCTTTGACTTCCAAGATGTTATGAAGTTTAGGCAACAGGAACATTGTGAATTAAGTTGATTTAAAGGATATTTGGCGAACCCAGGATCAACAAATGATCGCGTATGGCAAACATCTAGAAGATGTTTTAAACATCACTTTTGGGAAACGGTTCTGGATATATTCTTCAGAAAGGTGGGTTCGAAAGCACCAGTATTACGCAAATGATGATGCAAATGAATAATTGCTGCATCATTTCGAAAGATCTATATTATTTCGACGATGGTGTGAGATTGGATAAAAGTTTTTCATACCTGCTTCATACGTTCTTACAGTTCTAAGTTGTGTGCCCCAAAACTCATTCTTTGGCCAATCTGCTTTGACAACATATGCCCGGAATCTATACATTCTGTTAGGTTTGAGACCATCTATCAAAATGTACTTTGACTTTAAGTATATTGATTTGAATCTGGGTTTCCCAATGGGCCAGTTATTCAACTCGGTGAGTCCTTCCTGGTGGTAGTAGGTGATAATCATGTAGCACCGGCTGAGTGGGCGGCAGGGCGGGAGGTTTTTCTTTTTTGTCAGCAATATTAGGACGGTATCCGTTGAGAGTGTTTCGGCTTTTAATTTAATCCTATAGGACATCATACGTTGAGTGTTTTCTGTATGCGCTCTTCCAGCAATGAAGTTGCCTTTTTCATCAACCTTCAGCGTTGTTTCAGCTTGGATTGCTAATCTCAATGAAACTAGCTTCACCGTTGAAATAAACTGCTCCGGTTCAAATGATTCTCCAGCATCTGTTGAGTTTTCGCCTGTGAAATTTAATGGCAGTTGACGGGCCATCCCATAATAAGGCCTCTTGGGATATATGTTCGATTCATCCCTCAATGGAAATAAGCCATTTGGAAGAAATTCCCCGATCACGCCCGGTTCAGTAATCCACACTCCTATAACACTTCCAGCGGGAATGACAGGTGTATTGAATGAGGATGCATTGGGATTACGAAATGGTACATATTGGAGACCAACAGATCCAGTTGGGGTTAATTCTGTTCTAAAACTTTTAAGCTCCGTGAATTTGAATGCAAGAGTATCCGGTTGGAAGACACTAATCGTCACAGTTCCATTCAGAGATGTCCGCGTATAATTCCAGCCCCTCAGATAAGCAGCACAAGGAAACACGTGGCTACAAAATAAAATAAGTTTTTAGAACATAGAAATACGAGTGTATACAATGGGTAGGATGGCAAACCATAGTTAAGAAGTAAATTCTTCACGCGTTAAAACAACGTATACAGACGTAAACTTACGGCGTTAAATATGGTCGGCTTTTTGTCAAACGTGTTTTGTAATTCAACAATCAACACAAGTAGTACACATCAATCCTAACCATCGAATACAAGCGTTGTTTACGGGTGTGCAGGCGTTAATTACGCTCGTGCATATGTAAAATTACACCCGTGCAGACGTTAAATTACGCCTTTGTAGGCGTAAATTACGCCCATGAGAAGTAAATTCTACGGGCGTTCAAACAACATTTACAGTGTTACGTTCGAAAATAACAGAAAGTAAAAACAGCAATTAAAAATATGATAACAATATATTTATATTTTGAAAACTAAATAATACAACAATAATATAAAGGAGGTTTAATACTTAAGTGATGTCCAATCAATGATACGGCTTATTCTTGATGTCGATAAATGTCGTTGACGATCCTTGAGAATGTTCCAGATCACGAAATGTTTCAATAATCGTTAATAGTTCTCCAATGTTTGTAATAATTCAATAATGTTCGTCGTAATCCTATAATGTTCGTATCCAATAATGTTTGATGATAATCCACAAATGTTTATGATAATCCACGAATGTATATGATAATCCGTATATAGTGTGTGTTGTAATATATGTCCATATAAACTCCTCAGGTTGTGTGTTTATAGTGTTATAAATGTTCCCAAAGTAGGTGTCTGTAATATTCTGCTAAGAAGATGTCTTTTGATCAACTTTGAAATTCTGCTAACAGCCCAAATCAGCTCTCTCATTATATAGTGCAAAGGCAAAGTCCAGATGTTTCAAGAAGTTACAATTTCTGGAAATCAACACTGATTGGACATCTTAAGTCACATGATTCAATCTTGATTTAATGATTATAGTTCCAGTACTTTCTAGAAGGCCAATGGTTAATGAGTCATTCAGTTCAGTTATGTTTACAAGATATAATGTCATTGTGACCTTGACCTAAGATCTCTAATGAAGATCAGTTACAGTATATGCATATTGATAAACTAAACTTAATGTGAATATAATAGAATATAATACTGTAACACCTCCCTCCTTAAAAGAAAAGTTTTGAATACAATGAAAAACTTTTACAATAATATCTGGTGTAGCGAGGGTTACATTTTTTTTAAAGATGAGGTTGAGACTTACATAACATTTGTTTACAATAGTCAAATACAATAATATTTATAAAGTTACAGACTGAGTAAAACCCGAAAACATATTATACAATAATATTATCAAATCACACTCTAAGTACAATCTTTTTATTATATCAACACATAGCCTTAGGCAAATGCAGTATAAATAGAATAACCTCTTAAAAATAGAGACATTACACTCTTGAAAGAGTGTCAGCAATCAAATTATCCTTGCCTTTGATGTGTCTTATGTCAAGATTGTACTCTGACAATAACAGACTCCACCTCAACAATCTACGATTCTTGTTCTTCATTCTATGAAGGAATGTCAGCGGATTGTGATCAGTAAATACAGTAACCACATGAACTGGTGCACTAACATATACTTCAAAATGTTGTAATGACAGAAGTAATGCTAGACATTCCTTTTCTATGGTGGAGTAGTTTTTCTGATGTTTATCAAATTTCTTTGAATAATAACACACTGGATGATCAATACCATCCCTTTCTTGTAATAGAACAGCTCCCATTCCTACATCAGAAGCATCTACTTGAATCTTGAATGGCTTGCTAAAATCAGGTGCAACAAGCACTGGTTCTTCACTTAGTATGGCCTTGATTTTATCAAAGGCTGTATGACATTGCTCAGACCACACATATTTGATGTTTTTCCCAAGTAAATTGGTCAATGGAAGAGCAATTGAAGAGAAATTTGGACAAAACTTCCTATAAAAGCCAGCCATTCCAAGACTTCTCATTAATTCTTTCTTGTTAGTAGGAGCTGGAAGTTGTGTAATTGATTCCACTTTGGCACTCACTGGTTTGACCTGTCCTTGACCTACCACATGGCCCAGATATTCAACTGTGGCTTTACAAAATTCACTCTTAGCCAAATTGATGGTTAAATTGGCCAGAGAGATTCTTTCAAACAACTTACGCAGCAAACACATGTGTTCATCAAAAGTGTCAGAATAGACAATTACATCATCGATGTAAACACCAGTGTTTTTGAGATCTGCTAATAAGCCATTCATCATTCTTTGAAATGTGGCAGGTGCATTTTTCATACCAAATGGCATAACTTTAAATTGGTACAAACCATCAGGAGTAACAAAGGCAGATACCTGTTTTGCTCTTTCAGTTAATGGAACCCCTAGGAATCCTTTGAGGAGATCAAATTTACTGACATATTTAGCAGTTCCAATTTTGTCAATACAGTCGTCAATTCGTGGTATGGGATAAGAATCAGTCTTTGTTACTCGATTCACCTTGATATAATTAACTACTAGCCTACGTCCACCATTTGATTTTGGTACAATGAAAGCAGGTGAACTCCATGGGCTATTGCTCTTTTCAATTATGTCATTTTCTAACATATAATTGACCTCAGCTCTCAAATCTTCAGATTTTGATGGATTTACTCTATAAGCATGTTGCTTAATAGGGTTTACATCTTGGACTTCAACATCATGATAAGCTATAGATGTCTTAGTCGGTACATCAGAGAAGATATCAGTGAACTCATGAATTAATTCTGTGACTTGCTGTTTTTGATCATTTGTCACATGATGCAATTTATGATCTAGATTTGATAATACTTCAGAGTTCTTTAACCTAGACAAACCTTTGATATCTTCATAGTCTAAATCAGTACAATTGATATCATCTGAATCTTGTAGATCAGTTTCAGTTATAAGGACAGGTGCCAAAGTGACCACAGGTTTAATTGAGCCATGCTCTTTGTCTGGCTCAAAGTACCTTTTCATCATATTGATGTGACACAATTGTGTTTCTTTGCGCCTATCTGGAGTTTTGACAATATAATTGAGGTCATTGACCTTGGAATCCACTACATAAGGACCATAGAATTTTGCTTGTAGCGGATTTGTCTGAAGCGGCAGTAATATAAGAACTTTGTCACCAGTCTGGAATGATCTTTCTTTGACTTTTCTGTCATACCAAGTTTTCATTTTACCTTGGCTATTTAGCAAATTCTCTTTGGCTATTTCACAAGCCTTTGATAGGCGCTCTTTAAACCCAGTGACATAGTTCAACAAATTAAACTTTTCAGTTTCTGAAAGCCACTTTTCCTTGAGCAATTTAAGTGGACCACGCACAGAATGACCAAATACTAGCTCAAATGGACTGAACCCTAATGATTCTTGCTTAGCCTCCCTGGTAGCAAACAGAAGCAAGGGTATGCCCTCATCCCAGTCTTTCTCATATTCAAAACAGAAAGCTCTAATCATGGTCTTAAGCGTCTGATGGTAACGCTCAAGAGCTCCTTGAGACTCTGGGTGATAGGCACTTGACTTACACTGTTTGATACCCAAGGTATCCATGACTTGTTGGAATAAGCCTGACATAAAATTTGAGCCCTGATCAGACTGAAGATCTTTTGGTAGTCCAACTAAGGTGAAAAATTTGATGAGTGATTTCACTATGTTTTTGGCTTTGATATTTCTAAGTGGAATCGCTTCTGGAAACCGTGTGGCCATACAAAGAATAGTGAGTAAATATTGATTACCAGATTTTGTTTTTGGTAATGGACCAACACAGTCAATAAGAACCTTACTAAATGGTTCATCAAATGCAGGTATAGGGTGTAAAGGAGCAATTGGAATTTTCTGGTTAGGTTTCCCTACCATTTGACATGTATGACAAGACCTACAATACTCTTGGACATCTTGTTTTAATTTGGGCCAATAGAAATGATTGAGTATTTTATGGTATGTTTTAGTTACTCCTAAATGACCTGCCATGGGAGAATCATGAGCTAGACTCAAGATTTCCTTATGATATGATTTTGGGACAACAATTTGATGCACAATTGCCCAATCATCTTCAGGGGAAGCTTCAGGAGGTCTCCACTTTCGCATTAATATGCCATCCTTTTTGTAGAAACAAACAGGGACCTTGTCAGCTTCATCAATAGTAAGACATCTTTTATGAAGATCAATGAGTGATGGATCATGCTCTTGTTCATAAATTAACATGTGTTTAGAATGAGGATCATTTTTCAAAGAATCACTATCAGAAATAGAGGATGAAACCTCAGAACTAGAAGAGGATGAAACCTCAGAACAAGGAGGGGATGAAACCTCATGAACACTAGCAGAAGAAGATGAAACTTCATCAGGACTAGCAAGAGCGGGCGAAACCGCATTAAAATAGTGATCCTGCTCAGAAGGTGAATCACCCCTGGCAATAGGCTTTTTCAATGAAGAATATGCCTCAATAGATGACTGTTTGGCTCGAACAGAAGGCTGTTTCAATGAAGAATTTGCCTTTAAAATAGGATAAGGATCATCTTTAACAAGTGGTGAGTGACATTCATCATCAAACAAGGAGCTTAAAAAACCACTATCAAAGTCATCTCCCACAGACGAATCCCCGCTATCAGCTAACCTTTTAGCCATAGCCCTAGTAACAGCACAAGCAGGATATATATCAGAGTCATCTTGGACAGAATCCTCAATAGAACAAGGCTGATCAGAAACAATGGGGTCTAATGATACCTTACCCCCAGCTAAATCATTGCCTAAAAGCAATGCGACTCCTTCAACAGGAAGTTGTGGCCTAACACCAACAATAACTGGCCCTTTGACTAACTCTGATGTGATATGAATACGATGGAGGGGAACTTTAGTAAAACCTAATTCAATGCCTTGCATCAAAATATGGGTACCTGTGAATGACTCCTCAGATAAAGGAAGGACACCTTCTAATAACAAAGTCTGAGATGCACCCGTGTCTCTAAGAATCTTAATTGGCTTTGAATTGGTACCATCACTTGACAATGACACAGATCCTTCCGACATGAAAGGCTTATAATCCTCCATAATATCACTATGAGTTGATTTCTCAGTATGAGTATATGAATCCCAAACAATGGGCTTTCTTGAAATGGGAACTGTAGCACAACCATTGGAATGAGCAGAACCAGACATCTCTCTTCTATTCTTAATCCTATAGCATTCAGAAATAAGATGACCAGGCTTTTTACAATAGTTACAGGTGACGTTTGATTTTGGACCTGAAGAATTTGATTGATCTGATTTTGAGCTAGAATTCTGTGATGAATTAGACTGGTCTTTTGCTTTGTTTGATGCATTTGATGATGAGGACTGATTTGATTTAGAGTCATATGAAGGTTTGTTACCTTGATAACCTCTAAAGTTAGAATTACCTTTGATAAAACTACCCTTATGAGTAAGAGCATAATCATCAGACAGGGTGGCAGCTTGACTTAAAGTTTCTACCTTGTGTTCATCTAAGTAAGTTCTAATGTGATATTGAACACAGTTTTTAAATTGTTCTATTAGCATAAGCTCTCTGAGCTTTTTAAATTCTTCAGATACATCCTTAGAGACAAGCCACCTGTCAAAAAGCTGCTCTTGCTCTCGAGCAAACTCAACATGGGTTTGGTCACTCTGTTTGTGGGCATTTCTAAATTTCTGTCTGTAAGCTTCTGGCACTAGTTCATAAGCTTTAAGAATTGCATTTTTAATTAGGTCATAATCAGAGCATACTTCTGCTGAGAGAGAGGCAAATATTTCACTTGCTTTACCAATAAAAACACTCTGAAGCATAACTGGCCATGCAGATTTGGGCCAGTCTAGGCTCTGAGCGACTTTTTCAAAATGTGTAAAGTATTTATCAACATTTTTCTCTTGAAATTTAGGTACAAATTTGAGAAATTTTGAAGCGTCAAACCTATTTTCAAAATGTTGATGCATAGTAGCATGTTCATCAGTTATTGATTTGGCTTCTATTTCAAGACGTTTTAATTCAATTTCTTGTTGCCTTTTTTCTCTTTCATTTTGCATTTCTAATTCTTTTTCTCTCAATTCTCTAATTTCTCTCTCTTTTTGAATTTCTAACTCTTTCTCTCTTATTTCAAGCTCTTTGAGCTTAATAGGATCAACAGGGTCAACATGTTGGGCTGGCTGCTCAGGCAGAAGTGATTCTGCAACCAAATATTGAAGTACAAAGTTTTTAATTGTATCCTTTTTGTATGAGCTTTTGACTGACAGGCCAACATGTTTTGCAATTGCCAGAAGTTCAGTTTTCTTTAAATCGTCAAATTCCTCCAAAGAGGGCGCTTCTAAAAATGTCTCAACCTCAAAACTCATTTTCAATTAATTGCTGTCTTCACAGTTAAAATTTACTAGTTTGGGATTTTGAATTTTGGATTTTGAAATATTTGACTTTTAGCTTGTTGTAGTTGTATCCCGGACGAGCCCCCAATTTCTGTTACGTTCGAAAATAACAGAAAGTAAAAACAGCAATTAAAAATATGATAACAATATATTTATATTTTGAAAACTAAATAATACAACAATAATATAAAGGAGGTTTAATACTTAAGTGATGTCCAATCAATGATACGGCTTATTCTTGATGTCGATAAATGTCGTTGACGATCCTTGAGAATGTTCCAGATCACGAAATGTTTCAATAATCGTTAATAGTTCTCCAATGTTTGTAATAATTCAATAATGTTCGTCGTAATCCTATAATGTTCGTATCCAATAATGTTTGATGATAATCCACAAATGTTTATGATAATCCACGAATGTATATGATAATCCGTATATAGTGTGTGTTGTAATATATGTCCATATAAACTCCTCAGGTTGTGTGTTTATAGTGTTATAAATGTTCCCAAAGTAGGTGTCTGTAATATTCTGCTAAGAAGATGTCTTTTGATCAACTTTGAAATTCTGCTAACAGCCCAAATCAGCTCTCTCATTATATAGTGCAAAGGCAAAGTCCAGATGTTTCAAGAAGTTACAATTTCTGGAAATCAACACTGATTGGACATCTTAAGTCACATGATTCAATCTTGATTTAATGATTATAGTTCCAGTACTTTCTAGAAGGCCAATGGTTAATGAGTCATTCAGTTCAGTTATGTTTACAAGATATAATGTCATTGTGACCTTGACCTAAGATCTCTAATGAAGATCAGTTACAGTATATGCATATTGATAAACTAAACTTAATGTGAATATAATAGAATATAATACTGTAACAACAGGCGTAAAGTTACGGCGTTAAAATGATTAATTACGGGCGTTAAGACGGTTATTTTACACGCGTTGAGAAATATCTTCACGCCTGTCGAGTTTATTTTTAGCGCCGTAAGTGATACGATCGGTTTGTGTTCGTATTTTGGCGCGCATAGTTTTGTGAATAAGACAGTATCATATCGCAAACGCATGCATTACGACAGGTTTTCGGGTTCGTATTTGTTTACGTCATACGTATTTACTATGTAGGGGAACATGGGGCAAAACGGCCCTGTGGGGCAAAGTGGCCCATCGAAATATCTTTTGAACTACAAAAAGATGGTTCTTCAAAAGTCACATAATCGAATTTTGAAATTTCCGCCACCTTCTCGACCGCCCATTTTTAACCAAGCAGCGTCTCGCTTTACGTAAGAGATAATTCTAATTTTCACTCTCTTTTTTGCAAATTACCCCTCCCACGATAATCTCTAAAAAATCCGGTAACAATAGAATATCGCTTTGATTTAACATTTTACATAGAGTATGCATATTTATTCTTTATTTGTAAAAATTTCGAGCTTCAAATATTAGGCAAATTAAAATGACGTCTTTCGGAAAATTCATATGTCTTTGGGGCAAAACGGCCCACACATGTTATAACATACAAAAATCCTTTTGTACAAGAACAATTGGTTTTCAAATATAACGATTTTAACATTTGGTTTGTACCTTATTTCCCTCCGACACATATCGAATGGCTAGAATTATTGTAGCCGTTAAGAATATTTTATCTGTCAAAGGTTTGAACGTCTGAGATAAGATGTGTGTGGACGAGTCTTGCAATTGATTAATTTTGCTTTTAAAACCCATGTAACAGAGGGTGGGCCGTTTTGCCCCGCCCATGGGCCGGTTTGCCCCTCTCCCGACATTATTTTTAACCATTGAAAAATCACAGAAGATAGTCCTAAGCAAGTATAAAACATTCGAAAAATGTAAACCACAACCCATTAATAAAGTGGAACATCAAAGTGCGTGATGATTGACAGATAAGGAAATACCTCGTATGGAACAACTCAAAATTAAATTTTTAGGGCCGCTTTGCCCCAGGTTCCCTTACAGTACAATGGCTTCATGAATAAGCCCTCTGTATTAACTTCTTCACGGGCGTAAATTTACGCCTACACTGGCGTGCATACAAGGCTTTAAAAGCGTGAGTTTTTAGTTCAAATGTTTGAGTATCCTTTTTCATTGAAACACCCGGCCATGGGGATATTAGCAATCAAGAAACTCAGGTACTCACTCGAGAAGTAAGTAGAATGCTGATGGCGCTTCGGTTGGTGCTGTCGGCCAAAGTAGCCCAGGGGCTACAGGACTGCCTCCCACAGTCTTTCCTCTGCATTGTTTGTTGACGAGGGCTTGTATTTTATCTCTTCGTCCCCAACTAACGTGCGTACCTGCGTTGATTGACGTAAACAAGATATGTGACATTGAACATCTGTGTCATGGGGACAGCCTAGCATGAGGTAGCAAAGGTGGATGTCTTAATTTATGCTCTTTGAAGCTTGAACTCAAAATTGTTGTCAAATTAAGAAATAACAGCAGATATAAAAGATGAACTCATAAAATTTGTGTATTCCCCGAAATGCATTGTTTTTAGACGATCTCTGACATTTAGCAAAATAACTAACAGAATAAAAAGAAGAGTTTTTTCAAGATTGCTCTCTTTCTCTTACTTGTTTTTTGATAATTTAAGTACTTACCAACCAGTACGAATTAAATTAGCATTAGACTATACGCCTGCATTTTAGAATTTTAGTAGAAGATCAGTCCTCTTAGAATAAGCTATATCTTGGTATTCCATTCACCCATAATCTTTGTAGCTTGTAATGACTGTACTATATGAAGTACGTAATTGGTTATTCGACAATTTACAAGGTGGCTGAAAAGAGTGGAAATACACTTTTACGCATAAAGCCTGATAGAAAGTAATGTTTAAAGTACAATCGTGAAAACTACAATAAACTGTACTACTATTTTGTCGTATTTAATCATTAATATCAACGTTCAGCTGATTTAAAGGAATAGAAAGAGATTTTTTGAAATTTTTATCTTCAATCTTTTTGAATGCTGAAAATTGAATCAAGATATTTTCAGTATTTGGTATCTCGATTTTTGGTGTTTGAAGTTTAGTTTTTGCTTTTCGGAATTGTTTTCTCGCACTTTGATTTGCATTAACGCTAGTTTTTAATTTGATTCAAACATGAATCAGACGTATAAGTGGTCATTTGAAATATCAAATAAACAAAATTGAACAAAAACTCGAGTTGACAAGTGTGATATCAAACAACAAATGATTTATCAACCATAGAATTGAAAGAGTGAACAAAAATTTGAAAAAAAGTTCGAAACAAAAAGTGAAAATCAAACAAGTAGATGAAATATCAAGCATAAAACTGAAAACACTAAGTTGATATTCCAAGAAACCCGAAATGTAGTCCCTGTTTTCCCATGTTCCAGTGTGCCTATAATCATTAGAATATATGATAGGAATCGTATGGAGATTACACCAAAACAGAAATATCGCAGCTTGCAATTTCACACAATGAACCACATTATTCTAGCGTTTTTTGGGTAAATGTATATTCTTATTGGGACACATCTTGGATTACCAAAGGTATGAAGTCTTCATATTGAAAATCAAATTGGTAAACGAGTATGATTGGGACACCCTGTATCAGTTAGTCCAAATGTTATGTACACTCAGTATACATATTTAGAATTTCCTGTATTTAATTGCTTTGTAATTAATAAATAGTGTTAATGTTCCATGGTAAAATTTGCGGAAATTTATATTTGTGTAAGCCTAATTATGTTCTGGTTCAAAGAGGATTGGATCCCAGAATGCAATCTCGTTATTTTCCAATGAAAATGTCCAATGGCGATTGTCAGACAATAAACCGGTATGAAAGAAATGATGGTCCCCCAGGGATTATGGTGCCCTTTCTTAACGTCCCTTACTGGCCCTGATTGCGTATAAGATGATGAGGGAAAGAGTTGTATTTAGGTCACCATATAAATCAATGGAGAGTAGGACCATCATTTGATAGGACCTCCTACCCTTTTAAACCGGCAATAAACAGGCTAAAAAATCTTAATCAGCAATCCAAAAGATTTGAGATAATATCTTAATCACTTCTTGTTTGTTTTGACTTTTTTGCTACCCAATGACACTAAAAATCGTCATTCAAAATCTGAAGTTAAGAAATGGCCGACTGTTTAATTTTTAATTTCGTAATTAAGACACAAGGGTTTGTTCGTGATTTAACCTCTTCCCCATGTTCCCAACACATATATTTTGAAATTTCAGCTTTTATATATATGTTCCTCACACTGGACATCTTGCTTCATCAAGCTTCTGACCTATCCTCGACGATTGAGCGTGGGAACCGACGATGCACACTGGAGGGCACAACATTAAGCGGTGACAGTTCTATCGGTACAAAGAAACAGCATTTACATAACATTCACTGAGATCCGAGTCACTTCAGTGAAGATTCACTTCGTATAGGCGCCGCAGACACTTGGCAAGGGGAAATCAGCTTCATTCAGACGATCCAATGATCAACTTCTGAAAGATGCCTAACTGGCCGTGCTCAACTCGCACCACAGTGAGCATAACTACCCAATGTGAATGGTTGTGAAATACAAGTCGTTCACAAAAAGGTGTAAGTACAACATTTTACATGCTTGGTGAACATTTTGATATAAAATCTATCTACTAGTAACACGATGCCCATGTCAAGCAGCGTGCCTACTAGGCACGCAGTTCGAAACTCTGACAAACTGCGCGCATATTTCAAAATTGAAGACGGGGAGGACACGACTCCCAAAAAGAGCCAAAATACGAAAGATACAAGGTTAGTCTCGTTCTATAGATAGTACCATTCTGTGAAGATGAACTTAATTTACTCTTAGTACTCAATGTTTTTCCCGATGTTAACCTAGTTATCTCAATATAAGGGTCTTGAGTAACTTCTGTGCTCAAAATTTACAGTGTAAAGTTATATCTTTGTATTTTTATCGTCATATGCCGTTTATTTAGCCATTGTGTCTGTGTATGCTAGAATATATAGGATCACTCCATCTGATTAAAGCAGCATAGTTTGTGTTCAAGACGATAATACGCCATAAACGGGATTTAAACATTTTTCTTGTCAAACTGCGCGCCTATATTCACATGTATTTCCCAAACTGCGTGCCTAATAGTTCCAAACTTGCCTATCCAAGCTTGTTTTGTATTAGAAAACGTAAGCGCCATATTTAAGGCACATATGTTTCTAATAGTAGAACCCTATAATTGAAACACTATGAGAGTCCATCCACCAAATGGTGATCTGAAAATAAAATACTTTCTTTCGTTCCCAACTTAATTGTCACTTCTATTATACATTTTGACTTTCAATATGAAAATCTCATAAAATCTGACGATAAAGCAAAATTTCCAAAGCTATATGAAAAACACCTTTACGTGCCTCTGTAAAAATTTCAATGATAATATGTAGTTTTAATAGTGTATGCGCACAGTTTATAATTTCTGGCTAAAATAGGCGCGCAGTTTGTGGTTTATTTCTTTTTAATCTCCTGATTATCTGTTTTATCTCGAAATATTTTGAATTATACGTGATAAATGCGTAAGGAATTAAATATAAAACGAGTCTAAAGTATTTGTCATTTATGTTTAAAGTGCTAGATCGATTTACGTATAAATTCCCGTTAAATCAGTGAAGAAAATGCCATTAATCTGCTTATGTTTTAAAACTTAGATTCATTTGCACATAGTTTTTGCTAGTATTTGCAAGATTTGTATATTCGCCACAGAATGAACGCATTGAACAAGAAAACAATGCAGGATAAATGTCCTTAAATTATGTTTCAAAATACAGACTACAACTTAAATGATGCAATGTTGTTAGGCACGCAGTTTGTGATCGAAACAAACTGCGCGCCTACTTAGGCGCGCAGCTTGACATGGGCACCGTGAGTAACATCATAAACTGCAAGGACGTGGGTGTACTCCCTCAAAACTACGAATTCAATTTTTAATGCAGCATAATTTCACAAGTTTATCAAATTGATATGCATTTTAAATAGGTTATCATGTTGATTTTGGATACTTCAGCCAATAACATATGATATTTCAACTCTCTTGAATGTCTAGTACAGGATTGTACGCTATGTGTTAAATACAAACGAAATATGGAATTCGTTCGGGTTAGGATGAACTTTAATTTTCAGCTACTAAAGAGAGAATTACATTTGTATCTATCTGTTTTGCATTGTGTGAAGGTTGCTTGAAGGGGAAGTGAAATAAATGTGGTGCTCGTATAAACATAAAAAATATACTGACTGCTTGATCATTAAAGGAGTATAATTACAATATACTGAGAAAAGAAACAACCAACTTCGTTTTTATGAAATATCAGGATCGACAACTAGCAAAAACATGGTCCCAGTCCTTGTTGCAATTGCACTGGGGCTGCTTCTCGCATACATCTGGAATAAAACACGCAGCAAACTGACTCATATACCAGGACCAACAGGTCTACCGATACTTGGAAATACCCTGGAAGTTGGAAGCTCCTTCAAGCTTATATGCAAGATGGAAGAATGGGCAAGAAAATATGGCGATGTTTTCAAGTTTAATATATTTGGGGATGAGATTGTAGTCGTTAGCGGGTCCGCAATTGGAGAGGTACTAGTAACAAAAGGTACAGAATTTTATGGTTGTTACAAAATAGTAAATGTCCTGCACTATCCGCACTGTCCGAATGGGGTCGGGGGGGGGGGGAGCGGGTGGTCTTGGCCAGTGGTGCTGTATCATTATTCTGATACTCATAGCATCTTTCTGTTTCACCTGAAACATCTCAGGGCTGAGAAGGAATGATATGTCATGGTTTATCATGATGCTGTATCATCTTTATAATTGACATTCGAGGCAATCACTTTCTTATTTACATTGTCTACCTGGAAAGAATTTCGAGAGGAAAACCTTTTATCATTCTCATTATTTTTATCAAACTCTGATTTGTCGAACACCCACAATTTATAACTAACTTAGAAGAATTTGTCAAATGCAATATTGAATCTTTTGGTATCTTTCAGTAGATGGTACATAAATATTTTAAGCATAATAAAAACTTATTTTCAACCTAGATAGACCAGCAATATTACTTAATTTTGGAAGTTTAGCATTTAGAATATATTTAAATACAAAAATTGACAATTTTGAAAATATATTTTGCCACTTGAGTGGCAGCTCTAAGCGTATCATCGTGACATCACACATTTAAATAAATGCTTTATGCTATGTTTGCATAAAAATCATATTTGTTTAATCTGAACTCAAATTAAATTATACTTTCGTTTGCCAGATCTAATAATAAAATAATTCATGAGCCTTTGACATTTTTAAATTGATACTATTTATAATTATGTTTCAAGATTCATTCGGTTTTATCAAGTTTAGTAACTTTAATTCTACCCCACTGCTGAAAATCAATGGTGGGGGTATAAAATCTATTTTCTCACAAAAACGGATAGTTGAAAATATTTTAAATGTATTTACTCAATAAGAAAATATTTCCAGGGAGTGAATTTGCTGGACGACCGAAATATCCTTGGTTTGAAAAACTAGAAGGAGGTGAGACCCATTTATTTATGCGTGAATATGACCCTAAATTACGCTTCATTCGTAAGTTGGTCCACAGAGGTCTTCGACAGTATGGTGAAGGTGTGGACAGAATTGAGTCTATTTCTGTGGTAGAGATCAGTAAATGTTTAGATAATATAGAGAGAGAGGATGGAGCAGATTTTGACCCGTTCACCTACATACATCATGCTGTCAGTCAGGTTATGAATACAATGGTAAGCTTAGGAAATAAAGTATTTATCTTTCAATTACTTTAAACAGGATGTATTTCTCTTCATATAGATGGTAGGAATGGAGCATTGCATTCGTTCGATTTCACTTCTTAAAAGAGAACTCCATAGTTTATAATACTCCAGTAAAAACTAAATGAAAAATTGCAATACTTATTAAACCTAGTGCAACAAATGCATATTGATGAGGTTAAAGACATCGAGAATCTAGAAACATTTAAGTAGTGGAAAACATGTAAAATCACTATTCGTACCCCCTGGTCTTATTTTATCAGTACTATGATAACCATTTATATTTTCTGTTGGGTGCCTCCAATCATATTCAAATTTTCAGGGATTATACATCAATAGTTAGTTGTCATGAAAAGTTTGATCTTGATTGGTCAATTGGTTACCATGGCAACATAATTTAATTGCAAAATATTGTAAATATTAAGGATAAATCTACCGTTTCCCTACAAACAGATGGTAGGTTGTCATTTTTTAATTTTTCAAAATGAACACAAAGTTGAGCTCAAAACATATTGAAGGAGTTTACAACAAAATAACATGATAAATATATGAATACAAGGCCACTGGCGGATATGGGGGGGGGGCAGGTAAATTGGCCTTGTAGGGCCTTATTTGTTAATTTTAGGCCAAATTTTGAAGAAAATGGGCCTCAAAATTTCAAAATTTGGGCCCACTTTTGGGTTTTTGGGGCCCAGAAGTTTTTTTCTCAGACCACAAGTTTGGGCCCCCCCCCCCCTTGTTGGTTCCCAGATCCGCCCCTGACTCATGTTTGATAACTACTGCTCAATTTACCACAAAGTGGGCGTGACACTTTTTGTTATTACAATTCCAAATAATTTTATGTTGACAGAATCATATTTACAAGGGTCATGAATACATATGTTATTATCTGGTATGGTGAGTCTAAATATCTTTTGTCAATTGGTCGCCATAGTAACACAACATAATGTATGTAAATCGTGGGTAGAGGTCATTTTGGCAACCACTATTCCTTAACAAATTATTGCATTCATCCTTAAGAACTGCTATACCCATTGTAACCACTCTGGAGGTTATATGATCCCAGATTCTTGGAGGCTGTATCCCTTGTAGACTATGGAGACTATACCATCTTAATCTCTTGGAGGCTATACCATCTCAGACTCTAGTAGGCTGTACTATCGTAGACTCGTGGAGGCTGTACCTATCTTTGACTCCTGACTTTCTTAGAAAGCATAGATCACTGTGGCTGTACTATCTTTGTACTATCTTTGGCTCTAGAGGCTGAATCCAAATTATACTCTAAAGCTATACCATAATAGTCTCTGTAGGCTGAATTCATATTATGCTCTGGAGGTTGTACCATATTAGACTCTGTAGGCTGTATCAATTTTAGATTATAGAGGCTGGGCTATCTTAGACTCTTGATCCCATGTTATATCGAGAGGCTGTACCATCTTATGGTCGGAGGTTGTAAATCTTAGATGACCATTGTGAATTGTTGTGTTTTATGGATTATGATGATGGCTTTTGCGAAAGGATGTTGACCCTTTGAATTGCCTATGGACTTCGAGACTGGATTTTATCTATCCCACATCATTTGAGACTGAATACTCTTTTATCATGTTTATGAGTACTAGTATCTACAACTATTTTTGATGTTATGACTATTGGTTATCAATTTTTCTTCAACATGTATTGTAATGACTTCAGTATGAATGAAATGTCCCTTGGTGTTCTGGTCCTGGATTGTGATATAGGTTCTCGATTGGAGGGGGGAGGGGGTGTTAGACATGGTTTCTTTTCACGTTAGATCATGGTTTTGGGATATATAGGGTCTACCTTTCTTATGACAGATTTACACTTACAGTTTGCTTTTCTTGTTGGGTTTCCTTAAAGTTTTTAGTCACCCTTCCCTTTTGGCATTTGTGCTTATATATTTAGACTCGTGGAGGCTATACTTATCCTGGGCTCTGAATGCTTTAGCAATCAAATGATCTGAAGGCTCTATCATCTTGGACTCTGGAGACAGATCCCACGTTATATCTGGAAGCTATGCCATCTTAGACTCGTGAAGACTGTGCCTATTTTAGCCTCTGGATGCTACAGCAATCATAGCCTCTGAAGGCTGTATCATCTTAGACTCTGGAAACTGATCGATCCCATGTTATATCTAGAGACTGTACCATCTTAGACACATAGAGGCTGTACCATCTTAGCCTCATTGAGGCTGTGCCCATCCTAGGCTCTGAATGATATAGCAACCATAGCCTCTGAAAGCTGTACCATCTTATACTCTGGAGACTGATCCCATGTTATATCTGGAGGCTGTACCATCTAAGGGTCTGAAGGCTGTACCATCTTAGACTTATGGAGGCTGTACCCATTCTAGGCTCTGACTGCTATAGCAATCTTAGGTTCTGAATGTTGTATCATCCTTGACTCTGGATGCTGAATACATATTACACACTAGAGGCTGTATTATATTAGATTCTTGAGACTGCATTAATCTTATACTCTAGAGGCTGAACCAACTTGGGCTCTTCTGAACTATTTCATGTTCTCGGGTTCTACCATATTAGGCTATTGGATGATGTGTTCTTGGTATTGAAGCACACCATATACGCTCGGGGTTAAGTCATATTCCATGTTATAAAATAAGTGTTTTCAAAACATATTGCACTACACTATTTGCGTTTATTATGCTCTGTTACTATGGCAACCCCTTGACCAATCATGTACAGACTCACCATATTAAAGAATAACATCAGTATCCATGAGCCCTATAAATATTTAAACTGTGACTGATTTTGTAAAAATAACTGTTTTAGGAAATTATCACTGAAAAGTACCATGCCCATTTTTATTGTATTATTAGTATTGTGTTATTTTGCCCTTAAATTCCAAATGTATTTTGGAATGGGATTATATGTAACGTTAATATTTCCAAGATTCAATCATTTTTCTCTCATTCAACAGAAGATTTTAGTTAGATATTGCTCTTGGCCATGGTAAGGTCGTTATTCACCTGTCGGGATAATATGGGTAATATCCCTCGGATGATATCGATATTTTCGATGATATCGAAATATTGATAACATCCTTGTGATATTCCCCATATCAAATCCCTCCTAGTGAATAACTTCTTTTTATTCCATAATACTACTGTTTTCCCAGGGAAATATGAAGGAATAAAAATCGTATTGAATCGTATTACATGAAAAAATCGTATTGTCCCCGGGAAAAAAATCGTATTGGAGCGTATTACATGGAAAAATCGTATTATCCCCGGGACAAAAATCGTATTGGAACATAGTAACCTATTTTTTGCTTTCCCGGTTATTTTTAACCTTTACTAATTGATAAAAGAATTATCCAAATGTAACATTTTAAGGAGGAATGTATTATGGAATAAATAGGTTATTTCTGGTCGGTATTGAATATGGGTTTTATTCCTCCGAAAATATGATATTGACCTTGGGAAATATGATATTAACACTCGGTCGCTGCGCTCCCTCGGTCAATATCATATTACCCTTCGGTCAATATCATATTGTCCCTCGGAATAAAACCCATATTCAATCCCTCCCAGTAAATAACCTATATTTATTCCATAATAACATGTTTCCCAGGGAAAATAACAGGGAATAAAATTGATATTAAAAAAATCCCGTATTGGATTCTAAACCAAAGTAATTAATATTATTGTTTGAAATTTTGGTAGTATATTCGCAACATCTATCTATTTCACATATATTCCGTGTTTTTCATCCTGACCCCCAGGGGCCGTGTATGTGGGGTCAGGAAAACAGAAATTTTCGCTAATTTTTAGATCTTTCTGAAGTATAGCTTTATTATACTCAAATGAAAGGCAAATAAGAGTAGATTGCAAATATTGTATCTTTTTTCTGATTCGATCCTTGTAAAATTCAAAATGGCCGCGTCTAATGTACGATTTCGCAATAATTTTTCGATCCCTTCAAAGTATGGCTATATAATACTCAAATTGAAGGAATTTTGGAGTAGATCACAATTATGGTATTATTTTTCAGATTTGTGCCTCAGAAAATTCAAAATTTCAAAATGGATTTTTTCAAGATGGCCGCCGCTTTAAAAATGACGGGACTTTTTCGCAAAAATCATAAATTTTTCATTCTAAACCAAAGTAATTAATATTATTGTTTGAAATTTTGGTAGTATATTCGCAACATGTATCTATTTCACAGATATTCCGTGTTTTTCATCCTGACCCCCAGGGGCCGTGTATCAGGAAAACAGAAATTTTCGCTAATTTTTAGATTTTTCTGAAGTATAGCTTTATTATACTCAAATGAAAGGCAATTAAGAGTAGATTGCAAATATTGTATCTTTTTTCTGATTCGAGCCTCGTAAAATTCAAAATGGCCATCTTATGTACGATTTCGCAATAATTTTTCGATCCCTTCAAAGTAAGGCTATATAATACTCAAATTGAAGGAATTTTGGAGTAGATCACAATTATGGTATTATTTTTCAGATTTGTACCTCAGAAAATTCAAAATGGCTGCTTTGCAGGAATTCGCAATTCTAAAATCTAAATTTACAATTTTTACCAAAGTAATGAGTATAATTGATTGGAATTCGGTTATTGATATTTTGTTCGTTGGGATTTGCTACTCCGCGGAGTTGCCATTATCTAGTTTATATTTTTAATTAAAACTTGTAATAAAGTTGAAAATGTTATATAATAAATTGTATCATTTTATGTCACAATCATTGGGTGATATTTTCCTTGGCTAATATCATATTTCATATTCCATCCCTCCCATTAAATAACCTCTATATAGCAAACACTTATTTATTACTTATTTATTTCATCACGTGTACACTTATCCAAAAAAAGTAAATGATGCCATTTTTGATTATACAACAAGATTTACTTAAATATCAACTCATCCTCCGAAGCAGGTGTCCAGAATCCGTACCTCCTTCTTTCCCCCTGCTATAACCAATATGGAAGCGCCCGATAAAACTGAATCACATGATCTAACTATGCACCGATGACGTATGTATGCATGATTGCTGTCGCAATGTTGCGACAGCGACAGCGAATCAAATTGCGAGTTCTTAATCGGGGAAATAGTCCATGGTATGAAATCTCTAGAACATCTAATAAAGGAGCTTTATTATTTGACCTAACATTAATATACCTCCATATGTTCTATAATTTTTTTTATTATAACCGTTTAATATACTTCCAGCTTTTAGACTGAATTATGCCTGCCATTAACAGAGGTCAGAATATTAACAAAAAATAAAATCCCAATTTTTCACAATTTGGAGTACACAATGCAACAAAAAATAATACAAAATGATTTTAAATATATGATTAAGGTTTCTAAGCTATGAGTTTGAGGTTATTTTTCTTATCAATACCAAAAAATTATGAAATACGTGTATCGACGATTTGTATTGTTTCCCAGGTATTAAAAAGATAAATGCTACAAATGAATCACTTTTATATTAGAATGACAAATGCTTAAATTATGCTAGTTTTTCACAAAATGGGTCTCAATACGTATTGAGAATGGACTTTTATTCAGCGGTGAACATTATCAATAAAGGAGGGCCTCTTGCTCTTCCTTGACTAATTGGGACTACAGCTAAAATTCTATTTCTCGTAGTTAGATATAGCTCAGTTGCTTATAAAACAACCATCAAGACTTGGTCGAATTCATGAATAATTGAGAAAAATTGTAAAAATATTTTATAAAACATGAACAATAATTTGTTGTTTGACCCCTTGCAAGTATATGGAAAAATTCTGGTAATAAAATGTTTTGAATGGTAAGAAAACTAATATGTTCCCAAACATAAATTACCTAAATATTCCACACAACCTTGTTGAATCTGCTTGGCTCATATTTGAAAAATCAAAGAAAATCTGAAAACACACTTGCGTAACTACACTAATTAAACACCGGCATCTACAGTAAAATTATAGTATATTTTTACATTACGATAATCTATTTTTGTACGTATGCTTAGCGCTTAGAATAACGGTCTGTGTCTTATAAAATGTATAAAAGTTCGAATCAAAATATTTACGTTTTTTGACCCCTTGTGATGAAAGACATTTTTCGACCCGAAAGCCGGAAGTTTTTCAAATGGTATTTTAAAAGAATCAAGACATATGTACATCCATAAATATTGCTGCGCTATAGTGTGCTACGGATCATTCATATTCGGAAGTCACACCATGGACTAAAATGCTAACTGCTTATCGCAGGGGGGGGGGGAAGAAGATATTCTGGATTTTGAAGGCCTGTAATTGGAGGATGATATCAACTAAAATTTATAGTTAACAGGTGAAGCTTTGTCAGAAGGCCACCCCATGTTGAATAAAGCCATTAAATTAGACAAAATAGATGCAGAACTAAGTACGAGTTACATGCTCTTGACGATCACAGACAAAATACCATTACTGGATAAAATGACGTTTATACCTGCAATACGTAAAGTGAAAGAATATACACAGATTTTGGATAGCTTAATCAATTTCTGGACAGGTTTCGAGGTAAGGAACTCCGTTTTAAAATATACATTACCCACAATGCAACACTTTCCTTATTAAATATACATGTCATGATATAGGCCTAGGGAGAAAATCAATAAACTCGAGGCCTGTGTTACACTTGCTAACTGTATATTGAATGCTCTAACTATGCTAGAATATTTAGGGGGGTTCACTATCACTTTAGACAACTTTGGCCTGAATATGGCCCCTGGGATATGGCCGAAATCACTTGAAAAGTGGCCAGAATGGTGAAAAACTGCATGATTTTGAAAACTTTTGGCCGGGGGGGGGCTATCGGGTACTGTTCACTCAAGATTTTGCATCCTTTTAAAAATACTTTCAGGCTACATATGACAAGAATAATATGCGAGGACTCTACGATGTTGTTTATAAAGCATACCTTGAATCAGAGAGCTCGGAAGAGGGAACAAAGCTTTCATACACAAATGTGAAGTACCTTATGTACGAGTTATATCTTGCAGGTTTGTAAAATGTGTAATATGTCCTCTGTTTTATTATCCCATTGATCAAAGCTCGGGGACATAGAGAAGGTCTCCGTCCGTCCATATGTACGTCCGTCTGTCCGGGCAATAACTCAAATACCGTTGGCTCAATATCGTTAATATTTTATACGTTTATGTTAGTACAAGTTCTGTTCGAAAGCCGATTTTGAAAATGGTTGCCGGTTTCGAAATGGCCGCCATTTTAGTGTCAATTTTACAGCATTTTAGAACAACAAATAAAACTGCAATATTAATATGTTTTAAATGTAAAAATGTATAGGATATGCATTAACTTTAAAATGTATTTATTTAGAAAAACTTGGTGGCCGTTACACGCTATTCTAGATGACCTATCGATATAAATTAGTTTTGCATTTGAAAGTTTAAACTTTCTGTGTGAATTGAAAATTGAAAACATTTATCGGATATGCACTACCTCACTACTACAAGTGGTGCGGATATCCGTCACTTTACGATGTAGCACATTTTTTATTAATATTTCCCATTTTGTATAAAATATAACTGAGTGCCTTAATTTGTTAAATATCACGAATTCAAATTCAAAAATGACCGTTAAAGTCCGCATCGCAGAATGTGGTAGCGCCAAATAAAAGGTTGGGCCAATAAATTTGCAGGATATTGCAAATTAAACCAAACTATCAGTTTAATTGTAGGTATCATTACGACCAACAAAACAATATACGCCTTTGTTCATTTGATGGTGACATATCCTAATATTCAAAAACGAATTCAGTCTCAAATTGATGAGGTCGTCAGTTCTCAGCGAAAACTCACAACAGAGGACAGACACAAGCTCCCTCTTTTGGAGGCTACTATTCACGAAGTGTTGCGATTTACATCCATCGTCCCGATGACTGTCCATAAAACAACAAAAGACACTAGCGTTGGAGGATTTGCAATTCCCAATGACACACAGGTAAAATCGCTGTGTACGTTGATCCAGTTTTGAGATATATTTGTCATTGGATGTCTAAAAGATATGTCAACTAGAAATTCTATTTTGACATTTTCTCGTTTAGGTTGAGGTCAAATGTCTATTTACGGTATGGTGAAATATTTTCAAAGATTCTCATACACCCTATGCAGACAGAGCCTGTGGGAAATATTGGGTGCGGCGCAAATGAGCGGAGGGTGCGGAGCTAACGGTCATTTTTGAATTTAAAATTGGGATATTTCTGAAACTAAGCCGTTTTGAGACTTCAAATATACCAAGATATGTGTATTTGACACCAAATATCAATAAAATTGTGAAAATAGTAGTGCAATTCATTTTATAGCGACGCAGTATGCCTTAAACATTTCCCAGACCTATATATTTTGAGACTATCCTTTTAATACTGCGTCCCCAGCATTCATAAAAAATGGTGTTCAAGATACACTACCCATGCAAATTATTTTTGCATCTTGGAAGCCAGGCAGTATCTGTGTGATTTTATAAAAATTCGGAAATGTTCTTCAGATATGAGCCCCTCTAAATATTGGGTGCGGAGCTACGTTTATGGAGCTGCTCCGCACCCAATATTTAGAGGGGCTCATATCTGAAGAACATTTCCGAATTTTTATAAAATCACACAGATACTGCCTGGCTTCCAAGATGCAAAAATAATTTGTATAGATAGTGCACCTTGAACACCATTTTTTATGAATGCTGGGGACTCAGTATTAAAAGGATAATTTCAAAATATATAGGTCTGGGAAAGGTTTAAGGCACACTGCGTCGCTATAGAATGAATTGCGCTACAATTTTTACAATTGTATTGATATTTGGTGTCAAATACACATATCTTGGTATATTTGAAGTCCCAAAACGGCTTAGTTTCAGAAATATCCCAAATTTAAATTCAAAAATAACCGTTAGCTCCGCACCCTCCGCTCATTTGCTCCGCACCCAATATTTCCCACAGGCTCTGTCTGCATAGGGTGTCATAGCCTGACACTATACTTCAAGACATTGGTCTGGTACGCAGATGAATATTAATATTCTATTATTTTAGGTTTCTCAAAATAATCATATATGAAAATTGAAAACTGACATGTAAAATATTTGTTCATTTAAGTACCCTTTGCATTCGTTTGACTTCACTTCTTAAAAGAGAGCTTCGTCTTCGTAGTTTAACTAGACTCTGCACATCTTGATTCTCATGGTATTAGTTGCTCCAACCACTTGGCATTCGAAGATGGACTCTGCACGCAGGGTATCATTTAAGAGAAATCAGTAGTCAATGTTTAAGTAAAATATTCATTTTAAGGTATGGCCTATATTTACTTCGAATCACCACAATGCCGAGTATTTCATTGACCCATTGACGTTCAACCCAGATAGGTTCCTAGAGCAGGATGGTTCTCTATCACCTCCGGAGTCAAGAAAAATGTAAGATTAAATCTAGGATTAAAAGAAGTCTTGCAGCCTCACTATGCATATTTTCAAAATTTTTCGGCAAAATGAACTTAACCTTTGAATTTCATAGTATTTCCAATGGATTGATAAGTACTTTATCTTTCATTAGACATCAAAATATGCTCAAACTGGCCACATCAAAGCTAACAATATTTTTTTGATCTGTCAAGTTTTTAACTATCAATTTATTACCAATGTCAATGAAAGATGGCGAAGTTGTTTAATTATAGTATATGATGCATTCATCTTTATAGAAGTTTTTTTAATCAAGAGTTATTTAAAAACATGCACTTAAAATATGCATGCACTACTAAATATCTCTGAACTTAGTGCTGTTTTCTACGTGAGTTACTTTTTCTCATATAAATGCAAATCAAGCTTTGTATCATATTTAACTGAGTGTGAATAACTTGTTTCAATGATTTTATCTTTTTTCTTTCTAAATTAAGCATAGCCATTGTGGGCCATTCTTAGTGTTTTGCTTAGCTTAAAGAGTTTGACCTTCATTAATAGTTTTGATTGTTGCTTTAAATAACACCAAATGCATAGCCTACTTTCAGACCTGTGGTCTTTGATACACCTTTGGACCCACATCCTTTGAGACTGGGTGCTCTTTCTTCTTTGAATACTAGTATTTATACTATTTTTGATGTTATGGTTATTGGTTATTAAAGGTTGAATAAAGACTATAGAAGAAATTTGGGAGTCATTTTACCTTTTCCGAGCTATTACTTAGTGCAACGTTTGGCCTAATGTCTTCTTCGCCATACCTATTTTCTTAAAATATATGCACTTGTCGACGAATACCACCAATCAGACTTGCAAATAGACTTCTAAATAAGCAATTGAATGGTTGGACGTCCCGCAATTTGTTTTTTGAAACATTTCTAAATCTCCGCCATTTAAAATTCTTGCTGCAGCTGAGATAGGTAAGACCGCATGTTACAGTATAACCGCGGTTGTCTGATATAACCGTATGCATGGTACACGATATGACCGCCGTCAACGGTCTATTACCGGCGACTCTTGCAGTTAATCTGATCCACTGACGAAGAAAAATCAAAAAAAATCTAAGACTAAAACACCTCAAATCTGCCCATATTCAAGGTCTTCTTGACACGCGCATGGTACGAAAAATGTATAAAGGAAACAGAATGTTGGTCAGAACGTTAGGTGAAAACGGGGCTGGAATCCGATGACAATATAACCGGGAAATCATTAAAAGGTACGTGAGCATTTTTTCTGTCGATGTCGGGAGAAGATTCCCGGGGATTTAGGATGCCAGTGATTGTGAATATCGGCAGAAATTAGGTACGTTCGGGTTATCCCGTTCCAGACTATAGTCCTGTACTGAGCGCATACATTTGCCTGTACGATTTCAACTTGGGAGAATTATCTACGCCCCTTCCACTTAAGAAACCTACCTCAATGCATTCTAGAACTCAAAATGTAACTTCTAATATATTGGAACCGCCGATTGTCTGGGTTAGTTGGCAGAACGAGGTCTTTTTGTTTCTTATGGCTCTTTTGGTCGAAGTTTAAGATGGCGATTATAACCGAACTTTTCAGTAATAGCACAAGGAGGATTGGCTCCCAGAGTGCAGCATCGATATTCTGTACCATATATGGGCATGTCGTGCTACAAAATTTGAATTCCAACGACCGCCATTTTGTTCACTTCAACATTTGAATTGTGAATTTTGGTCTTATTTCCTAACGAAAAATTCCAAAACTCACAAGAAATGATCGAGATATTGGTTCGAATATTTTGAACTGTTTATTTTGAATTTATAATCGGTTATAATTTCAGAAAATAACGACATTATTTCGGCGTTTTCATTGTTGGAAAATATCGACTTCGATTCTGGGAGCCAATCCTCCTTGGTAATAGCACGAACTTGGTATTTCGTTACGTCACTTCCGTGTAAAATGGATTTGTGTCCGTTAAGAGGGAATTTCGAAAATTTCGGACAATATTTTCAATATTTACTGCCATGTCGACATCCTATGCTCTTAACTGTATACCGAATGGTTAAACCGTGAATGTTTCTTACCGGAAACGAATCCATTTAAACACGGAAGTGACGTAACGAAATACCAAGTTCGTGCTATTACGGAAAAGTTCGGGAAATTCCGTTATAACCGCCATCTTAATCGAACTTCGACCAAAAGAGCCATAAGAAACAAAAATACCTCGTTCTGCCAACTAACCCAGACAATCGGCGGTTCCAATATATTAGAAGTTACATTTTGAGTTCTAGAATGCATTGAGGTAGGTTTCTTAAGTGGAAGGGGCGTAGATAATTCTACCAAGTTGTAATCGTACAGGCAAATGTATGCGCTCAGTACAGGACTATAGTCTTGAAACGGGATAACGTTCGGGAGTTTTCTTTAGCTAATGAAAATAGATGTTAGCCTTGATGAAATATTCAAAATTCGATATATTTTGACACCAGGACCATGATCGTTGGATACGTCTCTGCACTATTTAACCTTTAATTTACTCTTCAACATGTATCGTCATGGCTTGAATGAGATGTCCCTTTGCCTTTGTGTTAAATGGTCTTGGATCATTCTGATTTATCAGAGTCCCTCTTTATCTAACGTTTTTGAGAGAACTATTCCAAAAGGATAGTAAAGGCTGTGGATCCCACAATGGTCTTGGATTGTGATATAAAACATGAATGGTTGGTGGGGGGGGGGGGTATAAGCATTGTTAATTTTCACGTTAAATTATTGTTTGGGATAGTTAGAGTTTGTTTCCCTAATGACTGGTGTACTTTTGGATGTTTTCTTTTTTTGCTATGCTGTTTTTTTGTAACAATTTTTGGTCTTTTCCCTTTGGCACATGTGCATACGTATTTTGCTACCATTTTGTGCAATGTAATCAAGATTCTTTAAATCCTATAAATTACTTCAATGCTGCTACTTTTACAGGTTGATGCCATTTGGAGCAGGAACACGAAACTGCATTGGAGAAGTATTCGCCAGAATGAGGCTATTTTTATTCACTGCGAGCCTGTTACAAAGATTCACACTTCTTCAACCAACGAAAGGAAAGTTTGGAATTATTGATCCTAAATCAGAGGAATACCTCAAGATGACGCCATGCATCTGTCCAAGTTACAAGATCAGGGCAATCCCAAGAGCATGGGGGATATATTATCCCAAGAAGAAAACATAATACTTGTCACAAACAAACACCATATTCATACTTAAACATCATATACAGATATACATAAATAATTGATTCTGGTAAAATTATATTTGTAACAATCTACTCTCATTATCTTTTACAAAGCATAAGGGCAGATATGCTGACATAGTAGTCCATATACAGTAAAACCTGTATATCTGAACACCTGGCTAATCCGAACACCTTCCAATTTGAACACTTTTTTCCGGTCCCATTTTTTCCTCCCATTGACTCCCATCTTAAATGAACCTTGAAATCTGAACACCTCCTAATCTGAACAGTGAACAACCAGATATGAAAAAGTGACCTGTCTAATCTGAACATTTTTATCAGAAATCGAATGTCTGGACATTTCAATAATAGCCACATATTGAGTCAATGTTATAGTTGTTATTTATCTTTACATAGTAGCCCGGACAGAATTGTTCAATGGTCACTTTTTCTTGAATAACTTTTTTAATTTTCAGTATTATCGAACTCTGATTACATATTTGAAAACTAAAGTGAAATTCTGACATACAAAAAAAATATTTAAGGATCATCTCTTAATTCGTGGATATTATAGGCATTCATAGTATGAGTGACGCAAATACATAATTCACCATTTTGTCTCATATTTGTTCAAAAATGGCGACATGTTTTGTGGATTTTGTAAGTTCATTTGAAAATTAACATTTACGAAATGTCATAGGTCTACGAAGTCATATAGACTGCTGCTTTGGTATGAGGTAAACCTTGTAAATTGACTTGTATGTACGTATACCCCTACATGTACTTAAAAAGGTTTGTACATTGTATGTACATGTACAGTATATTGGTTGGGGTTGCAGGATTTTTGTTTTTTGGCCATTCCATTGTTACCCGTAGTGGATTAGCAACCATAATTCGTTTAACCCGTGTTACTATACGGTCATACTGCCACAGTTTTTAATGTTTTTCCCAGTCACACTCCTCTTAACCTATCCTTGGCATGCATGTGAATTGTTCTTCAGCTTTTCAATGGCCTCTGAGATGACTGTTTGGAGCTCTTGAAAAGACTGAGAACCTACTCTCATCACACCCCGCACATGTGGGTGCCACCTTTTCACATCCTCTTGAACACAACCCGGAACATTTCAATAGATTTGAGTTCATATACCCTTGGAGGGAGCTGACCTCTTGTATTTGATGATCAGTTGGTGCATTACATCAGGATTGTAAAGGTGGCAGCATGACCGTATAGGCCTATGACAATCTTTAAATATTTAAACTCAACTGAACATTCCAATTCACGAAATATATATGCTGCAATTTTGAACAAATATGAGGCAAAATGGTGAATTATGTATCTGCGTCACTCATACTAGGAATGCCTATAATATCCACAAATTAAGAGATGTTCCTTAAATATTTTTTTGTATGTCAGAATTTCACTCTAGTTTTCAAATATGTAATCAGATTTTGATAATACTGAAATTTAAAAAAGTTATTAAAGAAAAAGTGACCATTGAACAATTCTGTCCGGGCTACTATACATGTACAATGTAATCAAAGAACCAATACTGTCCTAATTAACTTATTTAGTCTCAGTGACATCCCTTATTTGTGGAAAACAACAGGATGATTTGAAAAGGTGTGAATACAGGAGTTAATTGGTTTATCCTATTAGAAAAGAACTGAATGTTTTATGTTTGGATTAAGTGAAAGGTGTGAATCAAGAAGATAATTGATTTATCATTATTGGAAATTAACTGGATGTTTTTGATTTGGATTATGAACAGGTCTTGGATGTTTTATATCCCATGGGTCTGTTATGATAGATAAGATTCGATCATTAAATTTTTTATAATCACAAAGACAACACAGACACAATTGCAGACAAGATTTCACGAGAAAGAGAAAAAATTCAGCTTCGTATTATCCTATCACTAAAATGCCTCCTAAAAAGGGAGGATTATACATCATCTCGAATGAGCACTCATGAAAAATTCTTTTACTTGAAAAGGATATCTACTCAAATATTCAAACAACAATGAAGGACTTTTTCAAGCAAAAGTAAAGCAGTGCTATATAACCATAATATGGGATAAGTCATTTGAGAAGCATAAGATTTCGTAGGAGACTATCATATACTTATACTGTCAGTGTATTACAAGTTATTTTTACTAAAATAATGAACTTGTTCAAAATGTAAATAAAAATAGCATATAGGCTATAGGCCTATTGTAGAATAAACAGCATGTATTGTTTTCTTACTTAGTATTAAGTGTTCAATATAGTGGACTGAACAATAAAATGCCCCCGACCAACAAAATCCTCGAAATTTGAACACCTGCCAATTTGAACGCTTTTGGCTGGTCCCATGGGTGTTCGGATTAGACAGGTTTTACTGTATATCAAATAACAAAAGACTTGTTATACAAGAATAATCCTTTATATTTTGATAACTGGCATCAGAGAGGTGTATATAAAATAAATGCTGTATGTAATTATGTAAACAATGAACTATTAAGCTACTGGGCAAAAATTGGGTTTTAATGTCAAAAATGATATGGATAGTATATATTGCATTGTGCTCCAATGTAGTACCCTTTGTAAATCGTGTAAGTCCATATATAAACTGGGATGCTTTTAATATAACGTCTCGGTCACATTTGCTCTAAGTCGATTGCACGGTGACCGTAGTTCCCTAAAATCGGTAAATACGGCAACCGTAGGAAAACTGCGGTCGGCTTGCGGTCTCCGTACGGCGTATCCATTTCTGCGTTCACCGTAGAAATTAAGATAACATTGATGATTCCTTATTAAATTTCATTTTAAAGCTTCATCAAGGGCGATGACCATTGCCCACTTTACTCACATATGCTATATAATCACAATGTATCCAAGGTAATGAGTTAAATACCCCCGGTGATCTGACAAAATGAACGGAGAGCATCCTAAACTGAATCACGTGATCTAATTATGCGCAATGACTTATACATGATTTCTGTCGCAACACAGCCAATCAGATTGCGAGTTCTTAATCCGGGAAATGTTAACTGCTTATCGCAGGGGGTAAAAAGAATATATTCTGGATTTTGAAGCCCTGTGATCGGAGGATGACGGAGAGTGGCAGCCGATTTCTACTAGAAAATTCAACAAGTCAGGAAGATTTAATTTTTTCAAGAGGAAGTTAACTATTGAATTGCTGAATGAATAGGCGCTTGGTATGGTAAAATCTCTTGGAATTAATCTCCTGGTAATACTTATAACTCGATTCGTGTTCAATTAACAAAAGAAGTCGTGGATAGTTCTGCAATTATATTGCAATAACTTTATTTATTTAGATTTCGTGACATGGAAACGAATTTCAAATCGGACAAATTGACATGTCTACCTTTCTAAATGAGTAAAGGTGGGGATTTCTGCCGATATACTCTAAATACCATTGAGCCCACGATATACATGTTCCCGATTGGGGGCAGACGTGACTATCTGGATAAGATCCAAATAGATTTGCGCTAGGGCATGCTTGGTACCACCAAGCACCTTTGTTAGCAACAGCACAGTTCACGGAGTCAACAGTTGCATCGTTATCCCGATCATAAGTCGAAAATTGTGCCCCATTATGTCCATGAAGAGAGTCACCAGCTGTTCCGCTGTAACCTCCAACAGTCAGACTATAGTTGGTATTGCTCCCTCCAACGTCGAAGTTAGAATACTCAGCATATCCCGTCTTACTTTTCGGTGGCCACATCGTGAGGTCAACTCTCAGTTTATATTTTCTCTGCTTTAACAACGCCACCAAATTTTCTAAGCCGATGAAATGTTCTCCTGCTTTATTTCCAAAACCATTTTGATAGTCCACCCATTTACGATAGAATTCAACACTCCCGTCAAACCGTCTGGCCAAGTAAACACATCCCTTGCTGCAGTAAACGGAGAAGGAACCATGTCCCGTTGGTTGGATTATTTTGACCCCTGTAAAAGTTTGCTCCCCACTGCAATCAGTTGGATAGGACGCTGAAACAATATGGAATACATTGGGACTAATGATTTACCTAAATATAGGCTAGTCTAGCTTCAAGCCTTTGTGCCCCCCCCCCCACCGACTACACACCTCCCTTATGAGAAGTTTTCATCCCTGCGTAGTTAAGTTGTGGGAGGGGGTCACGGTGGCTTGTAGCTACAGTTGGGGACATAAATAAATGACAGGTGGATTTGCTGAAGTGAGGATTTCCCATGTTAAAAATAAGAGAATTTACAAGAGGCCATAAATCAGTGGATGAGATTATACAAAATGTTAAATATACAAATTTTAAGGGATATGTATTTAGACAATATTGGAAATTATGGGCTTTCAGACCACCATAATTAGGAAATGGTGATCGAAAATCGACCTGTCATTTATTTTTGTCCCCAACTGTAGACTAAATATAAGCCAAATAGTATGCAGGACACTGAGGACAGCCACTTGAGAACATTGTTATCATGCTATATGTCTGCCCATCCTTTCTTAATTTTTTGGCTAATTTCTAAGCTAAGGGAATTCGTGTTTGGGGTCAAACGAACACACAATTATTTATCACTGTATCTCCCCAGGTGTATCTCCAAGCCCAATCGTTCGAAAATACGCCATGTTTCTAATAAACCCGAATCCTTTTCACTATGACCATGTACTTACCCTTAGTAATATATGATGCATGAAATCCTTTCTTACTCACAGATCTATCAGAATGGAAAACCACACGCATTCGATTACTTGATGAAATCAGTAGAGGTGGTAATGTAGTTCCACAGTACCTTTAACAAAATGAACAAAAGTATAATTTGTGCATATGGATCTATTTTAGCTTGTTTTCGCGAATGCAACAAACGGCTTCCGGCCACCGGATTAACCTAGTATCTTATGACCAACCCATATACATATGGATGGAATAGTAGCAGGAACTACTGTATTCATATTTAAAGTGCCCGATAAACTATAAAATGCGCATGCGTCCAGGTGTTGATAAACTATAAATAGCGAAAATCCAGGGTTTGTCACCACAAGGTAAGCCAGGACGTGTTGAGAGAACAGCTAGTGTTGATATTGAATTTATATGTAGCCAGATAAGTTTCCTTATTGAAATTACATATGGTTATTAGCAATACTTTGTAGGTGCTAAATAATAAAATATTTAGAGTATATATGAGAGAAATTGGTCATTTCGAACCTGTTGAAAAGTTTGTGGCTCTCGGCTACACCGGGGAATTTACTTCCATGAGTACACACATAAATGTGGGGTTCCCCAAGAGGTACGCGACAAGGTGACCTGACATCAAATGTGCGACTAAATGCTACTATCGAGAAGATAAAATAACGAATACGACAATAAGTTATTGCATGTGACAATTCCGAGCGTTCATCTCACTGAAGTATTTTGAAGTGAAAATAGGATTTTTGTTTTGATACATGGATTCAGATGAACGTAACTTTATTCTGACAACTAATCAAAACTAAACAAAATTGATTGTACGTAACAGACAATTTATTGTTTTACAATGTTTTGATTGGCTAAACGAATGAAACCAACAAATTATGACATGTAAAATGACAACTTTGAAATGTAAAATTTAAAAGTGACAAACACAACCTCCCTATCCACTCTTTGGGAGCCCTAGTAAATTAGTAATATGGACATGCAGCAGTGGTAGTGTACAGCTTATTATCACACTACGCTTTGTATTCTAAAGCCTGTTGTTTGTAATAACACTGTTCACTTAACGTATGTTTTGTGTGTGGGCAGTCAACGATAATCATTGTTTTATCCCGGTTATATAACCTCGGCAATTATAACAAAACCGTACTAAACGAAAAAACGCAAATAAGAGAAAGCTTTCACACACATATAAAAAATGAACTAGTCTAATCCGCCAGTATAAACTCTGTGCTATACGTAGCCGGGTCAGGCGCACACTTTAAATGAGTTACCCATAAAATAGTAGTTCAATCCGGTAGCCGACAACCGAAAGTTTCATTCGCGAATACAAGCTTAGACTTCATATTGCAAATTGTTTTGTAGATTAGGTTTTTTACTAACCTTTTAGGCCTTCTAATATCGTTAACTTATTAAAAACTCAAAATTGAACCTATTTGACCTTTAATTAAAAGGACATAGAAGTTAAAAAGGTCAATCGGAAATCAGATCTCAATTATGACTTCGGATTCAGGATCCTGGGAAAATGTCATTTTAACTTTTTGAAAATGTGCTGGCCTACTTATGGTGGAGGATGGTGGATATTCTGAAAGCGATCGTAACAATTGCTCTATAACAATAATTTTTATATATGTTAGATATGATTGTTTTCTAGATTACATAGGAGATATTGTACTTACAAGCGGCGTGTTGATACTATGTCAAAATGAAATAAGAGCTTTACCTTCCAATCAATCGTTGGTCATCATACACCTCTACGTAGTCATATTCACATTTCGAGTGGTATTCCACGTCAAAGATACTGAATGTTAAATGCACCGATAATCCACTTGCTGCATTGATGGTCCATTCACAGTTTGCTTCGTGTTCATAAGTATGGCCGGGGTTTCCTGCGCACGGAGAGGTGATTGCTCCACTCGCTACGGACAAGGTTGCTCCACATTGTACTGTAACAAATATTCAAACATGCAAGCAAAGAAAAGACAGATAAGACTAAATACGCTTTCTTAGGAAGAATCTAAGAAACATGTATTCAATATTCGGTTTTGTCCGAGGCAGTGAAAATGTAAATCTATCAAACTTAAAAAATAAGCAATCAAAGAAGTACCTAGAATTCACAAATGTTACCTTCGCTTGTATTCGCGAATGCAACTTTCGGCTACCGGATTAACCTACTATTTTATGACCAACTCATTTAAATATAAACAGAATGGTGGCAGGTACTATTCATATTTAAATGAATTGCCCATAAAATAGCAAGTAAATCGGGTAGCCGACATGCGTTCGTTGCAAGCGAATACAAGCTCAGTCATTTGAAACCCAATTGTAAAACTCTTAACATACTAAATAATGAAGCACAAGTGGATAACATTTATCAAGCAAAACACAATTTCAAAATTAGTTAATTTTTTTCCTTTGCAGAAACCAATTGATTTTTATCATTCTCTGAACATTTAGTAGTTGTTTTTATGTTAAAATATGTTGCTTATGTGTTGTTTATGTTGCTTGAGAAAGATTTAAAGAATAAATCGAAATATTGCAAAACTAAATAACTTCTCGCAGATGATTTTGAAAAAAATTGAAGTCAATCTAAACAGTATTTGTTAAAGTACTTGGAAGTTGTAAGAATTTGTTACAGACTCCGTCCGCAAATCATAAACCTTTTCTGACCTTAAAGGTCAAATCTTAAATCTAAAATCAGATTTGAACTTCTGAAAATTTGTAGATTGTATTGAAAAAAATTTAAGTTAGTCTAAACAGTATTTGTTAAGTTATTGGAAGTTAAGCATTTGTTACAGACGCCAACCACCAACCGCTAATCACCAACCGCCGTCACAAAAAACGGAGACCATAACAATATGTCAGCACTTTTTGATTTCAACTAGATTTTTACTTACCTGCAGCTTGAACATAAGTTAAAAGATTGGTGACTGCAAACGCATACAGGATGTAGACGCCTCTTGTCATGGTTAGTCTTCAGCAAGTTAGTGACTGTGAGTCCAGTTATCCTTCCTGCTGGATGGCACTGTCAGTGTTCAGACTCGACTTTATAAAGGATTCACTGGTCAACTCTCAACCAATCAACGTCAGTGTCATGCCCCACGACGTCAACCAAGTCAACAAAATATTTTTATCACACACATCCGCAGTACCTGGTAATGCAAATATTATATTCATCAACATACTTCAAACCTCAGGATGAATATGTGAACCTGAAATTCAGCGAATCAACACCCACATGGAAAGTTGATACATACACATGCTCATTTATATAACCGGAGACATATATATCTATTTTATCAATAATGTAATATTATATGAATGTCTATAGTCAATGCTGACTTGCATCAATTTCAGTTTATACACCTTCATTGGCCATCTCTGTTTAGTTCCTGACACTCAATCATGGGGCCTCTGTGCCATCTTCAAGGTTTCACAAAATTTGTAATTTTTGTTAATTCTTTAATATGCAGATCAAAATCCTGGAAACCCCTTGCAGAAAATTTAGTCGTTAAATGAAACTGTACAAAATGTTTTGCAGTGGATGGAGCTTAGCGCACAAGGACTTGTAGCTAGACGCTTCGTTATAAGAAAATGGATTGATAACTAATTCAAGGTAAAAGTTGAATTTTGGTTGTAATGATGCATTGGCATAGGGGTACCATGAATGAATGAATTGAATATTAAACAGTAATCTAATATTGGGAAGATTTTTAGTTCCTGTCACAATAAAATATTGACACACAAAGAAGACTCTTAATGTTCCTATCTTGAAACAATAGGCATCCAAATTAATGGTAAATGTAACGTGGGTGTAAAAGGTAAAGATACGCAAAGAACATAGATCAGATTGACTTTAACTATTGTGAATACATTAACCTGATAATATATTCGTTCAAAATATTTATTGGAATTTCAAAAATAAAGAATAAACTAGATAACAGCAATGCCAAAGCGTAGCAAATCCAATCGAATAGCCATGGCTACCATTTCTACAAAATCCCTCCAATATTTTTTCAGTTATAGCAAAACTTGTCAATTAACACACACAAAAATAACCATGATTTTTCAAAATGGCTACTTACTAGCTAAATTGTCATAAGGAAGTGTAATATGCTTCTAAGTGGGCACATTTAAAATTTCAACCAAATCGCTCCACTACATTTTGAGTCAATATTACACCCTATGCAGACAGAGCCTGTGGGAAATATTGGGTGCGGCGCAAATGAGCGGAGGGTGCGGAGCTAACGGTCATTTTTGAATTTAAAATTGGGATATTTCTGAAACTAAGCCGTTTTGAGACTTCAAATATACCAAGATATGTGTATTTGACACCAAATATCAATAAAATTGTGAAAATAGTAGTGCAATTCATTTTATAGCGACGCAGTATGCCTTAAACATTTCCCAGACCTATATATTTTGAGACTATCCTTTTAATACTGCGTCCCCAGCATTCATAAAAAATGGTGTTCAAGATACACTACCCATGCAAATTATTTTTGCATCTTGGAAGCCAGGCAGTATCTGTGTGATTTTATAAAAATTCGGAAATGTTCTTCAGATATGAGCCCCTCTAAATATTGGGTGCGGAGCTACGTTTATGGAGCTGCTCCGCACCCAATATTTAGAGGGGCTCATATCTGAAGAACATTTCCGAATTTTTATAAAATCACACAGATACTGCCTGGCTTCCAAGATGCAAAAATAATTTGTATAGATAGTGCACCTTGAACACCATTTTTTATGAATGCTGGGGACTCAGTATTAAAAGGATAATTTCAAAATATATAGGTCTGGGAAAGGTTTAAGGCACACTGCGTCGCTATAGAATGAATTGCGCTACAATTTTTACAATTGTATTGATATTTGGTGTCAAATACACATATCTTGGTATATTTGAAGTCCCAAAACGGCTTAGTTTCAGAAATATCCCAAATTTAAATTCAAAAATAACCGTTAGCTCCGCACCCTCCGCTCATTTGCTCCGCACCCAATATTTCCCACAGGCTCTGTCTGCATAGGGTGTATTACAAAACGTAAATATGACGTGCACGGACCTGGGGACAATTCGGGAAATACGGGCTAATCTCAGCTTTAAGCGTTAATATCTGCCTTATTTAAAAAGCTAACTATGTATTTTATATATCATTTTGAAGTATTTTTTATTCGCATTTCACTGAAATTATTTTTCCTTGAAAAGTTTGATGGGATCTACCATATTTTTAAAGTTAAATGTACCCCGACATCGTCAAATACGCTGTAAGACATAACATTTCACGCTTACACGGTTCGTTGGAATCGGGATAACGTTTGAAATATAATTAATACTGATCAGAATTTTACTAAAATTTCACATTTTATTCAATAGAACATGTGCATTTATGACGTCACAATTGCATAACAGCTACAGTTCAAATTGTCTCATATGAACGCTTTTAAAATTTTCAAAATTGTGTAAGGTTTTGAAGGCGAAGGAGACAAGCAATAAGTTTACCTTTATTCAACCTTCTAATTTAGGTCTGATTTCAAAATAAATTAACTGCACAATATTGTCATGGCGAAATTTACAAAACAATAACCGATTTCTATATTTTTCAAATAATATCAAAATAAGAGCTGATTTTAGAGACTTGAAAAAAATGTAACGCATCGATGTTTCACCACAAATTCCATACATATCAATTTTTACTAACGCCCCGAGTGGATTTTTTGACCGTTTCTCAAAAATCAAAAACATTTTAGATATATTGTCTTCGAGATCTTGTTGCTCTGTGAATTTTACCAGGATTGTATAAGGATAAAGCATCTTATTTTTAGGTTGACTAAACTTGACAAAATGTAACGCTTGTCGTTTTTGACGTTGAAAGGCTGTTTGCGCCATATACTGCCCATTGTTTTGTTTTGGTATTTTGACGTCATAATGTTACGCTAATTGTCCCCAGTTTCGTGCGACGTGTAAAAATAAATAACACATGTAAAATGGCAGCCATTTTTCAAAATTACCGCCAACAAGCCAAGGTGTCATAAGACAGAATGCGATGCTTATATGAGTATTCACATATCATATATGAAATATAAACGATATAATGGTCTAACGGTATTTTAGTTATTGCCCGAACGAACGGGCAGAAGGACGGAGCGTTTTCTACATCCCTCCGTTCAATGAGATAACAATGGGTTGAGTGATAAGATCTATGTGTGTGTTATAAAATATGGTTCAAAATATTTCAATAGAAGTCGCGACATCGATTACAAATTCTATGAAAAACCACGAGTCATATATTAGGTTGATTATGTTTATTTATGTTTGTTATGTTTTATTGTTCAAACAATAGATTTCATAGAATCAACCACAGCAATTTCATTTAATTCATTGTTGAAAAATAGAAATTCATCTACATCGTTTTCTCATTCCAAACAGGGTTTCGCATAAAATTAAGCGTCTGGAATAAACATAACAATTTATCAATTGAATAAATATGACATTATTACTCCTTACATCGTGAATTTCCGAATTAATCATTCTAAAAAACAACATTTATTTTACCATGGAATTTAGCATTTCATATGCTTTTTCAAATGCATCATACCAATTAATATTTACATCGATAACATTAACAAGATGCTACGCGACTTAATCAGGGATCCGACTTTGGCACTGGCGTAACTTTCAATATGATCGCGAGTCATTGTCTAAAAGTAAGCAATGTCTTGTTTATTTAAAAGTAGATTGAATTTTTATGATAAAGTTACGATCATATCAAAAACGGACCACATTTCGTATCAAAATTGATAAACATTTATCGAAGTTTTTTACTTAACGGATTTAATTAGGTTAATAAGCAGTTGTCCAGATTAAGCTGAAACAGTAGCAGAAATTTGATTTTACCTGTACATATATTTCAACTTTACCATACATTTGAGAAGATCTTCAACGAATTTCTGAATACCTATAGCTTTATTGAAACACCAAGTATGAATTGTGAGAATGATGTGATAATAGAATGTGTTTATGAGGAGAAAGTTAGATCCAAACTGGGCATTCACAATGGACGCAGTCCAGTAAACGTCATATTTGCTTTTGCACGCCTAACCATCGCGTAAGCAGGCGTCACCGTACTGCGTCAAATATACAGTAGTACAGTTTTCTGTACGGTGACGAAAATTAACTTAACACCCTGTTATAGCATGACGGTTACGCCACCTCTGAAAACGAGGTTGGACGGCTACGTTCACTGATTTATCCAATAAAATGGCCGCGATTGAACAGAAAACGAAGATTGGTGCATTATTTTCTACTACTGTGAATCGATGAAAGGATGAACGATTTATGTAAGCGTCGTATTCGGTGATGCATTCAGTAATGTATATTTTGAACATAGTCTTTTCAAATTGATGCCCGGGGTTAACATGAAATAAGAAAAAACTGTCGAGTTTGAAATTCAAAACTACACAACGTTTGGTAATTTGTTTATCTTTGTCATTAGGGCATGTACTACATTGCCTAACAACCTTGGGGTATATAGATGTAACCTACATAATATCATACAAAGCCAATTGAGCATTGAAAACCACCTTATATGTTCTACTCAAGCCATAATAATGTGTTTTGAATTTGCGGTAACGTAAAAATTGATGGACGGTTACGCGAACCTCATTCAAATATAAACTTCCGATTCATTCTTATTAATTTTGTCATCTTCATCAGTACTTGATGCTAAATCTTCTTTTGCCAGCTCTTCATTGCTATCTTTTTCACTTTCATAAGTTTCATAAATAAAGCAGGCGACAGTTTTTTCCTTGCCCTATAGAGGCTCAAACAAGAGCGTCTCTTGCGAGTCCTGAAAACAAGTATAGGAAATTCAATATTCCATTTCTTACCCATTATAACAATAGCATGGAAAGAGGATCTAGCAACCTTGTCTTGACAGGTGTACATGCACGTAACCGTCCGCTAAATATCGAATGCACAACTAATACAATACGTTACCGTCCATAGAATTCATACGTAGTCGTCTAACGACATAGCGTTTGAAAACTTATTATTTACTATTTACACCACGTTCCTGTTCTGGATTTTTTCATTTTATGGCTTATTTATACACAGTTTACTTACAGTTAATATTTTGAGTGGCTCTGAGGCACATGTACTGAGAAAACACGAGAATGGACTAAAAATTATGAACTTGGATATCTCAGTCGGTAGGTTTACAGCTTATATTCTGCTTCTTGTAGACCACCTGGCAGATTTGACCCAGTCTTTATAACCATCCATTTATTCGTCACCGAAATCTAATCTGTGAATCTTGCCTACAGGCGAGAAAGAGGACATGCTGCCTTTCCCATCCGCCATTTTTTGTTATCGTTACCGCAAAATTTTGCAAATCGCCTTAACGTATTCGTCATGCTATAACACCGTGGTTAAAGCAAAAACTATAATGAGGGTTTTAAAAAAATTATAAGATGAAAATAAAATCGATTTCGGGTGTAATAAAAACAGCATTCTATTAGAAATGGTTTTAATTTTCTAATTATGATGAAAGTTTTTCGAGCACTGCTCGGATTTTTTCTGACTGGATCGACCCACATAATCGACTCGAGAGAAAAATGTTGTTTTTTCACTTTTCGTTTAGTTACTTTTTGCACTGCCGTCTGAGAGAATGGATTATTTATATAAGTATATGCATTTGTTATCTACACATTTTAGAACAGATGAGGATTCGGCAAATAATCATTCACTGCATATATTTAAAAAACATTACATCTGTACGGATACGCATCTGCTGTACGGTGACGATTCCTTAGAATTTAAGAAGTGTAATACATGAGCTCAGTATTAACTTAAGATTCTATAAGTTTTTGTGTGGAAATTCAAATGTTGTATCCCATTCAACATTGAAAATATCAATTCTTATGCTACCATTCATTTCTGATAACAAGGATTAAATACTTCTCTAAGCTTACTGTTCGAACAAGAGGTAAAAAGTGTCAAATCTACATGTACATTATCACTGGTAAGTATCAAGCGAAGGTCGTCATCTTCGCATTGAAGATGGCGGACAGGAAGTATTAATTGCGATATTTTTAGTTTTCATTAAATTAACTATTTGAAAGTTGACGTAATGATTTGATATCATTTGAACTAAAACCAGGCTTTTCTCATTGTATTGTATATTCAAACATGACCGTGCTCTATTCGAATTTCTTAACCAATCAGAATGCAGCATAGCCAATATAGAACGTTCTCTAATTCTCCATAGATGCACGACCATGCTCTATTCAATCTGCAATTTGCATTGTTTTGAGTGACGTCACATCTCAGCTGCACATCTGGGGCTCTGTCCGGGGATAGCTGTTCTTTTTTACTCCCTCCGTAACTACTGTAACTATTTAACTATGGCTGACTTCAAGTTTATACACCGTATAAAATCTAAAACGGGGAGTAAAATAGAACACCCCAAACAAATTCTAAACTTTTTCCGGCCGACTTCAGAATCTTGACAGCATGCGTATTCTTCCTTCATGCCCGTTCCACAGACACTGGGGGGTATCGTGATGCAACAACACCGTGTTGTTGCATCAAGATGGCCAGACTTCCGGTGATAGATTTTCGTACGATGTTTTGTTTTCCCAATTTACACCCATTTCTAGGACGAGTTGCTCAATAATAATACACATGCAGTTAGCGCATGATCTATATTTTAAAAAACTGTCATTGGTATACATGTAGCATCATCAAGAAGCGATAAATTCGTGGTTTTAATTCCTCACTATTGATGCAACAACACCACTCTGTTTCTTATCGATGATGCAACAACACCAATGTGCTAATGCAAAAACGCCAATATAATGTATTCAAACATGACCGTGCTCTATTCGAATTTCTCAACCAATCAGAATGCAGCATAGCCAATATAGAACGTTCTCTAATTCTCCATAGATGCACGACCATGCTCTATTCAATCTGCAATTTGCATTAGTTTGAGTGACGTCACATCTCAGCTGCACATCTGGGGCTCTGTCCAGGGATAACTGTTCTTTTTTACTCCCTCCGTAACTACTGTAACTATTTAACTATGCTGACTTCCTTGTTTTGTATAAAATCTAAAACGGGGAGTAAAATAGAACAGCCCAAACAAATTCTAAAAATTTTCCGGCCGACTTCAGAATCTTGACAGCATGCGTATTCTTCCTTCATGCCCGTTCCACAGACACGGCTTTTACTAATTTTTATGTTTGAATCGGAATAAATAATGATAGGCCATTCAATATGGTGAAATTCAGCACTCGTTGGACAGAATGTTAGTACAAATGCACTCACCTTCGGTTCGTGCTTTGTACAACATTCTGTCCAACTCGTGCTGAATTTCACCATATTGAATGGCCTATCATTATTTATTCCTTAATCATTGAACAACAAGAGAAACTGTTTTATGTTCTGTTTACAGGTGTAGGTCGAAACATGAATAAAACACGTGAGTCAGTGGTCCATGAACGAAACGTATTTTGTTTGGTTTCTTTGTCTATATCAAAGTTAAAAGGATATACAAGGCAAACTAAATAAAGTACAGAATCCCCGGGAGACAATCTTATTGATATTGTATCTGAAAAATAAAGATTATACATCTTCTAAATTAAATGCCCTTGATGTACCGTGTGGAAATTGCTTACAAATAACTAATATAATTTTGGAAAGACAACAGATATCAGTCATTTTGTGTTGTTAGTACCTCATTTGAAATACTCAATTCTGATTGGTTGATGAGCGGGCAACAAAATGTATTGTTAGTACCTCAACTGAAATACTCGATTCTGATTGGGTGATTAGCGGTCAAAATTATGTACTGTTGACCGCTACTAGGTACTGTTGACCGCTACTTCTGAAAAAAAGTTTCATGACGTCACAAAAAACATGGAAGACGGACATTTTGTAAACGTTGATGAAATTGACTTTACTAAGCGACAAGAATAGCAAAAATACAAATAGAAACTTGAAATTAACATTAATTCACTAACGAGTACGCCGTGATGTGCCAAATACAGAGTTAAACTACTTGCACTGTCTCCATATTTTCTAAAAAAAATATTGCTAGCGTGGTTCGGAGAAAAGGTTGTGAAATGAAGCCATGCCGATTGATAATTGTCGTCTATATGTGTATTATTAGTTTACTCACAGGCTGGTATCGAAAGATTTGTCCGCTGTGACGGAGCATGCTATTTTTCATAAAAACACTAAGAATGCTTCACGATTTATTTTTTAACTCATATGTTTCGTTATATCAAAGATAATTACTTACTCCATGCAATGGATATATCATTTGCGTGTAACCTTAACTTCTGTTTGAAGTCCAATAACGCTAGGAGTAAAATCTATTGAAAACGGCGCCAGAGTATCAAACTCTAAAATGTACCATTTCTTTTTTAACTTTTTAATGGCATGATATAGTGACACGATAATATTAACATATGTTTAAAGCATAACTCTGAATGTATTAATAAGATATTAATGCATTGGGTCTTTTTAATTTTTTAATAAAAAATAATATTAATATTTTTTGTCCGCTGTGACGGAGCATTTTCACAGTTCACATTTGCAACTGCTCCGTCACAGCGGACAAAAAAATTAAACATTATTTTTTATAAAAGAATTAAAAAGACCAAATACATCAACATCTCGTTTATACCTTCATAGTTATGCTGAAACCATGTGTAAATATTATCGTGTCACTATATCGTGCCATTAGAAAGTTAAACAAGAAATGGTACATTTTGAAGTATGATACTCCGGCGCCATTTTCAATAGCTTTTCTTCCCAGCGTAATTGGACTTCAAACAGAAGTGAAAGTTACCCGCAAATGATATATCCATTGCATGGAGTAAGTAATTTTGTATGGTATAACGAAACATATGAGTTAAAAAATAAATCGTGAAGTATTCTTAGTGTTTTTATGAAAAATAGCATGCTCCGTCACAGCGGACAAATATTTCGATACCAGCCTTTGTTACTCGGACTAACAAAACAATTGTAGACCTCTCCATTCGATCAACCGTCAAAATCATATACCTCGACTGTAAACCTTGAAACTACTGTTGACCTCGACCTGGCGGTCTCTGTCAACAGTAGTTTTTCGGTTTACAGTCTCGGTATACAATTTTGCCGGTTGGCCTCTGGGGAGGTCAACAATTGTAAACTGTTGACCACTACTAGGTACTGTTGACCCCTATTTTTGAATTTTTTTTTTTTAATGTTGAAATTTTTTTAATTTTGAAAAAATAAGTTGTGTAAAAAATTACAAGTGTTCGACGGTTTGGGGATTTTTTGCTAAAATATGATACCTTTACTTATCAAATATGTTCACCTGATATTCGACTATATATTCGTCCAATTATTATATTATTTGGACTAACAGAACAATTGTTAACCTCTCTTTTCAGTTTTCGGTCAACTGGCAAAAGTGTCCTCGACCTCTGGTCTTGATCAACAGTACTTTCAAGGTTTACAGTATCGGTATACATTTTTGCCAGTTGACCTTAATAGAGGTCTACAATTGTATATTATATCCTTCAAATTATTATATTCTTCGGACTAACAAACAATTGTTAACCTCTCTATTCGGTCAACTGGCCAAAGTGTATACCTCAACGGTAAACCCTGAGAGTACTGTTGACCTCGACCTCCGAACTTTCAAGGATTACAGTATCGGTATACAATTTTGCCAGTTGACCTGAGGTCTACAATTGTATATTGTATATCCTTTGTTATCCAACCCAAAGTATGATGTCATATATGAAGTTGAAGAGTTGTATACGCTGCTCAGGAGTTTACGCTATCCAGGAGTTGTACATCGTTCTCAAGAGTTGTATAGGATGAGTGTTGGTTTAATGATATTGCAGTTATACAATGCTATTATATAAAGATTATTTACTGAGAGGGATTCAATATTGGTTTTATTTCGAGAGACAATATGATATTTCCCGAGGGCCCGGGATATCTGGGATAACTGTACCCCTATCAATTTACCTTTTTGGGCCCTAAATCTTATCACTTTTGTTTACCTTTTTATTCAGTCGGAGAGAAGGAATCCAAAGAGAGCAATAATTCTACATGTGCGTCGTGCAAAATTTCCATTAAACGTGTAACTAAACGGCCTCTCTAATAAAGTCGTTTTACACGTTGGCTCTCCAAATTGGAGGAAATAAAGAATCATATCATATTATATCATAGATGAAGCAATCATCCCATCAACATAAGCTCACGAATGTCACAGTTAAACTGTTTTAGTTATAATTTGATAAACACTGGTAACGTACATCTACTAGTTTATCACTGTTCCACAGATGGATGACAGATAATATCCAATAGCTCATCATGTTTACCGAGAACGAAAGATGTTTGTTATAAAGGCGATTGAACTATGTTATAGAACATTGTCCAGTACATTATAATATGTAAAAGTATAAATTTTTGAAAATACATATAAAGGATCTTCGCCCGCAGGACGTGTATTTTGAATGCCTTGAGAAGAACGCAAATATGGGTAGGCTTATTGGTAACGGTGTTGCAATAGTAGCATTTAAAAATCTGCTCCTCTCGAGATTTATGGTCTTCTGAAATTATACTATTAATTGGTGTTGCTGCATCATTGCTCAAATCTAGAGGAGTGTTGTTGCATCTTCGGTTTGGTGTTGTTGCATCAATAGTGAGGAACTAAAACCGTGAACTTATTGCTTCTTGGTGATGGTACATGTATACTAATGACAGTTTCTTTAAATATAGATCGTGCACTAACTGCACGTGTATGGTTATTGAGCAACTCATCCTAGAAATGGGTTTAATTGGGGAAACAAAATATCGTACGAAAATCTATCACCGGAAGTCTGGCCATCTTGATGCAACAACACGGTGTTGTTGCATCACGATACTCCCCAGTGACAGACACAGCTTTTACTAATTTTTGTGTTTGAATCGGAATAAATAATGATAGGCCATTCAATATGGTGAAATTCAGCACTCGTTGGACAGAATGTTAGTACAAATGCACTCACCTTCGGTTCGTGCTTTGTACAACATTCTGTCCAACTCGTGCTGAATTTCACCATATTGAATGGCCTATCATTATTTATTCCTTAATTTATTGCCTCATTTATACGAGAGAATACATTTTAGTATACATGTGGTTTACATATAAAATATAAAATACAAGGATAAGATTAAATTATGTGATAAAAAAGTTGTTGTTTTGGAAAACATAAAAATAAAGTGATAGAGAAATTATGTGTCAAGCAGAGCCAACAGGTTGGCTCTGTGATTGTACATTTTGTGTACACATGTTACTTCCTGCGAAAGCTATTTGGATTTTGATATAATAGCTTTCCCACGGAGCATTTGGACAGCTCAATGATCGTGACCTTTGAAATCGAATTAAGTCGATCCGCGGCTTACTTTTGGTCTCTAACTGTGTCTTACATCAGTATCATCAATCCGTGTAAGTATTGGAGCGCTGGAGTACTTCTTTTTCGATCAAGACTTGTAATTGTTAGTCGAGTGAATCGTTTTACTGCCAAATTCCAATATGGCGGTTTCTGCTCGGACATTTTCGTAAATCTCCGGAGGTTATCCGAACCTAACTAATTCTCAAAATTCATTTCGTTCGTTGCGTATCTCGCACCTAGCAAACCGCCATATTGGAAATAGGTCTGTAAAACTTTAACTCGATGAACAATTTACAAGTCTTGATCGAAAAAGAAGTACTTCAGCGCTCCAATACTTACACGGATTGATGATACTGATGTAAGACACAGTTAGAGACCAAAAGTAAGCCGCGGATCGACTTAATTCAATTTCAAAGGTCACTATTGATCAGCTGTTCACTTCTCCGTTTGAGAGCCATAAGTTTCAAAATCTAACATGGCTCTCGAAGTGAGTAATACACATGATGATACAATTATTAACGTCTCACATGAAACATCTGAGAGACCTAAAACTTTCTTCATAATAACACCCATACTGTCACCACGACAGCCAAGGGCTTCAAATATGTTATGCCTATATGGTTCATACATAGGGCATCTTAATATAAAATGTTCAATTGTTTCAGTTTCACAGAGGTTACACAATATACATCGTTTTGAACCATTGAAGTTGTTCGTATTTAATACATGGGCGTTACATATCAATTGCATCATAGTTTTACACTGGCTTTGACATTTAGGATATTTCTGACAAATCAACCACCATATGCAAGGTTTTAAGTCTGTGACATAGTCACGTAGGTATAAAAGTTTGCCATAACATGAGCATTGCAAGAAAAATTGCTTGACCTCGACGGATCTTACAGCATTGACAATTTGCAGTCTCCATGACCTCTTCGACGGAAGATATCCAGAGTCCAGCGCATTTTTAACCAGATTTTCAATTCCTAGCATTTTGGTATAAGGAAAATGCGCCGGATAGGAGAGAAAATATCGGCATGGTTGTCATAAGTGACATGAAACATCTTTACTAACCGTGTTATAGTTATATCCCTGTAAATATTATTAAACCTAAGTAAACTCCAGAGATACATCATCTGCAACACTGTAATATAGCCGTCAATTGACAACCATCCCAACGGCATCGTTGCACTAGGATTGGCTGAGGTTTTGGGGAAAAATTCGATACGTTTGCCAATCTCCCTATGAGTCAATTCAAGCTTTTCAACATCTGACGCTTGGTAATTTATAACTGGTGCCCCAAACAGCATGGTTGGAATAGAAAAGGCCCAGTACAGTTTTGATGCCATATGCCTACAGCCATCTTTACCTCATGCAAGATATTGCATCTTTCATCCTAAAAAGTCACACCTGCTAGATGAGATTTACTTGTGACATTACTTGTTTAAAAACATCAATAACATAGCAACAAATATACTGAGTTAAATATACACAATGAATGGTTATTTGCTGAATCATCGCCCGTTCTAAAATGTGTGGTTAACAAATACTTATTCTCATAAAAATAATCCATACTCTCAGACGGCAGGGAAAATAACTAGACTGGGGAAATTGAACAAGTTCAATTTCAGACTCCAGATGACATATTCTTTTAAGACTAACTGACTGACTGATCTGACCTGACCTGACCTGACCTGACCTGACTGATGGCTTGACTGATGACGACCTGACTGATAACATGACTGATGACCTGACTAATGATATGACTGATGGCCTGACTTATGACCTGATTGATGATCCGACTTATGACCTGACTGATGACTTGACAGATGACTTAACTGATGACTTGACTAATGACCTACCTAATGACCTGACTGATGACATGACTGATGACCTGACTGGTGACCTGACTAATGACTTGACAGATGACTTAACTGATGACTTGACTAATGACCTGACCTGACTGATGACATGACTGGTGACCTGACTAATGACCTGACGATGACCTGACCAATGACCTGACCTGACCTGACTGACAATGGTATTTTTCCAATATTGTCTTATATGCTCTTACTTTGTAACATAATATCATCATATCAATTTTCCAAAATTTCAAAATGAGGTAGAATCTGAACCGGAAGTCGGATTTCAATCTGATTCCAGATTCAGAATCCTGAGAAAATTTACCATAATTTTGACACCTCAAACAATAAATTTGAAGAATTTTTTTGTTGGCCTACTTTCTGGACACTATATCTCAGAACTAGGTCAAAATACCTTCTGATTGCAAAAAGCTTACACTATAAGCATACTCTTGGCTATCTGTATATCAAATTTCAAAAAGCAATATTAAAGGGGCAACAAGGCCTGTAGGGAGAAAATAGGAAAATCAAAAAAAATTCTGAGCTATCAAGGCAACATTTGGCTTAACATCTTCTTTGACATACCTATTTTCTTAAAATGTATGGATAAACTATCAATTTCAGCCTTAAGAAGTGTAAATTCAGTTCAAAGCTTGAAAAAGGGGAAATCCACTTTTATATTTTTAAGATCCACCATGTTTCAAGAGGAATATCAGCTGAAATAATGTTTATCTAGGGGGTTTCTTTGTAGATAATAAAAATAGATGTTAGTCTTGATGAAATATCCAAACTTAAATATATTTTGGCACTGGTCCATGATCGTTGAATGGCCCCTCTGCACTAATTGTTGCACCTTTAAAGTGTAATGTCAGGATCGTAAAAATAAGAAAAATCATAGATTTGACCCAGATTTTGACCTTGGCATTCAAGTGTCCAAATTTTGAATTAGGTTAGCTTTATTGGTCCTCAGACTATTGTAGTCTATCTCTAATTTTATTTAAATCTAGTCTGTATCTGGTTTTTCTTAATTCATATATTTTCATTTTTCCCATTGACTTAACATGGAAATATCATCATATCGTTTTTTCGAGATTTCAAAACGCCATAACTCCTGAACCGGAAGTCAGATTTCAATCTGGTCTTCAGATTCTAAATCCTGAGCAAATTTGCTATTAAATTGACACCTCACACGATGAATTTTGAGAACTTTTTATTTTGACCTACTTTTCGGACACCATATCTCAAAAGTGGGTCAGAATACTTTCTGACGGCAAAGGGTTAACACTATTAGCATACTTTTTGCTATCTGTATGCCAAATTTCGAAGAATATCATTAAAGTGTAGTGCCAGAATAGCAAAAATAAGGAAAAACTACGGATTTGACCCAGATTTTGACCTAGGCATTTTGGTGTCCACATTTTGAAGAAAAGTAGCTTTTGGGGTCCCCTTCTTTTGTGGGTTTTCATTGTGTTTAGCTGTACCCTGTCTATATCTCGTATTTGTACACTTCAAAAAAGTCTTTGGTCCCATTGAAATAACATGGGGGACCAAATTTAGCGATTTTTGAGATTTCAAAACGCCATAACTTTTGAACCGGAAGTCGGATTTCAATTCGGTTTTCAGATTCGGAATCCTGAGAAAATTTCCTATAAGGCTGATACCCTGGACATTGAATTTTATTTTGGACCTCGTTTTCGGACACTGATATCTGGAAATCGGTTCGATGAATCAAAAATCTAAATCGTATTACGTTTTTCTACTTTTTTATGAGGAACACAATGAAAAAAAACCGGATCAAAAATATTGAAGGACGACCGAGATAATGGGAAAAAGTGACAAAGTACTGGATTTGACCTAGTTCTTGACCTTTGACCTAGATAAAAATTTGACCCATTTCCCACCAACTAGACATAGTACCTTAATTGACCATATAATAGTCTTCATTGAATACTTTATAGTTGTTGAGAAATCGTCCACAGTATAATAAGAAAGAATAATAAGAATAAGAAAGAAAAGAGGCAAAAACAATAGACTCCAGATTTACATCTGGAGTCTAATAACCAAACGAAATGTGAAAAAAACTTTTTCACATGGGTCAATTATGTGGGCCGATTCACTCAGAAAAAAATCGAAGAGTGCTCGTAAAACATTTATCATAATTAGAAAGTTAAAACCATTTCTAAGAGAATGCTTTTATTTCACATGAAATCACATGAGCTTGCGTTGAGTGCCGATTAACGATTAACGAAGTTTTTGAATTTGGTGAGCTAAGTGAATCACAGAAAATATCAATTTTATCTCTTATTTTCAAAAAGAGGAATAGGGAATTTTTAGATAACTATCGACCAATTAGCTAAAGCAATTACGATTATAAGATTTTGACTTTTACTTTAGCAAATAGACGACATAGTGTTTTACCTAAACTCATAAAGATCAATCCTCATACATAAAAGGCAGATATATAGGAAACAATGTCTGACTTCTGTTAGATCTTATCGAATACTCTAATTTTGAAAATATAGATGCTTCGCTTTTATGCTTAGATTATAAAAAGGCTTTTGATAGTATTAATTGGGCATTCATATTCAAGGTACTAGAAACACTGATCTTTGGCAAATTTTTTATAAAATGGATAAAAGTTCTTTATAATGACCCAAAACTTAAAATCAAAAACAATGGACATATTTCCAATGAAGTAAAAGTTTTAAAAAAGGTATACGGCAGGGATGCCCAGCATCTGCTTTAATTTTCATAATATGTAGAATAATGGCAAATAAGCTGAGAAATAATGACAAAATTAAAGGAATTAAAATTGACGAAAAAGTAATTCAACATGCAGATGATACTACCCTCACATTGTCAACTAAAGAATCTATTTGCGAAGCACTTAAAGAAATAAATAATTTTCCTGGAATATATGGACTTAATTTGAATATGGACAAAACTGAGGGAATATGGTTAGGTAACTTAAAAGGTAATGGACATACATAGATTTTAGATCACTATAAGTTCTACAATAAATAAAATGAAAATAAATACATACATATGAAAATATTCATTTTGGAGTAGAACCTGTTAAATATTTGGGAATATATATTGGAAACGACAAAACTTTGTGAAAAGAAAAAATCTGGGATAACAAGATTAACAATTTTGAAAAACTTTTTGAATCACGGAAAAAAAGAAAACTGACCCTCTTTGGTAAAACACATGTTATTAACACTCTTGGAATTTCAAAATTAGATTCTAGATGTTCTAATTCCAGAATTTATCATAAATAAGCTTGGTTTTACATTAAACGATTTTTACAAAACAAATTTTAATGAAAATGTCAAGATTTTAGATCACTATAAGTTCTACAAACATGTTTTTGTGCATACAATAGATGTAAAGAAATGTTTTTGTATAATGCCCACAATTTTGATAGATTATATAATGCTGTGTAAATCTTATTTCACTATTGTATAAATTCTAATCCAGGATATAATGTATATTCTGTTTTGTAAAGTTTTATTGATTCAAATATTGTTTGTGTTTTTTGTACTTTGCGTTTATTTTTTGAAAAAATAATTTTAATAAAAAAATAAAATAAAAAAACACTGAGTGCCGAACTGCGTTAGACAGATGCGGCTATTCTAAACGCCATTTTTCTCTGTAATGGTGCGTTTTCCACTTACCAAAGATCACACGAATGTGTAATTGTGCCAACATAACTTCAATTTGATACAAATGCGATGCTATTTCTGATTCCTTTGTTTAAATCGGTATATTAGGGACAAGATTTGACAAAACTACATTTTTGTGGCATATTTATCTTCAGGCTAAACTATTTGATAGCCGAGCAACAAAAATGCTATTGCAGGTGGAGTATATGTATATTGATCACCGAATGGGACATACCTGCTCTTGTGTAATTTATACAAAGCAATGATTTATACCAAATCTTTACATGCCCTCCAAATATTAAGTTTGGATTTACTGCCATTGTATGCAATAATGCGTTGTAAACCTCGTTTTGAATTACGCGAGTCGCAGTCCGCGGTTGTGCCATCGTTTTGATGAGCCAAAAAACAAGTAAATCTTAATAACTCAGTCATCCGGTATGTGTTTTATGTCATATTTGGTACAATTGAACCTTGTTTAATGTTTTTTTCATTATAGTATGTTTCATTTGTCTATTTAAAACATGGTCAAAATGCCTAAAAAAATTTGGCTCACCTTGTACTCTAAAAGTATTTCCAAACTATGTGCTATGTAGGTTTCCTAGGAAATTGTGGAATAAATTTTAAATAAATCTTGTCCATCCCCAACGAGCTCTAATATTATTTTTTGTAACGTTTTCTAACTCAGTTTAAAAACAGCAAAAGTGTATTTTGTGATAACAGGTCACTTAGACTCCGATTTAATTGCTATGATAGTGAAAGTAAAGCTAAGAAAAATAAATGATACAAATCACAATCACTCTACTAAATCCCAATCATTGTATTACAAAGGCCAAAGTGTCTTGCTTAGATTCATTGTATGGTATTCTCAGGCATCCGAATGGGCGCCATATTTGAAAACAAAATAGCACCAATAGGAAACATTTGCGCAAGTTTTCAACTTATAACACCATTTTATTAAAAATGCAGATAAAGCCACAACAATATTGCAATTGATTTTAAATTCTTTATTTTTTGTTCTGAACCATTCTCTTACATATAATTTACGGAGTGGCTCCAGGACCGACAATTGTCGGTACTAGAGACTGTCCAGGGGTATTTGCTGGGGTACCGACAATTGTCGGCACTCTATCGTCAACTAGCAGTGCCAGATAGAGAACCGACAATTGTCGGTACGCAAGTGGCTGCTACGTGTTTTTGCTAGAGAACCGACAATTTCATAAATAATCCCTTACTTTTACTTTTAGGAATAACCTCATCACTGGTAGCCTAGTGGTTAGCGAGAACGATTTGAACACACTCGGTCACGAGTTCGAATCCCGGCAAGATCTACTTTTTTTCTTTTGAGGGGGGTGGGGCATAGTGCTTCTTTTGCAGTATGGAATCGTACAGGCATTAACTTGTAGTGAGCCATAATTTATTTAGACAAAAATTGATTCAACTTCCATCAAAATTGTCCTACAAGCTTCAATTAAAAAACATTTTAAAGCTCTTTTCTTGTTCTATCTAATGGGTCGATATATACAGTTAGGGGAGGGGATGCTTTCGACCCCGTCGCTCTCTACCCTTACTACGCCATGGCACAGGAGAAATATCTCATTTGGAATATATCACTGTTAACTTTGCGTTTGATAGCTCTCTCATGCGAGATGGAATCGTGGCCATTAACTAAGGGAGCCAAATGCAACTTCCATCAAAAATTGTGCTATAAGGTATGAGTACCGTAATCCAACACCAAATTCGAAAATTCATAACAATACTTTGCACAATACTTTGCACATATGGCGTTCGTGACCAACTATGAAACGCTTACCCCCATAGTGTTATATAACAAAATGCACCTGTCCATAAAGGGGTTCGATTGACCTACATCAAATTATAGGGAGTCAGGTTACTTTTTGAGATATCAGCGTCCGTTTATTGTAATTCGCGTTTGCTACCACTTCCTCAATTCTGATATGACGGGCAAACGCGTAGTAAACATGCTCACGTTCGGAACTATTTTGACCTACATCGCTTTTTTCGTAATTCAAATGAAAGTTGAACTCCTCTTTATTTTGATACCAAATAGTGGCATACTAGCACGCCCGGTGATCGTACAAAATGGATGGAGGGGGGGGGATTAGGTGATTTCTGCAAGAAAACTCAACAAATTTGGAAGATTTATTTTTTCAAGAGAAAATTTACAACTGAATTGCCAAATTAATAGGCGCAGTGCATGGCAAAATATGTTAGGTCATCTAGTATTTTTTTTGAACTGATACCCTTCTAAGATATGAGATCTATTAAAAAAGGCGCATCATCATCAACATGCAAAAGTCAATGTTTTTGCTATAAATCGGGCATCAATGGTCTACACGACCTGTAATAAATAGGTATAAGGGACGTTATTATCACAATACTTATGACATTGCTCACTTTTTAAAGTTAGTTTCCATGCGTTATACAAAAAATAATCGAAATAAATTAATATTGGATGGAGGGGGGGATTGGATGGAGGGGGGGGGATCACATGTATGTAAGACATGATAAGACATGCTACTTGAATTTATTCTTGTGACTCCAAATTTTCGCATTTTTCATTCTCCAGAGATATAATATCCAGTTTCTTAAAAGGGTACTGATTCTAGTTTTTTCAAATACATGAGTTCTTGTAAATTTGTTCCATCGTAAAGACATATTAATCCCCCCTCCATCCAATCCCCCCCTCCATCCAAAATTAATTTATTTCGATTATTTTTTGTATAACGCATGGACGCTAACTTTTAAAAGTGAGCAATGTCATTAGTATTGTGATAATAATATCCCTTATACCTATTTATTACAGGTTGTGTAGACCATTGTTGCCCGATTTATAGCAAAAACATTGACTTTTGCACGTTGGTGATGATGCGCCTTTTTTAATAGATCTCATATCTTTGAAGGGTATCAATTCAAAAAAAATACTAGATGACCTAACATATTTTGCCATGCACTGCGCCTATTCATTTGGCAATTCAGTTGTAAATTTTATCTTGAAAAAATAAATCTTCCAAATTTGTTAAGTTTTCTTGCAGAAATCGCCTAATCCCCCCCTCCATCCATTTTGTACGATCACCGGGCGTGACTAGGTACCCTAGAAGCCAACTATGGGTTATTTAGAACGATACCACGGGTTTTTAAATGGACTATATAGGTGTCATACCTTTTGGCGGATGGATATGGAACCTCTCCCCGGGTTTTGCACTTGTTCCCAAAATATCCGTATGATATCTGAAATATCCCCCCGCGCATTGCGCATGCGCCAGAAAATTCGAAATCAATATTTGTCGGTCCTCTAGCGTGTAAACACAGCATATCTCCCGTACCGACAATTTATTTGTCGGCCCTCTAGCGTCCACCACATCAGAGTCTAGAGTACCGACAATTGTCGGTACTCTAGCCTTTACGAATAATTTAATTGTATTTTCTATTTTTCGGGAACGGTGTTGCTCGGTTTTATCTTCATATCCATTGCTTTGAACGAGTACTTGCTGTTATATTTCGTACCGTCCAACGATTCTGGCCAACCGCTTCCCCACGTCATGCAAAAATATGGCTCAGGGCATGTGGAATTATGAATATATGGTCCAAATTGATTAGATGCTAAACATCGCCCAAACCATCCCGGACCTTTGTAGTCAATAGCACAGTTGCAATCACCACAACTATCATTGTCTCGGTCCTTAGTTGTGAAGGCCAGGTCAAGTCCATTTGCATTATTCATCGTACCTTTAGTTGCAGGCCATTTGTATTTGAGACGGTAGCCAGTAGCTTCGTCGCTGATGGATACATTTTCATAGTCGATATACCGAGTTTCCGGTTCCCAGCTCGTAAATGAAGTCCTCATCTCGTATTTCCCTTGGGTCAGCACTGATCTTATATTTTCAAACCCAAGGAAGTGTTCCCCATTTAGTGAGCCAAAACCATCTTTAAAATCTTGCCAGTTTTTGTTAAAGTCCACTGAACCATCTTCTCTGTTAGCAACAATGAGCCATCCATCCTCACACTTGGCTTGGAATTTGCGTCCACTTTCTGTTATAATATCAGCTACTCCATCGGATAATTCACTACAGTCTCTTGCCAGCACGTCAGATGGCGGTTTAGTTCCAGCTAAAAGTTAAAGTATTATTTATGTCATTGCTTTTGTCAGTTTAATGGTATTAAACAATGAAGGTCCAATGAAAGTTAAAATGGTCAGTTACAAAAATCGCTTGTAAAATAAATATGCATGCCACACTATTTATTAGCAAAAAGTTTACTAGTGAAAATCTACACACCTGTGCCACAAGTCTCTCTTTCCATGATGAAGTCTTTAATTACTGCCAAGTCTACAATATGAAATGTTTTATTGAACCAATAATAATAGAAATTCTGTTTCATGCTGAACCAAATTCATTTTTACGCTGGACTGTTCACTAACCCCCCTATCACACCAAACTAGTTCTTACCAGTCCTACGAATACGTCGTAAAACGGGCTCAATCTGGCTGTGGTCGGGAAATATGTCTAAAATAATTAGCTAATTCGTTCATAAGCAGTCTTCAATACGTCCATCTCATTCGCAGTTCGTTCAGGTCGCACCACGTCGGTGTGCAACGTCGTATAACGCGTCCCTTAGACTAGAAGGTCACCATGACCTGATTACAGAACGGCATGGTCGCCATCGAATTTTGAATCGATTCAAAATTCTAAAATCACCTTCCCGTCTGAGAACGTTCGTGAAGTTCGTAAATAGACCTTAGAAAGTTGCAGCCACGTTCATTCCGTTCGCACACAGTTAAAAACCAGTTTTGAAAGACGCAGTGGCAACTTGTTTGGTGTGATAGCTATATTTTTGCTAACTCGTTCATAAACGGTCTTGAATACGTTCTTAATCAGTTTAAACCCGTTTACAATTAGTTCTACCTCGTTCTCAATACGTCCTCAGACAGATCAACTCGTTGTTAAAACGTCCCTAGTAGGATTGAAGTAAGACGGTTCCGTTCGTAGTACGTCCAGCTCGTCGTTAGTACGTTGTCACTCGTTCTAATTGTAGAACGTATCGACCACGAGAACATTTTGAGCATGTTCTAAAGGACCTACCCGTTCAAGTACGTTCGGTGAAGTTTGTAAATAGACCCCAAACGGTTCTAAGTACGTCCAGTCCATTCGTACACAGTTGAAGCCCGTTTTCGAGAACGTAGTGAAAACTAGTTTGGTGTGATAGTAGGGTAAAGGCCACTTTTGTTCCGCCTTGATATTTTTACATCTTATACCTACAGCCGATCCGATTCGAGAATGTTCAATTTTATAATAGAATTAACATTCAGCTGGGCACTAAAAATTAATTTACAGTTGGTTTTTGGAGTTGAAACCCACAGACTTAGGCTCACTGATCATTTTAAAAACATTTTCTTTTTAGTACCTGCTTTTATCCCAGCAACGTCTTCGGAAAGGGAGCTAATTGAGTCTTGCATTGTTGGCATCTGTTCCAGCATCTCCTTGCAGTTGCTAAATCTTCTCTTGCCATCGCTCCCAGTGAGTAGAACTGCAGCACAGACGATCGTCCAAAACATTGACATGGTGATTGCCCTGCTTTTGTACTTGTACTTTTGTATTTCAAAGTATGATTAGCTCAAAATGGCATATACTGGACTATTAGTAAGCATAGTATATTTATATTCATTTTCTACGTGGGAGCGCTGACCATATCCTGTGGACAGTGAAGAAAAGATAAATGAAGGTAATGAATTCAAACAAACAAATAAAATAATACAATAAAATAAATTATTTGTTCAGCAGTTGCAGCTGACGGATATTCAGTGTCCATTCGAATCAATTTTAATGCTTAATTTCAAAGAATCAAACTATCAATTTCAATATTGTTTTCAAGAATCAAACTTTTGGCAAATGGTGTTCGTTGGTTGTAGCTGACGGATATGCAGTGTCCGTTCGATTCAATTTTAATGTTATTTCCAAGAATCAAACTATCAATTCTAATATTATTTTTAAGAATCAGACTATCAATTTTAATGTTATTTCCAAGAATGACACCAAAACTATCAATTCTAATATTATTTCTAAGAATCAGACTATCAGTTTTAATGTTATTTCCAAGAATGACACTCAGTCAGAATGATCACTGTAGTGATTAAAAGCAACATGTGCCAGAATTATTGGTGTCAATTTTACAGCTTTTATTAAAGCTGGCCTGTCGAGCACAATTTGGTTTCATAATCTGAAGGTTTTCGACGGCATTGTATCTTGATAATTTTAGATAAGCTTGGCTACAAACCTCTGTGACCCCTCTACTTGACTTAACACCTCACATACCTTGTTGCAGTGGCGAGGGGGATGGGGTCACAAGGTGTTGTGGCTAGACTAATTTTTAATGAATCTTGAAAAAGAGAATAAGAATGGAATCTTAAAATAATGAATCGATGTTAATTTCTCACATACGTCAAGCTTTATCAATCAGTTATCTTGGCCAGAATTAATGATGGTAGGATGTATGTCGAGATGAGTGAAGACATAGGACGTGTTTCAGGATGGGTGAAGGTGTAAGACGTGTGTCAGGATGAGTGAAGGCATAGGATGTGTGTCAGGATGAGGGAAGGTATAGGATGTGTGTCAGGATGAGTGAAGGCATAGGATGTGTGTCAGGATGAGTGAAGGCAAAGGAAGTGTGTCAGGATGAGTGAAGGCATAGGACGTGTGTCAGGATAAATGAAGGCATATGATGTGTGTCAGGATGAGTGAAGGCATAGGAAGTGTGTCAGGATGAGGGAAGGTATAGGATGTGTGTCAGGATAAATGAAGGCATAGGATGTGTGTCAGGATGAGTGAAGGCATAGGAAGTGTGTCAGGATGAGGGAAGGTATAGGAAGTGTGTCAGGATGAGTGAAGGCACAGGACGTGTGTCATGATGAGTGAAGGCATAGGATGTGTGTCAAGATAAATGAAGGCATAGGACGTGTGTCAGGATGAGTGAAGGCATAGGAAGTGTGTCAGGATGAGTGAAGGCATAGGATGTGTGTCAGGATGAGTGAAGGCATATGACGTGTGTCAGGATGTGTAAAGGCATACGACGTGTTTCAAGATGTGTGAAGGTGTAAGATATGCATCGAGATGAGTGAAGGCATAGGACACGTGTTAGAATAAGTAAAGGCATATGATGTGTGTCAGGATAAATGAAGGCATGGGACGTGTGTCGAGATGAGTGAAGGCATAGGATGTTTATCAGGACGAGTGAAGGCATAGGACGTGTGTAAGGATGAATGAAGGCATAGGACGTGTGTCAGGATGAGTGAAGGCATATGATGTTTGTCAGGATGAGTGAAGGCATAGGATGTGTGTCATGATGAGTGAAGGCACAGGACGTGTGTCAGGATGAGTGAAGCCATGGGATGTTTATCAGGACAAGTGAAGGCATAGGACGTGTGTCAGGATGAGTGAAGGCACGGGACGTGTGTCAGGATGAGTGAAGGCATAGGATATGTGTCAGGATGAGTGAAGACATAGGATGTGTGTCAGGATAAATGAAAGCATAGGATGTGTGTCAGGATGAATTAAGGCATAGGATGTGTGTCAGAATGAGTGAAGGCATAGAACGTGTGTCAGAATGAGTGAAGGCACAGGACGTGTGTCATGATGAGTGAAGGCATAGGACGTGTGTCAAGATGAGTGAAGGCATGGGATGTGTGTCAAGATAAGTGAAAGCATAGGATGTGTGTCAGGATGAATTAAGGCATAGGATGTGGGTCAGGATGAGTGAAGGCATAGGACGTGTGTCAAGATGAGTGAAGGCGTAGAACGTGTGTCAGGATGAGTGAAGACATAGGACATGTGTCATGATGAGTGAAGGCATAGGAAGTGTGGCAGGATGAGTTAAGGCATAGGACGTGTGTCAAGATAAGTGAATGCGTAGAACGTGTGTCAAGATAAGTGAAAGCATAAGATGTGTGTCAGGATGAATTAAGGCATAGGATGTGGGTCAGGATGAGTGAAGGCACAGGACGTGTGTCATGATGAGTGAAGGCACAGGACGTGTGTCATGATGAGTGAAGGCATAGGATGTGTGTCATGATGAGTGAAGGCATAGGAAGTGTGTCAGGATGAGTTAAGGCATAGGAAGTGTGTCATGATGAGTGAATGCACAGGATGTGTGTCAAGATAAGTGAAGGCACAGGACGTGTGTCATGATGAGTGAAGGCATAGGATGTGTGTCATGATGAGTGAAGGCACAGGACGTGTGTCATGATGAGTGAAGGCACAGGACGTTTGTCATGATGAGTGAAGGCATAGGATGTGTGTCATGATGAGTGAAGGCATAGGACGTGTGTCAGGATGAGTGAAGGCATAGGATGTGTGTCATGATGAGTGAAGGCATAGGAAGTGTGTCATGATGAGTGAAGCCATGGGACGTGTGTCAGGATGAGTGAAGGCATAGGATGTGTGTCATGATGAGTGAAGGCATAGGACGTGTGTCAGGATGAGTGAAGGCATAGGATGTGTGTCAGGATGAGTGAAGGCATAGGATGTGTGTCAAGATAAGTGAATGCGTAGAACGTGTGTCCGGATGAGTGAAGGCACAGGACGTGTGTCATGATGAGTGAAGGCATAGGATGTGTGTCAGGATAAATGAAGGCATAGGACGTGTGTCAGGATGAGTGAAGGCACAGGACGTGTGTCATGATGAGTGAAGGCATAGGATGTGTGTCAGGATAAATGAAGGCATATGACGTGTGTCAGGATGAGTGAAGGCACAGGACTTGTGTCATGATGAGTGAATGCACAGGATGTGTGTCAAGATAAGTGAATGCGTAGAACGTGTGTCATGATGAGTGAAGGCATAGGAAGTGTGTCAGGATGAGTTAAGGCATAGGACGTGTGTCCGGATGAGTGAAGGCACAGGACGTCTGTCCGGATGAGTGAAGGCATAGGATGTGTGTCAGGATAAATGAAGGCATAGGACGTGTGTCAGGATGAGTGAAGCCACAGGACGTGTGTCATGATGAGTGAAGGCATAGGATGTGTGTCAGGATAAATGAAGGCATAGGACGTGTGTCATGATGAGTGAAGGCATAGGAAGTGTGTCAGGATGAGTTAAGGCATAGGACGTGTGTCCGGATGAGTGAAGGCACAGGACGTGTGTCATGATGAGTGAAGGCATAGGATGTGTGTCAGGATAAATGAAGGCATAGGACGTGTGTCGGGATGAGTGAAGGCACATGACGTGTGTCAGGATGAGTGAAGGCACAGGACGTGTGTCATGATGAGTGAAGGCATAGGATGTGTGTCAGGATAAATGAAGGCATAGGACGTGTGTCATGATGAGTGAAGGCATAGGAAGTGTGTCAGGATGAGTTAAGGCATAGGACGTGTGTCCGGATGAGTGAAGGCACAGGACGTGTGTCATGATGAGTGAAGGCATAGGATGTGTGTCAGGATAAATGAAGGCATAGGACGTGTGTCAGGATGAGTGAAGGCACAGGACGTGTGTCATGATGAGTGAAGGCATAGAATGTGTGTCAAGATAAGTGAATGCGTAGAACGTGTGTCATGATGAGTGAAGGCATAGGGAGTGTGTCAGGATGAGTTAAGGCATAGGACGTGTGTCCGGATGAGTGAAGGCACAGGACGTGTGTCCGGATGAGTGAAGGCATAGGATGTGTGTCAGGATAAATGAAGGCATAGGACGTGTGTCAGGATGAGTGAAGGCACAGGACGTGTGTCATGATGAGTGAAGGCATAGGATGTTTGTCAAGATAAGTGAATGAGTAGAACATGTGTCAGGATGAGTGAAGACATGGGTCATGTTTCATGATGAATGAAGGCATAGGAAGTGTGTCAGGATGAGTTAAGGCATAGGACGTGTGCCCGGATGAGTGAAGGCACAGGACGTGTGTCATGATGAGTGAAGGCATAGGATGTGTGTCAGGATAAATGAAGGCATAGGACGTGTGTCAGGATGAGTGAAGGCACAGGACGTGTGTCATGATGAGTGAAGGCATAGGATGTGTGTCAAGATAAATGAAGGCATAGGACGTGTGTCAGGATGAGTGGAGGCATAGGACGTGTGTCAGGACAAGTGAAGGCATAGGACGTGTGTCAGGATGAGTGAAGGCATAGGATGTGTGTCAGGATGAGTGAAGGCATAGGATGTGTGTCATGATGAGTGAAGGCATAGGATGTGTGTCATGATGAGTGAAGGCAAAGGACGTGTGTCAGGATGAATGAAGGCATAGGACGCGAGTCAGGATAAATGATGACTTAGGACGTGTGTCAGGATGAGTGAAGACATAGGACGTGTGCCAGGATGAATGAAGGCATAGGATGTGTGTCGGGATAAGTGAAGGCATAGGATGTGTGACAGGATGAGTGAAGGCATAGAATGTGTGTCGGGATAAATGAAGGCATAGGATGTGTGTCAGGATGAGTGAAGCCATGGGATGTTTATCAGGACGAGTGAAGGCATAGGGCGTGTGTAAGGATGAATGAAGGCATAGGACGTGTGTCAGGATGAGTGAAGGCATAGGATGTGTGTCAGGATGAGTGAAGCCATGGGACGTGTGTCAGGATGAGTGAAGCCATGGGAAGTATGTCAGGATGAGTGAAGGCATATGACGCGTTTCAGAATGAGTGAAGTCATAGGATGTGTGTCAGGATAAGGGAAGGCGTAGGATGTGTGTCAGAATGAGTGAAGGCATAGGACGTGTGTCTGGATGAAATAAGGCGAGACATGTGTCAGGATGAGTGAAGGCATAGGATGTGTGTCTGGATAAGGGAAGGCGTAGGATGTGTGTCAGAATGAGTGAAGGCATAGGACGTGTGTCTGGATGAAATAAGGCGAGACTTGTGTCAGGATGAGTGAAGGCATAGGATGTATCAGGACGAGTGAATCCATAGAATAGGATGATGTTATACTAGCAAGTAAGTTCAATCTTTAATATACATGTACATGAAAACTCATATAGACATATTTTGTTTCCTTAGTGTATAAATGTTACTCTGATTGTTGGTTAGTGTTGCAAGGTTGATTAGGTTGTGTTTATATGTTGAATGTGAGACCCATTTGTTTAATGGGATAAAAGTGACATAAGCAAAATAATAGTAATACTCCCATTTGAAACAACAGAACAATTATGCATGCTTTTTATGATACCAATGAACCGCTGAGTAAACAATTTTTTACTGTCATCATTCAACAAACCAAGCAATGGGATGTATATCGTGCTGTTACACCGCCCAAAAACATAATAGTTCTTAATCAAACCTTCATGCGCATATAGGCCTATATTAACATGTGTGTGCATGAATTATCAGATGAATTTTGGGAACAGTAGTTCATGGTCTATTAAAATTATACGTTTACATTTTATTAATGTCAGCATCTCAATAAACATATTCCACGGATCTGAAGCCACTAATAAGAATTACAATATCTATTAACAGTTAACTTGAGGTAAACAGATTGGAAATCACCTAAAATGCATGCAGTTTTCATTAAAGTGGTGCTCGTAGCAATATTGAGCAATTTTGTGATGTCATTAACATACTATGAACTGAACAAATTGTTACAAGATGGCCTGATTACACAGGAACAGTTTGATGTTGCATTGGACGCCTTGAGTCTGATAAAACCTAATCTTCAAGGAGGACGATATGACTTCCCGTTGCCAGAGGAGATGGAATTCAGATGTCTATGCACAAACTGTGGTATGTCACACTATTGATATGTTAAAATTCTAATTAGATTTTGCACTAATTACATATTTGAAAAGTTCTCTTACCATGTATTTAATGACTATACTAGCTACCTAATATTATGCAATGGTTTTATTTTCTTGCTACAAATTGAAAATGGCAGCCATTGTTATATTTATTCTGATTTATTTATATGCAGGGGAGAATCTGAAAACTAACAAGGGAGTGGCATATTTAAGGTCTGAAAAAATAATTCAAACAGAAAATATTGGGCCCTTAAAACTACCCTTTGCTTCGATCGACTTCACTTCTTAAAAGAGAGCTTCGTCTTCACTCTTTCAGTTTACAATAACTTTAGGTTTATAACTAGACTCTGCGCGCAGGGTAGCTTAAAACCAAACTTTTGGCCCAAAGGAGTGGTATCGATATGGAGAACTTTTTGAACACACGTTTCTCTTAAACCAGTCATAAAAAATCTAAAAATTTAACACATCGTCAATTTAATGGTCATCTTTTGAATGGTAACCATATAATTTGAAAAATATGTATATGCTTTCATCTATATTGTTTTAGAAAACACATCAAACACTTGTTTTGTTCTTGGTATCCTGTTTCCTAATTTTTTGAATATTTTTTTAAAATCAACCAAAAATTCCTTTGTATAACTATATTTAGAGGTCTAAAAACATGTTGTATATGCTATTTTGTTGCAACAAGGTTAGGAAAGACATTTTATTTCATTCTCAAGAATTGGTAGAAAGGAGCAAAAGCAATTGCACTAAAAGACAAAAACTGTTAACAAAAACAGTTAAATATAAAATATTTCTAAAAAAAATTCGCATTAAAGTGTTGTCAATCAGTCAACATTACATAAAATACCGTGTTTTTTACAGAATGTTTTCTATGGTTGGTTTAAGAGAAGAACATTGTTGAATTCAGTTCTCCATATCGATATCGCAAATGAGAGTTACATACAGTATTTAGTGAATGGAGGTCTATTCGATATCAAATTGATTTTATCTTTAAATTCCAGGTGATATTAAGCAGAAGGCTCAAGAGGCTGCAATTGCAAAGAAACTGAGGAAAATGGCAAAGAAAAAGGAAAAGGGAAAAATGTCTACTTAAAAATGCATCTTATTTCACAAAGAACCTTTATTGACTTGATACTCAAGTTCGAAAGAACTATGGCAATGGGCAGCTTAACAATTCCTCATATTCTCATGTATTGGTCCTGTCCAATAAATATAAAATATAACATTACTCACTGTTATGCAATATTTATAATAATTTTGTTCGGAAATAAGATATCTCTATTCAACGTATAAAAGACCAGATCTAGAAACCTAGCGTCTAGTTCATACTATCACACCAAACTAGTTCTCACTACGTTCTCGAAACGGACACCAAACCAGTTCTACAATTAGAACGAGTGACAACGTACTAACGACGAGCTGGACGTACTACGAACGGAACCGTCGCACTTCAATCCTGCTAGGGTAGTTTTTACAACGCGTTGAACTGTCTGAGGACGTATTGAGAACGAGGTAGAACTAATTGCAAACGGGTTTAAACTGATGAATAACGTATTATGAACGAGTTAGCAAAAATATAGCTATCACACCAAACAAGTTGCCACTGCGTTCTTCAAAACTGGTTTTAAACTGTGTGCGAACGGAATGAACGTAGCTGCAACTTTCTAAGGTCTATTTACGAATTTACGAACTTCATCAACGTTCTCAGACGGGAAGGTGATTTTAGAATTTTGAAATGATTCAAAATTCGATGGCGACCATACCGTTCTGTAATCAGATCGTGTGACAACGTACTTCAAACAAGACGACCTCTAAACCAGGAACGTAATTGCTGTACTTTAACCCTACGTTGTGCAATCGAAAAGAACGGTTGAAACTAGTTTGGTGTGATAGGAGGGGGGTTATATGCAAGCCTTTAACTGTGACTGTGAGGCCAAGTTGTAATTATACAAGGAACGACTGCATTAAATTACCTCAATACATTGAATCATGTGCTTGATTCACACATTGCAAACGATTATGAACACGTTCATGAACAAGAATTGAAAATGAACCAGAAAATATTTTGCAAGGTCTGACATTTCGATCTACACGACCACGTACAAATGAATCGTCATTAAGATACATTTTTATAGTTTTTTGTATTAATGTTAATGTTTTCCCTTATAACATTTTCTTTAATAACCATGCACTTGGTTGTTGTTAAATAAAGAATAATTATATTGCATTTTGATTGGCCAGAGAGTGTTATGATTGCGTTTTATTTTTTATGTGGTTTGTGTACTAGACCGGTGGGAGAAAACGAGACACTAATTTTAGTGATTTACAAAATGAGCTATAGGCCTACTCTAGTGTTTTTATATTCTTATTCCAAGATACTTTTAAAAACAGCATCTTTGGTTTAGTCTATGAACACTGTTTCGTGTAAAGTGATTGGAATATAATAAATGACTAGTCAAAAATATAAAGGATTGGTATCGATATGGTGAACTGAAATCAACACTGTTTTTCTCTTAAACCAATTATTGAAAACATTCTGTAAAAAACACCATCCTTTATTGCAAAAATTATATATATATTATATTTTTAACTGTTTTTGTTAACATTTTTTTGTTTTTTAGTGCAATTGTTTTTTTTCATTTCTACCAACTCTTGAGAATGAAATAAAATGTCTTTCCGAACCTTGTTGGAACAAAATAGCATAAACAACGTTTTCTTAGACCTCTCTATATTATAGTTATACAAAGGAAAGTTTGGTTGATTTTACAAATAGCCTAGTATGCAAAAACTTAAAACAAAACCCCACAAAATAGATAAAAATTAAGACAAACCTTTTATTTCATTAACAAGATACTTTTTGAAAATGAACCAAAATTTCGTTTGTACAATTGCAATATTGAGAGACCTAAATACGTTGTGTTTATGTCGTTTTGTTCTAATGAGGTTCGGATAGATCTTTCATTTCATTCCGAACATATGATACCAAGAACAAAAGAAGTGTCTGGTGTGTTTTCTAAAACAACATAGAGGAAAGTGTATATACATATTTCAAATTATAATGTTACCATCCAAAAATGAACATTAAATTGACGATGTGTAAAATTTTCAGAATGTTTTGATGAACGTTTTTGAAGAGAAATGTATGTTCATAAAGTTCACCATAGGCTATCGATACCACTCCTTTCAAAATTCCCTGGTCAAAATCATAAAGCGTCCAAATCCTCTATAATTGACTATACACTAGCTTTATGCTGATGATCTTGTGTTGAGAATCTCAGTGAGAGCAAGGACGTCAACGGTTAGAGAAATATAACAAAAATCAGATCATTTAGGCAGGAATACATTCTGATTTATCAGAGTCCCTCTTTACCTAACGCTTTTGAGAACTATTCCAAAAGGATAGTAAAGGCTGTGGATCCCACAATGGCAGGAATAGTTTTCTTTATACACCTTTCAATAAGTCTGAAGTTGTCTCTATATTTATAAAAAGATGGCAGATATGTCAGAATCAAAATTGGCTCTATTATGGTGCATGCTTACTATAGCCAATCGGGGAATCCTAAAAAGTGACGTCACTGGGACGGTCCACAGGAAGTTGAAAACAGTGAACAACGTTCAAAATTTCGTCTCATTTTATTCATAATTTTAGTGATTATGAGTAGATTTTAGGCATGAATTATATAAAATCGTGTTATGGGACGTAATACATATTAGAAGAATACACACCTGATATTTGATTTACAAGTATAAAGTAGCATTTTTCGGTTTAAAATGAAGATAACTTGAAAAGAAAAAAGTAGGTCAAGCATTTGTGTGAATCAAAACATGAAAATAAAAATCTTTTGAATAAGTCTATTGTTCTCTGTTCCTAATGTAAGAATCATTGGATTTACAACATATTACGTGATGGAGATACTACTGGATACAATTACACACTAGGATCGCCATTATGAAAGTTACAGTTTGTTTCGGAAATGTGAGGGTCGTGGTACCTTGTGGTAATGGTGACATTCTTGTGAAAGACTTAATTCACAAGGCTGTACTTCGATATCGCAAAGCAACAGGCAAGGTAAGGAAGACTTTTGCTATTTTGAGTATACAAGCAAAAGCGTATTGCGTATAACAATCTCATTCTGAAAAATGTTTAGAACTTTAGGTTTCATAAATATGATGAATGTACATGTATGTGCCATATATTTGACCGTCACTTGCTCTTTGACCCATCATTTGCTTTTTTAGCAAAAACAAATTTAAACTAGAGTCCATTTCACTGCTTCATTTCGTCAGTATAACGGCAAAAATAAGAAATTGGGAGACCATTGTACAATAATATATGGAAAAGTATATTCATAATGTACATGAATGACATTTGTATATTTCAGATTTTTTAGTTTTATGTGCAATAAGCCTGTGCCGTCTTGTAATTTGAAGAATTTCAGCCATGTTAATCTTATTGAAAATAACATGGCAGAGAAGCATCCCAATATAAGAGGCCACACACTTTATAAGCCAAACTAGAAGCAATCCAAGATAAACAAATGTCATTCATGTACATTATGAATATACTTTTCCATATATTATTGCACAATGGTCTCCCAATTTCTTATTTTTGCCGTTCTACTGACGAAATGAAGCAGTGAAATGGACTCTAACATAGTGACATTACTCACACAATATAACAATGTTCATTAAACATTTTTGTTGAAGGTTATATCTTATCTCAATATATTTTACTCAGCTATGAAGTAGACCTATTGCAAGGATTTTTAATTAATGCATATATTAGCTGGGTGTTAATCAGCTTGAAGGAAACAATTACTTACAATATAGTAATTGTTTTGATAAGATGTTGAGGTTGACTCAGAACTTTTAGAACTATTTGGCTGTATGCCAAATTCATAATTCTATGGCAGTTTTGTTTTAAACTACAGTGTCATGATGCATTTTCAAGCAGGTTGCCATCTAAATTGTACAAAAATTTAGCTTGGGGGAAGGGATAACCTAGTGGTATGGATATGTGCCTCTTTAAAACTTTCCAAATTGTGAAATGACTTGATCATCTTGTCACATGTTGTGTCTTTACACCTCTTATAAAATCTTTTCTCAGTATTTAGTTACTGGTCAGAAATTCCTACTTTATTTTATATATTCCACCAGGCTACACAGTTGATCAAATTTTTAGAAACCGTGAGAATGGCATATTAGTTACATAATAGAAGACAGTGAGTTGTCAGAATGTAACTGTTGCATTTAGCCCCCAATATCACTCTCCATTCTCAGGGATGGGAATATAAACCAAAAATGACATAATACAAGACTACCATCCTGATTCCTGACAGATTCTAAATCTCTCATTTTGTGGTATTTCTATACTTAAAAGTACCAACTTCATCCATTTATTCCTTGCTGATTCCACTCTTTAACATCAATGCATTCTTCTCATGTATTGCCATCTCAAAGCTGCCCCCAGACATAAAACAATGGATGAGGTGTAATTACAGGTGAGGCTATTAACAATTATGAGGTACACTGATGAATGGGAAACTCTCAGACTCTTTCATTTAATTGCCAACAATTAAAACTCACCTGTGATTAAAGTAAAGTTCTCATTTGTTTATAAATTTCATTCTATGGCTTGAAGTGAATTATTTAGTGATCAAGGGGACATTCATACTTATTAAATGTTGGTCAATATTTTGGGAAATCACATTGGACAATGCCAGTGGATGCACATTTCTGGTTTTCTCATCTTTGTTCATCGTTGTAAAAGTCTGAATTGTAAACCAGTTACAGTATAAGGGATACCCATAACATTTTAGTATACCACAATCATTTAAACTATCTATATTTTGAGCTATGGCTCAGTGGCAGAGTCAAGGTTACCAATATCGCTTGGCCCCGGGTTCGATTCCCGGTTCAGGCAAGTTTGTTTGTGCGTTATGTAATTCTGGGTGTTTGACTGAGTGGTTCACGACTCGTATAAAAGGCTGTGGTGTGTACCTGTATGTCTGTGTACCTGTGCACACAAAAGAACACAGGGCTCCTCCAAGGAGGGGTTTCTGGCTCTGTCTTCGAGTGTAAAATACGTAAAATACGGAATATACCAATGAGGTATTGCTCGCCAAATATGGCGGTAACCAAGAAATGGTTCAACTGGATGTAATGTGATTGCGTTATTTCCACACATGCATATCTTTTTAGCTGACATTGTGAGCAGATGGAATCATGGTCATTCATAACATTGGTCGTGGGTCATATATTTATCTTATTTTGGAGAAATCTGCTTTTGTTTTTGATTGAAGTAATTATTGGATTGACAGAATAGATATGGAGAGGGGAAAAATGAGAGGAAGACAAGAAGGCCAAAATACATGTATTGCTTAAAAATAGGGTATCTTCAAATCCTATATACCGCCAATATAATTCAAAAGAATTCAGCGCCAAAATGGTCCAGACATCGTATTATTTATTTACATTAAAAAGTTTTCTAATTGTGATATTTTTTCTTATGGCAATACATTAGACTGTCGAATTGATTGTACTATTTCAGTATTTTATACTTGTCCCAATGTAAAAATAATTCTAATCTAATCTAAACATTTATGTCAGCAACTGGTTTAAACCTTTGGATGTGTTTTACCTTGTGGTAAGAAAATATGTTTTATATTTAGAAACTTTGAATGTTGGTTTTGTTTATTGAAGGATATTTAGTGTCACCCTTTAGGGCTATACGTTTTATCTGAACTCATTGAGTTTCAATAAGTAAACAGGAGTCAATGTAATACAGATTGGTTAAGTTCTCTGTTTGGTGTTTTGCAATATAGTGTTTTATTTGGCTTTTATATTGTATACTATATGTAGAATTACATATAAAAGTTCTTGATCTCAAACAATTGTGTTCAATTGTGACTTCGTTTACAGGGTGATCAATAAATAAGGTAAAAGTATCTGGCATTTTGTAGATATTGGTCCAAACATCTTGAAAATTGGTCAGAATATACCTTGTACATTTCTGAATTAAAACATATAAATATATAACTTCTGCCATCTGATTGGTTAATATTATAGTTACTATGGTAACTGGAGTCGGGGGTACCTGGGGCAATTTCATTGCGTCCAATTTGAATAAAGAATGATAAAAAGCACATCTTTTTCAAACTGAAAAGAAATAAACGTTGGTGCCAGCATTTATTGTTTTAATACTTTGTTTCCATTGTTACATATTTTCTTGCAAATTTGATGTTTGATGTCACGGAAAAGATAAATATATAATGAAAACTGATGTGGTCATATAGAGTCTATGACACAGGTCCATGATGAAAACAATACTCACAGAAGAGATTTGATGAGAACAAAGAGAAAGAAGCTAAGGGGCCTGCAAAATGTTTCACATTGCACTGGGGATAATGCTCTGTCTCACAATGCTATTCTCACGGTACAAACCATTGAAGCACTGGGTTTCCCACTGTTAAGTCATGTACTATACTCTCCTGACTTATCCCCTTATGATTATACCATCATGCCGGTGAGCTGGAGAGTTGAGAGAGTTTCTCATGGGATAACTTGAAGTCAGCCGTCTTTTGCAGTCTATGGGAAAATGGGTTTAAAAAGTGTTCAAAGACTGGAGTAGTAGACATGAACTATATATAATGTTAAAAACAGAGGACATTAAGTAGCAGTTATGGAGTATGAAATAAGAATATGATATGCCATTTTAATTGTGATTTTAAATAAGTGTTTCGACTCAAAATTTAGTTTTTTGATAGTTGCCCCGGGTCTTCATGCTTTCTGTTGCTATGGCAACCATAACTTCATATATCAACTTATTATATCAATTCAATAATGTTTGAACATTATTCTGTGCAAATTTTATGAGGATTGGGTAAAATCTGAAGAAATGCCAGATACTTTTACCTTATTTATTGATCTGATCTGATTTATTGACCCTGTATACTCAATCCAATCCAATCCAAACCTAAGATCCTGACCAGGGTCCCTTTACTCTATCTCATGGTTACTATCTATAAAGTATTATACCTACATTAACTAAAATTAAATCAAATTCATTTAATAAATGTTTTCTTTATATTGCAGCCAAATGACTACTGGATAAATGTAGCCAACCTTAAAAGCATCAGTGATAGCGGAATCCTTGACCCGGATGATCAGCTAAGTGATGTAGCTGATGACAGAGAGCAGGTAGGCCAATTTACAGAATATGTGTGAAACATACAATACGTAGGGAAAATAGCTGGTAATGGAACATGTTCATGTAAAACATCTGATGTGTCAAGCATTCAACAAAAATACCTGTGAAACATATAATACATGTAATTAAGGAATAAATAATGATAGGCCATTCAATATGGTGAAATTCAGCACGAGTTGGACAGAATGTTGTACAAAGCACGAACCGAAGGTGAGTGCATTTGTACTAACATTCTGTCCAACGAGTGCTGAATTTCACCATATTGAATGGCCTATCATTATTTATTCCGATTCAAACATAAAAATTAGTAAAAGCCGTGTCTGTGGAACGGGCATGAAGGAAGAATACGCATGCTGTCAAGATTCTGAAGTCGGCCGGAAAAATTTTAGAATTTGTTTGAGATGTGACGTCAGCTATCCCCGGACAGAGCCCCAGATGTGCAGCTGAGATGTGACGTCACTCAAAACAATGCAAATTGCAGATTGAATAGAGTATGGTCGTGCATCTATGGAGAATTAGAGAACGTTCTATATTGGCTATGCTGCATTCTGATTGGTTGAGAAATTCGAATAGAGCACGGTCATGTTTGAATATTTATTCAAAACTTACAATTGATTGCATGCAGTTTGTCAAACATCAAACAAAAACACATTTGAACCTAGCAATATGATACAGATATCAGATACAGAAGATACAATGCTAAATGCAATAAATACATTCCAAACATACAATATAACATGCATATAAAAACATATAGTATAAAACATGCAATATAAAATTCAGAAATGTTAAACAATTCTTAACTGAACTGGTGGATTAATATAAAGTCAGTAACAGAGGAACTTGACGAAGTACTATGAAAAGGACGTCACTGGTATGACCAGTATGACTTTGTAGACTGTAGTGTTAGGGTATGTAAGAGCTTCACCTCAAGTACCACTTCAAACCAGAGTATTGGAGAGTCCTAGAATTCAGACTAGTGCATAGCTCACAGAAAGAAGTGATATTTATTTTCAACCATCTCCTTGATCAAGGCCAATCTTCCCATTTTGTACCCCAATCTTCTTCATTTGCTCTCCTTTACTCCAGGTAGATGTGCATGTTGCTTCTGTGGTAGTCTCGTTTTGAGCTTCAATTCAATTTGAGGAATTTTTGGGAGTCTGTGGACGAGACTAAATTCAAACTTAACGAATGATAACCTAAAGAATTCCAATCATACCTCTTAGAGTATCAAGTCTTTGTAACATTATGATCTACATTTCAGTGTAGATAATATTTTTCAAGTTTCTGTTAATGTCTACTTGGGGTCTCGGTTTATTATCAGTCACTTAGTCAATTATTGCATTTATTATCAAGAATTTCTCTGATATAGAAATATCTCAAAAGCTTAAAAACTGTAAAGATAGCAATTGTTGTAAAACCTGTGAACAGTCACAATGATTCTCATCATATCTTTGTGTTTAGTTAGGAATCAGTAGAAAGCAGTATGGCATATAAGGTGAACTGTCCATCTAAAAGATAGATGGCCTTTAGTATATAAGAAATTCTGAGAGTTTCCTTATGTTAGTTGACAAGATATCTTGGCAACCTTTTGATCTATTGATACTCCTATCTCAGGCCTAAAACATGATTTACTTTGTTTGTAATTTTGTTAATGATCAGTGTGTTTCTATGTTACATTGCACCTGGCATGTCATGTTTTGGATGGAGTAGGGCATTATTTTCTCTTTGAGTTCCTCTCCCTTGTTGAAGACAGGATGATGCATTGTAGTACCTACAGCAGTAGTTGCAAAAGAATTACTGACAATAGTCAAAACAAAAAACAACAGGCAAAATTATTGGAAATTATGATTTAATGTGGGAAGTATTGAAAAGCTCCTCAAAACAATAGTTTTGGGAAAACAATACATGTAGGTGTTTCCCCTGTTTCTTCCTGCCATTAAAACCTTTTGTGTATTTATATAGTTTTGTGATTATGGATATGTTAGTCTTGCGACAAGTCTCTGGACCCCCTCCCTATTTACTAGTTGATATCTATAGTGGAATGGGGTCACAAAGGCTTGAAGCAAGACTTTTTTGTTAGTCTTGGGTGTGACTGTATCTAGGATGGGTGTGACCCTTTAAAGAATATCTAGGATGTTTTGAAACTGAATCTCAATTGTAACAGAACATAGAAAAGTTTGAGCACCTGTATAAGACAGAGCTGGCTATGGTATGTAGGGTGAGGCCAAGTAGCTGAGATCTTCTGCCGAAAAGAAAATCTCATAAATATGTAGACGTTTGTCACCATTTCTCTTTAGAATTTGAATGAACTGCCAGACCATTTGACATTTTTATATAATTTAGAGTGTTGACTTCATGCCCATTTAATTCTACCTTGCTTGGTCCATTCCTTTTTGCCCAATTCTGTATTTTAAAACTTGATTTCCCTTCAGGGATCTTACAACTTTCAGATACATTACCATCACTCACCTTGTAACAATAATCTTCTGTTTGTTGCATCCAAATGAGAAAGTGTCATAATTGGCATGTTTTAAGTGCAAAATAGAGTGAAAAATAGAGGAATTCACATAGAATAGATTAAACAGGCATGTAGTTGACACGCTAAATTATACAGAAATGTCAGGAAAGAAGCGACTTTATTCAAATTTTAGAGAGATATTCAGTGATATAAGCCAAGCAGACGGCCATTTTCAAGAGGGTACCAATTTTCACATAACCAGGAACCACTTTGATGTTGCAATAGTAAATTCACCAGTTGTCTCCTTACCTTGATTATGTCAGGTTTTGCTATGTTTAAGTATTCACCTCAATGTTTGTAATTATCTTGTTATGTTGTATATTTAAGAAGTAGAGATAAGAAAGATGCTTTTGGCATGTTGTAGTATGTGGGAATAAAGTTGTTATGTTTTACTTTCAATTTACTAGGTGGTTTACATTGTACATGTACAATACACTAATTCAAAGTGCTTTGAATTCTCAGATTGCATTTTTACTGTTGCATTCTTCTTAAATATTATTCATGTTGGTATTTGGGGAATTGGAGTAGATGTCCTGAGAATGTATATTCAAGTAATGTAATGTGGGATCCCTAAATAAGAGCAGCAAGAGAAGTATGCAGAGAGACAAGGAGAGAGTTGTTCAGATAGGCAGTGGCATAGATGGATGGTGCCACATTCATCTCTACTGTGCATGGTATCATCTTTCAGACATCTGGAATTTCCCAATTGCTCATGCTTTTAGTCATAGTCATGTATACATACAGCATTCTCTCCCCTTTTCATAATCTAAATTACATGTACACCAACATTTCATTTGTAGAAATGGATAGTTTCGCAAGAGGAGTTCATTTCTATATATCTTAGGACAAACTACATGAAGTAGACTAGGCATGATCATTAACATATTTTAGAATATATAGGTGCTTAGACCCTGCTAGTGCATGAGGTAGATGTCACAGAAGGTGGAAAGGGTTAGCTGTTCAGAGGCTTCATTGGAGTGTGATGACATTAGATTAGATGTACGTCTAGCATTTGATCAACTTCATCTTTATTCTATGCTGAAATTTGCTTTCTACATTTTTGTGAAGAGGAGCAAGACTCATTTGTGCTGGAGAAATGCATCTTGATCTCCAAAGGTTTGATTGAGAGTAATTACATATGCCCATTTTCTTGTCGTGTAGTGTAGTGTAGTTATCAAGGGTAGTGAAATATGGTATAGTGTAATATAGTAAACAAATATAGTGTCTTATGGTATAGTAGGGGGTTTTCATCAGTTGTTTGTTTATCAATATATCTATATTAACATTCCTTGTAACCAGAAACTGGAAAATCAAGATAAGTTTAGATTTATATTGGAAGTTGTCATGCTCTGTTTTACTCCTGGTTGGTTTTTAATGTTATGTTCCAAAATGTTATGTTTTTAAATATAGTGGCATTGCATGTGATTTGGTGACCACCTGGCTTTTTGTCAGTGTTATTTGAATTTAAGTCAAAACATTGCCTTTATTTATTATAGCAATATTATGTGGTTACATGTATGATGGTATCCTTTAAATCTTCTTTATATAAATAGGACCAGAGTGGCCATTATTAGTACATACTCCTAGATATACAAAGATGCTACATTTATGTTTTATTCTGGTTGGTACTACATGAATATATTTTAGCTTATAAATCTCCATATTAGGTAGTTTTTCAAGTTTTGAACTTTCTACTTCACCTGATACCCTTAAATACAGTAGTCTCCTCATTGTATGTTAATTAAGGCAGATCCCTTAGAAAGGAATTTAATTACATCTTTTAGAGGTCCGGTCAGACCATTATGAATAAAATGCCACAAACTTGTATTTTAGAGTCTGATTGTCAGTTTCAGTGACATTTTAATGAACTGTCTGCTCTTTTGGAACAGTATACAGTACAGGTTTATCATAGAATGGTAATTGGTGCATATTTCTGATAATAAACTTGATAAACTGCTCAGAGATCCATGATACAATTGATGTAGAGACACCATCTGTTAATTATATTGTCACTAAATAAAATATGAATATATCATTCTGATATGTCACTAACATTGTGATATTATTCGTGTCATTTGTGGCATAGTAACAGTTACCTACCAAACACATAGCGAATAAAAATATGAGAGGCAGAAAGGCAAATGAGATGAATATATACCCAGCAAAGTCTGGAAATTTCCACCCTGTGGAGGCCAAAGCTTCAACCCTGCAGAATCAAAAAGCTTTCTCATTTTTGCCAATGCCGCTGCAAATGAAATAGAAATCCCAATGTAAATTCTTGCACTTTCTTTATGTTTGTTTTTGAATGAGCATCTCTAAGCTTGCAGCAAAGATGAAAGAAATACTAGGCGGAATGTTTTGTATGTTTTACTGAATGGTTGTAAAAATTCCACGATCCCATCTGTTCCGTACAAAGTATTTAGCCTGGTTAACTTAAACAATTGTAGATATTGTCAGAAATAATTTGTTTGTTGTCTGCCTCTAACCTCTGAAAATAATTCACATTTTGTTGTTCCATCAATTTTGTCCGTTCATATATCAGTTTCAAGCTTATACTTTCCCGATTCCTGTCTAAATACAGTTTCTATGGAAGTTTTTCTTTGAATATCTTTCACTCTTTTCTTACTTACAACATGGTTTTTATCTGTAGGCTAATTGTGAAGTATGGCCTGTTAATGGTGTATTAATTTACTAAACAACAAGACAGTTTGTTGAATATTGTGACAGTATGTTTTCACTGTGTTTTTTGTACAGATTTGCTTTTGTGTTGACAGCTAAAGGTCAAATAAATGTTGAATTTGTCTATCAGTTTGTGCCTTTTTACTTGATTTCTATCTGAAATGTGAATGAACATCTTAATTTCCTTGCAATTCAGAGTGTTCACTACATGCTTGTATGTTTTAATCCTTGCTGATTCCTCCTATTTCCACCATATTTTGATTCCAAAACATGACTTCACTGACATATTTCTCATGACAGGGATAAGTAAATGTTTGTTGTAGTCTTTGAACCTTGCTTGATGGAGTCATTCTACATATGTAGGGGTTGCTAAATGCCACATAAAGCATATTGCATCACCCTGAGATCAGCAACTATACTAGCCTCTGAGGAGGGTAGCAATACATTTAACCAATGAGAGAGCTTTACAGATGATCAATAGAATACAGTTAAACCTGTCTAAGTGGAACACCTTTGGTACCTCTATAAAGTGTTCCACTAATGGAGGTTCAGTCAATAGGTCTTCATACCTTTTCTGGAGACCTGTGTTCAACTTCACAGGTTTCACTACTATAAAGGGATATTTATGATTGGAATGGATAATACCTTGCTCTGATTGTTAGTTCAGAGACTCATGTGTTTTGTAAAGAGTGAGAGTGGAAGTGAGTTACTCTATCTTTGAAAGGGTGAGGTTACAGAGGAGTGTTCCCTGGAAGTTCATGATAAATTGGTTGAACTTTGTTCCTGTTGTTACACCTTCATTTTCATGCACTAAATCATTGTATCCTGGTTGGCCTGTTGCCTTTTTAGTTTCATTCTGATACTTATGATGTCTTTCTATTTCACGTCATATACATCATGCCTGCTGCCTTTTTAGCTTGTTTTACAACTGATGAGAAGCCTTGGATCAATTTGTTTGTATTATCTCTTTACTTTACCCACCCAAAGAGTAAAGGGAGGGTTATTTTAGAGAAAAGGGGATGGGGTTGATGATGGGAATATGTGAACCGGATGTCTGATTGGATGGACCATATTACAAGACTGAACTCTTTCACACGATGGTAACGATAGAAACGTTTCATTTATTTTATTTATTGTGGTCTTTATCAAGTAGTTACCATTAATTAAATTGTTATTGGAAAGACTAATCATGATTTGAGGGCATTGTTTCAACAACCTTTTATCAGTGAGTTAGCAATTAAGTCTATCAAGCGGCATGTAAACGTGTACATGTACATTATACAACATGTAGCTGCATTTCGCCTTGAAGAAATATATTATGACCAGGCCCGTAGCCAGGGGGGGTTCGCAGGTTTCGGGCGAACCCCCCCCCCTGGCAAAAAATTCTTTCAAAATCATGCAGTTTTTGACCATTTTGAGCATTTCTCAAGTGATTTTAGCCTAATTTGGGCCAAAATTGTCAAATGTGAACCCCCCCCCCCTGGAATTTTTTGAAAATTGAACCCCCCCTTGGCAAATCCTGGCTACGGGCCTGATGACTGTCTTTTTATTTGAAAAATAGATAGATAAATAGTGGGAGAAGATATGCAAAATATAAACAAAACTGTAGTCAACACTCAAAATTTTATAAAAATGCCAGAAAATTAGATGGTTTATTCAAATTTTTGAGAGAAATAGATCAAAATCTGCATGATCAAATTGATATTATTGTCACTGGCAATTGTATGAATTTAATGTAGTTTCATTACAAAAACATGATTATTGCTATATACGGCTGTGTGGTGTCTTAGCTTCTCCATGAAAATTATGCGTTTAAATTTCCCTTTCAGTCTAGTTAATACCTAATGCAAACATCCTGACCTGTATAAATATTCTTGTGGTTGGATACATGCAGCATGTACTAAACAGTCAGTAAAATGTTGAAGTGTTAACTGTTCCACAAAATTGACAACATAAAGGTACCATTTTCAGTTGTTTGATTTTGTTTCTTTTAAAAGAGAGCTTCTCATTCTAGTACTTGACTCAGTCTTACAAAAAAGAGAATATATTTATTAAGTCCAGAAATCCCCAGACTCCCAAAATGTCAGAATAGGTTACTATACTAATATTATTAATGAAGTGGTATGGTAATTATCCAGTCATATTTCACATTTTAGACATTATCTGCAAAAAGTCAAGTTGAATCTTATATAACTATGTATAAGTATGGCATACTCTTACAAAGTACATTGCAGTTGTTTTTAGGATTGATTGAATCTCTTGTATGAGTGTAATTCCAGCCCCCTTCGCACTATACTAAGGTAGAATTTGAAGATAAAAGTTCTAATGTCTTCTTGAAAACCAAAATAATCCTTGAAAAACCAAGTCTGGATGATATAAAAAATTCTCAAGCATCAGGTTGGTTGCAGTTTTTATAGCTCTATTTTAGGGATGTTTCCCTACTAAACGATAAGACTAAGATAACATGCAAGTAAAATTCATGGGGGTCACATTTTAAAATGGAAATTTTATGAAATAGAGTAGAATTAGCAAGGAATAAAACACAGGAGAATGTAGTTAACACTCACATTTGTATAGAAATGTCAGAAAATCAGACAGTTCATTCAAGTTTTAGAGAGAAATGATGAGAAATAGGCATGACCAGAGAAAATTGAGGAATGGGATATTCATGACTTTGTTAATTCTAATACAAAGTGCTTGTATCTATCTTAGTGGCTTTTAGGTCAGGGTATCCCATTCTTGTCTGAAAATAAGAAATTAGTAAAAAATGCATGCATGCAAATGGTAAATAGACCAAAGAGGCATATGATACTCCCAAGAAATCAGATCTCCAAATAAAAGGTCTTTTTATAGAGAAATATTCGAATTAGGGATTTGGTGCAAGCAAAAGCATTTTATTGCTGAGAGGGACATGCTTATATTGTTTAACTTGAGATAATTCCATGCCAGGCTCTTAGATTCCTGATTTTCTTTTCAATTTATAATTGTAGTCATCTTGTTCACCTTATAATGGAATTTAAAACAGAACCACCATATGTGATGATTTTTTACTGGATGTGAAGTATGTACCTCAAGGGGTTGAACTCATACAGGAATGTCAAGTAGACTGAACAGCACATAACTTTCTCTATATGTCATTGTTTTTGTTGTTACAATATATATACTTATTTTTCATGATTAACAAATTAGAATACCCATTCTCCAGATCTAGAATGAAACATTAGTCTTGCAACAAGACTTGGTATATTCCTACCCTCCAATCCAGGGATATAGGGTTTTGATATAAGATTAAAAGAACATGGAATACGCCACCACACACTAATCCCATTCAACAATCTCTATCAAAGGTTGTGACAGAGAAAATGTGATGCAAGACTGATCTTACCATATAGTCTAGCTACAATCCCCTGTGATCCCCCCTCCCCTTCCTACTGCTACACACCTTTTCAGGGACTTGTTGGGAGGTGGAGGAGGGGGAGGGGTCACAAGGGCTTGTAGCTAGACTACTTGCCAGAATACCGAATGTCATGTACATGTATATTTTAGCAGGAGTAAGAGTTGCCCCCTCCCCCATACTATTGTATTCCTTCAGCCATATGTAATACCTTAATAGATCATTGATGTCCCCTCCCCCTTTATAGTCAATTCATTTTCTTGATCAGCGCACAATGTACTATACAGTATACCTTCATAATCCAAATATTTCCTGCTTTTGTTTATCAATCAAATCTATACTTGCAATTCTACATAAAATGTTTGATCAAAATATTAATTTAGCTGGGGCTCTGAAATATTTCAAATGGTTGGCATTGATCTTTGTGCATTACATAAATAGAATGGCAAATGGTCTTTGAACAAGGCTTATTCCAAGTTTTAAACAAAATATTGATATTTTCAGTTTGGTTTGAAGTTAAGCTATAACAGGTCTTACATTTTCAAATATTATCTTATCGCACAACTGTATACATTTGAAATAAATTTCTTCTGGAGGTGAATGTTCCTTTTATTTGTTGGTCACTTTTGCTATGATGCAATATTTTATGATAAAAAGATGTCTGTATAGTAAAATACCTTGCTCAATATACTATTTAAACTTGTAGTATGATATTTTGTATTTAGAGAGCGTTAGAAACACAGATTTTAGATATTAAAGAACAACTTAATCGTGGTTATGCCTTTGGAAAATTCAAAATGAAGTAAACTTGAGTAGATTCAGCAAGGAATAAAGTAAACAGGCATGTAGTCAACACTAGGGGTACCGCGAGCGCTCGAGCAATTCACCTCCGATACAAGCTGTATCGATACATAAATTGAATATCGGTCGTATCGTTTTTTGACCCTTCTTACTTACCCAAAGGAAGGGAAAAACTCAGAGCTTAGAGATGACAGACAGTCATAGTTACATATCTTGCTTGCCGCCTTCGTTTGCCCCGATAGTTCCCGAATACCACACGTCGTTAAGATGTTTTAATTGATGTTAGCATATTTTCAGTAAAGTTCAATAAAGTTCAGTTTTACTTCAATTTACGCTGTATCATTGTATCGTATCGTATCGCGAGGTCAGTATCGTAGATACATATCGATATTAAATTTTTCGTATTGTGGTACCCCTAGTTAACACTCTTAACTGTTAAGAAATGCCATAGAATGAGTCAGTTCATTCAGGTTTTAGAGAGAAATTATGAGAAATAGATATGTTCCAAAATAATTTCACTGCAGACGTATCATCACCTTGAATTATGAATAAACACAAATGGTTACAAATCAATACTCATAAATATCATTACTGTCAATAAACATATTTAACTCTTTGTTAAGAAGAAATTCATGCTAATTAGAATATTAATTAATTCAATTATACTGGATTAAACATGAAGTGTGAGACTGTGAGATATGGTGTGAAAAGTCTTGGTCACCTGCATCCTATGCTAGAAATATCAGGCGATTTTTCTTAACGAGGGGTTAGATATTTTTATCCATTCTTCATTCATTCAAAGGACTTCATTCATTCCTCTATTCAGGGAAAGATATGAAACATAATACCCTTGGACCAAGGATGATTTTATCTACCTTGAGGGTCAGGGCCTAACACATTAGGATAGATGAAGCAAAATCAAACTATTAAAATAGAAATATTGCTTGTCTTGGTCAAAATATCTTAAAGAAATATTTTGGCAAGATGCAAACATATTTTCTCCAGGGTGGCATATGTTATATTCAGATACTCAGCAGAGAGTAGGACTCTGTTGCTCTAATGCAAGGGAGATCACTACATTTAATTTATGTTAAAAATTGAATACCTACCTTGATACAGGGCAGGCCATGATGCTTTGCTAAAATAATTAAATAAGACATTGTTCAGAATGAATGAAGCATATGAAGTGATTTCCCTAGCATAAGGGCAACGGAGTGCCCCACCCTGTTCAAAATATGAAAATTATATGTCAGCCTGTTGAAAATCTGTTTGTATCCTATCAAAATTATGAAATATTGAAAATATAAAAGAAATTGTTTTCTGTATTGTTGTATTGAGAGTATTGACTCACTGAATACTCCTTCAATTTTGTCGTTTAAAATACGAAAATAAACACATGTATTGAATCATCATGATATTCTCCGAGTTACATGCTAGTTATATCAGTAAGACACTAATATCACGCTAGGTATGTTAATAACACGCTATGTACATACTCCTCATAGCTAAGAGGGGTCTGGCATTGTCTGTCCAGAAAATCGATGAAATTTTCTTTCTTGAATTCTCCTAAGTTGTAAATAGAGGTTTTGTCTTCTGCCACAGCTACATAGATTTGCTCTCAGGAAGAATTTCTATTTCATATTTATATCTTGCAACCTTGATTGGGAGTAACGAACTTGGGAATGCTATCCAAAAACAAGGTAAGAGATGCACAATACTTGTATTCAAATATTTTCTCCCAAATATGAAATTATCATTTGGAAGTGTTCGTACCAAAAAGGATTGAAATATGTTTTTATTAATATCTACCTGGATGTGCGCAGTCTTGCATTAAATCTCTTAACTCTCCCCATATCTATGTCAACTTCTTGTAATGGTGTAGTAAGGAATGTAGGTTCAGTCACAGGGGCTTGAAGCGAGATCTCCATGTTAGATACATTAATATCTGAATGGCACTGAGGATTAATTCATAATCAAATATAAACGAGTATTCTAACAAAGTAATGAAGTAGATTTTATCGACTGAATGCAATATTTGCCGCAGACAGGTTGACAGCTTTTATAGTAGAGTAATAGCAGGAGAGACATTACATCAATATCAAAACTAATTTGTATTTCACGTTTGGTGATCAGTATGATTATAAAATGGACACATATATAATTTTTTCATGCTTGTTCCATGCCTTTGATTAATTATAATAAACTTATGTCTCCTGTTTTTGTTTGACACTAATTCTAAATCAAACACTTGCCAGTTTTATGCATTGTTAATTTTGATTAAAAAAACAGGCATAAACAAAGGATTCACACTTTACAAACAAATGATTCACACTTTACAAACAAGGGATTCACACTATACAAACAATGGACCAAACTTGTAGCATCATGAGTTCTGAAGATGGAACATATATTGGACTGACGCACCCATAAATTTTATCCCAGGGTTGTGTTTTAAAATGCAAATTAAAGTAAAAATTTGGGAATTTTTTCAGCAATAAAATTATTAGCTTTGAAGAATATACATGTACTCTAAATTATATAGAAATCGCCAAAAATCTGATTCTTTATTCAAATTCTCGAGAGAAATCTTGAAGAATATATCTGAGCAGTTGACATGATTTATGACTCTTAGTAACATTCTAGCACAGGTCCTTCCTTTCTTGTTCCATAAAGTTATGATAAAAGTGAAGGTCCTAGTTGTGAAAAATTAATATAATTACCAACTGGAAAGAAGTAAGCTGAATATACTGGTATCATATTTAAATTGCTAATCATTTTGAATGTTAATTAACCTTTAGCGTGCTGCCGGCGGACTCGTCCGCCGAAACTAAAATGTCTCTCACAACTGCCGGCGGACCCGTACGCCCGATTTCAAACTTTTAAAAACTTTACTTTTTCGCGTCATTAGTATTGTCCAATTAGATTGCCCGATTTATTCAGTGCCCAACATGACTTCCTGTTGACCTAGAAATGGCGATATTTCGAAAAATAATTCTCAATTCAACAATTTAAACAGTGTTTTAGTCGTTTTTAGTGAACGAGTCGTACAAAATGGTGGACAAATACGATCACAACGAAAATGTGGAGGAAATAGATTACGATTTCGAGCTCTTTAGGCTCTTGGAAGCCGATAACGGTCATCGAAAATAGAAACTAGAATATTTTCTGAATTGAAAAATTGAACATTCGATCGCTGCAAATTCAAATTTGGATTCTGACCAGACGAAGAGGCGGAGCGGCGGATTCCGGAGGAGTATTCATGGTATATTTATGCCCAGTCGTGTTAATGTACGAAAAAATTCATGAGAACATTTTTTTCATGAGCCAGGCCACTGTATCTTCCCTTTGTGAAAATTTTATCCAGATTCATTCAGTAGTTATTGAGATATTAATTATTTAGTCCAGGTATATCATTTTTTGCACTCTTTGAAAAATAAGCCAGTTGCGTGGGATATATTTGCTGAAATAAGGCAGCATGGTAAAGGTTAAGTCTAAAATACTTCATTTATTGACAAGTCAACCTATATAACATGTACAAAGTGATCATAGTTAGAACAAAGAAGTTCCATAGCTGCTTGATCTCGAGCTCAGTTACTGTTCTACTGTGGAAGCTTTTGTGTTGGAGTTTTAGGGGTCAGTATAGAGAAGCTTTCATCAATAGACATTCTGAAAGAGTATAGAATGTTGACAGGTCAGAGGTTAGAAAAAGGTTGGGCCCAATTTTATTTCACAAACCTCAAATAATCTTCCATAGGCCCACCATACTCATACACCATTATGTTCTTCTTAAATACATCTTGAATCACAAGGGCAATATGTTTGGTACATAAACTTAATGGAGACTTAAGTCACATCGATGTGACTGAAACAACTCTCTGGGCCATGGGATAACTTCCTCGGAAATAACATAAAATCAATTATAGAACAGTTAGACAGCTGGTTGGGGTGATAGGTTGTTGATAGCACGCATATTGCAGATTAATTTATTTGATATGATTATGATATCTGAGTTTGGTAGTTTTGAGCAAGCAGAATTTTGCCCTGTTTCTGGAAATCAGGACTTGGTATCAAAAATTGAGTGCCAGTAAAATGAGGACCTACTATAAAAAATCAAATGGGAAAAGTATTTCCCAGTGTCACTGTGCCATTAGGCATTCAAGCTTGAGATATTCTGCAGCAGGTGTTTACTAGTCATGCTATGCTAAAAGTGTCACTCATCTTGCCTTTTTCATGTAATTTCTCTTTAAAATTTGAATAAAGTGTCTGATTTTCTTGCATTTCTATATAATTTGAAGTGTTCTTTTTATCTATGTTTACTTTATTCCTTGCTGATTGCTCTCTTTTTCACTCTTTTTTGCATTTTAAAACATGACCACAATTACATTTTATTCAGCAAATGACATTGATATGATGGGTTGACCTTCCTCCAAGTCTTCCTGTAGAGATTGGAGTGGCAGAAACTCCAGTTTGAGTACAGTAATGTACATGTAGTACCATAATATAAAAAGCTTTCTGAAAAGTTTGATTTTTTCCTTAAAAAGAGAGCTTCGTGCACACATTCCAAACATTTTAGACTCTGATACTTGGTATAACCAGTTTATTCAACTCTCCAATAGACAGTATAGTCTGGCAGAAACTTCAAAGCTAATCGTTTTCTTCGGATTAGAATGTTTTTTAAACTTATCAGCATGAGTATAGGGTTTGGACCTCAAAACCATAGGATGCCGGAGCGGCACCCTTGGGCAACTCTCTACAGAGCATTTCTTATACCCCTCTGATAAAATATACAGGGGGTACTATAAGACACCATCATATCTCAGACACTAATAAATATATTAACTTGAAATTTTCAGGAATTGATTTTAGTATGATGCTTGACACATGTGACAAAAATCAAGAAATTTTTTTAATCCGTTGCTATAGCAACAGAAATAGACACTATTTGTTACCGTAGAAATGCATTATTTTGCTGATTTTCATAATTTTCTTCATATTGTTGATTCTTAAAGCATCTGAAGTATATCTAAAGATGAAATAATTCATCATATGGTTTATGTAATATATCTAACATTTCAGTTGCTATGGTAACATCACTTAATAATCAAGTTTTTACATTTCACTTTCTTTAAAAAGGTGGTCCAAAATAACACTTCTTGAAAAGGTTATGCTCCCTAGGTAAAAAAGTGCTGCTTTAGAGATAAATAGTCACATGAATTTGAAAAGAAAATTATAATTTAATTTTACCCCACCTCGACAGCCACCAAATCTGGCAAAATAGATTAATTTTCAAGGTTCAAATAAAAAATGCCCCCAGTGGCCCCCAGAAGCTATACCATGGACCCCAGTGGCCCCAGAAGCTATACAGGGGCCCCCTGTGGCTCCAAGATGCTATAAGGTGGCCCCCAGAAGCTATACAGGGACCCCTAGTAGCCCCCAGAAGCTATATGGTAGCCCCCAGAAGCTATACAGGGGCTCCAAATGGCCCCTAGAAGCTATATGGTGACTTCCAGAAGCTATACAGGGGCCCCCAGTAGCCCCCAGAATCTATACAATGGCCCATAGTGCCCCCTAAAGCTATACGGTGGCCCCAGAAAGCTATATGGTGGCCCCCAGAAGCATATCCATCAGCCCCTAGTAGCCCCCAGAAGCTATATGGTGGTCCCCAGTGGCTCCAAGAAGCTTTACAGTGGCCCCCAAAAGCTATACAGGGGCCCCTAGTGGCCCCAAGAAGCGATATGGTAGGCCCCAGAAGCTATATGATGGCACCCAGAAGCTATACGGTGGCCCCAAGTAGCCGCCAGAAGCTATAGGATGGCATCCAGTGGCCCCCAGAAGCTATATTGTAGCCCCCAGAAGCTGTACGGTGGCCCCCAATTGCCCCAAGAAACTATACAGGGGCCCTCAGAAGCTATACGGTGGCTCCCAAGAACTATATGGTGGCCCCCCAGTGTCTCCAAGAAGCTAAACAGGAGCCCCCAGAAGCTATACAGGACCCCTAGTAGCCCCCAGAAGCTATATGGTAACCCTCGGAAGCTATACAGGGGCTCCAAATGGCCCCTAGAAGCTATATGGTGACTTCCAGAAGCTATGCAGGGGCCCCCAGTAGCCCCCATAATCTATACAGTGGCCCCTAGTGCCCCTTTAAAGCTATACGGTGGCCCCAGAAAGCTATATGGTGGCCCCCAGAATCATATCCATTAACCCTTAGTAGCCCCCAGAAGCTATATGGTGGTCCCCAGTGGCTCCAAGAAGCTTTACAGTGGCCCCAAAAAAGCTATACAGTGGCCCCTAGTGGCCCCAAGAAGCTATATGGTAGGCCCCAGAAGCTATATGATGGCACCAAGAAGCTATACGTTGGCCCCCAGTAGCCGTGAGAAGCTATAGGATGGCATCCAGTGGCCCTCAGAATCTATATGGTAGCCCCCAGAAGCTGTACGGTGGCCCCGAATGGCCCGAAGAAACTATACAGGGGCCCCTGGAAGCTATACAGTGGCTCCCAAAAAAAAGGAAAAAAATTCACGATGTTGTCAATCTGAAAGGTTTCATGGCCATTAAATTTCACTGTTAGAGAAATATCCAATTGAATTCAATGTTAAATCAAATATCAATTTAGACATTATGCCAAAATCTAGACTATGCCAACCTCTCTATTGTATAATTACATTAGATTTTATTATGATGCATGTTCTAAATGCCAAAGTCTAGACTATATGCCAACCTCACTTCTGTATGAATTCATTAGATTTCATTTGATATACATGTATATACTAAATATAAAATATGCAGTGTCCTATATACTAGTGTTATACTATATACTAGTTTAAGAATCAACTATATGAAGAAATGTTGAAAATCAGCAAAATAATGCATCTCTATGGTAACAAATAGTGTTCTGTTACTGTTGCTATAGCAACAGATAAAGATTTTTTCTTGATTTTTGTCATACATGTCAAGCATCATACTAAACCGAATTCCTGAAAATCTCAAGTTAATATATCTATCAGTATCTGAGATATGAGGGTGTCTTATAGTACCCCCTGTATATTTTATCAGGGGGGTATAAGAAATGTTCTGTAGAGAGTTGCCCAAGGGTGCTGCACCGGCATCCGATGGTTTTGAGGTCCCAACCCTATATTCATGTTGATAAGTTAAAAAAACATTGTAATCCGAAGAAAACGATTGAATGTCAAAATACCCTATATTTCTGCCAGACTAGTATGCAGATTTGCCACTTCTATATTCAGTGTACTATTATTACAAGTGTTACAACTACAGGCCTCCTAGACTTTCAACAACGCGAACATCAGTTCTGCTACCGCGAACTACGTTCCTTGCACTCGAACCACGAATCTTATATCGCGAACGTGAAATCTTATGTCGCGCACCACCATTTCCTTGTTTCCGAACATATTTCTTGTACCTCGCACAGAGATCCGTTACCGCGAACAATTTGTACATAATACATCCGGGTGTTTGGGATTCCAAGATTGTATATACCATGCAACGGAGTGAAACAAGGAAACGAAATTCAGTTTCTCCTCCGCTTTCGCCGCACTTTCGTTCCTATGAAAAGCATGCATTTGCATGTTAGATGACCCATTCGTCACTGTATTTTGAAACATAGTCTTAAGATTAACATCCACGCCCCGAGTTGACAGGGCTTTAAATGATGTGTCAAAGGAAAGCACTGCGTCCCACAGTCATTCATTTTTGGGATGAGAGAGTATCTGCGCACGGTGTGGTGTAATAGGAGATGTCATTTGTAAAAGCGATATTTTTTTCCTTTTTATGACTGCCATTTTTTCAGACAAGTTTCTAAAATTTTAAAGATTGTATCATTTAGAGCAATATATTGGGCACATTTTCTGAAAAATTCAAAAGACTCTGTTCATTGACCTTTTCTATGCCCCTAGTACTCCTACTTAAAGCTATTTACAGTGACCTTTTCAGAGGACTGAAAAAGTTATTTCATCATGTCTAGGGTCATTCTGACCATGGTCAGTGTGATCTTGGTCACACTGCATCATGCGACCGTTAAATACAAGGTCTACTTTTATACAGTACACCTACATTGGAGTAATAAGTTATGGCTGTATTCTGTGTAGATGCACTGGCCCACCCCTCCCTCTGAGATGGGCCCAGAAAAAAGGGTCCGACATTTTAGCGCTCCACATGTCTTGGGTCAGATATCGTCCTGGTTGCTGAAGTCAGGAATTCTTTGGGAACATGGGTCAAAACGGCCCTCATAATAGTTTGATCCGTGCAGAGGTTTTTCTAATCTGTCAATCATCGCGAACTTTCATGTTCCAGCTTATGAAGGGATTATATTTCACATTTTCTGTGATTTTTCAGAGAGTTCGAAAATAATGTTGAGAGTAGGGCAAAATGGCCCATGTGTGGAGCAGAACAGCCCACAATGAAAGCTTCGGTTTTAAAGCCAAGATTATTAACTACAGGACTCGTCAACACACATTTATTTCAGACGGTCAAAGATTAGACAGATAATATATTCTTAGCCCTTACCCTAAAATTACAATTTAGTAGTCATATGATATGTTTTGAAACAAAATCCAAGTGTTAAAATCTTTATCAGGATGATAGATTGTTATTTTCCTGTATGTAAACAGTTAATCCCACAAGCCGTAATGGGGGAGGGGGCAACATTTAAGTTAAGTTTTCATCTAAAACGTTGGCAGGCAAAGGGTAGCATCTTCAAATTATCAGTAGCTGGAGCGACAGATATAGCACATCAAGTATTCTATAAAATCAGGAATATTGTACATAGGGTAACTCATTTCTTTATTATGATGCAATCATCGGCTCAAATGGACAAATTTGGAAAAAGCTGGTAAAGAGAAAGAAGATATTCTGGATTTTGAAGCCCTGTGATCGGAGGATGTCACTAATTTGGCCATTCGTGTTGTTACTCAAAAGTCAGGTTTTTGTTGTTATTACCCAGCCCTTTCACTGAAAATGTCAATGCGCGTGATTGCAGGGTAGTCCCAATATCTTGTGTTTCCTAGAGCTTGAAAATACTGTTATCGTCAATGATTGGATATTCATTCACATGCATGAAAAACTGTATGGGAAAATATTTCTTCCGCATTCCACATGAAAACACCTCTTTGGAATTACACTTATGCGTAATAATACGAACAAAATTACGGACTTTTTTCGATCAGATGCGTGGTTCGCGGTAACGGATCTTTGTGCGCGGTACAAGAAATATGTTCGGAAACAAGGAAATGGTGGTGCGCGACATAAGATTTCACGTTTGCGATATGAGATTCGTGGTTCGAGTGCAAGGAACGTAGTTCGCGGTATCAGAACTGATGTTCGCGTTGTTGGAAGTCTAGGAGGCCTGAACTAAGGTGAAGCTGGATTATCTGGTTATTTGGTATTAGATCCAAAAAGTGAAAATATGTAACACGTTTTGTTGGCCTTACAATTGAGGTGGTCCAAGTTTCACTTATGGCACATCTCCAATTATTTCCATTATGATTTGCCAATATTTATATATGACTATTTGCAACATGAAATATTGTTAACTGAATTTGAATTTCTTTCAACAAGTCCCTGGTTGCTCTCTCCCATGAGTATATCCAGAGCTGTGTTAGAGAGAAGGGGCGGGGGGACATAGGAACTTGGTGCTAGACTATTCCATTAATTATTCTGAGGTATTTTTGGAGTGGGATTATGGATTACTTGACCCTAAACCTTTCATATATACTGAACATTAACAGGCTCATAGCATCACCCATATGTATATTTTCTTGCGTGATTTTGTTATAAACATGATCATTGAACATGTTTGTTTATTTTATTCAATTCTGATTCAACTCTAATTTTCCAGCTTTTTATATTTTCTTCAAAACTTCACTTTGTAACAACACCATGAGTATTATCTACCAGGATGGCCTGTTCACATCAAGATCTTTATTCAATACTCCAGTGTTATATTTAATGTGTACATTTCACATTTTTGCTTTGTTGAGGCATGGCATGTTTTCATTTCATTCTGGCAAATGCCAAGTTCATGTCACACTGTGTTTGATCAATGATAACCTTTCTAAATATGTAGGTAATTTGAATTTATAGAATGTACTTTAGAATTTCAATACCTGTCATTTTTAGTATTTATTTGCTTGGGAAATTTTGATGGCTTGTGTAATACATTTTTTAATTTATGTAGTTTATTTCATATCTTAAAGCAGACTTTTGTCTCATTATCACTAACCTTTGGGCTTCAGGTTAAACATGAATAGTAATAAAATAGTATTTAAAATATATACAATAAAACTTGTGACTATGATACACATATCTACTGTATGAGGGATTCATGTATTTTGTGTAGAAGAGGAATATATACAGGCCTGTATCCAGGGGGAGGGTCACTTGATCTATAAGGCCAGGTTTCAAGTACATGTTAACAATACAGCTATGAACTTAGTTCATATTCATGGGAACACCATACAGTTTTTTTCATATATCTCAATTAAGCTTCCATTCACTCAAGGCAGGTTTCAGATCATTTTTGAAATGATATTTTCAACTTTATAAAGAACGCTTTTTGAAGGATTTATTTGTTTATTTGAGATGTAATTCAATAGGTACAAATTAAGTATGTGCAGAATGGGGTGTATTTATATGAACTAAATGAGAATCTAACCACATATGTTTTGATTTAAATTTTCTTAACATGTTGTGAATGGCCAGGCCCATGCAGATACTTGAAGCTATACTATAGAGTAGTAAAAATATTTTAAGCTTATTGTACAGTTAAAAGACGCTTAATTTTTCTCAAGGACCTGCCAAAAATGTATTATGATTTTTAAAGTCGCCAGCGGGATGTCTAATCCAATCTTTAATAAGTTAATCCATTTTACAAGATTTGATCGAATTCATTATACTGATGCAGAATAGATTTAGCATATAATCGTGATTGATCTTGTTGGATGTTTTAGGATATTACCTAACTTAGAATTCTATAATCAATGCAGGTTTCACCTTTTTGAAAATTCATAACTGACATGATTCAGAAATTACAGAAGTTTCGAGTTGTTGGATTTAATTGCTAAAATATATTCTTGTTTACGATAACTCAATTTATGAGTAAAATTTAAAGCATTCTAAATATATTTGAATCCATTATAGTTGTGGTATGTTCCTGTGGCCTCGTCATCTAATAAACTCATAAAAGTACTTGTAATTTATAAAAATAAAGTTTGGCTCTTTTATGGTAGACACAGACTATAGTCAAACATTTGGATCTGAAAGTGGCCATGTAGTTCTATATGCAAAATATCAATAGGGATCCTTACATTTTGAAACTCTGACCTCTTATCGATTACTATTTGTATATTTCAAAGATTATATAATTTGGGTGTTTACATGTTCATAAATATTATCATTTCTAGTAATGGGAGATTATATTACTTTGGGTTTGGAGGATTGGAAACACCTCTGATTGAATTTTAGAACAAACGCATAGGGAAGGACATAATAAATTTTGAGGGAGCTGTAGGTACTGGTTATGAGCAAGAAGATATGGGTTTCTTCATTTACAATAGTGTTGGGGTATAGTTCCATGATCCCATTCATGCAAAATATATCCTAAATGCATTCTGGGCCTTGGCTTGCCTCTTTTTTATTTACTATTTGTCAGATTGTCAGGCATTATATCCCCCTCCCCCTGGTATCAGCTAAAGTTTAAAAAGATCCAGATATTAAAGTATAAGTCCAAGAAAAATATCCTTTTCAAGAATCTGCTTTTGTAAATGCAACTAGTCTCTTACAGTTTCTGGGCCTCAGGGGTTCGTTTTTGGTACGATCGTTACTTATGATTCTGAGAGAACCAATGTCTACTTTTAGACGAACAATGACTTGCGACCAAATCATAAGTACCAAAATGAACCCCAGAGTAAGATTGAGGGAGTAATACTCTGACTAATATGATATGATTGTATTACTTTGATAAGTGTTTCACTTGGCTATTGTTTAAAAAGAGGAAGTACATCCTCATCGAATATAATGGAAACCAATGCAAAAAATGTCACAATGGTTTGGTTTAGAAATGTAAAATACTTTGCAAATAAGTAGAATTATCAAGAAATAAAATAAACAGACTTTTAGTTGACACACTAGATTGTAAAGAAATGCTAGAAAATTGGATAGTTCAATCAAAATTTAGAGAGAAAATGCATATAAAGGAGTAATCAGAGAGGGGAATCGAGTATGTTGAGAGTTGTCAATTGGACCAAGCCCTCTAGGGAGGTATCCACTCAATGGATGACTTTGTTTTTGTTATTGATTGATATCTGGGAAGCTCAATATGGAATATAAATAGTGAACAAATTCATTTGTAAAGCTTGACTGAAATTCTGCTTTATCTATGTTTGGGATGGTAAAAGGAAATTGGATTTATGGGAAATTGAATGAAGGCCATGTCAAAGTTTCAATTTTTCTTATCACTATATTATTTTATTTCATAAACATGCAAGCGTGAATTTTGTATGAGACTCATCACATCTATCTGTTTTCAAACTAGCATGATGAAAGAAATCAAAGGCTAGGTTCTCTCACAATGACAAATGGCACAAAATAGTGACTTATAAATCAGCAATTGATGTAGAAATTTTCTAAAATAATTAATTTTAAAGGGTGGCATATCTATAATGAACATGAATCTTAAAGCAATAATCAACCCTGTACTTTAATAAGTGGACATGCTGTTGAAGTGATTAGCATTAATTGTTTATGTAAATCTTTACCTGTTATCTCTGTTGCACAATGTAATGTGTTGAGACTGGAAGTAGTGCTAATCAGTGTCAGGAGATAATGATGATGAGTGAATCTTATTGACAGAGAAATTGGATCTAATCTTATATATCTCATGCAAGTCATATTGGTATGTTAAGATTGTGGGATGACTTTGAACAATGGAGGGGGGGGGGACTGGGCCACTACTTGATAAATCTGATCAAATTGCCATGATATTCTCAACTGATTTCCTTCAATATTCAGTAAGGTCCTCACCAGGCATTTTTTCATGTTTTTTACCAAAATTATCCATTGTATTGAGAAATTTTGCTATTTTCCCATGTTAGAATTAACCATAATGTCCAGTAATTTTGCTTAATGTTTTATTTTCATTTGTTATTCCTGTTGTCAGAAATGCCAATACAACCACCAATGTTAGCAACGCCACTACTGTATCTGTTGTAAAGCAACCGTAGTGAATGTTTGGATAAATGCAATGAGAGAAACTCAGCATTCACAGCTGAAGATGGACCACATGTGTTGTTTCTAGGGGCAACATCATGGAATACTGTTTGGCTTTGGGAGTAAATAAATAATCAAGATAATGTTACAGCCAGGTTGAAGCAATAAGCAATTTTAGACACAGTTTACACCTGGATGTTCTCTCTAGTCTGCTGGATGTATCTTGTCTTGCTTTGCTTTGTGTGTTGTGTATTATCTTATATTGCTTTGTCATGTCTTCCTTGTCTTGTTTGCTAGTAATTGTCCTGTTAGTACTTGATTTCGTATGAGTATCTTGCCGGCATTTGAATAATAAGGTTTACAAGAATGACTTATCTAGAGATATTACACCAGGATCATCTTTACTACATAACCTAGGCTGGATGACTGATGCGAAACAGACTATGTTTAAAATGTTTAACCAAGCTGTTACTACCCTGCGTGCAGAGTCTAGTTAAACTACACTCTGCCTAGTAGAGACTATATTACAGTTTAGTAGCCCCACCCCCACGACGGGTACCGGTGACAGTTTGGGTAATAAATCACTTTTGACCTACGCGCTGACCTTTCTTCCACCAATCAGCGAGCTTGAAGAAACATACTCCAAATGCGTTCTAATTAAATATGCGCGTGTCATTGGTCAATTCCGGGCTCAACGACGACGTCAGAAGGACTGACCATATATAGAACGTCGGTCAAATTTGGCCGACGAACACTGATTGGCGCGGTGAGTTCACAGGTTTATTTTAGTTTGAAAGAGTGAAGACGAAGCTCTCTTTTAAGAAGTGAAGTCAAACGAATGCAAAGGGTAAGCTGTTACATAAACTTATCTAAGATATTACAGTAAGACTGTCATAGATGAATATCGTTGGTACAAAAAACAAAGTGCTCTGTGGTAGCCATGCCAAGTAATATAGAGATAGCAATGATTGAGAAAGGTTGGAAGGGTGGGAGAGCAAGAGAGAGATGTTCTATACCATTTTATTTTGATAAATCCATATCACCCATGATTTTTATTTTTTTACATTTTTATATAATTTATCTTGTGTTAACAACATATGATTTACTTTCCTCTCATTTCCACTCTATTTTGCAATTTAAAACATGACCAACTGACCATCTGAGATTTTGTTTCTAAGTACAGTAAGATCACCTGGATCATGTCAGACATAATCTCACCAGATTTATTAGTAATTATCCTCCCCTCTCTTTAACCAGATGATCCCATCATGATACTTCATGTTAATCTGTTTAGATATTTGCCCATTTGTGATTTGTCATCTAGTATGTCCATTTCATTTTATTTTTGCTGATTTCACTCTTTTCTACACTTTTTAGACGTCATATTATGATGCCTGGAGTATTTATTTTGAGTTGAGGCAGTTTAGGAAACTGTGGTCTGGAGAGGAGGATTATGTTTCCTGGTTGTCAGATCTGTTAGATCTCTCTATGGGAAACATGTGTTGAATTATCTGCAACCTTTTATCACAAGTCATACCGTTTGCACAACATTTCTCTCTAAAATTTGAATGAAGTATCTGATTTTCTTGCATTTCTATACAATTTAGGGTGTTGGTTACATGCCTGTTTACTTTATTCCTTGATAATTCCACTCTTCTACATTTTATTTTGCATTTTAGATGTTCACTATGACGTTTTTGTGATGGGATTTTCAATGTTATGACACTTTTGTTGAATTAATTATCAAATATAAGGAAATAATCAATTAACACCAGTTGTCATATTTTGTTTCCTTACAAGTCATGATCCCAGATCCCACATTTTGAAAATCAGTAACTGATGCGGACTTGAATTAATAGAAAATTTGAGAGCATATCTTGCATCAATCCCTCCATTCCGTATCCTTTACATGTTCTTGATTTTAAGGTTTGAAAATAGAGAGAGAGTAGAGGGGTCAGGCCCTGAGCCAGCTTTTGCCAAGAAGGGGATTGGAAGGGGGGGGGGGGGTCATTTATTAAAGAATTCTAGGGGAGGTTCAATTTTGACAATTTTGGCTTCAAACCTCTCGACTCAAAATATTGAAAACTGCATGATTTTGAAAGAATTTCCCCTGGCTATAAGTATGGGGCTGGGTGTGCCAGATAAAGTAATACACTAATAAGAGTCATATGTTCATTTTTGTGGCAAAATCTGAACTTGGCTTGCAGTTAGATACTGGTGAGATCATTGATCTGTCTGGCAAAGTATCTAACATCTGTTCACTGATCTTGATATATTTGATATACTGAATGTATATGGTGTTTGATTATAGTCAAGATGATAGCTACTCCATGAACATCACTTTCATTAATCTGTGAATACTTGAACCAATTAGTCATGAGCTCATGAGAAGGGTACCAATACCATAACTTAATCATTATTTAAGAGAACAACTGCTTGTTTGTGACATCATCAGTTTGGAGAAATCATTGCATTCATGTGTAATTTAACTGTCTTCTACCACCAGTTTGTGGTTCAAATTGTCATTTTTGTAGCATTCTTGGAGGCTGTATATTATCATAATTTTTTCACAATTCTGATCATTTTTGTCATAAAATAACTTGTCAAGTGGGTATGAGCATATTTTTAAAATCTCAAGTGAGCGTGTGCATCACTCCTTAAGTATCTTCATGCCTTATATGTTTTTAGATTTTGGGTATATACATTGTATTTGTTGAAGAAAAATTGCTCCTTGTTATAGGGTTGAAACTTGTAAGTTATAGACTGAACTGAATATTGTATTTTACAACATGCATGCATGTATTTAAGGAATAAATAATGATAGGCCATTCAATATGGTGAAATTCAGCACGAGTTGGACAGAATGTTGTACAAAGCACGAACCGAAGGTGAGTGCATTTGTACTAACATTCTGTCCAACGAGTGCTGAATTTCACCATATTGAATGGCCTATCATTATTTATTCCGATTCAAACATAAAAATTAGTAAAAGCCGTGTCTGTAGAACGGGCATGAAGGAAGAATACGCATGCTGTCAAGATTCTGAAGTCGGCCGGAAAATTTTTAGAATTTGTTTGGGCTGTTCTATTTTACTCCCCGTTTAGTTCACCGACTGCAAACTTGAAGTCATTAAATAGTTACAGTAGTTACGGAGGGAGTAAAAAAGAACAGCTATCCCCGGACAGAGCCCCAGATGTGCAGCTGAGATGTGACGTCACTCAAAACAATGCAAATTGCAGATTGAATAGAGCATGGTCGTGCATCTATGGAGAATTAGAGAACGTTCTATATTGGCTATGCTGCATTCTGATTGGTTGAGAAATTCGAATAGAGCACGGTCATGTTTGAATACAGTTTGATGACTGTGTAGGTATCTATTAGTTGAACCCTTCTTCAGCTGGAATAGCTATACAAACAGCAGAACATGAGATAAGATACATCAGTTTGTATTCATACAGTGAGATAGTGGTTATTAATACGGCTTGATGTATCTACTGGGAATAATTACACTATTGTGCTTGTACGGGGATGTGTATTTTCACTAACAAGAGATGCTTGAGTGAACACATTTTGATAGAAGGATTATTGAATGTTTTCAATGTTGATAGGGAGTAAGCGTTTAGCGCTGATTCAGCACTATTTTTGTTATTACTGAATCAGTACTGATTCAGGACTGAATTAATGTTGAGGTATTTGTTAAGGGCCACTGTGGTGAATATGCTGAATAATGTGCAATTTACTGATTATGGTTGAGTTCAGACATTGGCAAATGAAGAAGCTTGGGACAATCTGATTTTTGGCATATATACGCCCCATCTTCAAAAAGACATGAACATGAAAATGGACCTTGTTTGGAAAAAGAACCTCAATTTTGGTCCAAATTTTTCAAATTAAGGCCCCCATACCCCATCCCCATACAACTTATCTTCCTGTCCTAGCTGTATTTATGATAGCCATAATATATCATACCATTCCCCTCTTCATCCCATATATTCTCATTACCAAAACTTGAGTACCAAATGTTTGAATATATGTACTGAAAACATGAAGTTTTTAACCGTAACCTTGAAAGCATATTGTCAATTTCTGAAAGATTTATATTTAGTACTTGTTATCCATTTGTGAGTGCTCATAAATATGTCAGTTTCAAGTCCTAGATAAACAAAGAAGACCTTAGAAAAGCTATCACATTCTATTTACTGTATATGTATCTACGTGATTGTTTAAAAAAACCTTTGATAAAACATAAGGATATAAGCAAAAAAATATATATTCAGATCACTAATATATTTAAAAATTGATACATGCTATATGTTAGGTTCAGACCAAGATCCCCTCTTAGCTCTATAATGACCATAATAGTCAATAGACCATTATTCAACACACTTTACCAACCCAGAGTTTCGAAATCCCAAAATATATTTGCACAATTCGAAAGGATACATACTGAGATTATACCGGCATCTGCATTTTTAACCCACCCTACATTTACATACCTTCATACATTCTAATAGATCGTAAAACAGAATTAAATGCACAGGTGTAACATTACATACTTAATAAATAATGTACTTATATAAACATATATCTATACACACAATAATTCATTTTTTAGAATAGTGAGTACTGTCTAGAAATATATTTTTAATGGTTTGTTTCCTTCTTTATTACTCAGTTGGTTGTATTCAACTAGTTTTACTATATGTGATATACACCATTTTTTACATTATATTATTTATGTAATTTCAGCTGATCGCACTATATGAGGAGCAAGATGCGCCACCTGTACCTCATAATGGGGGAGATGGGACAAGTGCTAGCTCTGTGGGTACTGCCAGTCCAGACATCTTTAAGGTTACGGTTGATGACAAGAAGCCTGGGTTCCAGCCAGTTATACATAGACAGGGCCGGAATGATGTAGTTATCACACCTAATGATTTAACTTCAGGTAAAGTCTTTCGTATTATTCTACTCATTTTACCAACATGCCGTAACTTCACTTCTTTTTCATGATTTGAGATGTCATCGCTTTAATCAGAATTTGAAGAAAAATGTTGTAAAAATTGATTATATGATCTCAGGCGCCATCTTTTAATAAATATAATGTTTTTTGTTGTACATGTATTTGTATTTTACAAATTCTTTATGCTAATCAGAGTTTTATTTCACGCCTTTCAACAAATGTTTTCTTTGTAACTTTGCTGTAATTTTAATCTGTTTAAGGAAACATTGTGTTGACTATTGACATTTAAGATTCCGTCAATTTCTCTTAGATGAGCTTTCCCTCCTGTTGAAATTAAAGATTTATATGCTTTCACAAATATTAGTTTCGCACTTCTTCTAGGATGATTAAGTCATGTTAGGCAGTATAGTTGTTATGTACATTCAAATATATAGAGCCTTTTAACCATATACTGTACTTTATTCTCTCAAATTAATGCATAGTCAGTCCTTCAAATTCCTCTGAAGGAGTTCTTTCAAATAACAAGGCATTTTTGTTATAATTGAACATGAAATTGAACTATGGGATTAAGACCTTTGATTCTTTTGATTAATTGTCCTGACTTCTCTGTTTTCACCAATTGATTTAATTTTCATGTCACCACCAAGATGTGGTGACATATTGTTATATCCACTGTTTTTGTGACTTATTCAGCATCTGTAACAAACATATGTAAATTGTTCCATCTGAAGTGATATTTATATAAATGCCTTGTTTGTTATTCAAATCAAATATGATAAATAGATATTTATAAATTATTTGTGGTGGTTCATGATTTGTTTCTATGGTTACAGGTACAAATCTCCCTCTGGTGGTACGCCGTGGAAGTGAGCCCAATCTGACCACTGTAGGAAAGACCAGTGAAGTTAAGGTACGGGATGACACTGCTCCAAAACCCAACAGCAAGCGCTGGTCTGCCATAGCTGCCATAGATGAGGACACACCTCCCACATCAGCAACACGCAGGGTGGGTATCATACCAAGATAGTCTGCTGCATAGTCCTGAAAAATTTTGAGCCTTTTCTTGAGACTGTGCAGTAGACTGAAATGATTCTTCCCAGCCAAAGATAATCCTGCTTCTCTCTTTAATTGATTTTTTATGTCACCACCAAAAAGTGGTGACATATTGTTATGGTCTCCTTTTTTTAAGGTGGTTGGCGGTTGGTGATCGGCGTCTGTAACAAACTCTTACAACTGCCAATAACTTAACAAATACTGTTTAGACTGAATTCAATTTTTTTCAAAATCATCTACAAGTTTTCAGAAGTTCAAATCTGACTTTATATTCAAGATTTGACCTCCAATGACCTTTTCAAGGTCAAAAAAGGTCAAAAAGGTCTTTTTTCAGCTTACTTTAAATTGACCAATTGTTTTTTTCAAAATTATCTACTAGTTATTCGAAGTTCAAATCTGACTTCAGATTTGAGATTTGACCTTCAGTGACTTCTCAATGTCAAAAAAGGTCAAAAAAGTATTTTTCAACTTGCTTCAAATTGACCAATTTTTTTAAAATCATCTACAAGTTCTCAAAAGTTCAAATCTGGCTATAGATTTGACCTTCAATGACATTCTCAAGGACAAAGGTCAAAAAAGATTTGACCTTCTCAAGGTCAAAGGGCCTTTTTTCATCTTGCTTCAAGTTGACCAATTTTTTTCAAAATCATCTACAAGTTCTCAGAAGTTCAAATCTGACTTAAGATTTGTGAGTTCACCTTCAATGACCTTCTTAGGGTAAAAAAAACTCTTTTTTCAACTTGCTTCAAATTCACCAGTTTATTTTTTTGACCGGTTTATTTTTTCAAATCTGACATAATATTGAACTCATAATATTGTGAGCAACTAGGTGATGACATTTTGTCATGTTAATGCCTTGTCTAAAAATTGTCAAACTCTAGATTTAGATTCTTTAATGTTCCAGAGAGAAGGAATAGGATTATATAATTCTGAACCATCCATTGAGAAAGAGTAGTTTTGCTAGATTACCGAGTTGACTTTGTGTGAGAATTTAATTTGATTTTTATTAATTGTTGTACATATTTAACATAAATGTCCAGATAAACCATAAGTTCCTATTCATCTCCCCATATTTTTTTGTTTATATTCTTCATTAGCATGAGTTAATAAACAAACTATTTGATGCACACTCTCAAAACTGGCTTCTCTGAAATTGTCAACTTTTTAGAAAATAAACTCTGTTTATCAACATTTGTAATACATTGTTACAATTTTGTAACAACTACTAGCTGAGACATTTTGTGATGATAATACATTGTCTGTTTGATTAGCCATTATTCTGGCTATGAGTAATGCAAAGGTCTATACTTAGTAAGAAGCATAGAAACTAAGCCTTGCTTTTTGAGGGTTGTGCACATGACTGTATATTTAAGTTTATTTACATAATTGCATCAGTATTCATCTACTAATTCCTGTAACATATTTTGTGGCACACCCTGTATGCATTATACCACCATCTACCTGTGCTTAAAGTTCAATTAAGGTCATGAATATTCCATGCAATCTCTCTGTAAAATTGAAGCATATGCTACATTTTGCCATTCACTTGTAATTTTGAGTGTTGATTTCACATTTGTTATTGAATTGAAAATTACACTCCACTTTTTCATGTTATTTGGAGGAAGCACAAAAAGGATGGTCATGCTTAAAATGACAAATGACATGGAAAAGAGTTGAATAATCAAGGAATATAGTTAACAGGCATTTAGTCAACACTCTAAATTATATAGAAATATTAGAAAATCAGACAATTTCATTAAGTTTTAAGAGAAAATCTGGAATATGTTTGACCATAGAGAATATTTTGACATAGTTATGCATGCAATGACCATAGTGTATGTGTATGTAACCAGGAATTAGACTCTGACGATGGCAAAGAACATTCCCCGAACTCACCAGAATGGACAAAGGTTAATGGAACAAGTACTCCAGGTCCAGAAGATAAAAGCGCATTTTCGAGATTTGCTCGTGATTCCACACGGCAGTCAACAGTTAGCAGTGAGGCGATGTATCGCTGGCTAGATACTCAGGACGCAAGGGATGTAAATGCTCAGTATAGTCAACAGGTAACCATGATAACTATTTCTTTTGTTGTTAATCGTTACTGTCACTATCATAACCATGACAATTCAACTATGTGTTAGTTGCTATGGTGTGTAAGGTAATAAGATATTAAATACCTGGTAACCATGGCAAATACTTCTTTAAAAGTAGCACCCGTTTCTATGAAAACTGGTATTATAATATTCAGTGATGGAATGTGTCCATCTTTCTCTCTCTTAATATTACAATATCTCTCCCCTTCCTAGCATTTAGGATTAGTTGTCATGGTTACCCTGCATAAATAAAGGAAATAGTCCAGTGTTTCAGGTAAGTTAAGATTGAAGCATGTAACATGTTTGGTTTTCAAGTATGTATGGTTTTGTTATGCACGCCCACTTTATTATTTACTTTCCGATACATGTATTGATCATTGTTAGCTTGGATTGATAATAAAACTGATTTGAAAAATTCAATCGATTTGATTATTTGAAATGTTCCAAATATAATATCTTTAAATAGAGATTAACACATCATACGTAACGAAAAAGTTTTTCAAGACTCAACATATTTTTGAAAAAATCAGCTTGTCTGCAGCTATCTGTAAAGCAGTTGCCTTGTTAAAATTTACCTCTTTGGCTTAGGGTTTACTTCACATATTCAGATAGGTACATCCCTGGTTATTTATATAATTTATTTTCATTTGTTTGTATTTTAAGATGGGTCGTCGTGAACCACTTGGAGGTCCTGCCACAACTACTGATGAGAAACAAGACACTGAACAACCAGAAAATTTATTTAAAAATCAGTGAGTGTTTCATAACGATTTCTACCATGGTACATTCCTTTAGTCTTACAGTTAGTACATTACATTTTTTCAAGCATACAATGTAATGTTTAATGTGCTATATAAAAGCCCATCAGATGGGGGGGGCACCCTCTCAGAAGGTTGAAGGTATTTATCATCATTCCAGGTCAGAATACCACAACATTGTCCATTTGCTACATTTACTAACATTATAGCCATTATACAGTAAAAGTAAATTATAGGTAAATTAAGCGATCATAATGGACCTGAAATCTCTGTCGCATTAAAAGTATTCAAGACCAAATACTGTAGAATTGTGAAGTAAGAATGTATGGATAATTCTTGTTTGTTTTGATGCAAATGTTTTCCTGGTGGTATGTCATCAATGTGCACATGTACATGTATATGATAAAATTTATACTGTTTCTCAGGTCACTAGTCATAGTGGATCTAAAAAATGAGGGGGGTCCTTTGGGTATCCATGTTGTACCAGACTATGACCAGAACAACAGGGATACTGGACTCATTATACAAGGAATTGAGCCTGGAGGGAGGATATCACGAGATGCACGTTTCCAACGGAATGATAAGATAGTTGAGATTAACGGGAAGTCGTTGATAGGAGTCGACTTCACAAGGTATTTTTTTACTTATTATTAACATCTTTTTAATATTTTATTATGAATATTTTTTTATAATGGTGGCTTACTTTATTTGTTCAGTACATTCTTTAGCATGGCATCTATCATCAAATCAATGCATCCAAAACTTATTTATTTCATTTATAGATGGCAGATTGGTAGGCCAAACTAATGAATACTTACACAACGCGCCACTTGCATTAATAAAACCCATACTGAAGCCTTATTCATAAAGCCAACGTAAATATTTCCATTTACGTCCACGTAACTCAATTATACGTTGGACGTAAAAACATCTCTCCGTCGTATTCATAAACATATGCGGAAATTGGAGATCTACGTCTAACTTTCCGCAAGGACTTACGCAATGAAAATAATATACTACATACTCCCATATCATGTCCCAATTTTGTGATCACGTGCATGTACGTATTTGAATATGATTGCATCGTTCACGCACGCGTAATTTGACGCGTTCCTCATTGTCACGGTTGCTCCTTGATTATTTATACCCCTATATAAAAGCTTATCGTATTCCTTTCGACTTCATTTTCTCATTCATTGATTTACACAAAAGTACTATTGTTTTTGACGATACCTGAATTAATGGTGGAAGGGCACAGTTCCTCCGTGTTGGGGAACTTATCATGCATAGCCGTAGGGACCGGGGGTTCGATGGGTTCGGACGAACCCCCGGTCGGGATTTCTCCCAAAAAATATTTGTGGAAAAATTCATTGCAATAACCAGAAACATATATTCAATTTATATGACCAGTAGGAAAAAATAGTAAAGGAAGAGGTGCGATTATTGGCAAATATTCCTATGGTCAAAATGAATCATTCTTAGGTGTAACATGAAGAATAGAATGTCATATAATACTTTGGAAAATATCAAAGTGCTCGGGCACACATAAGCTGAGTTAGGGATCATTTCGTTCAATAAGGTAGTATTGACTTACATGGGGCTATGCACCATTGACTTAACATGAGGATATCAGCAGATCCCAACAGAGGCCATTGGTTTCCATTGATTATCACAGAAATACCAAAAATACACTATGACCTGAATCGATTGCAAACTTTATAATTAAACAATATGACACAAATGGTTCATTTCATCAAATGTGCAAATATGAAGTTTGCAATCGATTCAGGTCATACTTTAAATTAAAAGATTGTACATTTTTTCATCATTTTTTCCCTACAAAATGGCTATAAAAAATGCTCTAAAAACATATTTTTTATTATCCATCACTTTTTAAGGAAAAATAAATCCATTGCGAAAAAATCAGTTTTGTTTTTGCAGATGCACGTTTATCTCGGAGATCATTTTAAGATTAAATTGTTGCTGTTTCAGTGTATTTAGTGTTTACTCTATTTCAAGAATATCAAACTTTAGTGGATCGTGTTAATGTCATTAATTATATATGTTTAGCAAATAAATGGATTAAGGGAGGCAATTAGGTGAGTATGTCTCTGGTACTAAATACAAGTGTAAGCTAAAAAGGTACACACATTACTTGCAGTGGAAAGTTCTGTCCAATAAAAAAAGCCAGTTGCAGTCATCTTTTGCTGAGGAAAGCAAAGGCATAAGGAGGATTATATCAAATAAGACTAGATTTATTAAGTATTTCGAATGAGTATTTTATATCCACAGTTAAAGTAACACATTTATGATGTATCTAAAATCTAAAACCTCAAAAAGTGATAGATATGACTATATGTTGTATAAAAAGAGATTTTTAAAAAGAAATTGTGTCTGAGAGATAAATAAAAAAGAAAAAAACTTAGTGCCTTACTCCATTAGGCCACACTGGCATAACAGATGTCACTGTAATTCTAAAGCTATGTTATAAATTTTAGAAGACAGTCGAATCTATTTCGGTAAAGGACCTTATACACCCTCCATTGGGATCTCCCCATGGGAAAAAAATAATTCATCTGATTTTTCAAAATGAGTATACTGCTTTTATTATTACATTTATATGCACACTAGTATCTTGTTGACCTATATTCAGCACTGTATTGATGTATAGGCCACTTATTAGGGTCTTAATTCAATCATGAAGTGTAGAGGCATAGATTCCTAACCAGGAAGTATTTTTGTGTCTGTCAAAATCCATTTACATCCTACGCATCCCTGCATCTCCACACTACCCTACCACGTGACCACGTTTAAAAGGGAAACAGGGTACAGCTTAGTTGCAAATGGAGGACGTGGGTTTAATTCCATATTTCTGAACGTAAAATACATTTCACATTTATTTCTAGTGTTCTACCAGACATAGAATTGATTCATCAAGGAGTGTGTAGAATATTGTTGGCAAAAAACCACTATAGGCAAAGATAGATAATAGTGGGCGCAGTGAAGCAAAACCAAATGCAATACACGATACATTTCAGTAAATCTATCAACGTACAGGGAGCATGTAAGTTTCCCTTCGAAAATGTTACATTGATATGTAACAAAAACCCAGTTAACTGTTATTTAAACTGCGTGTCATCGTGTTATAGGTGGATACGTTTTCTAGTATGTTAGTCAACTGTATTTTTGTGAATTTGAACAAAACATTTTGAATGGTCGGGTTTTTAGGACGGTAGTGAATTAGACCATTCAAGGGGTTCTATAGAAAGATTCTTCATATGTAGTTCAGGCAATTTTAATTATTCTGAGTAGCAAATAGTCATTAATACTGATAGCGGATAGTCATTTATCATTAACGTGTTGATATTTAATTTCGTTATTTTATTTCAATTTGATACCCTAGTAACACGTATAATCTAGCGTTCTTGTTAATTTAATGACTAAAATGCATACGAGTTGAAAGCCCGTGTCTAAATCTACAAAATAATGTTTACTTTATTTGGATTAAATAACAATTGATGACACCTCAAAGCATCAACAGGCGGCCTTTTTAGCATTACTTTCACTGTTTGCAACGTAAATGTTCAGGAGGTCGGGACATAGTATGTCTGTATAATCAGCTTACTTTCTCGCTCCCTGTACTATTGAACAATTTACATTCCTTGTACCCTGTATTGATCAACTTTTGCAGCTGTGTACCGTGTACTATGACATATCAAATATTTTAAAATTTAAAACGATATTATTTACATTATTTCTTCAACTATCATATAACTTGGAACATGGACTTCACTATTGCACCACTGAAGTGTAGCGAATAGCAATATTGACTCACTCCGAGCACCAAACGTATTAACCTTTTGACTAAGCAGTCGATATACTCAAAAGCGACATGTTTGAAAGCCAAAAGATTCGCGCATGCGCGATCGAGGTAGGGTAGTGTGATCTTATCCAAATATGTTACTACATAATGAAATATAAGAGTATAATCTTTGGTTTTACAAACTTGTATGATATTTGATAAGTGTAAAAGTTGTTTTTGGAGCATTTTTCTATAGCCATTTTGTAGGGAAAAAATGATGAAAAAATGTACAATCTTTTAATTTTAAGTATGACCTGAATCGATTGCAAACTTCATATTTGCACATTTGATGAGATAAACCATTTGTGTCGTATTATGAAATTATTAAGTTTGCAATCGATTCAGGTCATAGTGTATTTTTGGTATTTCTGTGATAATCAATGGAAACCAATGGCCTCTATTGGGATCTGCTGATATCCTCATGTTAAGTCAATGGTGCACAGCCCCATGTAAGTCAATACAACCTTACTGAACGAAATGATCCCTATCTCAGCTTATGTGTGTCCGAGCACTTTAATATTTTCCAAAGTATTATATGACATTTTATTCTTCATGTTACACCTACGAATGATTCATTTTGACCATAGGGATATTTGCCAATAATTGCACCTTGTCCTTTTTAAGTCAAAACCAGGATTGATGATGTAAATTCAGTTTTCATTTAGATAATCTATTTCCTGTTATGAGTCGTAAAAAAACATGGCTCCGAAAAAATATTTCTTGCATCCAAATTTCAAAATGATATATATCCATGGATCAGTTATTTTTGGCACCTGAACCCATCCTAATAGAAAGGTAAGACTATTTTCTTGACTCATATCGCTTAAATTGTCGAAATTCGGCCTAGAATCGTAAATGTGTCACTTAAGGGGAAAAGTTCATCATAAAAAATATTAGAAAAATCACGTAATGTACCAATATGCATTGCTTCCTGATATACTATTTGTCATCTGTCACTTCTATCGTCAGTACCAATTGAGAGTATTCGTGCAGCCATTACGACTTTTATTGTGCGCCATGAGTAAATAAGTATCATATCTTCAAAAATATTTGCTTTTGAATATACTAGTATTCAGAAACTAACTGTAAGTTCATGAGGTCATTATGAACTCCTCTATTACAAAATGAAATGGCAGATAAAATTCTTTTGATTTGGATTCTTCTCAAAAATCATCTAAAAGTGTGGGAATAGCGTGCCAGAATTTGACATAATGTATCTTTGAATGATGAATTGGGAATGACGACTTTTTCAATGGTAGCTCGTTAAAAATATGTTCCTTAGAGATATGTTGTAATTTGCCCTTAACAAAGTTGTCTCAATGTATGCTAACCCTTGATTTGGATTTCATTGAACAATTAAACAATTGTTATATAAAATGTATGATTTTGCTACCAGATTTCAATATCTTTCAGTAAAAGATTCACCAAAAACTATTTCAATATAGAAAATCAAATTGTTGCCAAACTTTTGGAGGGGTGTAAATTGTATATATGACAAATACAAAAAATGCTTTTATGTGAGGTACACCGATGAAGGGGGAGATTTGTGGATACATAAAAAATCGAACCCCTGGTCACCAATTGCTGGCTACTCCAAAATTAAATGCCTCGGTAATCTAAACCTCATAAGAAGCTCCCTATCATCAAAGATTTCGAGGGGATTGCTACGATCCCTAAACAATCGCTCTCGTCTAAGAGACCGTCTTACTGCAAAGATGCGCACATCTACCACAAAAGCCACCTTTGCTTACATGCGTTTGTTCTTTCTTTCTATTACGTAATGATGACGCATTGGCATTTGAAAATAATTTACGTTGAACGTATATGAAAGATACGTTGCTGTTAACGCTTGGACACCAAGAAATTGATGACATTTTCGTACCTGTCTTTGGAACCAGCTAGAAACTTGAAGATGTCAAGCAAATGACAAATCATTTTAACATTACGTATTATATCTAAAACAAGTGTTTCACAAAATCTCATGGTAATTGGATACTAAACGTACGAATAAATAGTGTTTTTAAGGCTGGACGTAAAGTTACACGGTGAAGATACTTGACGTAAATATTTTGTAAGATCCGCAGGACTTTACGTTCATCGTAAAGTTACGTTTGCTTTATGAATACCAAAATAAGTTTCCGTAATACGATACGTTGACGTAGGTCCTACGTTGGCTTTATGAATAAGGCTACTGGTCTTTTGCATAACCAGTTATGTTATTGAAGTTGTAATTTAGAATGCACATATTTTCAGCACCAAATGCATATTTTTTCAGTGCCCAAGAGATCTTCAAAAATGCACTACAGACGAACAAAACAAGGTTAAAGCTGCTCAAACACACTTCAGGATCTCCACCTAAAGTGCCTCCACCTATCAAACCTAAACCTTCAGTCAAGAAACAACACAACACTCCTGACGTCACCTCTCTAGGTGTCAACTCTCATGGTGTCACATCTCACAATGTCACATCTTTAAATAAACCAAACAATTTGACATCAATGGAGCATAAATTGAACAATTTGAATAAAAACAATCAACACAGACCTGCAGATTTGGTGTTGAGTGAAACCCCAACTGATTCTAAGTTAACAAATGGAAGCACATCACCCAGTAAAAAAACACCACCAGCGCCCCCTGTTAGAGACCCTAGTACAACTTTGTCTTCTTCTGCAGCCATCAAACCAGTCATCGCTGCACCCACAAATACAAGAAAAATAGGAAAGAAGATCTACATTCAACTTACAAAAGGTAAATATCAATGTTTTATAATTCCCAATCTTTTCTTTTAATGTTTCTTTATTATTGGTCCATCTTCTATTGATAGGTAATCTGACATTAATCTAATCTAATCTGAAATTAATTATTTTATCATTTAGGATATGGCAAGGGCTATATTATTTTTTTTCCCTTTCAACAATTTTTCATTTTTTACTATTTTATGAAGAAATGAAATGTTATTTTGTTGCTGAATTCTGGATTTGATTCTGTTAAATGTTGTTTTAACATCATATAATATTATCACAATAATATTATTCTATTAATGTCGTTGAATTCTCAATATGATTCGATTGATGTTGTTAAATTTAAAATACGATTTTATAATGTTATGGTCTTCTTTCCCTTATAGATGATAGTGAGTAGAATGTTTGTGAATCTGTATTTGTGAAAGTGTGTTTGTGAATGTTTGTTTGTGACAAACTTGACCCACAATTCCCACATTCTACCATCTATGTGCATGACTTTGTGTTTCCATCTCATATTTTGGCTTTTTACAATTTTGTATGCGATTTAAAATGACGAAAACAATTCGACCAATAGAAAAAAGAAAATCAATAGACGACATTAAAAGTGCATATAAAATTTCCATATATGGTAATGATACAGTCCATATTGTAGGTTGGTTACTGGAAGTCTCCATCAAATGGCATGTTAAAGACTGGAGTGTTCATATGTGTGACTCTTGATTTTGTTCCTAATTACAGTAGGTCAGAAGTGACAAACTTTATAAATATGGTATACTGTAATTGCCAAATATGAGTGTTTTATGTCGATGAAAACATCAATGATCAAACTAGCGTAGGGTTTATAAGGTCATTCATATTTTAAAAACTTAGTTCATATTTTAAAACTACAGTGTTTTAAAGATGATATTAAATGTTTTTAAAGTATTTTATAATGATGGAAGTGCAAAGTCATTTTTTATCTAATTTTTATGTCACCAGCACAAGTGGTGACATATTGTTTTAGTCCATATGTGGATGGTGTCTAGTGGTCAGCATTCGGTATCTGAAGCAAATTGCAGGTGGTTAATTGTTTTGCATGTTAATGCCAAATGTTATATGCATACCTTAAGTTTTGCTGGCACAATTTTATGTTTGAAGTACAGACAGGGGTGTGTATTATTGTTTGAAGTACAGACAGGGGTGTGCATTATTGTTTGAAGTACAGACAGGGGTGTGCATTATTGTTTGAAGTACAGACAGGGGTGTGCATTATTGTTTGAAGTACAGACAGGGGTGTGCATTATTGTATATGTACAGACACGGTGTGCATTATTTTTATTTTTACAATTATTTTGTGATACATGCCAATAGTTTTTGTGATAAAGAGTGATTTCTTAAACTAACTTGTAAATATCAAACAGAAATAAACAACAAGAGATTCATGAATTTGAACTATGCAGAATTTATTTGAAACACTAAAATTGTAAATTGTCTTGATTTCACAAAAGGTTACAATTTTGTTTGTAATGTATAGTATACATGTATGTTTAAAAACAGACTGTCTCTTTTGAATTGTCTATTTGAATTGTCCATTGAATAAAATCTCTTTGATCTCTATTGTCAAGCTTATCCCTTCGATCCATAGATGAAGCTTCATTTCTCTCTTTCTCTGTCTTATGCATATGGATCAATACAGTTAGGTACCTCTGAAAACAGATTACAATTAGAAAAATTAAATTATGGTCCTAATATCGCAGCATCCAATGTACAAAAAGGATGGTACAAGAATCAAGCCAACTTAAAGGATGTATGTAACTATCTAGGCCTAAGAAAACATTAAAAAAACAACTTTCTGAGGATAAGCATCAATTGGACTCCTTTTCATTTACTAAATCTAATAAATGCGCTTTCGATTTCCAATTGAATGTCAAAGTGCTCTAATAATGAAAGTGAAAGTGTTTGGCCGTTGTCAGGAATCCCCAAAACAAATGTCACAATGAACGTCTCCATATCATCCAACGTATATCGATGACGTAATACTCGTAGCCCACTACTGTAGAAATCAAATGTATTGTGACGTCATTTCCGTAAAAATCTACGATAGATTTGGTGAAACCTCCCAACTCTTAGTGGATTCCCGCAATTATTTTTTACATTTATATACAAAATGAACCCTAACTAGGGTATAATCCTCATATTAATATTAATATAGGATAATAAAATGCTTTATGCTTTCAAGTAATTAACCCAAAAACGACAATGTTATTGTATTTGATGGTTTATCCCTCATTAAATACACTGGATGAATTGTTCCGAAGTAGGGGTCATTGTAACAGCTCCCACTTTATCAATATTTTATTAATTTACATTTTCTTCATATGGAATGAAAGGTGAATATCCAATGTAAATGTATAAGTAATGAAAAGTATTATACATACACAGCAACATGCTGAATTAAGGGTTTGAAGAGGAGTCAAAAACACTTTGATAGTTATATGCAACCTTTAACATAATGATGCTTATTTCAACCGCATAAGATTAAAGCCAGAAATACACTCCTTTTCAAATACAAGTATATCAAAAGATTATGCCAATGACATTTTGTTTGACAAGCTTTTTTAGCAACCAACCAAGCAGAATGACTTATCTGACACGCTAGTATGTAATATTTTCTCCCTCTTTTCATGCTTATTCTGTGTTTTTGTATTGTATCTAGGTATCTGTGGTCATTTTCACAAGGAATTGTTACATTTTATATGGTTTACAATCAGATTTCAATCTTCCTGACTAATTGATTTATTTCACACATTTTAAAGGTTTTATTCACTCATAAACTTACGCCATTTGCTGCAAAGATCATACCACGCATTACTGGTATATTGCATCTGGGCCACGCAAGAGTCAAACCACATTGTGTCAACATCCTTTCTGTGCATCAAGCCAATCTCTCCCCCAAAGTTACAGCTCACAGCTATACCCAGAGGTACCAGATTCTTCGCCATGGCTATTGGGTGGCCATCAGGCATCACTGCAGCATCAATCTAGCAGTAGATAGAGGTTGTTTGTAATGTGTGTACATGATGCTTATTCCATTTTCTAAGATTTAAGGAAAATTACTAGTTTTTCTTGCAGTATAGTGTGAACATACTCAATTTGTAGTTGATCAAGTGTTGATTTCAAACCGTGACCATTGTTACATTCTAAAAGTATTTAGTACGGTGGAAAATCACAAACATTTTCATAGATCTCATAACTCAAATTATTTAGTGAGGTTATAAGTATGTACATGTTCATATTTTTGATCAAAAATTGATTTTTATGATATTCACCATGGTATGTACATTTGTATATGCATAACCTTACCTGTCCATTCTCAAGGGCCATAGCTACATCCATCCATCCATCATCATCCATAGCCTCAATTTCAACCACATTCTCATCAGCAACATCGAGTCCATTACGACGAATACAGAACTTGTCCATGTACCAGTACCTACGGAAGCCTGCAACATTAACCAAATAGAAAATAGCACTTGTCCATGTACCAGTATTCACGGAAGCCTGCAATATTTACCAACAACATTAACCAAATAGAAAAGAGCACTTGTCAATGTCCATGTAACAGCACCTCCAATAAACCTACAATATTAACAAATGAGAAAACAGTTTATTTATCAGCAAAACAACAACATTATACATGCATATATAATACTTGTCAATTTACCAGTATTTAAAGAAACCTACAACATTAAAGTAATACAGCCTGAGTTTAAGCCAATTTTAGCAAAAAATATTTAATATCATCTGAAGAACACTGTCTTACCTTGATACTTGGATATATTCAACCCATATAACTGAAGGATAGCGGAGATTTCTCATATTGAAGTGGGTACATTCAATTTGATTTCACATCGTCCACTTCGAATTTTGCACTCAAGTTGATGACGTCACCAAAGTATGTTTGTTTACATATTTTCTTGCATTTCGTTCAGAGCAATATTGCTTTATTTACTCTTGGTGTAACATTTAAAACTCATACATTTTTTCTCATATTTCTATTTATTTTTGTTCTTTATTTGAATTTAATATAATATAGTATTACAAAGTTTAGGGTATATTACAATAAGTATTACCAATTTTATATGATGATCCTTGAATGTTGTCAGCCGTGACTTCAGATCCTTCCATGACATACATTTGAGCAGATTGTGCCGTAAGCATAGGTACGGAGAAGTTGAAGACGTTCCATCTTGGGATGGTGGCAGTCCAACCAACGCATGCATCAAAATGTCTGTCATTTAATCCTAAAAGTTCGAAACAGTTTTTTGTTCATTTTTTGTTTGGTTCTTGTTAATGTTTTGGTCATCGTATATTATTAACACTTTATGCTATGAATCTTTAGAGGAACTTACATGAACAGATCCTTAAAAAATACATGTATACAAAATTCGAGAATTTGGGCTGATCCATAAAAATATACAAATTATGGAAAAGTATTAAGAAGATTAAGAGTATTGTGGTTATATAGAATAGCAAAAGTCAGATTGATAAAAGAAGAGATTTTTGCATACCAATCAATATAGTTTAGTTTATTATTTATTAAAGTGTCACAGGCCTATTATTTTACATAATTAAACATTCAATTATTCAAAAGCCCCAAGCCAAAAATGGCTTATGAGACACTGTCCATCTCAGAAATTTTGCTAATAAAATCATTGATTTTGAATAAAAAAAATATTAAAGACACAATATAACCATGGAATTATAATATGTTAAATAACTCAACATACCATCTCCAGACATGCTCTCTGGGTTATAACATCTGTCCAAGCTTGTCCCTATGAATGTTAGGTCACATTCTCTTCCACATCCATCACAGGCAGCTTTCACGACATCATGGAGGAAACCAACAGCTTTCCCAGTGAGAGAATCTCTGTTAAGTACAAGTACATCAGTGGAAGTGACAACCTTGTCTGTATTCCAAAGGACGATTCTCGGTTTGGAGAACGAAGTTCATCAATCTAAATGAGCATTATCCCTGCTTCGGACAAATTTGATTTTTTTTACATAATATAGATTTGAATGTCCTCTTTTGAATAGTCATAACTTAATTTGGGTAATATTTCTAGATTTTTCGCAAAAATATATTAGCGCAGTACACTGATGAACTTCTTTCCCCAAAATCGAGACTTGTATTTTAATGAATCGGTCTAATTGAGCATTATCCCTGCTTCAGACCAATTTGTTATTTTTACATCTTGTAGATTTAAATGTCCTCTTTTGAAAATTCATAGTTTAATTTGGGTAATATTTCTATATTTTTCATGAAAAAAATTATAAGCCCAGGAGACTGTTCTCCAAACCGAGAATCGTCCTTTGTTTTTACAATTAACTAGTTATGAATATTAAAATGATTCTACTCTCCCATTGGCTAATTTTGGTCCTCCAAACTTTCTTAAAAATACGTTTCCAAGCTTTTGCATTTGATTTGGTTAGATTTAAAGTTGGGAAGTATAATACGATGTAATCATGAAATTCTTTTTCAAATTAATGCAGGATTACAGCATTTTAAATACTTACTGAAAGGAATATGGGGCCCATGCTCCTTCTACACCAAATAAAAATGGTTTCCTGAAAAGAATAATGAGAAAAATGTAATGATGCAGCAAAATAATAAGATTATAATGGAGAGTTTAATTAGTAAGAAAACAGACATCTCTCCATAAACTAAATAAATTTAAATTCAGGTAGTACATACATTTTCATCGGTTTTGGCTCAGGGCCAGGATTGGGCCCAGGGTTTGGTGTGGTCATGGGGTCAGGACCAGGGCCTGGAGCAGTTTGGAAACATCCCAAAGCAACCCCCAGTAAGCTAAGTGCAATAAATGCCCTCATAATTTAGTTTTCAGCCTGAGTCTGTAAAAAAGATTAGGTATATTAACTTATGGGAAGCAAATTAGCATGGTTTTTTAAATGTTTCCTGTCGACAATGTCCACTGTCTATTCTTGAATTGAAGTTTTGGTTTGAAATGTCAGGGAAAATACCCCAAATAATAGCCTTCACCATTGCCAATAACTCTTAGGATTATAAACGTTTGACTTCATTATCCCATCGAACGAAGTTCGGAGGGATATAGGGAACGTCCGTCCGGGCAATAACTCAAATACCGTTGGCCCGATTTTGTTCATATTTTGTACACATATACCTTATGGGGGTAGAAGTTCTGCTTGAAAGCCGATTTTCAAAATGGCCGCTCATTTCAAAATGGTGGCCATTTTAGTGCTGATTTTACAGTAATTTAGGTGCAATATGTAAAACTGTTATATCAATATGTTTTTTGGTAGAAGGCGGCCATTTTGAATTTTTTTTTGAAAAATGGCCGCCATTTTAACGTATTTTACTATAACTATTACTTGTTTTATGATATTTGCTATTCGTTTGTAAAAATGCCAGCCATTTCTGTTCGATGGGATTCGCTACGCTTTGGCGTTGCCGTTGTTCTGGTTTTTATATATTAACATATAAATTGGTTGCATGCTACTGATGTTTCAAAACAAGTTCATTTTGGCATTTCCCCTTTGTCCTCCTGTGCCAAGAAAGAGTGAACAATTACTCAGTACAAATGCCCCTTTTATATTAGTCAGCTTAATACTTGAACTTAAAGCAATTGTTATTATGCAATAAATTTGTTATTTTGCACTTGCAGTCTCGCTGCTAGCATCAGAAATTAAGTTTATGGTTGATTGTGTGGTCAAAACAGGTTCATGTATATTTCTGCAATGCGTATGAGGCTGTGAATGTCAATAGGCATTCAGCAACACAAACTTTTATACTAAATTACTTTAAAACCGAGAGTAAATAGTTTATTCTGAAAAGTCAAAATTTCTCTTACATAAAATAAACCCATAAGGAAAGAATGGAAGCAATACATTTTAGGTAGTGCAATTTAAGCACATCCTTGAAAGTATTTCATATGACTTTTGACTGTTGGAATCTACTGTATGTAGCAAACCGATTTTATCAACAAGAAACATTCAATGTTGTTTAGAATAAAACCAGATTCTTAAATGTTTTATCCTGAATCAACTGAGATAACCTAACCACACCCTATTAACCATCTCTCATTTTAAACATATATATGTTATAAAATTATAAGCTTCAGTCTATTAAAGCATGAATACATTTGTTTTGGTACTTAGATTCATTAAAAATTCTGACATTTTTGAGAAACACCATAGATTTAACTTAAAAACTCTGTATTTAAAAATTTGAATGTTTAGTTGATAGTTCATTTACCTATTTATAATATGATTTACAAAATTTTCTTGTATATTTGTTTTCTCATAATTTTTATTAAAAAATGCCCCTAAATATCTTATTTTATTAATGTTACTTACCTCTGTGCAATCAGGTTGTTGACTGCCAGTTTCTGATTTCTTGACCTAAACCAGAAACCTTATGATTTGCTGATCGGTTGACTTGATTATGCCTTAAAAGGTTTGGCCACTTGTCTCCCCTACCTTAAAATCTCATTAATTTCATGCTTATATCTTGCTTATTTTTTTGATAGATTTCAAATAATTTTCCTGATTTTCTGATATAATATTACAAGGACAATATGGATTCACTGACTGTTATATATTTTAGAAAGATAAATTTGCCTCAACATTTTATTTCTGTTAGAGATGATGTTAACCATAACATTTTTGAGGACTTAACTCGATTATTGATTTTCCTCGAACCTATTATTGAAAAGTTTTAAAGGGACGCATTCAGTTATATTCAACATTTTTCATTATGCTATAATTTATCTGAATGGATAACTATATATTATTATTGAGTATTTCAGTTAACTTTAAAATACCTTGACACCATTTTGTAACCAATTTACACCAATACTAAATGATTTCAAAAAACTATTTTTTGTGATTTAATAATCCAACCTGAAGAATATGTTTAAGAAAACTATATGATTCGTTTTCAAATTGAGTCTCTTGGTTACGTTTGTTTCACCAGTCACTTATGTACAGATTGTGAAAACTGTATTGTTTGTAACCCAATGTTACATAATCATCGGTGTTTAACTTGTTAGCCACCTCTCTCTAGTTAGATTCTAACAATTAAATGGTCATTAAACCCTGAGTTGTTGCTAGAAACATCAACTGTTCTTCATCTTTGTACACCAAAAGGCCGCGAGTTGTTTGTAGAATGAATTGGGGGAGTTTTTTCATGGTTTTCGCTTACCCGTATGTTTTTCATCTTAGAAACAGGAAAACACTTTAAAACGTTTTATTATCCCATCGAACGAAGTTCGGAGGGAAATAGGGAACGCCTCCGTCCGTCCGTCCGTCCGTACGTCCGTCCGTCCATCCGTCCGGGCAATAACTGAAATACCGTTAGCCCGATTTTATTCATATTTTGTACACATATACCCTATGGGAGTAGAAGTTCTGCTCAAAAGACGATTTTCAAAATGGCCGCTCATTTAAAAATGGCAGCCATTTTAGTGCCGATTTTACAGTAATTTAGGTGCAATATGTAAAACTGTAATAGCAATATGTTTTAGATGTAAAAAAATTATATAGGACATTAATAAAGCTAGAAATGTAGATATTAAAAAAGCACATGGCAGCCATCTTGAAAAATGGCGGCCTTTACTCGTTATTTTACGATTTTTGCTGTAACTCGAAAAGTAGTGGAGTGATTTTGTTCATATTTGGTATGTGAATACTATAAGCATGGCACACTGTCTAATGAAACTTTTGGTATAAGGTGGCCATTTTGAAAAATGGCGGACATTTTGAAAAATGGCCGCAATTTTAACTTATTTTACTAAAACTTGAAAAGTAGTGGAGCAATTTTGTTCATATTTGGTATGTGAATACGTATAAGCATGGCACACTGTCTAATGACACTTTTGGTAGAGGGCGGTCATTTTTCAAAATGGCCGCCATTTTAACGTATTTTACTATAACTCAAAAAGTAGTGGAGCGATTTTGTTCATATTCGGTATGTGAATACTGTAAGCATGGCACACTGTCTAATGACATTTTTGGTAGAAGGCAGGCATTTTGAAAAATGCCATTTTAACTTATTTTACTATAACTCGAAAAGTAGTGGAGCGATTTTGTTCATATTTGGTATATGAATACTATAAGCATGGCACACTGTCTAATGAGACTTTTGGTAGAAGGCGGCCATTTTTCAAAATGGCCACCATTTTAACGTATTTTACTATACCTCGAAAAGTAGTAGAGCGATTTTGTTCATATTTGGTATGTGAATATTATAAGCATGGCACACTGTCTAAGACACTTTTGGTAGAAGGTGCCCCTTTTGAAAAATGTTCGATGGGATTCGCTACGCTTTGGCGTTGCCGTTGTTCTGGTTGACATTAAGATTAGGCCATATAATCCCCCAAAATATTTCTTATTTTCATTTTCAACTTCAGAAGGCTGGGAATCATTGATTATCATAAAACATCAAACATACTTACTGATGTCTAATTAATCAAAAGAATGCACTCCTGGAGATATATACAATTGAAATTACACTGAACTAAGTCCTGACTGGTTGATATCATTTGATGTTCAATGAAAGTAGGACATGGACCAATCAGAGAGTGAGGAATAGGACAGTGATATAATAATCAGGTTTATTTTTTGAATATAGCAGAAATACCCTTAACACATACCCCATGACCTAATGTAATGTTAGATATGTCATATGTACCATATGCTGCAAAACAAGTTCATTTTTTGGCAATTTTCCCTTTGTCGTGTCCCTTCTTATATAATGCATATAAGTGCATTTGTCCTTTGGTAAATTAGTTTCCCGATAATATATTATATTTACACATTCAGTATACAGTTTGATCGAAATTACAATTCAACAAAAAAACTAAATGCTGCCACACAGGTTATAAAAATGAATGAAATGCCTTATTATATTTAATATTGAGTGAAAAAGAGTGAATTATAAAAGTGACCTTTGCAGGCAGCAATTTAAAGTTAAAGTACCAAAAATTCCTATTCTAAGCCATGCTTATATATTTTTGCTAACAAATCAGACTAGAAAATCTTTTTCAATTTTTTACAGTGATTTATGGGGCTTTTTGAAAGACAAATTGTATACCAAAACAATCCTCAGACAATTGCTGACCTAAAGAAGGCACCTCAAAACAAACATTATCCTCTTTGTGACAAGAGGAAAAATGTTTTACAATTTCTTCTGCCTTACGACAAAGTAAAGATACATTTCTGGGACGACTTTTTATTCATCTTAAGATTTTAGAAAAACAATTAATTCACAGAAATACAGTTGAATAACATACTAGAAAACGTATCTACATATAACACAATTAACTGGGTTTTCTGTAACATATTAATGTCAAAAGAAGTAACATTTTCGAAGTGAAACTATCAAACTATCGTTGATGGATTTACTGAAATGTATCTTGTATTGATTTCAAGTTTTACTTCACTGCACCCACTATTCTCTATCTTTGCCTATATGGTTTTTTGTCAACAATATTCTAAAAACTGCTTGATAAATCTATTTTATGTCTGGTAGAACACTAGAAATAAATGTAAAATTTATTTTACGTTCAGAAACATGGAATTAAACCCACGTCCTCCATTTGCAACTTAACTGTACCCTGTTTCCCTTTTAAACGTGGTCACATGGTAGGGTAGTGTGCTTTTAGCACATCTAAATTCTTCATGTATACAGTTCCTTTGACAAGTCAAAACCAGTCATAGCTCAGTTCTAAATATGTTTGTTACTGATACAATACATGTGCATAAAAAAGTCCTTAGATAACCCTAGATACTTAATACTTATATATTCGACACAGCACAATTTCTAGTTAGGAGTTTTGCCACCAAAAAGTGTAGTCATTTGGAAAATCACTGGCATTTAATTTTAAACATAGGCTCAAATTGCCAAAGGATGATGTGAAAATATCACTCCATCTAGATGGGAATTGAAGTCACCTTTGTGACTTAACCCTTTCACGACTATAGGCTCCATATGGAGCCCTATTATGAAATACCTTTCAGGACGAGAGGCTCCTTTTGGCACCATTATTTTTATTTATATACATGTATATCAATGAAATGACAATATCTCCAGTTCTATTCAGTATTTTTACACCAAATTTTGACAAGTTGTTCTAATGTGATAATCCTTACTAGAAACTAGAGGTGTGCACCGATGGCACATTACTTAATCGATCAACGAAGCATATTAATCGATTAATCATCGGTTAATCGACCCCAACAGAAACTGATAAAGTATGCATGGATATCTAATCTTCGGCAACTTTCTTGTGGGCGATAAATCGATAATTCGAGAGTTATTTTCACTCACCAGTTCTCAAGTTTTCCTTGTAAATTCCCATTCAGGTGTATTGGTAGTATCAAGGTATATATTTTTCTGTATTTCAGACGATTTTTACAATAAAAGATTCTATTTCAATATTTACTTTTTTTCGTTATCACGCGTTGCATTGTGGGTGAAACTTAAATGGAACCAGGGGTCTGTGCCGTTACAAGATACTTAAAACAACAGTGATGAAAATGGCGACGAGCTATTGTTTTGCGCTTCGGTACATCTTACCCTGGGCGTAAATGTCCCATTAGTTCTATAAAGCCTCACCCTTCTACAAGCGATATCGGACAAAGGTCGACCACAATCATATTGACAATTTTATTAGTGATATCTTCAGCGGCAAGTTTAGAAACGGGTCCCGACTTTCTGACTAGAAATGAAGTTATTGGCAACGTCGGAGTATTTATTTTCGGAGTTTCCCCGTGTGTATTTGACAAGTGGTAGCTTAGAGTAGATGTACTGTTTGAATATTTGTATTTAGTATTGCAGAGCACACATTTGATGCGATCATCGTCTCCTTTGTTGAAATATTTCCATACATTCTTTTTCCTGGTGTTGTCGCCATTTTTCGACCGCTTCTGAGCTGAATAAAATTGGGACGGTTGCATTGAAATTATACGCCATTATTCACCTTGAATTTGATCGCATACTTCTACTGAATAAACCAATGGGATGTATTGGATTAGTATTAAACTCAAAAACAACAACGGTCACGGGTAAGCGTCAGTCTTAGGGTAATTAGTTTGTTTGGTAGTTTGAGCTTGGCGTGGCAACTTGACATTCACTGCTCAATCAGTCAGTGACGTCACGTAAGCTTACTCGCGGCGGGATATTGAAGATTAACTTTTTGAGAATCAGTTAATTGAGTAATAAGAATCTTATTCGATTAAATGTGTGTCGATCAATTAATCGATGATCGATTAAAAATTCACACCTCTACTAGAAATTGTATTTCGGTGATAAAATTCAAGGTATAGATCCCGGGTGGAACTTACTTATCCATCTCGAGGGCAAAACTTTTCCTCTTATATTCACGTCAGGAAAGGGTTAACCTGGCAAAGAGTCATGATAGTTTCACCTGCAAATAATAAGGTTTAAGCTATGTGTTTTTAAGGGAACTTGAATGTGAACATTACATGTAGTTTTATGGTCCTCTAGGAGTCAGTGTGCCCCTTCTTGGTAATGAATTACTGGTAGATTCCAGGAAAAAATTGAGAGGGGCAGTTACTCTTTGGGCTCATACTATTTCACATTAACATTTTGAGCCATCAATTTGGAATGTCATTTCACTGATTTTTTCACATCAAAATACGGACCTGCTCTTCATTCAAACAAAAAATTGTATCAGCCATATCATTGTATCTGTGTATATGTGAGGTATTGCCAAAAGATAACATTCACCCCCTCCCGCCCCCTTCCACGCATATCTCCTAAACCATTTGGACAAGGACCCTGTTGTTTGTGTGTGTGTGTCAAGGTATTTGTGTGTGTGTATTGCTTAAACTTATGTTACCTTTGCAACTTCGATATGTATTTCCTACTAATTTCTCAGTAAACATGTATATACAGTATATGTAAATTTACTACACTTCAAAGAAAGACAAACACTGAAAATATTTAATTAGAAAGTTAAATTGATGACCGAATGGTATGTGTTAGCAATATATTAGACAGTCTTATTAATTTGTTTTGTATGGAAATTGAGTTAAAATTACCCATATGTAAATGTTGGATTCCAAAGATCACTTGAGGTTCGTACGTTATGATAAGTTGAGAATTCAAGGATTCCTTTATTAAAAAATACAGTATTATGTGAATAACCATAAAAGAGTGATCATCTTCAGATAAGTGTGCTGAACAATGTATAACAGTGGATCATATTGGAATAAACAAATTTTGAAAAATTGAGTAAATAGGAAAAACGGTACTCAAAAGTGGCCTATATAGACAGAATTGATGATTAAAAAAGTTTGGATTGAATTCCTGCATTATCACTCTCACCCAGTCTATTTGATTATATATAGATTATAGAAAAGAGGTTAAACCAAAGATTACTTGCAAGATGATGCGCATTAAAATTCAAACCTTCAAAACTTGACCATATTTTGATATGCTTTCTTTCAGGTCCTCAAGGGCTCGGCTTCAGCATTACAACCAGAGACAACCCAGCAGGTGGTAACTGCCCCATCTATATCAAAAACATTCTGCCCAAGGGTGCCGCTATTGATGACGGGAGGCTCAAATCTGGTGACAGATTGTTAGAGGTATTTTAGATTATGCACAATAACAGTACAGTAAAACCTGCGAACAGGGAATGCTCTTCGGACTGGAGGAAAGTTTCCTTGTTCAGAGGTTTTCCCTATAGAGAGGGGCCGCACTTTCAGCAAACTCAGAATTGTCGAATAAGCATTTTTTTGTATATATTTGGGCATTAATTGATTTTACCAATGCCGACTCCATACTTGGTTGCTAGACCTTGTTGTGACATCTTGGAAGATGTATGAAGGTCTCCCACCTCCCTCCTTAAGCTGAGGGTAAGGAGCATTCTCCCGATGTTTATTTTAGCCGCTGCTGCTGGTGTATGATGATGTAATTGTTGTAATTGTTGATAGATTTGGCTCAACATAACACATGTACTTACTGTTATCTCCAAAAAACAATTGTGTCAATCCCTAGATTATATTATCACAACTGATTTGATGTAATTATGTTTGTTGAAAGGAAGAATTAGTGTAATGATAATTAGTAACAAACAGATTAGTATTAGTTTTGAAATATATCAGGGTAATTAACAGTGGGTGGGATGCTACATCTTGTAAACAATTGGCTTATCTTAATCTCAATCATATTAATCTAAGCTTTTTAGAATCAGATATTGGCTTAAGACTTTCACACCTCTGAAAAATAATGGAATATACAGTGTCACCAATATTCCATATTCCTTATTCACAGGTGAATTTTCATAATTTGCCCCAAAATAGTGTTCCTTGTTCCCTGTTCACAGGTTTTCCCTACAGAGAGGGTCCGTTAACATGTAAGTCAATGGAAAAATATTTGGTTCTTTTGAAAAGCATTCCTTGTTCATAGGTTTTCCCTACAGAGAGGTATTCCATCGGACAGGTTTTACTGTATATCCATTTTAAGACACTGAGAAGTTTTAATTTTTTATCATTTAAACACTTTTATTGCTAAAATTAATGCCGTTTAATACATTTTCTGAAAATATTAACTTAAAAATAGTTTTATTGAGAGACATAATAAAATTCAAGATATTGGTCATTCTAAAATGTGTTACTCAAATTTCAGTCACATTTCTTCTACTGCGGCCATAGCTTCACAAAATTGATATAGAAAATCTACATCATACTACTTATCCCTGTATGTTATGCTGTATAGTTCTCTCAATTTCGTGAAGCTATGACAACCCTACTGTACGGTTGCCATAGATCAAATATGACTGAAGCATTAGTCAACATACTAACTATGTTGATTGTGTTAATGTTATATGTATGTTTATGATTTTCTTTATGGTATGTTTAGGTGAATGGTATAGAGATGACAGGAAAATCTCAAGCTGAGGCTGTGTCAATCCTCCGCAACACGAAGCTTGGAAGTATTGTCAACTTAGTCGTTTCAAGACAGGAAGTCCCTTCCGCACCCAACTCACCTTTTATAGTACCCCGAGAACTGGTATGTAAACATTGGCAAAGGATGCCTTTACCCAGAATGCCATACTAGTCCTGTTTTATATGAACAGAACCTCATAGAACATCACATTGGTATTCTTGGGACAGGCTTTATTTTTCAGATTTTGAAATATAATTTCTTATAATGCAATCTAATAATTAATAGTTTACCTGCTTCTGGTCCATTATCATAATTTGGTGATGGTTCATAACATTATTTTACTAGTTATTAATTAAAGTTTGTACTTGCACAGCAAAAAGCATATTAGTCTCATATAAAAAATATATTATAAATCCAAGATAACATGCATCATTAACATAATTAAAAACAGCATTTTAATTGATAAATTGATTAAGTGTATTTATTCATTAATTCTGGTATTTAACTAGCAGATTACTCATTCATTAACTGTTTCATTTATTTAGTTTGTCTAACTCATTATAGGGCCTTCTATAGGAAGTACACAGCATTGTGGATCAAAATTCACATAGCCCCCAACTTCAGATTATGGGCTCTCTTTCTTTAGGAACCCATGATAAAATATAAGGTTTTAAGGCAAAAAGGATTCAGAAAAATATGAGGAAAAGGGGTACAGGCATTTTGGATTCAATAACTTTGATTGTATTCTGAGTTCATTGTAATCAGATCATTTTATCACAGTTCATTCAGAGTTTTTGTGTAATATTATGATTTGAAACCCATTATAGCATCTAATGTAAAAACACTGTGTACTCCCTTAGAAGTTCCTCTAGACTATCAACCTAATGAGCGTCTTGATTAGTCCTGCAAGTTTCCTTGCTTTTTGCTGTTGTTTTGTTGTTGTTGCATCCCACCCATCATAATTTTAACAAAAATGTCAAGTCGATTGAGAGATGCTTTGAATTCATTATTTCCACCTTCCACATCCTGCATTCACCTCATTTTGTTTTGCTTTCAGTTTCAGTTGTATGCCCTCTTATCATTATACATTTAGTTATATTGCCAATATCATATTATGTTTGCTTATTTATTTTTTATAACTTTTACTGAGCATCCTCATTTAATTAAAATTACTTAAGTGAAACTCTATTGAACTACCATCCTAGAAGTCTATAGTTTAGATTTTGTACATCTGCACAGCTGTATAGCACAACATCTGCATAGCATGATTGAATTGTATATTGTTGTTTTACATTTAATTGGTGTTTCCTTCCATGTTTTACCTGCTTTTGCATTTAATGATACTCATTCCCAGTGAAGTCCTATAAGAATATGTCTTAGCAGGACCTACATAGATGATATATTTTTAAACCTCTGTAGCCTTTTGTAAGCCCTTTATCACTCTGCAAACTCTTTGGACATGTTGGAAGCCTATATAAGCTATGAAACCCCTTGGAATTCTTATGCAAGCCCACTGTATTATGGTTAGCCCTCTGTAACTTTATTTTAGCCCTCTTTACCACTTAGTGAAGCATCAATGTGTCTTTGTAAGCCCTCTGTACCCATACCTGTATCCAAGCCCTCCAAGCTATATACGCCCTTTGTCACCCAGATTTGTTGTGGACTTGAGTAGAAAATGGATTTGTATCTACCATTCTACCTACTATATTATAGAATTTATGTAAGCTATATTTGGGCTATACCCTTCACTGTTGTCTTATGTACATATACTAGATGAGTTGTGATCAATACAATATGTATTGAAATTTTGACTGAGGTAAGGTGTTATGTGTCTCACCCTGTACTGTAGCCCTATAGTAAGTGTGTGCTTGTAGTGCTGTCTGTCTGCTTGTTTGAAACCCAACACATTCTCATCTTCCAGACCTCTCCAACTTTACAGCAAGCTCACGAGCGAATCGATGATACAAGTTTTCTTAGCCATAAAGAGGTGCTCACTTTTAACATCCCCTTAAATGATACTGGCTCTGCCGGTTTGGGAGTCAGTGTTAAAGGGAAGACGCAGACAACATCTCTTGGGACGCAGGATCTCGGAATATTTATTAAGGCAGTTATAACTGGCGGTGCAGCATATAAGGTATCAATTGACTTAAATTTTATGGAACAACCCAAAAAATGTGACTTATTGTTTTAGCACCATTTTTGTTACCACAGTGCAAACTGCAATCTGGCTCTGAGTGACCCTAGCTCTCATTGGTTAAAATTGGTTACAATGTAGCCAATCATTTGTAGCAACAATAGGAGTTGGTTGCATTGACCTTAGGAGCCTGGTTGCAGTTTACACTGACCCTTTTGAGACTTGCATTTGGTATTTGCCAATCAGCATTGCCATCTGTGACAAATGGTTACACTTTGTAATTGCAACCAGTGGTAAAAATGTGTCATCTTACTTTAATGCCTTGTTTTAGATTAAGTCATCTGTTTGGTGGCATCGCCATGCATCTTTGACCTACTGTTTGAGGAATTATATACCTTTTTGGAGGAACCAATGGGAGACTTGGTGCAAAACTTATTTGAGGACCTGTGCCTTAGATATGAATGAAAATGTCACGTTGTATTAGTGAAAAAGATATAAAGTACACAGGCATGCAGTTAATAAAATACTCTAAACTGTATAGATTCTACATTCACAATAGGTCAGAAATGTGGGCAGAATGTATTTTTTGTCGTAATGTAAGTTAACCCCACCAGTTCTTTGGGACAGCTTATCCATAACTACAAGTCATCTAAGAAGAAAAAATAAAGTTGTTTTGAGAAAAACTGAATTAGAATAACAATAAAACTCAAACTGTGTGATATTTCCAGGATGGCCGCCTACATGTAAACGATCAGTTAATCAAAGTGAATGGACATTCCCTACTGGGTCGTGCCAATACTGAATCAATGGACTTCTTACGCAATGCTATGCAGAATGAGGGGCCTATCCCTGGTGTAATCAACTTAGTTGTAGCCAGGAGGATAGGTGGCGGTCCAATTACTCCCACAGGACCTATGAGAGCACCTTCAGAAGAAGTTGATGCTCAAATTCCCGAACCTCAAGCCCCGCCTAAATCCCCAATTGATCAGATTGAGAAAAATTTCAAAAATCAGGATTTGAATCAAATAAGAAACCCTGTACTGGATAAACTCACTGGGGGACTTAGGAATACATCTTATAATATGGCAACCCAGGACAGTTTAGATCAGGACAGTTTGAACCAGTCACATCAGTCCACCACACCTGAGGTTAACAGGACGCGTGCTATCAATGTGACATCTACGTATAACAACAAGGCCAATACCCTCTCCTCCCCCACCCTCAACTCTCCCCCTGGAGACACAGTAATGATCCAAGATGATACTTACCCCCCTCAGGTGAATTTGTTTTTCATAACCTATTACACAATAAATGTTATCGTCATATACAAGTACAAGTGCAGTCAAATATAAAGCCACAAAAATATCTCAAAGGAAAGAGATCTGCCATTTATTTACTATAATCTAGTAATGTTATTGACCAGTTTTTTGGGCCTGTGGTTTATACTGAGCAGTTGATGTATTTCGAGTATATAAGAATAACCACATTTTACTTATTCTAGAATTTACAAGAAACTGTGCTTTGTGCTGATTGCACGGTGAACTTGTTTGTAATCGATATGATCAATTTCCATTTTGGTATAATCTATTAGAAAAACAGTTTAAATATTATAATTTGTAACTGTATTGTATTTTTAATTATGAATTTGATGAATACAAAATTATGTTTCGTTACATTTATGCATATGTATTCTTCCAGGACCTGAGTTCATGCAAGATTCCCTCCTTTATATAAAACCATTTCATGCTTCGCTTCAAGCTTTTCATGTTAAACAATATGCTTAGATATATCCTACTCATACAGTATATGATATTTTTTATATTTCATCAATATTAACTCATTGCTTTAACCCTTATGTAAATGGCATTTTATTAGAAATAGTTCAGTGATAGATGTGTCATATAAAACTACAATATTCTCTTACACCCAAGAAAACATGGCCTAAATTGTCTATGATTCCTTAGATTTGTTCATTTTTATGTCATCACTAAAAGTGGTGACATATTGTTAGTCTCCTACCTTTTTGTGTATGGTGTCTAGCAGTTGGTGTTCAGCAGCTTGCATTCAGAGTTTGGCATTTTGTGTTTGTAACAAATGGCAGGTGATGATATTTTGCATGTTAATGCCTTGTTAAAACATGTAGATGAAACTATGTATACGGGTTACATATGGCTGTAAAACAATCTCATTCAATTTTCATTCAATTTCATGGTGTTCTTTTTGTTCTGAATGATGCTTCTAAAGTTTTAAAAGTTGTTGAAGCTCCATCTATCTGTATATATTAGAAAGCAGCTCTTTAATGCCGCAGATTGAATTTTGAAAAAATGATTGCATGCTTTGAACTGCATGAATAATGGGAGGAAGGAGTGAAATCAACAAGGAATAATGTAAATGGGTTTAAAGTCAACACTTTAAATTGTATAGAAATGCAAGAAAATCAGAGACTTCATTCAAAAAAAGATGCACGACCTTTATATTTGAGTGAAATAACTTGATGAGAACCTTTGAACATGGGGTGTAGTTTTTTGTCCTATTTTAAGGAATTGGCACCATTTCAAAGAGATACATGAAACAGCGAACAACTTATCATAGAAATGTATGTTTTTCTACTTCAATATCTAATAAAATATATTTTACTTCAGCAGACAGTGGCTCAAAATACTAGGGTTAGACCAGCCTCCACACTAGGTTTACCTAACCTGGTGAATAGAACGGACTCCAGTGAGAATGGTGCCCCCAAACCCCCGACTTGGCTAGCTGACCAGTGGGACCATAAAGACTTAGATGAATCTGGCTCGTAAGTTGAAATCAAGTTCTCATTTACATAATGACTTGAGAGATTCTTCAAGTGTATGAATTAAACCTGAGAAAAGAGGCTATTTCTCACAAGGAATTATCAAGTTTGGAAGTGGGATGGGAAAGTCCAGTCCCTTTGCTTACGCATGTAACTTGGGTGTGGCAGTATTCTTCACTGAGTTAAATATGGTTCCAAATGTTCATTGTTAATAAGTTAGGTCATCAGGTAGAAGATCAGACATAGGCCAGCCAGAGCGTTGCAATTCCCTGGAGGCCTGTGGAGTGTAATTCATGAAAATCATACCCCGGGTCATCACATCTCTGTAGCCATTAAGGCTGCAGGTAAGAATTAACTCTACCTGATGACAATTTGTTGAAAGTTTCACTGGGTTTATGTATGATAAGAAGTGATGTTTCAATTGGGTTGAAAAATGTTACATTCGAATTTAGTTTTCTAGGTTTAGCAATAAACCTTTATTTTAAATCAATGTTGCATGATAAGGATATGATTTGACACAATTAATAAAGTATTTTGGCATGATTGGTTAGTAAAATTAATATTGATTTTAATTATGTAATATATAATCCAATTTATTAAAAAACATCATTCCTGTTGTATCTTTTCGCCTAAAGATGGCACTTTATGATTGTGAAGTTTGGGTTCAATGCAATTCATGTTTAGCACAATTAATAATTGATTATAAATGAGATAAAAAGATATGTTATCAACTCATTAAATAAATAAGGCCCTAAAGATATAGCTTTGTCCAGCTGTCTGTTAATCAACAGGTTCGATGCAATATGTGGAAATAGCCTATTCCTGATTGTTCAAATATTTTTATTGATTTCTCATTGAATAAAGAAATATTGCGCATAGCCAGCTTTTAATAAGCAGTTTGAAAAAAGGATTCTATTTTCTTCAAAGGAACACTTATTTGGCAACTTTGCAAACTATGGGTCAAAGGTTAAAAATAGCATGCTTCAGTTTTTTTTTGAAAATTGCATAATTTTGAAAAAGATTTCTCTATGTTGGAAAGGGGCTCTGTCAAGGCTTCTCCCTCTGCCATAATGTCATGAGTGTCTTGTCCAAATCATGTCCATGCTTTGTGAAATACACAACTTATTTATAATACTATTTGATTTTCTTGTAGACCATTGATGCCATTTGATCGGGAAGGTTTCGGGAGACAAAGTATGTCAGAGAAGAGACACGCCAACGTAGATGCCAAGAACATAGAGTTTGTGCAGCAACTAAAATATGCCAAAAATAACAAAACAGGTAGCCATTTCTTATACAATATTTTTTCCATGGGTTTATTTGGTCTTTTCACCATCTTGCATCTCCATTTCCATTCATTAATCTTTTATAAGGTAATTTCTGTGGTTATGGGAATTTACATATTCATTAAGTATTGTATTATATATAAGACACTATTCTCTACATTCATTCAATCAAAGCATCAAATAACAGGTTGCTGGTTGCAATTTAATTATTCCATTTCTTCTGTCTTTCCATCAGGAATTCCTGTATTAAAATGAGTGGCAAGTTATTTTCATTTAACTTTTACAGCTGTGCATATGTTCAGGGTCTTGCTGTGACAGATTGTGGATGGGTTTTGGGCACACATTTTAAATTCATCCATGAAGTATGTGATTCCAGAAAATCATTTGTTTTCTTCAAATATAAATCGTGTTCCGATATTTCAGGCAGTCTGGACCATCGGAGGTCGGCCTCCTACCATGGTCGCATAGGTACACATTTATGACATCATAGCATATTACTTAACCACCCGGTTGACCTGGTTATATCATATGTGATTGCCATAGTAACAGTTGTTATGGTGATCAGATATGAAGAGCCATCTATCAGTGCCAGGTGGTACTATTAACAGCATGGAGTTCAAGAATCAACACTGACTGCATGACATAAATTGCTATCTGCTACAACTCCTTTCATCTCCATTGTGTCATAATTGTAGAATGGATCTATGAGCATCCTACATGAGGATGACAATAATTCAGGATTGACTATTTCTGTGTGTGAATGGAGCCTCATAACCCTGCATGTATGCCACATGACAGCTGATATGGCATTCTGGTTTCTTAGCAGTTTCTCTACCTGAATGGACCTCATCCCTTCATTTGTTTATCACAATGTTGAATATCCATGTCCATGACTGACCATTATCATTTATGCTATTACATGAATTTGCTATTGATCCTGTCTGATTCCTGCTTATTGCAGAGTTTAGTCAATGTATGAGGTGAATGGTACCCATAATGCATCAGCCTCAGGCCTCAGCAGACGGCTGTTTGATATATCACTAGTAAATGGCCCAACCATCAACAAAACTGACCATTTCATTGCATTTTCATTATCCCACAATGGCTTTATGCAATCATTCATATATTTAGATGTTTATGCAAATTGATCATTTTAAATTGAGTTTAAATTAACAGTTCTGTTTAAATTTAGATGGATGCTACTAGCATGACCTTCAGATATACAGGAAGTGCTTCCAAATACTTTTAATCCATGTTCTGTTAACTTTATTGAAAAAGGAAGTGAAATATATATACTTACGGTATATATAATTACTTTACTTTCTTAAAGCATACATGTAAATTGATGCTGCGACACTTGGATTCCTTTATAGTCTATAAAGCCAATTTTAAGTTCCCTTGTGACTGGCCTTTATATATGATATATACTCTTGGTCTATTAATTAAGTGCATTAATTAAAATGCTCACATAATCATTTAATCTCTACAATCTCACAATATTATATATAATTTAAAGCACTTATGAAATTGGAATCTAAAACACTATATGCATGTTTAATATATTCTTTGTGTGCACTAGGTGATCTCTATAGGTGAATATAGGGATGTATAATTGGGGATCTACCTTCAATGATACCCTGATAGATTTCCCTCTATATTTATGATTAACATGTACCATGGGTCATCATAATACTGTGCCTTTTTATTTGAACAATTCCACCTATGTTGCAGATAAGTTTATAATGCAAAATACAAGTTTTTACAAAATGCATTAAGTAGTATCATTTGATATAAGGAGTTATCAGACGGATGGTTATCTTTTAAGATTTGATATAGAATTGAAAGAGTGAATTGGCAAAGAATCAAGTACATGTATGCAGACATCAAATTAACACTCCAAATTGTAGAAAGGTCATGTTTTAAAACACGAAATGGAGTGGAATGGGGTGGAATCGGCAAGGAATAAAATAAACAGACATGTAGTCAACACTCTAAATTGTATAGAAATGTTATAAATTAGACACTTTAATCAAAATTTAGAGCAAATTGAGTGAAAAAGCATAGACATATATTTTGATGCACAGTATTATATAACTCACTGGTAATGGGTGGATGGATGTTACTAAAATATTTTTGTTATAGGTGAAAGGTACCCAGGTGCAAATCAGCCAATAGAGGGCACTAGTGCAGTAATGAGACTATCGGAGAGTGATGTTAGTCGAGCGATGAAGCGTGTAGGCTCAGCAGAGTCACTTCTAGGTCAATCAAACAGCTCTGTGAATCTGCATGAGTGTATGTATATTTGGCCCGGGTCCACTACTAATGTATTAACATTCGGCTCAATGGAGTGTTCATTCACTTGTATTTCACTTTGAATTGAAGTGGTCTGTACAATGACAGAGTGTGTTTTCTTATAATTGACGTTTTTTGGTTAATCATATTATTGAGACATGAATTTCAATTACTATTTTTGGTGCTACTAATTGCATCCATTTGTGACCTCATAATTATTTTCTAATTTTCCATTTTATACCAGCACAGATTTTCCAGCAAGTCCATGTTAACAAGTTGTGACTTTGTGAAATGGGCAAATAAATCAAGCCACTGCTTAAATAATAATATTCAAAACTCCATCATTGAAGAGAGGGAGTCAAATGTGGGAGTCACTGGCTAAATAGCTGCTCCTTCAAGAGACAGTGTAATATGTTGATGTGGTTACTATTATGTGGCATAGCCCTGCCATGTCAAGAAGTTATTTTTAAATTTAAAATATTGTGTGAGATTGAGTTTGCATGTAGCATGATAACTAATAGAGGTACATTTTTATCATTTAATCAATTGTACTTTTAAACACTCACATATTAAAGACAGAAACTCGCATTTCATTGTACCATGTTTTCCTTTGTCTATCACATCATCTTAAATTTAAATGTTTCTTTTCCAAATTAAAATATATGTAAACTGATATTATGGGATGGTTGCCAATTTAATTGTAAATAAAACAGTGTTCTATTGCAGCAAAAGCAGTATAAAGTTATAAGCTACTGTTCTATTTCAGTGAAGGCAGTGAATGGAGATGTTGGTCCAACTCTTGGTATGAAGCGATCCTCATCTCTTGAATCCCTCCAGGCTATGGTCCAGGAGGTTCAGCTACAAGAAGATGATGAGCCTGCGGTGTATAAGGGACCAACTCGTGTCATCAGGGGCAGGGGGTGTAACGAAAGTTTCCGTGCAGCTGTGGATCGATCTTATGAAGCGCCACTGGATACTTCCACTAACTCAGCTATGGAAACATGTAAGTTCAGGGGTTGAAAAATCCAGGGAAAATTGTAATGTTGGTCATGTTCCCAACTCCAATACAAGAAAGAAAAAGAGTAGAATCAGCAAGGAATAATCTAAACAGACATGTGGTTGAAACTCAAAATTATGTAGATATGCCACAAAACTTGAAACTTAGAGGAAAATGGAATAGAGTGGACATGACTGGAGAAGCATGGGAAGTAAATCAATCAGATTGTTGTTAAAAAAGCATGATTTAAGAGGGACCGTGAAAGTCTGGCATGACATGTGAATAATTTGGCATATCATATACTTCTTAAGTAGGGGATGAGCTAAACTGCACCTTTTTAAGGAGGTGGTCTCTTCAGTTCCCCTCTTGCCATTGTAGCTTGATTAGAAATCCCCAATATGTTCTCCTTGTTGTATTATTAGTTAAGTTCACTTTTAATTAGTTAAGTTCACTTTTAATTAGTTAAGTTTTTGTCTAGGATTCAATGTATCAATCTAAATTCAATGAATATTTTTGAATCTTAGTTGCACCCTTATACAGCACTCCATATGGTCACACAAAATAGTAGTCGGTACGTAATCCAAGTACAACTACTTGGAAATGATATATATTTTATGTTTTATTTCTTTTTGAATTTTTGCGAACAAAGAAATAAACAAGTAGGCATTTATCTTCCTATGTCCGGAATATCCTATTTGTGTGACCACTAAGAGTGACTAAATTCGTAATTTCTTTCATTAATTTTACAGCTGAGCTGGGGAACAAAGTGAAGAAAGGTATCTGTATTGATGAAGATATTAGCATGTTAGCTGTTTATATTACAAAACATAGTCTTGCATGAAGTCTCTTGCTCCTCCCCTTTCAGAAACTAGTGAGGGGAGGGTGTTGACTAGCGGGGGGGGGGGGGTAAGATAGAGACTTGGTGCTAAGCTATATGTAGCCATCACGGGACACTTCTTGCTATTTATACAGTAAAGATAGATTAACCAGAACCTGTTAGACCCCTCTGTTAAACATGCGTATTAACATATCTCTAAAGAACACTTCAATGCCAACACCTTTTCTCCATGTTATGAAGCAATGGGATGTGATCACCTTAAATAATAAATACTAGTTCCCCTTGCATTCATCTTAGATAGGCCTAGCTTTATATTTGGAGTCTAGGAAATATTGAAAGAATTATTTCAAGAAATGAAGAAGTGTTTCCTGAAAGCTATAGCCTGTTGCATTGTTCACTATTATATATGAATGCCATAGTTACAACACAGATGTTGCCATGGTGACACCACACATGTTGTTGCCATGGTGACACCACAGGGTTTGAGTGCAGGTGTTTTTCACTAAATTATCTAAATCATTGGCTGGTCCAAAGTATATGTCACTGGATTGTCCATATTACTGGTGCAGATGCACCTGCTACAGGAAATGAAAAATACCCTGAAATTTGACTCTTGAATATCTGTGTTGATGCTGTCGCTGTACTATGTTTGTGTACATGTATCAGTGTGTGGATATATACACATGTACAATTAGTTACTTGTAAATACCTCCACACTTTTTCAAATCTGGCATTGTATATTTGCATTTTTATGTGTTTTATAAACTTTTATGTAGTGTCCATCTTTGAACCTTTACGAAGCTGGCTGTAATTTTATATTTTCAATAAAAGATACTTGGTTTTTACTGATTTGATTTTTTATACCTTGTGCTTAGGTGTAGTAAAGCACATTGTGAAATGTGTGCTGAGGTGCAGGAAAGCACGTAGTGAAATGAGTGCTTAGGGGTAGAAAACTACAATTTTTCTAACAGCTCAGTGTTGCATGATCACACTCTACTAAACTTATTCTTCATTGCAATTTCTTATTCTTAATCTCAATCTTAATATTCATATGTCGGACTTTATTTTACAGTGGAAGAAGAAAGCAGTGAAACAGCCTCTCTGAACAAATCAGAATCAACACGATCATCATTCAGTGGCAGTGAAAAGGAAGCTCGTAAGAAAAAAGAAAAGAAGAAAGATGCTGGGTTATTCAAGGGTCTGGGCCACATGTTTAGGTTTGGGAAACATCGGAAATCACTGGAAGAAAGATCGCCACGGTTATCACCCCAAGAGATGCACCTGGCAGAGCAGGATAGACAAAAACAAGAACAGATTGAGAAATATCGGGCACGATTAGCTCACCAAGAGGAACAAGACAGGTAATGTTCTGATTATACGTTGTCCTATAAAATGTTATGATGCTCAATTGTGTCCACAGAGAAAATATGATGAAAATGAGTGGAATAAGCAATCTACAATAAAAAGAATTACCTGAAAATATTATTCAAAGGCTAGAAAGAAAAAACATTGAACAGGTATGAGACCTTTATGATGCTTTACTGTAACTGTTTAATAAAGTGTTTTTACAAACATGAATATTTGTGTATGTAAATATTTTAAAAACTGAAAATGCATTATTTATAAACATAAATATGTATGTTTCAGGATTCAAGAACAATACCGTAAACTACAGGAGAAACAACGTGTTGAGCAACAGAAACTTCACCCCCCTGGGCATCCCACCCATACCCATGTTCCCCACACACAGCCCCCACCTGTACCCCCACATAACCAGCCCAACCCGCAATATCAACAGCCTCCCCTGCAATATCAGACCCCTCCTCAGCAGCATAACAAACAAAACTATCAACCAAATCAACCTACAAGCAGGCCACAGTCTCAATATCAAATCCCACAATCTCAGTATCAGTCACCTCAACCCCAATCACAATATCATAACCCTCAGCCCCCGCAAAAATCTCAGTTTCAGCCTCCACAAACACAGTCCCATTTTCAACCTCCTCAATCTCAGTCACAGTTACAATCTTCCCAACCCCAGGCTTATAACTATCAGAGAATGCCACAACAATATCAGTCTCATCAGTCACCGGCCCAATCGCCACAACAACGTCGTGCAATGAAATCCCCCGCCCAACAACAATGGGGCACCCCACCTCGTCCCCAGAGGCAGGCAGCGTCTGAGTCTGATGACATCATGCATAACCCTGAGCTTGCAATGAACCGGACAGAGAGGATTCAGCAGCTAAGGGCAAGGCATCAACAGAGGCACCAGGCAAGGCAGGGGGCTTACCCTGGGGAGGACAGAGAAGAGAGATATGAGCAGCAGATACAGCAAATGGAACACCAGGTACCCATAATGCATCACTCTCAGCAGACGACTGTATGATAGTATTATGTGTACCCATAATGCATCAGTCAACAGTTCTATGAATTAATTTTATAAACAGGGCTGTGAATTTGCTTCTTGGTAACATCAAAGCTATTTGGTGATGGCTTGCTGACACTTCTGTTCTTAAAACAATCAGATCTCTGTTTCTGTATTTTATTTTTTACCCTATCAATCTGGGGTACATTACCAGACCTTAAAGGATGTATATAACTATCAAAGGCTTAGAAAACAATAAAAATGAGTTTTTTGAAAAATATCATCAATTAGATTCATTTTCATCAATTAAATGCAATACATACGCTCTCTCTATCTAATCAAATGTGAAAGTGCTCTAATAACAAAAGTGAAAGTATTATGCTGTTGTTAGGAATTCCCCAAAACATATGTCACAATGAATGTCTCCATACCATCCAACGCATATTGATGACGTAATACTCTTTGCTCGCTATTGTGAAAAACCAATGTAATGTGACGTCATTTCCCTAACAACGATAGATAGGGAGAAACTCTCTAATTGTTAGTGAATTTCCTGAATTATTTCACATTTATTTACAAAATTAACTCTAACTTAGGTAAAATAAGCATTCTATCATATTGCAATCGATTCCTTATATTAATACAAATATATGATAATAATAATAGCATATAATGCTTTCAAGAAATAAGCCTGAAAATGGCAATTTTATTGTAATTGAATTCAGGTGGGCCCCTCATTAAATACACTGGACAAAATGTTCTGAAAATTGCTAAAAGTAGGGGTCATTTTAACAGCTTCCACTCCGTCAATATTTTACAATTTCTGTTTTCTTTATATGGAATAAAAGATGAATTTACACTCAAAATGCATAAGTAAAAATCAGTGTTATATATACACAGCAACATGTTGTATTAAAGCTTAAAAAACAAGTGAAAATCACTTTAATAGTTATATACAACCTTTAAGCAGCTGAAGAATATCCAAAATCTAGTGTTGTTACCATGGCAATCATAACATCATAGAAATTAGTAATTCTTAGCTTTGCAAGTATCTGGTGATGTGTTCCAGATTCATAATAAGGATGGGTGCAACATCAATGTGCAAAATCATGGTGCAGTTTCAGGATGCAAATTCACATGGACTGGTTTTGTGTTGCTAACTTTAGGTGGTAGCTTCATTCATATTTTCCCAAGTAAAATACTGATCCTAGACTAGCACCACATTTTAATAATAACCCAGTTATGTTCATTTCATTACTAGTACTGAACTGTTTGAAATTCAAGTGCGATCATGTTCAGTCTATTGAATAAGCTCAAATGGATGATACTTAGGCTGTCTATGATGTGACATACATGCATGGGTAAGGAATAAAAACTGTAGACATGAAGGTTACACTTTAAAGTGTACAAAAATCTGATTTCTACTTAATTTTAACTGGGAAAAACAATGTATAACCACTGACCAGGTTATTTTGTTATTTAAATTAAACAAAATGTATCGTCATATACTGAGCTTATTCTTAGACTGTATTTTGCAATGTGTCTTTGTGCAAAATGCAATAATCTACTAAGCATAACTTGTTGCCTAGTTTTATAGCAGCTCCTCATACTAATCTCTAGTCATTTCAGCCCATGCCAGAGCAATTCAGCAACTATGCAATACCTCCAAGACAGCGCCAGGCCCCTGAGACTCAGTACCCGTATGATAACAGGTATAGTCGCTTAAACAAATAGTACAAAAATGTGACAATTTGAAAGTCAGCAAATCACGGAGTCATTCTGTTGAGTTATCATTTATTTTAAAGATTTCCATTGAATTTTTTTATTGTTTAATTTAGTATACTTTACACAATCCACTATTATATTCTTGGTTTGTTGTGACTGAATTGTGCAAAGAGATGCATGGTTTTTCCCACGTTGAATGCATTCAACTAGTATGTTAGAGTGTTTTTTAATTAAATTGCTTGGTTTAATTGAACCAGTTGTTGGGAACCATCTTGCTCCGTTGTTGTTGGTGTTTAAAATGGATTTTTAACATTTTGTAGTGTAGAAATTGATGTTGTACATTATTTTTATTTATTTTATTTTTATTCTTTACACGTAATTAGATCCTCTTCTTTCATTTGATTTTACCTTTCTCAATATATGATCAGATTTATCTAAGAAAGTAGCAACATGGTCTCTTATTTTACTGTTCTAAAGTACAGTGCACAAAAATAATCTGATCATGAATTGAGCAACAGTGTAGTCCTAGTCTCCCCTGAATGAATGTTTTTCAGCAATAGTATACCCCTAGCACTACCCAAAATGCTTGTTTTTCAGGGGTGTGTTTCCTTATAATACAACTGGGCATCGTGGGAAGGGTCGCATTATCAACAGGGCTGATTTGAAAGTCAGCCATGTTTGAAGTCATGCCCCCTATAGGTGGGAATCATGTAGTCATAGCTTAAAATGGTCAGCTGTCCAACTCATTCAAAGTAACCCTTATTATGGCATTAGCTTGGCATCAAGTCAAATACTTTGGAATTCAATTTTAAGAATTGTTGTCATTGCTGTCTTAAAATGAATGATTAAGTCTGTAAGGTTTATGAGAAGGGGATTGATGTAAATTGGGAGCGTTATCCCTTTAGCCTCTCCAACCATATTAAAAGTAAAAAAACAAATCTCTGACTTGAAAGATATTTTGAAAGAGTTGGACATATCTGCTATGGGAATATAGGGATAAATTTACTCACAAATTGTATGTAAAATATCACATTGGTCAGACCTCAGTTGTGCAAATATACGAGAAAAATACTTTTTCAGTAAAATTTTAAAATAATTGAATGATGAACGAGCATTGGAAAACATAGAGCAGTAAAGGAAAATGTAAATGGAATGCAAATGGCAAATGGGGATGTAGAAAGCACCAAGGGACAACTATAATCAAATATCAATTTTCTGCATTTCATTTTTGAGACTTTTTTCTTCAAATAATACTTTTAGTTTAAGTTTGGAACAATACACAGAAAATATGTACATGTTAATTAGGACTGAAACTGACCAAGGTGACATTTTAAGTGCAAGAATATGTTACTGTAATACAGTCTAAACCATGGCCCCGTGAAATGTCTCAATTTGAGTTGACACTTCACTCTTAAAATTGGTGCTATGACAGAACTTGTTTTATCGACAGGCTCAGTCAGTACTGCTCTCAGGGATATGGTCCATCTGGAAACAGTTGTTGTTGTTGGAAATATTGCAAACCTTTGAATGGCTAGCAGTGAACACAGTCATCACTGGTTCACTGAATATGTGCAGGCATCATGATAAACCATGACATCTCAAATCTTCTCAGCCCTGAGATGTTTCAGGTGAAACAGAAAGATGCTATGAACATCAGAATGATTTGCAGGCCCATAGCTAGCTTTTGTGCAAGTGGATTCAAATTTGACAATTTTGGTCCCTGCTCAAAATGGGGAAAAACTGCATGATTTATAAAGATATTTTACTCAAGAGGTTCCCATGGCTATGGGCCTGTGTGGCTTGGTTTGTTCATATTTGTTCTGCCTGTTCAGAAATCTAATTGTTAATGGATTAATGAATTAACTAATTTGATAATTTCATGGGGCTTTGAGCAAGACTGATTTATATAATAATCAAACCCAGCATGATTAAAATGGAAAATATTAAAATACTAACATACCTAAGCCCATTCCACTTAATGATAATAAGCCCAGAATGATATTATCGAATGATAAATGTGTTTTCAAGGTTCAAGTTAAGCTCTCATGTATGTATATTAAAATGGATACCAAATTATTTGACAATATAGTTCAAATGAAATTGTTTTATCTAAATGAAGGCAATGGGTGAATTGGTGATATCCTTTTATAACACATTATCATTAGATGAAATAGTTATCCTCCAGGCATTACACGTAGATATAGGATATTATATGGGGAAGATATGATATTTCAACATGCCCAAAAAGTACCTCAGGGAAGATATTATATCTTGTATATCGTATATTATATCTAGCCTCAGGATATGCCTTATATCCATAGTATTACTGTATGCTGATGAATTTGCATGTTGCATGATTTTGCTTGATGTGGCTTTGTTCCAGATCCCACCATCGTCGACCCCATGTTCACTTCGTCCCCTAGGTATAATTAAGACCCTCTTAACCCTTCATAGTTTAGTCATAATGTTTAACTCCTGTTGATCAAATTAATAGAACACCTCTCTCTCTCTTAAACCTTCATAGTCTAGCCATCATGTGTTCACTTAAATCTCAAAAACTGTATTAACCCTTGTAAATCCAAGATTGAAGTACCTGTACTGTACATATGACATTCGCTTCATACATTATAGTCTACTCTCCCAAAATCAATCTTAACCCTTGTAAACCCAGGGCTTCATAACCCATCATAGTCTAGTGGATTCTATGGTCACCTTCACCCGCTAGAGTGTTTAAATTCTAATATTCTTTGACTTGAAAGTCATGCCAAATGAAAAATAAATATTACATCTCCTCCCTGTACATTAGTCTATCTTGAAATATCCCTTGGTTTTTTGCTAGAACCTTCCCTGCTTAACTTATAATTTATTTTTGATGTGATGATTCTTTTTTGTTGGGTTGTTTTGTTTTACTTGATAGTGTAGGATTTTTTCTTTAGAGATTCTCTTTAGTTTCCTTCCAGTGACTGCATATTTTGTTGTATTAGTTGCCATGGTAACATGGTTACCATGTTACTGTTCTTGAGTTAAAATGCCATTGAGGTTGTGTCTCTTAAATGAAAATTCAAAATTGTATTGAACACAGTGGAATTAACGGACAATAACGTACAGAGACATCAAATACGGATTCCAAATTGTATAGAAATACCAGAGAATTGGACACTTCATTCTTTTAAAAAGAAATTAGATGGACAGCCGGAGCAGATGGACATTTTACTTGTGTAGTAACTATACTATTATGTTTCAGTTATATATGAGTGGTGACTACTGTTGTAGGTACTGGATATATCCATTCCTGACTTAGATCTTGGTTTTGGTTCTTGATCATTCACATACATTGCAGACCAGTCAACCCTGAGCAATATCATAGATTTTGGAATGTTTCAATTTTTTCAGAAATATGATCATTCAACAGCTTCATCCGCAATAAAATTTGTTTTTGCAAAAATGATTTTCTTGAAATAATGTAGATCGGTATATTTCTGCTTTTGAAAAGAGGTTGACAGGTCTCTCTTGTTCCATAATGTCTGCACCACAATGTGTATTCTTCACCGTGGTAACAACAAAGCAAATCATTTGGCAGTCGGTGAAATTAGCACACTCATGGAATTATAAATCTGTATTGCTTCAAACCTGCCAAATGGTTGGGCATGGTGTTATATATATGTGGTTATGGGGATATGTATTGCATGTCAGTGTATTTTAGATGAACTTGTATTCAAAATGTGTAACACTAAATATGAAAGAAATAATGTGTTTCTGATGTATTACATTAATACATATTATACCATCACATATTACATTAATACATATTATACCACCATTTAAGAACTGGTCCAAGAACTTCCTTCCCATTCAGTAATCTGTATTTTGTTTCGAAATAATTGGGTATTACAGATTATAGAGACCATCTAAACATTTTCCCCGTTAACTTAAGTCATTTTGCTTCAAGTTGTTTGTCACACGCCTCAAAATATTTCTGACTTGCTTTGAAATACTTCTTACTTGCCTCAAAATATTTCTCACTTGCTTTGAAATACTTCTTACTTGCCTCAAAATGTTTCTCACTTGCTTTGAAATACTTCTTACTTGCCTCAAAATATTTCTGACTTGCTTTGAAATACTTCTTACTTGCCTCAAAATATTTCTCACTTGCTTTGAAATACTTCTTACTTGCCTCAAAATATTTCTGACTTGCTTTGAAATATTTTTCACTTGCTTCAGCTATTTCTTATTTGCTTTCTCACTACTCTCACTTTTTCAATACTTCTCAATTGCCTCAAAATCTTATTCACTCACTTAGTTGATTAGATACATATCCAGAGGTTAGCTTTGTAATTACTAGTTAATCCAATTATGATTATGATCATGTATGCATACTAAGGGCCCTCTAGATAAGTTTCCTTACATCTTGTAGAATATTGTCACAACCCTCAAAACTATTGAAGATCTATTTACTGTGTCTTTTTGGAAAAAAATTCTCTTGGAAATATTGTTCCCTTTGAAAGAATATTGTTTAAAATAATCAGTTATAAATTAACTTTACCACAATTGGAAAATATGAATTTTCTTTTGAAAATATTCAAACTTTCTACGTCATCATTGAAAAAACATTAATTGAAATATCTTTGTTATTGGGTACTATTCAATATTCATGTTTCAAAGCCATTGTTATAATATTATTTCTCCACATTACAGGGCCTACTCAAGGGATCCACAGACCTTCAGCCACTACCAAAATTTTGATGAAATTCGACAAGACCTGCAACGTCATGACCAATACCAGGAAAAGTATCACATAAGGGGAGGTGCTGATCAGAGGACTCACCCTAATAGAGAGCTCGATACCCTCGGGAGAGATCAAGGGAGTCATGGAGGTGGGGATCAGTATTCATTTCACCAACCCAGAGCCCGATCTCATACCCCACAGATGGGATACTCTCAATGGGCACCACCAGGGGGAGCTGGTGAACAATATGGTCGCCGTCAGAAATCACTGGACTTAGACGAGCCTCAATACAGTCGTCGGCAACCATCGGGGGATTATGATGACCCCACTTATATGTATGGACAAACCAAATATGGTCAAGTAGGGCGACGGACTCCTCAACTTTTACAGGGACCACAGCAAGTGTGACATCACAAGGAGTGTTACATAACAGTACATGTAATTGTTACAATTATGCCTTATTCTCACAAAGCAAATGAATCATGCAATCTCACCCACTGTTTATTGACCAAGATAATTTCTAAACAATTCCTGAATGATTTGAAATTAGAAAGATAATTTCACGGTTTTTATTTGCCCAGCAGAGGAGGGTTATAAGCCAGGAATTAAGTGAACAGACATGTTGTGAATACTCTAAATAACAGAGTAATTCAAAAACATTCAGACGTTCAAAATCAGAGAGATATTAATTGAAAAATAATGGCAGACAGATGGACGGATTTTAAACGGAAATAATGGATGGCATAGTGTGTCCAGTACAATGTTCAATTGTTGCATAAAGACTTGCATATCACCATAGTGACTCAATTACAGAGAAATGCTGCAAATCATGATAACTCGTGATTCCTCAAGTGCATATAGACAAATAGAAACTTACTACAAATTTGAATTGTACAGGAATTAGAAGATATACTTTTTATAAATTTATAACAAATGTGAACAAAAGAATAATTGGAAATGTTTGTAAATACTGAATACTTTTTATATGTATTAAATGACAAGAACAAAATATTGATGATATTACTGGAAATAATTTATGTAGAACATTGTTTCTGATTCAGTGTAGATGCCTCTGGTACTTCCACTTTCGTCCTCGAAGAAAACAAGCCTAGTTTTTGAAAGGGGTATTTGGCCAGTTTTGGATATTTTTTATAAGGCCCTGTCTTAGACTGGTTACCCATTTGTAACCTGTTAACTACTCGTATTTGCAACTTGTTAACTATTTGCAACTTGTTAACTGTAAATGGTTAACTATGTAACGTGTTACTCATTTTTTCTGGTTAACTATTTTCAACTTGTTACCCATTTGTAACTGGTTAACTATTTGTAAATTTGATTTAGAACAACTTTTAAATTACATCTATTTATTCAAAATGAAAATGTGTTTTATTGTATCCATAGACTATTTATATATTTTACTGAATGAGAAACATATTATTTCACTGAAAGGCTTGCTTCTTTTGAGGCCATCAATGCTAAACTTATAGAACAATACGAAGGTGAAAAATAAATTTAACATGAATAATATATTAGCGAACAATTGCCTTATTTAAGTAAACCACTGCCTTATTTCTTGCCACCATTTTAATTTTAAATGTATTCTCAAAAATAAAGTGGAAACCGTTGTATGTAGTGTAAGATTTAATGAAAGTCATCAATTACTGGAAATTGTTTGAAAATGCCAGAAATTCAGGAACACACAGACCTTACAAAATAGTTTGTTAATAAATTGTGTTTGTTGTTGAAGTAAAATTTCAAGAAAATGTCATATTTATCGAGTTCCCAATTTCAGAAAACAGAGTTGATATGGTTTGTAAGAATTTTAGTTAAGTGCAGATTTATAAATATAGGTGTCACTGAGTTCAGTCCATGTAAATTGTAACTATCTCCAATAAGACTCTGTCTGGGGGTTGGACTCTGTTAAATAGCTACTAGTATTCAAAAAATATCAGGGTGATCCATATTTGGAACAAATCTATCTATTGCTTGCAAGAAAAATTATTGTATATTAAAGACATGCGATTAAGTTGTTATAATATAGGATGGTTCTTAAAATTAAACTGGCCCCTTGGTATTATATATCTAGCAAATGTCATGTGTCAGTCCAGTACACAGTTCCAAGAAACATCAATTAAAGATATTGCAATTTATTTGAGTGTAGCAACTGGTCTGTGCACAAGACTTATTTTCATGAAATTTTTGATGAGAATTTAAGGGTTGCAATGTCAGAATTTACATCGACATTGAATGTACAATACATAGACTATGTGGACTATACATGTACATCACATGGATTGTACATTAATATGGATGGGACATTAACATGGATTGTACATTAAAAATGACTCTCTATAAGTATTGATGATTTTTGACCATCAACATGATCTATATATCCAAATGAACTGTACCATATTGTAAATTATGTATAGTTTGTAATAACATGTAATAAAGCCAAAAGGAATAAAAGAAAAGTTCATGTTTGTTCAATGGTTTGAAAAACTCTTAAATCAAGAAAAAATGAGACGGACAAATCATACTAGAGACATCATCGGGCAACGTTAGATTAAACTAATTGGCAAATTTTGTCTATATTTCTGATGAAAACATTTTGGAATAATTGAGTCATAATACATTTTATCACATGGTTAGAAGTTTCTAAGCATTTTTATTTGTCAATTGTGATTATGCATATTCCGTATCACATGCCGTGTGACTCATTTTCATGTGATACGGTGGACTGTATCAAAGACAACGGTATGGCATCATATTATTCCAAAGCAACATCTCATTACACGTAAAATATAATAGTTACAAGCATCGAAATTACCAGAGGTACAGAGTATTGAACACAATCACAAATGACTAAATCAAGATGCTTAAAAATTCTTAGATGTGTGATAAGATCGTCATCAGACTTTTCAGCTCATGTGATACAGGAAATATTCCACTCGGGTAACAACGTATTACCACGCAAGCTTTGCTTTCATGGATGACCTTTCGTGGAATATTTCCTGTATCACATGCTGAAACATGTGATAACTGATAGTATGAGCAATTTTTTGCATTCTTTGAATAGACAGACTTATAAAAACATTTCAAACATTATTGAATCAAATTTAAGTTAGATCATAATCACTAAAAGTCTGCATCACATATAAATCAGACTATTGCTTGTAGATTTAGACCAGCATGATAATTCATGTTATAGTGGATAGCAAAATATATCGGTTCAAAAAGCCATTGGGAAAGTTTAGCAGATGTTCACACATCAAGCTTTTTTAAATATGTGAGTCAATGGAAGATACAATAATGGGAGCCATAAAAAATGTTCACAATTACAGGGACCATAACACAGCTGAGAAGCTTTTCTCTTTCTTTACTCTCGAGCTTTTACAGTGAAATCCACTACTACATCTGATATCATGTACAGATGTAAATCTAATAAATAGCAAACTATAGGATGTGTTTAAAAAAGACAAAAGTTTCTTTTTTCTAGATTTCTTTATTTCCACATAGATTAATATAATGTAAAATTCGACAAGGTCGATGAAACTACATATAGATGACCTTGCTGATTGTAGTTTACCCTAATGACTTTGATCCGTCCATGAGTAAATATTTATTTTTAATATTGTATGAGGTGATAATATAGACTGACCTTTCCAGAAAACATAAAATTCTGAGATAAATATTTCATAACATTCATTCAGTATTTCAAGCAAAACATCAGATTAGTAGCTATTTTCACAGGAAATGGTGACATGAAATAACCTTTTCTTTAAGGACGACCAAAAGACAAATTTTCCATGGAAAAAATCGCACCAATCAAAAGTCCTACGGCACAATTTCTATTTGAATCTAATATTTTTCTTCACATCATATTTATATTCATTATGGTAAAATTTTCATTTTGTTAAATCATGTTACTCTTGGAGTTAAGCATAATTCAATGTTTGTCAATCATTATCCTCCATTTCAACCTCTTCGATCATCATACTGCTATCGTTGAGAGAAGTGTCCTGGAGAGACACATCTTGAATAGATGTGTCAGGAAGAGTCCTAGGAGTGTCTGCTAATGGGGTGTCCATGAGTGCACTTTCCATGCTAGGTAAAATACTATCATCTGCAGTCTCATTGTGGGCACCAAGGTCATCATTTTGTGCCATCAGGACATTACTATGTGTAGTTAACATATCTGCCTCAAGAGGGCTCCCAGTCTGTGGGTCAAGGTCAAGAGTTACAGAGCTAGCATCTGGGGATGGTTTGGGCAGTTTCCCACTATATTCATAGGCTGGTAGTTCATCAGGTACATCTGAAATAACAATGTGAACAGCAAAGTGTAAGAAAATTGACAGATATTAGAAAACAACAACTCGTCACATATAAAAAAGGCGGCCATTGAAGATCTCTGCAAATTGAGGGAGATATTGAAGGCATATTAAGGAGGTCATTTTAGATGGGAAAAAGTTCAGAATAATCATTTGTACTTACCATCACATGGGGCTATGTCCCCCATCATCTGCTCTATTGCAGCCCCCAACATTGTAGTGGAGAAAGTGTCATCTCTCTTCAGACCCAAAGCCTTGGTAAATAAGATAGGTACAGTGTATAATAAATATACAATAGAAAAAATCATGGACTATTCATGTTTGTAACACAGAACAGCATACCCTTCTTTTGAGAGCCAATGAAAAAACATATAAGAATTTAGATTTATAAGCACATATATTTGGAATTTTTGGGATGAAACTTGTAAAACAAGCTTTAATACAAGAACACAAATGTGTACAAAATGTCCCCACCAAGTGGTGATCCCGTGAAATGGTTATCCTGAAAATGAGTAGACAAGACCTTAACAACACAATTTGAGGACGGAAAATCCAAAGTGGCCACCTTAAAATTTACCCAGAATGCCAAAAATTAGTCAGTTCTAGATTTTCATACTAAGAACCACCCCTGAAAATTTGAAATTGATCCCACACACAGTTAACCAGAAAACATGTAAACAAGACTTTACAGACAAGATTTCAGGATGGAAAATCCAAAATGGCTGCCTTGACATTTACCCAGAATGTCAAAAAACTAATCTGTTTGTAGATTTTCATACTAAGAATCATCCCTGAAAATATGAAATTGATCTACCAAACGATTCACCTGAAAACGGGTAGACAAGACTTTACAGACAAGATTTTAGGACAGAAAATCCAAAATGGCTGCCTTAACATTTACGCAGAATGCAAAAAAACTAATCAGATGTAGATTTTCATACAAAGAATCATCCCTGAAAATTTGAAATTGATCTATCAAACCGTTCACCTACAGGCAACATTTTAAGATGGAAAATCCAAAATGGCTGCCTTGACATTTACCCAGAATGCAAAAAACTAATCAGTTCTAGATTTTCATACTAGGAATCATTCCTGAAAATTTGAAATTGATCTACCAAACAGTTCACCTGAAAACAAGTAGACAAGACTTTACGGGCAAGATTTTAAGATGGAAAATCCTAAATGGCTGCCTTGACATTTATCCAGAATGCCAAAAAACTAATCAGATCTAGATTTTCATACTAAAAATCATCTCTGAAATTGATCTCCCAAACAGTTCACCTGGAAATGAGTAGACAAGACTTTACAGACAAGATTTTAGGACGGAAAATCCAAAATGGCTGCCTTGACATTTACCCAGAATGCCCAAAAACTAATCAGATCTAGATTTTCATACTAAGAATCATCCCTGAAAATTTGAAATTGATCTACCAAACGGTTCACCTGAAAATGCGAAGACAAGACTTTACAGACAAGATTTTAGGACGGAAAATCCAAAATGGCCGACAATAAAAAAGTGATTATGAGTTTTTGCTGATTTCTTTTTACAAAATTATCACATATAACTACTGTTAACAATAACATAGGCTTTTACAACAAAGCACACCTGAAATTATTTATAAAGCTACAAAATAGTTAAAGTATGAAAACTGAAAAACACCATTCAATATGATACAAAGTATTATCGCGCGCTAACTTTTCTTAAAACATTCAAAATGGCTGAGATGACTGAGCTAACAGGTCCAAAACCTAATCAGATCTAGAATGAAGTGAGCTGAACAAGATGTTAAAGTTTCAAAAGCAACTGTGAAGCCATTTTTCTTAAAGTTTGCAGACAAGGATTTTAGCATTTGACTTCAAAATGGCCGACAGGAAGTAGGTATCGATTCAAATTTTTTTCATCCACATCTAGATGCACTCATAAGTCATCCCTGAAAATTTGAAGGTGATATCTGTAGCGGTTTTGGAGAAAACTGCCGGACGTACGGACGGACGGACAGACAGACGGACAGACGGACAGACAGACGCGCCTAGGCCGACAATATGGCCCCACACTATGTGGTGGGGACATAAAAAAGGCACAGTTAATTTATTGCAAATAACTTAAGATTTTAACAGAGAAAGAAGAAATTACTGCTTTGGGTATTCCAGATGAAAGTGAAAATATTTTTCTTCGCTCATTCAACACTTTTTGAAGTAGTTTACTACATTGACAACAGTGTTACCAATAAGAATATGTATCCAGTCTACTACAGAGTGTTGAACGATTCCAGGTGACATTGTATTGTATTGTAAAATGGTAACTGTAAAAGTGTCATCGGTTATATAAATACATGTATAAATAGCATCACATAAAATATCACTAAAACATACCTTATGAAAATAGTCTACTGCAGTGATAGTGTTGCCAGTGAGGATATGTATGTAGCCTATTGCAGAGAGTGTTGAAGGATTCTGGGGGCAGAGTATCATTGCTTGTTGATGGTACTCTAAAGCATCATCATATTTTCTACAAAAATAACCCTCCATGGTGTATAGTAATGTAAAACAAAATATTCTCAAGTTAAATATACTGGGAGTGTTCAGTATTGGAAAATATTCTATTGTGCAGTAATGTATTGTTCTGTTAAATCATACAGTGTATACTATTTTACAATACATTATAGTCTAAAGTATTTTACAACTAGATAATGGCAACTCCGCGGAGTAGCAAATCCCAATGAACAAAATATCAATTACCGAATTCCAATCAATTATACTCATTACTTTGGTTAAAATTGAAAAATTTAGATTTTAGAATTGCGAATTCCTGCAAAGCAGCCATTTTGAATTTTCTGAGGTACAAATCTGAAAAATAATAGCATAATTGTGATCTACTCCAAAATTCCTTCAATTTGAGTATAATATAGCCATACTTTGAAGGGATCGAAAAATGATTGCGAAATCGTACATTAGACGGCCATTTTGAATTTTACGAGGCTCGAATCAGAAAAAAGATACAATATTTGCAATCTACTCTTAATTGCCTTTCATTTGAGTATAATAAAGCTATACTTCAGAAAGATCTAAAAATTAGCGAAAATTTCTGTTTTCCTGACCCCCATACACAGCCCATGGGGGTCAGGATGAAAAACACGGAATATATGTGAAATAGATAGATGTTGCGAATATACTACCAAAATTTCAAACAATAATATTAATTACTTTGGTTTAGAATGAAAAATTTATGATATTTGCGAAAAAGTCCCGTCATTTTTAAAGCGGCGGCCATCTTGAAAAAATTTTTTTTTGCATAAACTATTCATCAATATACATCTTTCCACTAAATATGAAGAAATCCGTCCACTAGTATTTGAGTTATCTTCCGGACGGACGGACGGACGGACGGACTGACTGACGGACTGACGGACTGACGGACGGACGAAGGGCTTCACTATATCCCTACCGAACTTCGTTCGTTGGGATAATGATATATTGTGTACGATATTGTACAATACTAGTGTGAAGTGTTGTGCAATACTCGTTAGTGTACAGAATTGTGCAGTACTCTACTGTACAACATTGTAAAATATTCTATATTGTACAATATTGTAAAATAACAGATCATTCTACAACAAGAATTTCTCTAATCTGCTTGCATTCTACTAACTACTCACCTGCCTGTCAAAGTTGTGCATATAACTGGTCAAAATATCCATCTGATAAACTTTCATCCAAGTGTAAGAATCTGTTGAAAATTAAAATATGATATTTATCCCTTACTTGAGTTTTCTACAACAATGTCCCAGGTTGCTAAGTAACGGTTCCCATTTCTCTGGGATTAGTTCTTCACTGACAGTTTGAATCTTCTCCAGGGCTTTCTTGAAATAACATTCCGCAGCCTCCCAGCTGAAAGAAGAGTGAAGGATTATATAGGAATTAATAGATGCTCAAACAATAATAATTTTGAATATAATGAATAACAATAGACTAGATGCGAGTAGACATAATCTTGATTTACGTCATTAAATATTCAAAATTCAGTGATGTCATTTTTGAAATCTACATGTAAAAGTACATCTAGAAATATGGTTTCGAAAATTGTTTATCAACTTTGAAAATTAAATCTTTTTTGAAAGTTTGACTTCTCATTCGGGTTGATTCCCCATAGACCCAATGTTACAAAATCACAAAAAGAGAAATATCTTTTCTTGTATTGGACAGATAACATTTTCTTTTACTGGACATCTTTCAATTTGCATAACTGTTAGATACATAAGGGTTATATGAAAATGGAACCACTAAAACAAATGTAATTGAATTTAAAGGGAACTTTCTGCTATACCCACCATGCTATCTGACCCAAATGAGCCACCTGGTGGTGAAACTGGTAAATACCTACTAGCATCTGCGTTATTTAGAAACAGATCCACAGAAATCAGTCATGACATTAACTTCTATTTGAATGTTTCTCATTTGAATCCAACTGGCAAATATACATTTAAAAGTAATATCTCTCATATAAAAATGGAGATGATTAATTCTCTCAAATCATTGAGTGTTGATCAAATCAAATCATATTTCAATACCTACTGATTGCAATAAATTAACAGAAGAAGCATTTGTCACTGGTGGATCAAGGGGGGGGGGGCATGGGGCCCGGGCCTCCCCCGTTGGGTTGAACCTCAATTAGTGGGCCTTTTGGGCATAACTTGAAGATTTTCAAAATTTAGGTCCAACTTTTGAATATAAGGCACAAAAGTTTTTTCTACTAAGCACGGAAAGTTTTTCATGATTTAAAATGTTGGCCCCCCTATAAAAAAGTTATTTTACATCCATGTACTACTATAAAAAGAAAAAATATTTTCGAACAATAAATTCTAACATACTCATGATTTTGAAAAGAGACTACTCCCATCTCATGAAGCACAAATGGATCCTCTGGTGCAATTTCCCGTGCCTGGGTGAAGAATTTCTCTGCAAGTTTCGGGTTGTTTGTGAGACCATATTCTAAACCTATGTATAACATTGGTAAGTGGCACCTGGAAAACATGAGGTAAACATGGAGTAAAACATGAATCATACAACAATTTAATCTACAAATATCCTTAACGCTTTATTATTTTTATCTATCAGTGCAGAGTCAGCTCCCAAAATTAGCTGAAAAGTATACTATACGTAGATGTCGAAGACACTGCACACACAAATTTTTTAGAGAAAAATCTATAAGTCATACAAGTCAGGAAATTAGTAAATTACCTGCTTGTTTGTCAGAACTGGCAAATGAATTTGCCATATTTTGGGATGATATTTGTTGTATCAGTTGCACGTGTGGTTTAACCTCTTGACTACCTGGAGTGACAAGATCTCTCGTCACCTTAGAAATAACCTTGAAACCCAGAGTGACAAGAAAATCTGTCACGAAATTTTTCACTAAAATGAACAATTGTCATCCAATTTAAAATATGTAGAAATAATTTCTGCCATCTAATTTTACTAAGTTGAGCATATAAAGTTGCATAGGTACTTTTTAAAATGTCAAAAGGTGGCAAAAATGAAAAATTCTCTGGTTTCAACCAATTTTAGAGTCTGGGATTCAAGAGGTTAAGGGGATGTGCGCTTACTGATGTTTAATTGCTAATGAGGGGACACACAACTTATTAATCCTTCCGCCGAGTGAGAAGACGAATAGATGGCATTTTAAAAACAAGAATATAGTCCAATTATTGTAATTGTAACGACCCTTGATAGCAAGTTGCTACTACGGCCCAGCTGTAGTGGCTTAAGCCTTTATAGCTCAGTAAGTAGAGCATCAGTCTTTGGATCCAAGGGTCCTAGGTTCGATTCCCACACGGGGCATTGAATTTAGCACACTTTCTTTCAATTTCTTTATCTGGCTTGTTACACTATGCTCGTTAGTTAATTAGTTAGTCATTCCCCTGGGGCGCCCTCGGGTCATTACATTGGTGTCAGATGTGGGATCAGAGCATTGGTTGTATCCTTTGCGCCCTTGTGTATATGGTAGTTACTGCTAGGGAAGCAGGGCTGACCACGAGGGCGTGGTCCTTTCAAAGGGGGAGATAGTGTAACGACCCTTGATAGCAAGTTGCTACTACGGCCCAGCTGTAGTGGCTTAAGCCTTTATAGCTCAGTAAGTAGAGCATCAGTCTTTGGATCCAAGGGTCCTAGGTTCGATTCCCACACGGGGCATTGAATTTAGCACACTTTCTTTCAATTTCTTTATCTGGCTTGTTACACTATGCTCGTTAGTTAATTAGTTAGTCATTCCCCTGGGGCGCCCTCGGGTCATTACATAATTATATAAGCACCACCAGTGCTTGGAAATTGGTAAGTACATGAATGAAAAGGTGTTTGTATGGACCAACGCTAACACATGATTTGATGTGGTTGAGGTGCATTTTCTTTAAGAAATTTGACCTTTTTGACCTGCCTCCATTTGTCAAAATCAGAGTGACAATTTTTGATATTTTCTATAGATGGCGTATTCAACAGGTGAGATCTTTTGATTTTCGTTGGAAGTTTTGGTTCAAACTTTTTTGACTGACAGAGGACATACTGGGGTATGATGGCGTGATAGCAAAACATGACCACAAATGTTGGTTTTCTCTGAAAGACAAATCATTTAGATGGGAATACGCATGTTATAGCATTTGGTTGTGTGAGGCCTGAATGGATCATATCTAACCTATCTATTATATTGATATTAGAGACACAACTCATTCTATGTAGGTACCTGACTTACCCTTTCATTAACTGTGAAGCTGTAAAATATGCTGCCATTGCTTGGTCGTGCTCATTCTCTACAGCAAATGAATGTCCAAATGCTAACCAAGCAGGTCCAAACACACGATCCAAAGTTGTAGCTTTGCTCAGATACCGCCTAGCAGCCTCATTTTTTCCAACGAGCAAATAATAACACCCCACAGCGAACCATGATACTGGTTTACTGGGGTAGAGGTCAACTAGTTTGTGGGCCAGGGAGAACAATGCTAAAAGTAAATATTGTTTTTTTATATAAAATATGTATTATCAAAACTCAGTGTCCATTTATGACCCTAAAATATTCCCCAAAACCAATAAATTGCAAACAAACTTTCTTTTCTTTAATTTTAATTGAAAGTGAATTGATCTTCTTTTTAAAACCAAATGAATTTTTAAAGTACTGTATTGGTGTACTTTAGGTCCACAAATGAGTCACTTTTATTGATTTGAAGATATCGTTATGAAAACACAATACTACAGTAGCCATAGAGAACACTGAACTCATATACTCAAATGTGCAATTTTTATTTGAAAAAGCAATCATTAATCTCTTAGTGACTATTTTGTTGACATATCATAAATTACAATTTTCAACATTTGAAATTTACCAAAACAAAATACCACCACCTGTAACTGTAATTGCAATATTTACAGAAATGAAACAATTCATTGCCCAGCAACAGTCATCTTCCCTGTCACAAAAACAGTTGCTATAGCAATGTCACCACTTCATGGCGATGATGTTGAAACTAACCATTAGACTTATGAAGCTCTATTAATACTGCTATATGGAGAGGGAGACAGCTGTAGTTGTGAGGATCCTTCCTTAGAATTCTGAAAAATAAAAGACATGATCTAAACTCATAAGCAACTTTATCAGAATCTAGGAAATCACAAATATTGAGAAACCGCAGTTTGAAAACGGTTGAAAACTCACTTATGAGTAAATAACTTGTCCTGTATATTTTGTTTGAGAAATCAAATTAATTTAAACTCTTTCAAAGGCAGTACAGTCTATGAAATGAATCATTCCCATATGAGTTTTTTTCTTACAATACAATATAGAATTTGATTCCATGTCCCCATCTTAAACAAAAATCTGTATGGTTTGCAATATCAATTTAAAAAAAATTAAACTAACACAGCTCTTTTGCCAAATAAGAGGCCACATCTGCAAAGAAAACTGCATAAACTATGTCACAGAACCTCCATTTTGTCATTTTCAGAATGTGAATACCAACAATAAATTGTCATTAGATTTAGAAAATAATAAATATTCCTTCATAAATTAATTTGACATTGAACATTGTAAACTGTCAGAAATTAGTTGCCAATACCACTCTGCCATCTTTCAATAGAAGAGAGAATAACATGTCAAATAACTTCTCAAGGATTAAAGGTAATGTTATAAGTTCTGCATTTATTCAACAAGTGGTCCAAAGCTATGCATTATGCCCTATGTGAAGCTTAATATGATCAATTTGACTAAATTCTAAACATCAAGTGTCAAAAATCAGATGTGCCGGTCATTAAATTATGACTTTTCACAAGATACTTAAAAGAAATGACCAAACTGCATCCTCCTAGTTCCAAAAATGCGAACTCATGCCATGGTCACATTTTTTTCATTTCCAGTGCCCGACCGATGAGTATTTTGTTCAACATTGCATTTAGTTTTGACAAATTTCTCATCGACCAGTTGCCGGTTTTGAAGATCGGAGCAAATGTGACCACGGCATAATGTGACCCTCTCCCTCATTTATGTAGATCATGTTTTCTTGTCATGCATATTAGACTGTTTACATGTATTTGACTCACAGTGATGTGATCCTAAAGCACTCTCTGAAGGAGCAGTTGTAGTAGTGTCTTTCAGCCAGGTTCACTATTACATCTAAGTTCTCACTGAGAGCATCCAGGCTTGTTGGCAGGGACAGATCATTTGGTTTACTGTACTGTAAGAAGAGATCATTTAGCCTTCTTACAAACATGGACAATGTACAGTACATATCCCTAAGTACACACATATTACATGACCTAGCGAAGCATTTGTATGGAAGTCAATGGAAAAGTAAGCAAGTTACATCCACCGATTCTGCCAGCTTACACTGATATTGCCTGCTTTCTTTAATAACCATGACAATAGCATGATGTCATGCTTCATTTCTTTCAAATTCTACTTCCACATGGATGTGTCATCTTGCCCAAATATTTCATGTCATAGTGACATAACCTCTTAATATATGGATGTAAAAGAATATTACAGGAGACACAATAGAATTTCCGACAACAAGCAAAAGTACTTACCTTTTTCAGTTTATTTTCATAAAGGAACCTGACGAGTTCTATTTCTTCATCTGTACACTGACTGCTCAAGGGAAGCCTCTCTATCAGATCACGTTCTAAAACATATGTACATTTATAATATAGGGGGGATAGAAAATGTCACTGGAGGCAATATATTAAATCTCAAGAGCGAAGAGGAGTTAGTTTAGCAAGGAATAAAGTAGAAATGCATGTACATCTAGTTGACAGTTTAAAGTGAACAGGGTTGCCAAATATTCAGAAAGTTCATTCAATTTTCACAAAGAAATTAAGAGGAGTAAAATATATATTAATATAGATAGGCCATTCAAAGATTAAATTCATGGAATTTGTGAGTAAAACCTACTGTCTAAATGTGTCATTAGGACTTGTAACTATACACTATACACACTGGATATTGACTTCTCAGACCATTCTTATGTCACAACCTGGTATACTGTAACTCACCTTCCTCAGCAGTCAACATGTGGTGGTTCACCAACATCTCAAATGCTTCATAGCAGTAAACATTGTGCTGAAGAGCCTCACGGAAACAATCAGCTGCAAGAGTTCTATTGTCCATTGCCTCATAGATTTTGCCTCTTAGAAGACTGATTGAACTATCCACCTTTAGAAACAAATCAATGAGATTTCATATATGATAGAGATTTGGGGGAATTTTTATGACAGGAAGCTGGGATTATTCCTCGTATACGGCTTTCCACTTTTTAACAAGAAATAACTAGAAAAACAGCAACTACACGGAGTAGCAAATCCCACCGAACAGAAACTATTTTGCTTATTATAGCTAGTGTAAATGTTGAAATGTTTGTGCACTTTGTGATAGAGGCATGAAATTTGGCACAAAGTTAGTTTATACCATTGTGAACTAGGCATCATCATATAAAATTTGAACCAAATCCGTTCACTGGTATATGAGTTATCAAAGATTACGTTTTTTATGAAAATTGGCCGCCATCTTGAAATTCAGCCGCCATCTTGAAAATTATTTCTTGAAAAGAGCAACTGTGTCCCTAGGCATAATCATATAAAATTTCAACCAAATCTGGTATTTGAGTTATCAAAGATTAGGTTTTTAACGAAAAATTGCTGCCATTTTGAAATTAAGTGGCCATCTTGAAAATTTTTTGTCGAACATAGCTACTGTGTCCCTAAGCATCATCATATAAAATTTGAACCAAATCGGTTCACTGGTATTAGAGTTATCAAAGATTACATATTTTTACGAAAAATGGCCACCATTTTGAAATTAAGTGGCCATCTTGAAAATCTCTTTTTGTGCGAAACTTTATTGTCCCTAGGCATCAGCATATAAAGTTTGAACCAAATCCGTCAACTTGTATTTGAGTTATCAACAATTACATTTTTTTAGTTTCTCAGATTTGACAGTATATTTTCTTTCCATGTTTTGAACCTTGCTGTTATTTATTTCTAAATACTTAATTATCTTACATTTCCCTTCAATGAGAATGCGATGTTGTCAAGTGGAGGCTTTGGTACGACGTGTTTGCTTTTACATGGTGAGTTATCTGCACAGGCGAGAATGTCAATGGCTTCCTGGTATTCTTTGCACTCATACTGAAAATAGACAATAAAAAACATCAACTATAGACATCATTTTAATCTAATTATTGATCTACTACTATCTCCCCAGAATTTCTCCTTTCTTCTCAGCAAGGTACTCAATCCTTATTTAACCCGATTTAAGTAAAATGTCCATTACCAAATGTTATTACAAAAGGTACATTAATGTCCAATTTATACTTTTGTCATAAAGGATAAGTGTAAAACTGAAAAAAGGTAAATTATTCCAAAATTAGAGGGTTGCATTTCTGGTCACCCTGTAAAACCAAAAAGGTAAATCATGAATCATAATCATTTAATATCAAAGGAATATGCTAAATTCCAATTCACATTGTGTCTATTATAAAGGAGATGTTGATAGGTTAAGAGAGAAAATTATATATCTAAACATGAATCAATCTGAACTCTTTTTAACGGTCCACATCACCTTGATAGATTTCAAAAGCATAATCTAACAAAAACATTCAAAGGAAAATGTAGTATACAGTGAAACCTGTATATCTGAACACCTCTCTAATCCAAACACCTTTCAATTGGAACACTTTTCTCAGCCCCAAATCTGTAATCTCCTATTGACTCACATGTTAATAAAATCTTGAAATGTGAACACCTACTAATCTGAACACTTTTGTTCGGTCCCAGAGGCATTCAGTTTAAACTGGTTTTACTGTACATAAAAATCTTGTAAAAGAATGTTGTATTTTATACATTCTCCATTCTTTAGAATAATATGTCATTCTGACGCAGGAATTGTTTTAGAAGTCCTTTTGAAAGTAAGTTCATAGTCACCTTTATGTATTTGACATGTTCTTTTTAACAGAATCACAAATAAATGTTGACAAACCATTATGACACTGTGAAAATGTATTGAATCGTTGCAATTTGCCCTTATAACACATTTACCAAAATAGCTACTCTAGACATTGAATTATACTGAATGTTTTTAAATGCACCAAGTTGTCATTAATGTGACAAAAAGTTGATTTAATTTACAATTTAGCTTTATGAGGCTTTTATTCAGGTGCGCAATTATGATCCAGAGTTTGACTCAAGGTAGAATCAGAGATACGAAGCAAGATAACCCCAAAACTCAATTTAAGAATCTTTTAAGCTACAATTTCTCCTTGTGAGGTCTACTTACTCTACTTTCTGCTTGGAACATCAGAAGTTGCATTCATAATTCAAATAAACATAAAGATTTTAACATTTCTACTACTGTCAAATATATAAGGCATCAACATGCAAAATGGCATCACCTGTCATTTGTTACAGACACCAACTGTAGAATGCTGACCGCTGAACACAACCACAAAAAAAGTTGGAAACTATAACAACTAAAAATCAGCAACTCTACGGACTACCAAATCCCACCGAACAAAACATGTTTTAACTAGATAATGGCAACTCCGCGGAGTAGCAAATCCCAACGAACAAACTATCAATTACCGAATTCCAATCAACTATACTCATTACTTTGGTTAAAATTGAAAAAATTAGATTTTAGAATTGCGAATTCCTGCAAAGCAACCATTTTGAATTTTCTGAGGTACAAATCTGAAAAATAATACCATAATTGTGATCTACTCCAAAATTCCTTCAATTTGAGTATTATATAGCCATACGTTGAAGGGATCGAAAAATTGTTGCGAAATCGTACATTAGACGGCCATTTTGAATTTTATGAGGTTTGAATCAGAAAAAAGATACAATATTTGCAATCTACTCTTAATTGCCTTTCATTTGAATATAATAAAGCTTTACTTCAGAAAGATCTAAAAATTAGCGAAAATTTCTGTTTTCCTGACCCCCCATACACAGCCCCTGGGGGTCAGGATGAAAAACACGGAATATATGTGAAATAGATAGATGTTGCAAATATACTACCAAAATTTCAAACAATAATATTAATTACTTTGGTTTAGAATGAAAAATTTATGATTTTTGCGAAAAAGTCCCGTCATTTTAAAAGCGGCGGCCATCTTGAAAAAATTTATCTTCCGGACGGACTGACTGACGGACGGACGGAGGGCTTCACTTTGTCCCTACCAAACTTCGTTCGTTGGGATAATAATTAGTGGCCATCTTGAAAATCTATTCTTAAACAGAGCATATCAGCATATAAAACTTGAACCAAATCCATCCACTGGTATTCCAGTCATCGAAAAGTATGTTTTTGTCCAAAAAGACAGACATTTTGAAACAGAGTTACTGTGTCCCTAGGCATCAGCATATAAAATCCAAATTCGTCAACTAGTTTTTGAGTTATCCAAGTTTATGTTTTTTTACAAAAATGGTGGCCATTTTGAAATTCAATTCAAATTTCGAACAGATGGATGAACAGATGGACGATTTCCTATATCTCTCTCAAACATCAATCGGTGGGATAATAAAAATTGTTGAGATTACACATTTCGACAACTTTATTTGTTACCATATTATGAAGCTCTCTTTTAAACGTGGCCTTTCATTAAAACCCCATGCTTTCAAAGGAGTAAAGGTAGCAATTTTATCACCCTTCATCTCTGATTCTATCTTTATATTGGATGAACAAATGTTTGAAAAGAAGTATAAACTTGTATAAGAAATATTTTTTAAATCTACTTCCTTGTTACTCTCCTAAAGTATTTCACATCATGTGCTGACTGCACCCGCTATTCTAAAGAACAACTTTTACGATAACATACAATATGTAATATAGGTGATCAAGATGGTTCAAAAAACCAATGAAGTGTCACTATTACTTACATTTCTCATAGGAAGTTGTCTTCTACATATAGGTAATTCAGTCATAAAACACTTATTGCACCGAGATATGTGTACCAGATGGAGTTCATAATGTGTGTCATTCATTTATTGATGAAAAATACAAATTCTATACAATTCAATTTGACAATTCATGGCAAAATAGTAGAAATACATAAAAAAAATATGAACAATGCTAGTACATGTACATGTTATTATTGTTTTCAGCCTATGTAGCTGCTGATGGTGTTATACATGCTGCATGTACTGGTGAAACAATAGCAGGAGATTGTGAACCAAATGAACTGCGTATGCATTACAGCCAAGGATCAAATAACAGAACTAACTAGAACTAGTTATTATCATGTAATATATCTTCCTTTCAGCCCACGTTTCTGCTGATAGAGTTATAAGTGCTGCGTGTACTGGTGCAACAATAGCAGGAGAATGTGAACCAAATAAACTACTAAAGCTTACAAAATACATCCAAGGATCAAATAACAGTACTAATTGTAACACAGATGATGAGAATGATTGTAGAGATGATGACTCTGATGCAATATACTTCTATCAACAGTTTCTTAAAAAGAATATTTCTAGGTTTTCTGATAAAGTTCCAGACTTCCCAACTAAATGCAAAGACATGAGGACAAAATATATCTCACTGGACTATGAGTGTATACAAGGTAATCATAATGGATACTCTCCTCTCTATAAAGAATATCAATTTTGATTGAATTTATATGATGAATTAAAAGACCTGTACTGGTATTAATAAATAATTTTAAGATCATTTGATAACTTAAACTATCCCATGTCATTCCTCTCCATTGTCTCATTTAATCTCAATAATTCCAGATAGCAAAATCATGAGACTATGTGAAAGCAAAAATATCACAGCTAATGAAATACATATCTTGAATATGGACTATCCTGGTTATACACGCAATTGGAAAGATGGACCAAGTAGCAAGATCAAACCTTCTTGCCACTGTATTGTAGATTCAGCATCCTCAAAAAATGTTGTTGTAACAATGGTACGATCATTTGTTCTGTTTGGAGAAAATAATATAGTGATCCAAGGTGAAAATGAACAATGTACAGTTGGTATTGGATTTGATGAGTACAATACAGGGCAAGAAGTACACGATGGTAGTCTACCTATGCATTTTGTATACAATTATGGAAAAATTGAAGGACTTTATTTAATATGGTTCAACATCAAATGTAAGTACATGTTTATACTTCATTGTTCTTACCAAAACATATTTGAAAAGACAGATTAATCAACTTGTTAGTTAACTTTGAGAATCTTCATGTAAGCATTAAGGTTCTGCATTGCATAACAACCATTTATGAACCAATACAATAAAACCGAACAAGTGAGTCAATTAGAGCATACTGAAAATAAAAACAACATCAAGATGTGTAAACCAATCATTTTTATAGCTGATGATGGTGGTGATATAACACTTCAATGTGAGGAATCTGAGGCCACAGTGGATGACACTCTGCCTCAAGTTTGCCAGGCAGTCACCAGAGCATCTACAAGATCACCAATTACAACAACAGCTACCAAGCATTTTACCTCAACTCAAGATTTATCTACATCTCATAGTTTGACTCCAGATCATTCAATAAGCCAAGTATTAATGAGGGCAAAATTATATTTAAATTTATTTTATAAAATAAATGAGAAAGATTAAGTGTAAAATGATTTTCTCAAAAATTATTTCCCTTAAAATCATAATTTTATTTTCTGTGAAAAGAATTGAGATAACTGATTAAATAGAGGAATATTTCTCAAAGCATGTTAAAAAAGCGATAAGGCTCTTGTGGTTAGGGCAGGGGGGCGGGCACATACATGTAGGTTCTGTAGCTAGACTAGATCAAATGAAGAAGTTATCAAATATTATTTAATAAAAAGAAAAGATATAAGGGCGTGAGTGTGACATATTTTATAAACTTCCCATTAACTCTTAACAATAAAGATAAACATATTCAGAAAATATATTATGTTTTGAACTTTTTTTAATGGTGATGATAGACACATCATAATGGTATTTTTCCGATTCATTCAGAATACAAAAGAAATAATAGCAGAATCAACCACACAAATGACAACTTACCCAAAACAAACCAGAGAGACTGTACCAACAAGTGAGAGTTCCACAGTTAGAGGAGATGATACAACTACACTGTTACATGTAACAAATATATATGAAGACCTCAAAAATGGAGAAACAAACAAAAAGGAGGATGAAGATTACGATTTAGGTATACTTAAAGTAGCTCATTTGTGGCTTATTCTGTGATTTTAATCCTAGATTGAAATGTACCTCAAAATAAGCAATTTTTCAAGCTTTGATATTTTCAAAAATATGGTTTATTTGAAAGTCTATTTATGGTGCAAGTTGGAGTTGAATACAAATTAAAAATTTAGTATTCGTTTCTATAAATATACATATGTTCAAAATATGTTTATGCTCCTTTCAGGGTTAATCATTGGATGTGTATTGGCTGTGGTTGTGGTATGTGTTATTGTGCTTATTCTGGTGATATTCTTGGTTCGCAGACATAAAAAGTAAGTTGAATGAAAAAAAATAATAACAAAAAAAAAGAAGTGTTAAATAATTGTTAAGCAGAACTTAGCTAACCAGGTCTTCATTATTTAAAGCATGAAGTGAACAAAAGGAAGATGTGGTTTGTAAGTTAATGATAATTTTCCATTTTCTCAGGCAAGATGTTCAGGACAAAACTGATGATAGCTACATGGAGCTAGATTTGACACAACGAAGAAATCAAAACATCAATACATATGACACAATAGAGGAAGGACATCATAACTATGAAAATGCTACAATTAGAGATGGACAACATAACTATGAAAATGCTATCATTGGTGATAAACATAATAATAACTATGAAAATGCAATATTAGGAGACAACCCTAATGACTGTGTACATGATACCATTGATGATGAGGACAGGAATCATGGTTATGTAAATGACATAATTGAAGATGCGAACCCTAATGACTGTGTACATGATACCATAAGTGATGAGAACAGGAATAAAGATTATGTAAATGACATAATTAAACATGCGAACCCAAATGACTGTATACATGATACCATTAAGGTTGAGGACAGGAATCAATATTATGTAAATGACACAATTGAAGATGCGAACCCTAATGACTGTGTACATGATACTATTAAGGTTGAGAACAGGAATCAAGATTATGTAAATGACATAATTGAAGATGCGAACCCTAATGACTTTGTACATGATACCATTAAGGTTGAGGACAGGAATCAATATTATGTAAATGACACAATTGAAGATGCGAACCCTAATGACTGTGTACATGATACTATTAAGGTTGAGAACAGGAATCAAGATTATGTAAATGACATAATTGAAGATGCGAACCCTAATGACTTTGTACATGATACTATTAAGGTTGAGAACAGCAATCAAGATTATGTAAATGACATAATTGAAGATGTGAACCCTAATGACTGTGAACATGATACAATGAGTGATGAGGACAGAAATAAAGATTATGTGAATGACATAATTGAAGATGCAAACCCTAATGACTGTGAGCATGATACAATGAGTGATGAGGACAGAAATAAAGATTATGTGAATGACATAATTGAAGATGCGAACCCAAATGACTGTGAACATGATACAATGAGTGATGAGGACAGAAATCATGGTTATGTAAATGACATACTTGAAGATGCGAACCCTAATGACTGTGTACATGATACAACGAGTGATGAGGACAGGAATCATGGTTATGTAAATGACATACTTGAAGATGCGAACCCTAATGACTGTGTACATGATACAATGAGTGATGAGGACAGAAATCATGGTTATGTAAATGACATACTTGAAGATGCGAACCCTAATGACTGTGTACATGATACAACGAGTGATGAGGACAGGAATCATGGTTATGTAAATGACATACTTGAAGATGCGAACCCTAATGACTGTGTACATGATACAACGAGTGATGAGGACAGGAATCATGGTTATGTAAATGACATAATTGAAGATGTGGATGTAGAAAACACCTATAAAAATGATGCATTCAGGAATGGACATCAAAACTATGAAATTGTAAAGTAGGTAGAGATGAATTAAAAGAAAGATTCCCATCAAATCAAGATGCTATATTTGCTATATTTAGGATAATAATCTAATATACTCATTGTAAATAGAATAATTAAATATGCTTCAAATCTCTGGATGTTTCTTTATATTTATTCATTGATCTATTTTACTTTTATTATAGTGTCATGGGTTAAAATACAATAACATATATATTTGGACTTCATAGAATGTCACTTGTGAGAGATGCACAAGTATTCACCTCAATAGAATTAAATATTTATTTTATTATTCACTGTTATATTCCACACTCACATTAATGGAAAAACAAACTATTGATGTCTAATTAATCATAACGATGTTCTCCTGGAGATATACAATTAAAATAACAATGAACTAAGTCGTGAAAGACATAGATAATACATAGTATATTTAATAATATTAACATTAAAGATAGTGAACATATTCTCCTGAAAGATGGTTTAAGGCATAAAAATACAATGAGTACGAGGATTATTTACAAATACATAGTGAAAGAAAATGTAGAACATCCAATTGCTGAGGGTTACTGGTGCAGAATTTTTAAGTTGGAGCATAGAAATAGCTTCTTTAAGCGGGTCTATGAGAGGAAGATACAATAGGTGTTATACAAAATTCTTGCTCAGTTTAACTTTAAACTAAATACCCTTGCATGTGGCCAAATGGTTTCAAATTGGATTCTAGGTATAAATAGAAATTGTATTAAATGTAGAAAGATTTAAGATATAAAGCATTTGCTTTTTGACTGTATATTGGAAAAATACTCAAACTTGATATAAGATGGCAAGACATTGTACTTGGTAATATTAAAATCCATGAAAACGTGACTCCAAATTCTGTTGAATTCGCTTGCTATTTTTTAGTCATGTGTAGGACATGGACCAATGAGAAAGTGGGGAATATGACAGTGATATAATGAAAACAATGTTACACAAGTAATAAAAAAAAAACTCAGACCCCCTATGAGCCTATAAAATACTTTTGCTATAGTATCTATAGTATAGTATAGTATAGTTGCTATAGTATCCGGACATCCAGTCAGGTGCCTAATGCAGTGAAGAGACAAATTCTATCAGTAGACATGAGGCTTTGAAATTTACTCTCTTCATCTAAATTCATAAAACCAGTTACAATTGCAGAAACATTTGCACACAAGTTTAAATGATGTTTTTTATCATCCCGGTGTCACATAAAACATAATTATTGATCTCCTCTGAATCCCCATGAGAAAAAGAATATCAAAAGCTCAATCATATTTTCAAAGATCCCTTTCAACCTTTGGAGAGTTTAAATATTTTGTCTCTGTGAGATTTAATATATACATGTTTGTTGGTCTACCTTGTTCAAATATACAAGATTTTATTTCTAAGTTTGATAAAGTTGGATGAACAAATAAAAATAAAGTTTAGAAAAGAAATAATTTTCACCATCTACTTCCTGGTTCAGTATCCAAGCTACACATACCTTACTTGCTATTAACACACAAATTGATTATAATGTTTTCTGTTTTTAATCAAGATGGAAGCAAACTGCAGTGAGAGGTTTCTCATTACATTTCTGATTGGAAGCTTTCTCATTCATTCTGGTAAATAAATCTTTATCAAACATTGTTTCATGAAGGTATTGGCCCAAGGGTCTCCTTTTAGTTATAATTTATCAATTATAGCCGAATTAATGAAAGTACTGAAGCAATATTTAGTTAAAGTATTAGAACCTTTGAAGCATGCACATGTATACAATACATGTACATCTTGTTTTCAGTCCTGATTGAAGCTGATGGAGTGATAAGTGCCGCATGTAGTGGCCAAGAAATATCAGGAGAATGTGAACCAACCGAACTACTAAAGCTTACAAAATACATCCAGGGATCAAATAACAGTACCACTTGTAATGCCGATGATGACAATGATTGTAGAGATGATGATAAAGATACCATACACTTCTATCAACGGATTCTTAGAAATAATATTTATAGCTTTTCTGATAAATTTCCAGACTTCCCAACTAAATGCAAGAACACGAGGACAAAATACATTTCATTGGAGTATCAGTGTATCCCAGGTAATATGCATTCACATTTATATAGTCATTGGGTGATATTATAATATACAAGTAAATCTTGATATTTGAGGAACAGATAGTAACTAAGTGTTAAATGTATATTCTATTGAATAATTCCAGATAACAGAATCATGAGACTGTGTGAAAGTAAAACTATCACCTCAAATGAAATACATATATTGAATATGGACTATCCCAGTCTTACACTTAATTATAATACAACAACATTAACGATGAAATCTCCTTGCCAATGTGAGGTTGATTCTACATCTTCAAAACATGCTGTTATTAAAGTGGTACGATCAGAGGTTATTGGTAATAAAAATGACATTACAATAACAGGTGAAAATGAACAGTGTATAGTTGACATTGGATATGATCAATCAAATTTAGGACATGAAATATACAATGGTAGCTTACCTATTGACCTAGTATACAATTATGGAAACAAAAATGGATATTATTACATGTGGTTCATGATCAGATGTAAGTATGCAATTTAACTGTTCTGTGCAAACATCTAAAAAAGGTACATGTAATGTAGCATCTTTTTCTGTCTAGGGACATTGAGTCTGTGGGGCTCAACAATTCTATTAACTGTGACACAAGGCTTTGACCACAACATCAACCAATTTTGTACCCATATTGTTAAAGATCAACAGTGGGTTAACACTTAATAAACTTCATAACTAATATGTTTATAGCTGGTGATGGTGGAGATATAACACTAAACTGTGAGGAGTCTAAGGTCACAGAAAGTGACATCCTGCCTGAAGTTTGTAATGTGGCTTCAACAGCTTCATCACCGATGACAACAACGACCAAGTCTGTTCCATCAACTCAAGATCCATCAACATCTCAAATTTTGACTTCAGAACAATCAACAAGTCGGGTATCATTTAAGACATTAACTTTTACATTATAAAGTCTTATCATTGCATATCAAATAAACATAACAGAACTCTTTTGAAATAAGATAAACAGAAAATCTATTATGATTCAAACTTTTTTCAACATGAACCAAAAGGTCATTATGTATTCACTAGGTCTAATCAAAATTCATTTAGATGATGAAAGTAACAGCAGAGGCGACCACACAAACAGCAACTTCTACAACACCAATCATAGACACTGCAACAATAAGTAGCAGTTCCACAGTTAAAGATGATATAACTACACTGTCTAATGTGACAGATATATATGAAGACCTCAAAATTGGTGAAACAAATGATAAGAATGAAGAAGCTTTGGATTTAGGTAAACTTATACTTAAGTAGCTTACATATGACAATTCTCCCGATAGATAAAAAGGTCATTCAGTAATTCTAATATTAGATTCCAATTTACCTCAGAGTTAGGGGGGGGGTCAAATATAATATGAAGACGAAAGTACTTTTGCAAGGGGGTGACCTTTTCTCAAATAAAATTACTTTCATGTCTATATGAACATCAATTTTTTGACCCTATCCCTTTTTATTTAAAAGCTTTAATTTTAAGTTTTGATATTTTTATAAAAGTATACATTCTATATGAGGGATGAAAGTTACAGATCATCATTAATTCAATAATATTAGGGTGTTTTGAGATCAGAATTGCCCTTTCAAGCCACTATAAGCTTTCCTCTTAATATATGTTTGAATGTGTTTATGCTCTTTTCAGGCTTGATCATTGGTTGTGTATTAGCTGTGGTTGTGGTTTGTGTTGTTGTGCTGGTAATAGTGATATTCTTGGTTCGCAGACATAAAAGGTAAGTTGAATGAAAAAATAAAATAAAATAAAATAACTAGTATTAAATCAAGAAGCACTTCCTCACTTACTACATTAAACATGAAATGATCAAAAGAACGAAGATGTACTTGAAAGTTGATAATGATTTTCTTATTTCTCAGGCAGAATCTTCAGAACAAAACTGATGATAGCTACATGGAGCTAGATTTGACCCAAAGAAGAAATCAAAACATCAATACGTATGACACGATAGAGGAAGGACATCATAACTATGAAAATGCTACAATTGGGGAAGGACAACATAACTACGAAAATGCAAAAATAAGTGATGGTCATAACTATGAAAATGCTATAATTGGGGGTGGACAACAGAACTATGAAAATGCTACAATTGGGGGTGGACAACAGAACTATGAAAATGCTACAATTGGGGGTGGACATCAAGAGTATGAGAATGCTACAATTGGTGATAGACGTAATAACTATGAAAATGCAATATTAGGAGACAACCCTAATGACTGTGTACATGATATCATTAAGGATGAGGACAGGAATCAAGATTATGTGAATGACATAATTGAAGATGCGGATGTAGAAAACACTTATAAAAATGATGCATTCAGGAACGGACATCAAAACTATGAAATTGTAAAGTAGATAAAGATGAGTCAAAAGAAATATTCTCATCAGATGCTAGCCTGCTATATCTGCAGATGATGGTGATTATGCTTGTATATCAATAAAATGAAATATTGAGCAAGGAGTTCATCTAGAACTGGAAATAACTTGAAGATATGAAGCATTAGTTAAGTTTGATAAAGAACTAATTTCCAGTATTTCAATTAGTTGTTTTGGAAATAAGTTGTTTTATGAAATACATTGGGACTTACTAATGCATCATGATGAGTTAATATCTTGATGTCTTGATCTCAAAATTATATTATTGACTTTTGCATTTACGATTGTTTTCTTATTTGTATCACAACTTACTCTGATGTAATGTTCATCTAATGTAAATAAAACAATGTTTCAAAAATGTTTATCTGCCTTTTTCATTACAGCCAAAAATTCAAGAGAAACTGAAACAGGAGATTTGTTAAATACATACATGTACTTATACTGAAACAAGAAGTGAGAAAATATGAAAAGGAAAACTCAAATGTGAAGTCATTATTAAATCCTTTATTCAAGGTATGGATGATCAATAGACTAAGCAACTATTCAACAAACATTTTTTGTTCACTTTGTTATCAAGTTTTAGCATGGTGCTCATTTCCTTTCGTTGAAAATTTAACCATCAGCCTATTCTCCCACAAAAAAGATATTGAAACTGTATAATGCATAGACTGTAAAGAAGCTTCTCTGCAAATATCATTGTTGTGGGAGTGTGGGCTCACCACTAAAACTTTACTACTGAAGCAATATTTAGTTAAAGTATTAGAACCTTTGAAGCATGCACATGTATACAATACATGTACATCTTGTTTTCAGTCCTGATTGAAGCTGATGGAGTGATAAGTGCCGCATGTAGTGGCCAAGAAATATCAGGAGAATGTGAACCAACCGAACTACTAAAGCTTACAAAATACATCCAGGGATCAAATAACAGTACCACTTGTAATGCCGATGATGACAATGATTGTAGAGATGATGATAAAGATACCATACACTTCTATCAACGGATTCTTAGAAATAATATTTATAGCTTTTCTGATAAATTTCCAGACTTCCCAACTAAATGCAAGAACACGAGGACAAAATACATTTCATTGGAGTATCAGTGTATCCCAGGTAATATGCATTCACATTTATATAGTCATTGGGTGATATTATAATATACAAGTAAATCTTGATATTTGAGGAACAGATAGTAACTAAGTGTTAAATGTATATTCTATTGAATAATTCCAGATAACAGAATCATGAGACTGTGTGAAAGTAAAACTATCACCTCAAATGAAATACATATATTGAATATGGACTATCCCAGTCTTACACTTAATTATAATACAACAACATTAACGATGAAATCTCCTTGCCAATGTGAGGTTGATTCTACATCTTCAAAACATGCTGTTATTAAAGTGGTACGATCAGAGGTTATTGGTAATAAAAATGACATTACAATAACAGGTGAAAATGAACAGTGTATAGTTGACATTGGATATGATCAATCAAATTTAGGACATGAAATATACAATGGTAGCTTACCTATTGACCTAGTATACAATTATGGAAACAAAAATGGATATTATTACATGTGGTTCATGATCAGATGTAAGTATGCAATTTAACTGTTCTGTGCAAACATCTAAAAAAGGTACATGTAATGTAGCATCTTTTTCTGTCTAGGGACATTGAGTCTGTGGGGCTCAACAATTCTATTAACTGTGACACAAGGCTTTGACCACAACATCAACCAATTTTGTACCCATATTGTTAAAGATCAACAGTGGGTTAACACTTAATAAACTTCATAACTAATATGTTTATAGCTGGTGATGGTGGAGATATAACACTAAACTGTGAGGAGTCTAAGGTCACAGAAAGTGACATCCTGCCTGAAGTTTGTAATGTGGCTTCAACAGCTTCATCACCGATGACAACAACGACCAAGTCTGTTCCATCAACTCAAGATCCATCAACATCTCAAATTTTGACTTCAGAACAATCAACAAGTCGGGTATCATTTAAGACATTAACTTTTACATTATAAAGTCTTATCATTGCATATCAAATAAACATAACAGAACTCTTTTGAAATAAGATAAACAGAAAATCTATTATGATTCAAACTTTTTTCAACATGAACCAAAAGGTCATTATGTATTCACTAGGTCTAATCAAAATTCATTTAGATGATGAAAGTAACAGCAGAGGCGACCACACAAACAGCAACTTCTACAACACCAATCATAGACACTGCAACAATAAGTAGCAGTTCCACAGTTAAAGATGATATAACTACACTGTCTAATGTGACAGATATATATGAAGACCTCAAAATTGGTGAAACAAATGATAAGAATGAAGAAGCTTTGGATTTAGGTAAACTTATACTTAAGTAGCTTACATATGACAATTCTCCCGATAGATAAAAAGGTCATTCAGTAATTCTAATATTAGATTCCAATTTACCTCAGAGTTAGGGGGGGGGGTCAAATATAATATGAAGACGAAAGTACTTTTGCAAGGGGGTGACCTTTTCTCAAATAAAATTACTTTCATGTCTATATGAACATCAATTTTTTGACCCTATCCCTTTTTATTTAAAAGCTTTAATTTTAAGTTTTGATATTTTTATAAAAGTATACATTCTATATGAGGGATGAAAGTTACAGATCATCATTAATTCAATAATATTAGGGTGTTTTGAGATCAGAATTGCCCTTTCAAGCCACTATAAGCTTTCCTCTTAATATATGTTTGAATGTGTTTATGCTCTTTTCAGGCTTGATCATTGGTTGTGTATTAGCTGTGGTTGTGGTTTGTGTTGTTGTGCTGGTAATAGTGATATTCTTGGTTCGCAGACATAAAAGGTAAGTTGAATGAAAAAATAAAATAAAATAAAATAACTAGTATTAAATCAAGAAGCACTTCCTCACTTACTACATTAAACATGAAATGATCAAAAGAACGAAGATGTACTTGAAAGTTGATAATGATTTTCTTATTTCTCAGGCAGAATCTTCAGAACAAAACTGATGATAGCTACATGGAGCTAGATTTGACCCAAAGAAGAAATCAAAACATCAATACGTATGACACGATAGAGGAAGGACATCATAACTATGAAAATGCTACAATTGGGGAAGGACAACATAACTACGAAAATGCAAAAATAAGTGATGGTCATAACTATGAAAATGCTATAATTGGGGGTGGACAACAGAACTATGAAAATGCTACAATTGGGGGTGGACAACAGAACTATGAAAATGCTACAATTGGGGGTGGACATCAAGAGTATGAGAATGCTACAATTGGTGATAGACGTAATAACTATGAAAATGCAATATTAGGAGACAACCCTAATGACTGTGTACATGATATCATTAAGGATGAGGACAGGAATCAAGATTATGTGAATGACATAATTGAAGATGCGGATGTAGAAAACACTTATAAAAATGATGCATTCAGGAACGGACATCAAAACTATGAAATTGTAAAGTAGATAAAGATGAGTCAAAAGAAATATTCTCATCAGATGCTAGCCTGCTATATCTGCAGATGATGGTGATTATGCTTGTATATCAATAAAATGAAATATTGAGCAAGGAGTTCATCTAGAACTGGAAATAACTTGAAGATATGAAGCATTAGTTAAGTTTGATAAAGAACTAATTTCCAGTATTTCAATTAGTTGTTTTGGAAATAAGTTGTTTTATGAAATACATTGGGACTTACTAATGCATCATGATGAGTTAATATCTTGATGTCTTGATCTCAAAATTATATTATTGACTTTTGCATTTACGATTGTTTTCTTATTTGTATCACAACTTACTCTGATGTAATGTTCATCTAATGTAAATAAAACAATGTTTCAAAAATGTTTATCTGCCTTTTTCATTACAGCCAAAAATTCAAGAGAAACTGAAACAGGAGATTTGTTAAATACATACATGTACTTATACTGAAACAAGAAGTGAGAAAATATGAAAAGGAAAACTCAAATGTGAAGTCATTATTAAATCCTTTATTCAAGGTATGGATGATCAATAGACTAAGCAACTATTCAACAAACATTTTTTGTTCACTTTGTTATCAAGTTTTAGCATGGTGCTCATTTCCTTTCGTTGAAAATTTAACCATCAGCCTATTCTCCCACAAAAAAGATATTGAAACTGTATAATGCATAGACTGTAAAGAAGCTTCTCTGCAAATATCATTGTTGTGGGAGTGTGGGCTCACCACTAAAACTTAACTTTTGTGATGGAAATAAGGCTGACTTGTTTATGTTTTCAATATGGCTGCTAACCTGGGCATACATGTACACTACATAACTGCAGATTAGGCCATTCAAAATTAATTATATGTTGGCATTCTGATGAAGGGCCTTATATTCAAAAAATACAAAACCTTTATTTATTTAAAGGGTTTTATATATTATTTAATAGTGGAAATGCAATAACACATAGTGGAAAAGCAAATAACACCTCTCGATTCAGATGACCTTGTTAATGAAGACAATACAAAAGCTTATATACATGTAGTTTTTAATCAATCTTGGAACTCATTTCAATACAATATAATTCATGATCACAATTCCCTCTGTCATTTATATGTATTACAAGTACAGAGTAATTTTTTTTTTCTTTCTGAAAACATAGAATTTAGTGACATTAATTATAACAAATTTTGAATGGCCTAAGTGTTTTTCTAAATAGGGAATAAGTAGAAATTATTTTAGGCAATCTTTTGAGTGTCATGCCATTAATACGTGATGCTGCCTTATATTTTATGATATACCATATTGAAATTCAAATATGGGAACTGCAAATTGGCAAATAACTTTAAAACTAAGTCTCCATACAGACATTTAATTTCAAATTCCAATGTATGGAAATGTATTAGAAATGACCATGTCATGGGCATTTAAAATAATAATCACATCCCAACTCTTAAAACATGCTTATATTAGGATACTGTTAGAGTCTCAAAAGGCAACAAGAACATTCATTTTTGAAACAGGAAAATTTAGTCCCCCCAAAAATGCCCATATGGGGATTTATTCTCCAAATTTTCATGTAATTGCCCATGAGAATTTATTAAAAATATTTTTATTTCCATTCACATGTCTTATTAATAATCAAAATCAAAATTAAGCCAATTGCTTTCATTTCTTGTATTAGAAAACGGCAAAATTTTGACAAAAATAGTATCTTTCAAAGTTGACCTTTAAACCACCCTAATGTCAAGGTCAAATGTCTAAATTTTCAGAAATCACATTTTAAGTAATACGTCATACATCCTCTTCAATTTCAATAATATATACTTGTTTTACAGGGGGGCTAAAAGAGAGGTTTACCGCCACCTGTCCTTTCTATGTCAAAAGTCCTTTATTGATTTAGATTTAGATTTCTAAACTCAAATTGATTTCATAACTGTTAAAGTTCAGTTTTTTAATCCATTGACTAATACAATATATGATTTTTATAACAAGCATCCAACAAATCTCAATTCCCCCTTCCACAAAAGGGGGAAATGCACAAATCACTTTTGGTACCCTTTTGCTAGTAAGTTATAGATAAAGTTAAGAGTATCAAATTTCTATAAAAATTCAAAAAGGAATATGCCAACATTAATAAATGAATTCTTAGTATTATTCACATGAAATATAAGATGAAATATAGTTGGATTTACCACAGTGAATGATCCAACCAGGTTTTTGTAAGGCATATTTTACGTCAATACCAATTCAGGTTGTTCTATGTTTTCTATTCTATTTAGAGTCATAAGCAAATGTAAGGTATTGACAAAATTATTTTAAGTGTCTATACCAAAAATGTCATTTCAACCCAGCCCAGCCTATTAAGAACAAGGATGCAGTGTCTCATATTAATACTGAAATAATTCAATTGAAATGAAAATAATAAATCAAACAAAATTATTGTACCCATTTTTATATTTTATACTGAAATGCTGAAGAAGGATTGAAGGACTGTATGTTCCTGTGTGAGTGAAATGTATTCTATACACAATGGTAAAATGCATTAACTTTGCCAAGGTGCATGGATATACTATTTATAAACATTATATTGCTTAAATATACTGACAAACTCATGTATATATTGAAGTGATAAAAAGTATTTACGCAAAACATAGCAGCATGCAAAAACTTATTTAAATGAGATCATGACTCAGAGGAGTTGGATTAAGTTGAATGAACAAACAAAAAGTGTATTTAGGAAATAATTTTCAACATTACTTCCTCATTGAAGCTTTTTTTAAACATTATACCTGCTACTCTAAAACACAACTTGTCACATGATGCGCAAAGATGGGACAAAAATGGAGTGAAACATTTCTTGTGACATTGATCACTGGATGTTTGCTTATTCTGTCAGGTACTATATACACATTAATTTTCTTATATCATTACCAAAATCCATCATCAGTACTTGAGAATAAAGGTTCTAAAAAGTGAAAGTACAGTACATAAATATCCATTTAATTTGGATTGGCATGGCTATTGAAATAAGATGTCAAATATAAATGGCATGTCGAGAAAAAAACAAATATTTTTCAATTATTGATATATTATTCAACTCATGTGTCAATACAGCTGCACATGGAATTGGAACATGGCACATGGAAGAACAAAAATTAATTTACATACGCTAGCACATGCATCTTTCTTTCAGCCCATGTGGTGACTGACAAGGGGATACATGCTGCATGTTCTGGTGCAGAAATAGCAGGAGAATGTGGTCTAAATGAACTACTAAAGCTTACAAAATACATCCAAGGATCAAATAATAGAAACAGTTGTAGTAACCATGATGAGAATGATTGTAGAGATGGTGACAGTGATGCAATATACTTCTATCAACAGTTTCTTAGAAATTATATTTATAGCTTTTCTGATAAAGTTCCAGACTTCCCAACTAAATGCAAAGACATGACGACAAAATACATTTCATTGGACTATGAATGTATACCAGGTAATACATCCTCCCATACAAGTTTGAAAAACAATGTTTGTTCCACATAATAGATAACAAATACATGAATGACAAACTTTAACCAGCATACGTGCTAGGCATTTTCAAATCTGAGTCCCAGGACCCAAGGGCTTTTAAAAATATGGGTCCTCTCCAAAAAATTGGGGTCCCAATTTTAAAGCGTTTTAAATTGTATTTTTGTTGCCAATCAAACATATAAGTCACATGACTTGTCACGTGATATGTTGACCTAGATATTTGAGTGATGATTTACAGGTCAAATTTATTACCGATTCAATCGTTTTTAGGCAGACAAAATTTAAGGAAATGTTTCATGATACATAATGAATTCATTTGTTATCATAATGTGTGATAAACGAATTGGAAAATGAAGAAAATGGCGCTTATTAGTGCAACTGATCGAAAGATCGTTCGCCATTTTGTCCAAGAGGAAGATGATCGGTAGCGAATGAATTGTGGGAATGATTTCTGCAAGATCGACAGTTTAATTGGCTTACAAATTAAGCTTGGATCAATGGAATCATGGGAGGTTATATTGTTTATTCAACACATGCGCGTCATCACTATATTTACAAACACGGAAGTGGAAAAAAAATCAGAATATATCTTTTGTTTTTAGTGCCGTTTACGTTCAGTTTTTCATCGATTATTAAGGTAAGGGTTTCTGAAATTATCCATGACAAGTAAATTTACGTCCTGGGGATGCAATAGAGCTAAAATATCGGGGTCCTGGGCCAAAAATCCGCGTAAATACGCAAGTTTTTGCATTAACGCGAATGCTGCTTTAACCTTTAAATCTTAGTTCAATGGAGAAACAGGAATTTTCCACACTTAATAGAGACTAAGTGACTATCTAGACCCCTCATATCGCGAGCAAGTTCCCGATTACATCACGAGCAATGAGCTCATGTTAGAAGCGGGGCCTTGAGAGATATGAAAAAATATAGTTATAGTTGAAGAATGTCATTGCCCTGCAATAGAAATAGCCATTAATTAATTGTTCCACACACGTGTAGGTAAAGCTTTATACGTTTATCATCTACGTATTTTTACAGTTTTGTAAGTTCATTGAACTTATACTGATCATGAAAACTTTGAAATAATCAACTTGTTTATGTAATGACTAACTTAAAAGGATCATGACTCACTTGTTTATAATACACTAATACTACTAGGACACGGAAGCAAGCATTTAATTGTGCATTTAACTGTGCATAATATATACATGCAGATGACAGTGTATTCACAGTCTCTAGTTGATGGAGCTTTTCTATATCGGGAATAGTTATGTTCCATTAAGTACAATTTAAAATTGATTTTAGTAAATATAATAGTTCGAGATGACCCTTTAAAGTATACGTATAAGATGTACTTTCACTTATGTGCGAAATCTCTCTATTATCATATAAAATTTTTTTATCTATTATATCATTAGCATTATATTTCGCAATACAAATGTATAACATTCAATTATTCCAGATAGCAGAATCCTAAAATTATGTGAAAGCAACAAAACTATTACAGCAAATGAAATACACATCCTGAATATGGACTATCCTAGTTATACAGGCAATTGGAAAGATACAAACAGTAGCAAGATCAGATCTCCATGCCACTGTGAAGTAGATTCAACTTCAACTTCAAAACATGCTATAATTACAGTGGTACGTTCATTTGTTCTTGGAGGCTTCAATAATATTGCAATCAAAGGTCAACATGAACAATGTACAATTAACATTGAAAGTATGGAGTATAATGTAGGGCAGGAAATCCACAATGGTAGCTTACCTATGGGATTAGTTTACAACTATGCAAACAAAGATGGATTGCATTATGTTTGGTTCATGATCAAATGTAAGTACATGTACCTGCATACCATTTTATTAACAAACTACATTTAAATCATTTAATTATCAAAATTAAAAATGTAAAAAGATAAAATACAAGATTCTGTTAATATACCGATATTTAGTAAAATGATTAAAGATTGCCATTTACCTTGGATGGACAAGTGGAAGAGAAGCATTTGTTGTATACCTTAGGTGAATGATCGATCCTTATTACTCGGTTTGATTACATTACTAAGGATTAGAGCAACCTTTTCAGTAAAAATGGTGACCTTATCCAACTGAAATGGAGATATTGTTCCACCATATAACATAACAGAATTTCATGATCCAGTTTAAATCTTCCTTCTAATCTATATGTGACAGAAATGTTTATTTTTTAAAGTTTCAACCTACTAAAAAAACAAGTAAAACCATTGGGGTCGAGTTGACTAAGGGTTGAGATGACTTGGGGTCGAATTGACTATGGGTTGATAGGACTTGAAGTTGAATAGGCTAGGGGTTGACTTAGTATGTCAGAAAATCGAGTAATAAGGATCAATCGTTCAACCAAGGTGTGTACACTTGATGATATACATGAAACAATAGCTCTACTGCTCCAAATAACTTTTTGTTTATTCAATTTTATAGCTGATAATGGTGGTAATATAACATTAAACTGTGGTGAGTCTGAAGATACATTGGATGAAACTGTGCCTGAAGCTTGTAATGTGACCAACAACAAATCAATGACACAATCAACAACAACAACATCCATCAAGACTGCTACATCAACTATAGTTCCAACTACCTCTGTCTTGACTTCAACTATTCCGAAAAGCCAGGTATTCATTAATGAGGTTGATTCATGTGCTGACTGGTTGACAAGATAGAGATGCCAAATCTATATCAAATGATGTGATGTAAAACTGAAGAGTTGCTAGAAAACATCACCTGCACAAAGTAGCAAATCCCAATGAACAAATTCATATTCAATAATCTGTATATGTCACAATATAATATTTACCATCTACTCTATGCTTGATTCTGCACATAATAAAAAAGACATTAGAGATATATCATAATTACAAAAATTTTAGCATTTGGGTGACCATTTAGGAGTATCAGGCCCAGATTATAAAGACAATACAATATTACTATCTAATGTAGCACAATTTAACCATAGTTTGAAGACATCTCCAAATTAGAGCATATTCCTGCTTTAGGCAGCCATTTTGAATTTTCTGAAGCTCGAACCAGAAAAACTAATTCTATCAATTTTCAAATATGAAGAAAAGAGTATTGAAGTTACTTTGTGGACAGACAGAGTGACTGGCAGACATATGGAGGCACTTCATTTGTTGGGATAATAAACAGGGGATAGAAATGCCTGGATGCCAATCTCAATTTTTGATCCAGAGAGAGGGTGGTGTAATTTTACTTGGTAACCTGTGAGCGTTTTATAGTGTTTCCTTATCTAGAAACAGGCTTATCAGATTCCCAGTACATTGGGGAACATCTAATTCTTATAAAATGACAGCTGTCCATCTAGTTTTTCTGTAATGTGGGGTTAAGCACAGAAATCTTTTTTTCAGGACACACGCTAATCATGTTATATTTCTTTTTATTAAATGTTTAATTGACAAGGTTAGCCTCCAATCTGCAAATTTTAGCTTAAAAGTGATAGATAAAAGAAAAAGCCTGTTAATGCCAAATGGCTTGCATCCAGCACATTTTCATTTTGTCTGGTATTTCTTTAAATTTCGTCATTTTTCTATTTCCAATCATTTCAAAGCAAAAATTTGCCGACTGAAAGCTGTATTCTTATTCCATACACAAGAAAATTGCATATCTTGTCAATGAAATGGTAAATAAAAAGAAATCTGACTCAATTTGTGTATTTCCAGGGAAAAAATCAGAGTATTTCCGTGCTTAACCCCACATTACAAAAAATCTAGATGAATGACTGTCATTTTATAAGAATTGTGTATTTCTCAATGTACTGGGAATCTGATGAGCCTGTTTCTAGATAAGGAAACACTGTAAAACAATCACAGGCTACAGAGTAAAATCACACCTACCTCCCTCTGGATCAAAAATGGAGGTCTGCGTCCAGCATCTCAGTTTGTTCCAGACGAAAATACTAGATGCGTTTCTACCCCCTGATCATCTATCATCATATGATCTATATTACTATTGTATGGAACATAAGCATATATTAATCAAAAATAATTGTTAACAAGGGATTAACATGCAAAATGTCATCACCTGCCAATTGTTACATTTGTTACAGAACCCAAACACCAACCGTCAAACGCTGACAACCACAGAAACCAGAATCTCTTCAGAACCAGTAATCTCAACACAAACCAACACTTCTGTAACAACAACAGCAGGTTCCATAGTGACTGATCAAACAACTGTTAAAACAACAACAATGGTCACCTCTGTATCAAATATGACAGGTGCCTCTGCTAGTGATGCAACAACTGAAACTGACAATGTAGATGGTGAAACTAAAGATACAAAAGATCAAAAAACAGACTTAGGTACATGCTTTTGTCTTAATTATTTATGCACATCTATTCAAAATATAATTATAATATCCATGATCTAATAAATCATATGTATCACCATTTGACTCACATATATATAACATAAAATTTAGTTGTACAGAGTAATACTAATTTCTCCCTGTATGATATATAGTATGTACAAATATCATTGCATATAATATTAGGTTGATGTTTCAGGCCTAATTATTGGTTGTGTGTTGGCTGGTATTGTGCTTTGTGTTATTGTGCTGATTCTGGTGATATTCTTGGTCTGCAGACACAAAAAGTTAGTTTAGTAAAAATTCAATTGTTAACAATCTATTACAGATATTTCTAAGGAAAAGAATTCTCGAAGTAAAAATTTAAACTTTCCTTGCTTGTTTTTTTCTCAATTACATGCAGAGTAACATTGAGTTTCTATATTTCTTCAAGGCAAGACAACCAGGAAAACAATTCTGATGATGAAAACACTGAAATGGATTCTAAACAACACAATAATCTAACTACAACCCCAACCCATCTGTACAATGAACATTCATCTTGTGACTCAAATATTGATATAGTTGAAGAGGGACATGACAACTATGCATATGTTGATACTGATATGTCTAAGACGAGACTCCCACCTGATGGTATGTCTGTTGATGATGATGATGATGGCTATGCTGGTGTTGGAAAACAACAAGTCAAACAACATGTTACATTGGATGTTGACTCTAACTATCAAACAGTTAGCATGGATGGTGATGCTATACAGACAGAAGAAGAAATAACAAACAAGAATGAGTCAATGACAGACTTTGAGAAGATGTATTCTAAGCCTGATAAAATAAAAGGAACAGCAGAGTCAGATATTAATGAACTGACCACTAACAAGAAGGTGTTCGACATGGACTCTTCAGGTACTGAGTCTGGAAAATCCCCCAATACTCCAATCCCAATTAAACCCAAAAGAACAAAATCAAAACCACCTACAATTCATAATAAGCCACCAATATCCCTGAACAAACCATCTTTTACAAACAATCAGACAACCCCAAACAATAACATTTATACAAGTGTACAAAAGCCAAAGGTTGCTCAAAAACCATTGATTGAAACCCAAGAAAAGAATACAACAGTTGAAAGCCCTGTGATACCTGGTAAAGCATGGGGCGATCAAAATTACAGTGATATTACACTGAATGATGACCTATTAGGCAAAGAAAATATGGGTGATGGTATTAAACAAGATGATATAGAAGAAAATCCTGACAATGATATTGATGTAAATAAATATGAACCTTTATCTGGTTATGAGATGGTGGAACCAAGGGAAATGAAATCAAAGCCATCTACAGTTGCTTTTAAACCACCAATTTCCCCAAACAAACCACTGAATGTTAATACTGTAATAAATCCCAACAATAATGTATATGCAAGTGTCCAAAAGCCACAGGTTTCCCCTAAGCCAGTTATGATAACACAGGAAAGCGAGACAACATATGCAACACCTGGGATACCTGATAAAGCATGGGGCGACCAAAACTACAGTGATATTACATTAAAAGATCCTCCCGAGGGCACTGATATTATGGGTGCCAGTATCAAACACGATGAGGAAGACAGTGATAAAAACAAACCTCTAAATGGCTGCCAAATGATTGACAATGATATCTATAATGCAAAAGATGACGAAAACATATACAATGACATTGACCAGGATGATGAATATAAAAACAATAGAGCTGGTAAAATCTTAAATGACAATAACAATGCTGATTTAATTGAAAATGACATATATAGTCAAGTTAATGAAGATACTGAGGACATTGAACTTGCTGAAAATGATATTTATAACAGTATTGAAAAGGATATTAATGATGTTGATTTGGTTGTAAATGATATTTATACTTCAGACTCTGTAGTTTAAAATAAATACACACCAATGTAACTAAAACTATAACAAAACATAATAATAACTTGTACAGTAAAAAAGAATATTGTTTAGTTGTTCTCTTTAAAGGATTTCTCCGATGATTATGTGTCTTGTAGTGTCTGTCAAATGCAACTGCCAGCTTGATTACAATTTGATGCCCAACTCATTTAAATATGAATAGTAACTGCTATGCATTCTGTTGCTGCAAGCTATCCAGTCAAAATTGATTGTTGAATGCAAGTGTTAACTCAAAAATGTTTCTACTAATGTCAGTGAAATGACAGCATTTGTCCCTATTATAAGCCCTAACTATTTGATCTTTAAAGATAGACTGTGATGACAAAGTAAACTATGCAAATTATCCCCAAGCTTCTAAAAGACCATTGGTAAGGTGGGATCAATCTTGAAAACTATGAGAGTTTAGGATGTAGAAAAAATTTCCCCAAGATACCTGGAGCTTTAGTAGAAGGGTTAGGTCAAATGTTTTTATGTCTTCTATTCATATTATTTCCTTTTTTTCATTCAAAACACTGTTTTATCATATATGGTACAAAGGAGGATGGAAAGTATCGCAACAGATTTCGGGCAGTCATATGGTAGAGTTTGGCTATTTTCTGAGGATTTAAACTGGTGCATATGTAAGGCCAATGCATAACCTCCAGGAAAAGCACTCATAGAGAATATAAAATAACTTCGACTTTCAGACAGGAAAGATGCAAACAACACACCCACATGTTTTTCTGAAATGTTGTCCTGATTTTCAACCCCTTCCACTCCTGCTTTTTCAATTTTTGTTGCATCAATATGTTGTGTTTTGACACACAGTTAACTCCTTTAAAGGAATAGGTAACTGCCAGCTTGATTACAATTTGATGCCCAACTCATTTAAATATGAATAGTAACTGCTATGCATTCTGTTGCTGCAAGCTATCCAGTCAAAATTGATTGTTGAATGCAAGTGTTAACTCACAAATGTTTCTACTAATGTCAGTGAAATGACAGCATTTGTCCCTATTATAAGCCCTAACTATTTGATCTTTAAAGATAGACTGTGATGACAAAGTAAACTATGCAAATTATCCCCAAGCTTCTAAAAGACCATTGGTAAGGTGGGATCAATCTTGAAAACTATGAGAGTTTAGGATGTAGAAAAAATTTCCCCAAGATACTTGGAGCTTTAGTAGAAGGGTTAGGTCAAATGTTTTTATGTCTTCTATTCATATTATTTCCTTTTTTTCATTCAAAACACTGTTTTATCATATATGGTACAAAGGAGGATGGAAAGTATCGCAACAGATTTCGGGCAGTCATATGGTAGAGTTTGGCTCTAATGAAAGTCATTCATAAATAGAAATATGTTCCTCCAAGATGTGGCAGCAAAATGAAATATCCAAGGAGACGATTTAATTGCCCTATATATCGTTCAAAGTCGTAATTTCGTCGTTTAAATGGTAGTTTCATTCCCTATTAAGATGAAACAGAGCTGTAATTATTTGCACAAAAAATTGGGATTTATGTTACACTGCATGAAAATAAAGTTTCCTTGGGTGTGAACAGAAATGTTCTGGACTCGGTTCCTGGTGATCAGATGGTCCCAGTAGAACCGTGGTGCCAAATACCGCGGTTAACTGAACAGAACCGTGATCGACCATTCTCTCATGTTTACCCTTATCAAAAATGGGCTATTTCTAAAATATTCTCATCTTCAAAATTTTTTGATAAGTTAGAAATTTCCTTTTTTGGTGACCATTCTTTTTTTTTGCTCAAATCTCAAAATATTCCAGTGCATCTTTCTGACTGCCTGATGGATGAACTGGTAGATGGATGGATGAAAGAAAGGTTTTAATATATCCCTTCATTCAAAAAACAATAAACAAAATATATAAACATATTATGCTTAAAATTTGGTGACAGAGTCATACATTGATTGGATAAAAAATATGTTTAAATAGCAACAAAGAATAGCATGCTAAAACATATTTAAGTGAGATTGTGATTGAATAGTTGGATGTACAAATAAAAAGTGTGCTTGGGAAATAATTTTAGCAATACTTCCTTGTTGAAGTTTTCACATAAGATACCTGCAACTCTAAAACATATCTAAATGGTGTTATGTTTACTATGTGATTCAAGATGGGATCTAAATGCTGCAAAATGCTATATGTCATAGTGATTATTGGAAGTTTTCTTTTTCTCTCAGGTACAGTTTATATATTTATTTTTGTAATGACCAAACATTCTGAAATTCATCATGTCGTATTAGAAGAAATACTTTGATAATGTTTCTTCAGCTAATCTTCAACTTTATAAAGAGTTTGGATATTTCATCAAGACTAGCATATATTTTCATTATCTACAAAGAAACCCCCTGGATGAACATTATTTAGCTAAAATTCCTCTTGAAACGTGGTGGATCTTAAAAAAGCTATAAGCGGACTCCCTTTATAGATGCTTTGAACTGAATTTACGTTTCTCAATGCTGAAATTGATAGTTTATACATACATTTTAAGAAAATAGGTATGTCGGAGAAGGTGTTAAGCTAAATATTGACCTGATAGCTCAGAAAAAATAAAAATTTTCAAATTTTCTCTCTACTGTCCGTGTTGCCCCTTTAATTTGTATAACTAACTGATACAAAGGGGTAACATGAAAAATGAACCACTAAAACTGATGAATATTCAAGTTTAAGGAAACTTTCTTAATACCAGTACCATGTTATCTGACCCAAATGAGCCACTTGGTGGTGAAACTGGTAATATAACTACCTACACGCATCTGAGTTATGAATCACTTTGAGTGAATTTCTAGTCTATAAGAATAAGTGTAAGTAAGAGTAATTAGTACTTTTGTCATCCCTGGTTGGTGTTTTAGGGCATGGTCAATCCTTTCCCACGCAGCTGAAAAACTGTTACACATATTGAATTAGCCTCAATTTTTAGTTTCCGGATTTTTGACAATAGAAATGATGAAATATTAATCCATTAATGAAATCAAATAAATGAAAACTTGAATGGTTGAGCTTACATGATTCAAATTGGTGTTAAATGCTAAAATACAAAATTTTCTCCATGTATATAAGTATATACATGGAATGACTAAATAAGAAAATAAGACTAATGAGTACTACTAGCTACAGTATTTGTATAATATACTACGCATACAGTAAATGGAACAATTAAGGATTTAAGCTCAGGGGCATTGTATGCTAAATCATTCCAATGAAGGTGTTGCTTCAAAATCTTTGCATGACTGCGCAGCTCACAATGCATTAAGTCTTGGGCTTAAATTCTTTTCACACATTGCAAAATATTGTCACAAAATCACATAAAAGATACAAAATCACCAAAAGAACACAGTTTCAATGAAACAAGTCAAGTTGACAAAGCATCAATTTCAATCTGGAGAGATAAGTTGTCAACATGACAACTGTTTAACAGGTGACCTTGGATGCAGTGATTGGTGATCTAACGCGCTGCAGTTATATGAAATACTTTGTTTTGATTGGCTGGAATCGGACACACCTTGCCTAGCTATGTATGAATATGCTGAAGAGTCATACAATATATAACTATATTATAAAGAACAACATTTACAAAAGTTTGTTTGAATGTCAACATGACCAAGGTGTTTGAATAAACATTTATAAAGAGAATTTATAAATATATTTTCAACACATATTCAAACCTGAGGATTTCACATATTTTTCCTTGTACCCTAAAACAAGTTAACAATGATTTGATAATTCAAAATGGGACAAAAAGGCAGCAAGGAAGTACTTTTCATATTTTTGATTGGATGTTTTGTCATTTACTCAGGTAATGGATACTAGTAAACATTTAACTTCCCTATTAGTGACAAAAAGTTCTCATAGGTGTTTGGTATTGATAAAATTAATGACAATACATATCAAAAGGATTTCTTTATCAGAATAATTGGTCAACAGGACTAATGAGAAAATACAGAATTAGCTTTAATAGAGGGAAGGAGGACTGATCATGGAGATGGGGTGGGGGTGTAAACTAATGCTAACAGAAAATGTCAATTCATACTGAAGAAAATTGAAATAACTGTCACACTTTGTTAACCAATATTGTACAAAATATGACGTTAAAATACAAAAAAACAAAATTGCCTTCCCAGTCTACTTTTTTTTCTACTGTAGTCTACTGAGTTCTATTAAAAGATTAACTTTCTTTCAGCCTATGTAGCTACTGATGGTGTTATACCTGCTGCATGTTCTGGTGCAAAAATAGCAGGAGAATGTGGACCAACTGAACTACTAAAGCTTACAAGTTACATCCAAGGGTCAAATAACAGTACCACTTGTAATGCCAATGATGAGAATGATTGTAGAGACAAGGAGTGTGAAACAAGAAAATTCTATGCAGGCTTCCTCAGCCAAAATATGAGTACCTTTTCTGGAAAAGTTCCAGACTTCGATACTATATGTAAACTGAGAAGCAAATACATTTCATTGAAGTATCACTGTATACCAGGTAATATTCAGTCTCATTATACTATTAAGGGGTGTATACACTGGCAGGAGAAATACTTGAAATGGGGGTCGAAAAGGCCAAAATGGTTGAAATGAAAGAGAATTGATTGAAATGCTTGAAACGACAAAACAGGCGAAAGCAGCGAAACAGTAATTTTATTTTTCAAGATGTATTGATTGAAATGATTGAAACGGTTGAAAAGCCCCAGCGAAATGCTTGAAAAGAAAAACGTGCATGTTCGTTTTTCTTTTCAATCGTTTCGCCCGTCGTATGCTTGAAATGCTTGAAACAGCGAAAGAGGCACAAACAGCGAAACTTTAATTTCAAAGGCAAATCGATTGAAACGTTTGAAATGCTCAAAATGATGTAAGCATTGATACGTAGGAAATGATGCAAGCATTGAAACCACTTAATTGATTGAAACGATTGAAACAATTGAAATGCTATTTACAGTGTATACAGGGGTTTACTCTAGTTTTAACATCAGTCACTAGGGCAGAGCATTTGTACTGAAAGGAGCGTTTTCAGTACAAATATGTACTGAAAAATGTACTGAATTTTTAAGTATATTTTTCAGTATAAATATGTACTGAAAAATATACTTAAAATTTCAGTGCAAATTTCAGTATAAATATGTACTGAAAAATGTACTGAAATTTTAAGTACATTTTTCAGTATATATTTATACTGAAAAATATACTGAATTTTAAGTGTGATTTTAAGTGCAAATATGTACTTAAAAATATACTGAAATTTAAGTGTGATTTTAAGTGCAAATATGTACTGAAAAATATACTGAAATTTAAGGGCATATTTAAGTGTAAATTTATACTGAAAAATATACTTAGATTTTGAATTACGACATCCTCCTGACTTTGACATCTATACCATGGATTTTGCTATACTCGAACAAATGAGGTTCTATGTTCATGTTATATATTTTAATTTTGATATCAATTAAAGCAGATATGAAATGGTGTTTTTTAACCTTAAGGAATCAATATAATTTTTTGATAAATGTATTTGGACATGTTTTCTCATCAGTAGTGCGAAAACTATTTCACTCTAACGATCGTTATACAGGGTGACAAAAAAAAACTGGAACCCACTTAAGTCTTGATAACTTCGTCAATATTGCATATTGAGCTTAGTTATTGGGTACATGTATAGTCAACTGAATGTATGACAAGATGATAAAGTTTTAGCATTATAGCTCAATTAGTCTCCAAATGAGGCACGATTAGATAATGTGCTCCAAATGTGCACCACAACGTTGGATGCAGAGCTGGATTCTTCTTGCAAAATTGTCCATGACCCGACTGCATTCATATCTGTCTATCTCTCTAATTAGTCTTCCAATGTTGAGTTTGAGGTCATCAATGGTCAGTGGACTATCTGTATACACATTATCCTTGAGATACCTCCACAGATAAAAATTTGGGGGTTCAAATCAGGGGAGTGGAGGGGGGGGGCAGATGTGGCGGGTATGGTGACTGATTAATTGATCACCAAAGTGAGCCTGAAGCCATCGAATGGACTCATTTGAGGTGTGGGGTGTGGCACCATCTTGTTGGAACCATTGCTGGTCCCTTCTCAAGTCACGTCGTCTACCCAGCGCTCTCCAAAACTTTTGAACGTTAGGAATGTAACGTTCTGAGTTGACTGTTGAGTTGTCTTGAGTTCTGACAGACCTCTCTCTCCCCGAATAGGTTGGTTTACCATCACTTTTCTTCTTTGTTGGTTTTACAGTTCCTTCTGAATCAAACTTCTGTACAAGCCTAAAGATCTGTGACTTGCAAGGGGCTCTTCTTGCCCTGTGATCTCTCATATAGGCAGTTTGTCTTTTTGTCTCGATATACTTTCTCACAATATAAGTATTTTCTTCTGTCGTCCATGGCATGATTTATATCTAAGCTACAGTACTCATTATTATGTCATTTTGTCATGCATTCAGTCTAGTTTCTACCCTGAAGAAATGAAGAATGTAGGTATAATACTTTCTGAGAAATTTTATGATTTATGGGTTCCAGTTTTTTTTGTCACCCTGTAGCTGCTTAATAAGCAATATTCGAATTGGTTGTGACGTTATTGGCCCCCACGTGATCTCTCACTGGTCCCCACGTGGCCCATAACGTCATAATGCCAAAATGTTTTGTTTTGGTTTACACAACAATCCTATGGTTGCCGTGACGTTGTGATTACTAAGGAACCAATAAACCAAAGCTATATTTTGTATATGACGTTACTTATCACGTGGGGGCCAATTTGATTGATCAGTTAGTTTTATTTCGTTATTTATGACCGTTAGCAGTTATCTAACATTTATTTTACAATGACTATCGCAAGAACTCTACGTTGGGCTTACAATGGAGAAAACCGCATTTTTGTAGCTGCAAGTTGAGAAAAGCTATTTCAGTTGTCCTTTAATTAATTTGCTCAAGCAATATGAGTGAAAATCTCATGAAAAACTTATTTTTAAGACTGAGAAAATGTGTACCTTTAATGTTTTTGAATTTTAGAACTTAATAAGGTAGAATGTATCTAGAAACCTCAAAAGGTATGGAATACACATGTTATGTACGATCAGTTTTAAATAAAGGGTTTATCCCTCAGGAAATATGGGTATCCAAAACCTCCCAGTACATAACCCTTATATATGCATTATATTTGATAGGTTTGATCGGGCTAAAAAGAAATTTATTGATGGAGAAAATGCAATCAGATATTATTACAGGATGCGTCTTAAATAATTAAATCCAAAAACATAACTTATTAAAAGGAAAACACTTGATTACAGTAAGCCTAGCCTCTCCAGTTTGATTAGAGTCTGCTTTAAAGGATGTGTCTAAAGAAACTTTATTAATCCATTAACAAAATTTTGACAAGGCAAAACAAACCTGATTACAGAGAGACTCTTTTAAGTTTGGTTAAAGTCTGCTGTAAAGGAAGCATCCAAAATAATTTCATAATGTAATAGCAAGCGAACCCCCCCCCCCCCCCCGGCCAAAAATTCTTTTAAAATCATGCACTTTTTCACCATTCTAAGAACTTTTTGAGTGATTTAGGCCGTTTTTAATAAATCCATAAACATAACTTCTAAAAAGGAAATCACTTGATTACAGTAAACCTAGCCTCTCCAGTTTGATTAGAGTCTGCTTTAAAGGATGTGTCTAAAGAAACTTTATTAATCCACTAACAAAACAAAATATTTTGACAAGGCAAAACAAACCTGATTACAGAGAGACTCTTTTAAGTTTGGTTAAAGGCTGCTGTAAAGGAAGCATCCAAAATAATTTCATAATGTAATAGCATTCCTGTTGGGGGGGGGGCTTCAGGGGTCCAAGCGAACCCCCCCCCCCCCCGGCCAAAAATTCTTTTAAAATCATGCACTTTTTCACCATTCTAAGAACTTTTTGAGTGATTTAGAGTTTATAAAGTATGCCTTACATTTACGTTTTCTCTTATTTCCATTATTGGGCACAAATATTTCTCATTGCATATATTTATACTTAAAATTATCCTTAAATTTCAGTATATTTTTCAGTACATTTTTATACTGACTTTTGCACTTAAATTTCAGTACATTTTTCAGTATATATTTGTACTTAAATTTATCCTGAAAATTTAAGGATAAATTTTCAGTGCATTTTTCAGTATATTTTTGCACTTAAATTTGTCCTTAAAATTCAGTACATTTTTCAGTACATATTAATACTTAAATTTGTACTTAAAATTCAGTATATTTTTCAGTACATGAATTTGTACTGAAAAATATACTGAAAAAAATTCAGTGCATTTTTCAGTACAAAAATATACTTAAATTTGTACTGAAACAAAACTAGTACATTTTTCAGTACATATTTGTACTGAAAACGCTCCTTTCAGTACAAATGCTCTGCCCTAGTGAGTGGTCTAAAAATGAATAACATACAAGATACATATTATATGATCTTAAGATGTAGTAAAATAGTGCCTAATTCATATAATAATATATGAAATTTACATGTAAAATGTCATCCACCTGCCATTTGCAGCTGATGCTGAACACCACCCACCAAACTTTGTCTCCAAAACAGTTGGAGACCATTAACAATATGTCACCATGTAATTATATATCATATTATAATGACTGAGTTGAATGATTCCAGGTAATCAAATCATGAGACTATGTGAAAGCAAGACTATCACAGCTAATGAAATACACATCTTGAATATGGACTATCCCATTTTTACAAAGAATTGGGATAGAGAAACCAAAAGAATCAGATCTCCATGCCATTGTAGTGTAAATTCATCAACTTCAAAACATGCTATTATAACACGAATAAGATCAGGAGATGCAGGAAATAAAATTAATGTTGTCATCCAAGGCAAAAATGAACAAGATAAACTTGCTGTTGGTGAGCATGAGTATAATATAGGATATGAGGCATACAATGGTAGCTTACCTATGCATTTAGTGTACAATTATACAAACAAGATTGGAATTCATTATATGTGGTTCATGATAAATTGTAAGTATGCTTTTTTACAGTTTTTTCAAATCAAAATCAAAAAATGTGAGCAAATGGTCAGTAGTGTGAAAATGTGATATTTTACAAAAAAGCTGATTCCTTCAAAACGAGGCAAAAGTAAGAGTGGGGACAAATGCCGAAATGGTAGAAATTACCTGCACTCCCATATAAAATGGATATGAGATCAGTTCAGACGATATGCAGTTTTGATTTTAATAAATATTGTTGATGGATGGGCAGAGAGGGATGAGTGGGAGATTATATAGGCTCAACATGTATATAACTTGTGATCAGTAAAAAACTGTATAATGTAATACAAATAATAAATTGCAAATCATATCAATCAATTTCATAGCTGATGATGATGGGGATATAACACTACAATGTGAAGAGTCTGGGGATAAATTGGATGATACTCTGCCTGAAGTGTGTAATGTTTCTTCTAACCTAATGACAACAACTCTTTCGCAACAAATAAACACTACCATAACAACAAAAGGAGGTTCCACTCTTGGAGAAAAAAACCCTGTAAGTACAACTATAGTGCATAATACGACAGCTGTATATGATGATCTTGATGATGCCACAACTGGAAATGAGAATCTCAGCCATGATGATCAGCCAAGTAAGGATACAGAACAATTGAATCTAGGTACAATGTAGATACTTTATCTTTATGTATACTATAACAATGTTGTGTTCAAAATGTCGAAATCCATTAAAATTATATTTACATGTATAGTTGTATGCTCTCAATATGTAAAAAAATATATGGAAAATGAAAAACTTACAAATCATCAAAAACAAAAACATCATACAACTGAATTCTTGCTTCAAGGCCTGGTGGTTATCAGGAACCATACTACATGTATATACTGTAAGTATTTTCAGTATGTGTTAACAAACATACATGTATAACGGATTCAAACATGACCGTGCTCTATTCGAATTTCTCAACCAATCAGAATGCAGCATAGCCAATATAGAACGTTCTCTAATTCTCCATAGATGCACGACCATGCTCTATTCAATCTGCAATTTGCATTGTTTTGAGTGACGTCACATCTCAGCTGCACATCTGGGGCTCTGTCCGGGGATAGCTGTTCTTTTTTACTCCCTCCGTAACTACTGTAACTATTTAACTATGGCTGACTTCAAGTTTGCAGTCGGTGAACTAGTCTTATTTAAGGGGAGTAAAATAGAACAGCCCAAACAAATTCTAAAAATTTTCCGGCCGACTTCAGAATCTTGACAGCATGCGTATTCTTCCTTCATGCCCGTTCCACAGACACGGCTTTTACTAATTTTTATGTTTGAATCGGAATAAATAATGTTCGGTTCGTGCTTTGTACAACATTCTGTCCAACTCGTGCTGAATTTCACCATATTGAATGGCCTATCATTATTTATTCCTTAATTATTGCAGGTCTAATTATTGGTTGTGTGGTGGCTGTGGTTGTGGTATGTCTCATAGTGTTGGTACTTGTGATATGCTTGGTCAGCAGACACAAAAAGTAAGTTCAATGAAAAATTACTCAAGCAAAAAATAGCAAAAGTGACTCTGGCAATTTGAAAATTCTAATATCTGAGATTTAAAATTCTAGATCTAATTCTAAGACAAGACCATTTAAGTCCAAATCTTGTTCCCTGAACAAGGAAAAGTTTTGACATTCCTTAGTGTAATGATCATAAACATATAAGGTTATAATAAACTTCTATATTTCTCCAAGGCAAGGTACTAAGAGAAACAATTCTGATGATGAAAAGATTGAACTGGATTCTAAACAACATAGTCATACCACTAACAAAACTCATCTACATAATGAATATTCTGCTCATGATGCAACTGATATAAATACTATAGAGGAGGGACATGACAACTACGCCTATGTTGATGCAGATGTACAAAGTATAAGACTCCCACCAGATGGTATATCTGTTGATGATGATGGCTATGCTGGTATTCAGATTCAACCAACTAAATTATGTGCTGTTTATAAAACATCAAATGTGACAACAGATGTTGATACTGTAAAAAAGAAGGAAGAAATAATCAGCGAAGATGGAGTATCTAATAAACTAATATCCCCAATTAGAGAACTTGGTTTAAGCATTGATAGAATCCCTCACCATGATATGTACACAAATGTACAGATTGTTCAAAAACCATCAATTGATACCCCCCAAGATAAGGAAACAACAGTTGAAAGTCCTGTGATACCTAGTAAAGCTTGGGGCGATCAAAACTACAGTGATATTACCCTTCATAGTAACTCCCCTGCAACTAATGAACAACCGATATCCCCTACCAAACCACCAAGTCTAAGCAATGAAATTAACCCCCACAATAACATAAACACAAGTGTGCAAAAGCCTCATGTTTCTCCAAAACCATTTACTGAAAAAAAAGAAAAGGAAAAAACAGATGAATACCCTGCGATACCTGACAAAGCATGGGGAGATCAAAACTACAGTGACATTCCACTTAACAATAACATATATGATACAAGTGTGCAGAAGCCTCAGGTTTCCCCAAAACCATGTATTGAAAAACAAGCCAAGGTAGCCACCGATGATTGCCCTGTGGTACCTGGTAAAGTTTGGGGTGATCAAAACTACAGTGATATTACTCTAAATAATGACTCTCCTGCAAGCGAGGACAATGTGAATGGAAGTAGCAATCAACACAATGAGGTGAATGATGATACACAAAATGGTTGCGAGATGATAGACAATGATATCTATGTTACTAAAGAAAATATGGATTATAATGGACAAGGTCATCTGTCTGAGAATAACACTGGCATAACACAAAGCTCCTATGATGACATTGAAATGATTGAAAATGATATTTATAACAGTGTTTTGTAACAAGTGTATAGATAAAGCTCTGGTAAAAAAATATTTTTTTTAAATGGAGAGTCAGTAGAACAAAATAATGTAAGTAAATTTGATATATTCTGTACAAAGACCTTGCTGTCACGCTTAACTATATGACTTGATTTGCTGAGCAAGGACATGTCAATCAAAACAACATCACTGATACAGTGTCTGTAGCAGAGTTTCCAAAGCAACAAAGGGAACAGATAGCTAAGCTACAGAGCAGCTTTACAACACAAGTTAATTTGGGAAGATGTTCACGAGAAATTAAACTAACTAGGTCTAAACTGTATATATTTGTACAAATATTGAACATGTATTGAACTTGTAATGCACAATTTCAACAAACATTAAAATGACACTTTACGAATAAGTGATATTGTCTGAAATGGGAACGAGGCCTGAGCTTTTGGTGAAGGGAATTGTTTCAGGCAGAAATAAACCACACAGAATACTCACATGGCATTTTGCTGCAAGGTACCGACAAGCAGGGTTCTTTTTGTCTAATTGTTGCGTGCATAGTAGGTTGGATGCTCTGTGGTACTGCTCTGTTAAATATAATGTCTGTGCATACCAGTATATGTCTTCGGTGTTGTCTAGAAAGAACAGATGAAACGAATAATCCATATGACCAGTGTATGCTTATTTTTGCTTATCTATTGCTGTATTATATTGCTAGTACATGCCTGCCCTTCTTATACAAACCAGAGAGCAATATTCTTCAAAATACTAGCTGAAAATATTCCTATTAGCAACTTAATGCCTGAATTCTTAATAAAGGAGATCATGAACAGCAAAATTAACATATTAAAATATTTTGCCAAATTCCTCATAGATTGTAACAATGTAAGAGCATTCATATCCAGTCTTTAACATTGTATAAGTTTGTAAATATTTGTAAACTTAGTTTGTATCATAGAATGTACATTTTGTAGCAATTATGTTTGTCAAGCCTATTTGAAAAGGTGTTTTCAGTCTGAATGTATATATCAACACTACATAAGAATCATGATGTAATGATTTTTGTATTTTTCCATTTTGCTTATGACTGTATATTTGTATATAAAACACATGTAAATAACTGTATAGTGACCCATGTGTCGGAGAGACTGACATACATAAGAGTCAATAAAAGAATATATATATGTAATCAGAGTAGCAATAGTTTTACTTTGGGTATAACATGTTGTATATCTCTGGTTGTATCTATCAATCAATGTACTAAAAGGTTTCTAAAATACCTAATGCAGGCCATCAAACTGGTCAGCAAGTATACATACAAGGCAACTTATCTATGAACCTATATCTCAAAGAGTTTTTATCATTTAAAAGTAAATCAATGCAATTGGTTGACTGCAACAATGTGTGTAAATGTCAATGTTAAAAAGTTTTAGACAGAGGAGGGAATTTGCTGGTGAACTTTTATGGAATTCAACACGAAAATCAACGTTTTCAATATAATAAATTTTGTTGGGAAAAGGGGAAGGTGCTATTAACAATAAAAGATTTACTTCGTTTTTACACAATGACATTTTGAACACAATAAATAAGATAATAGACACTTACTATTAGATAATGTCACCACCTTGTCTGCCCAGAATAATGCTGTATCATACTGATGCTAAAAAAATAAAATGAATAAAACAATTCAAAACAAGTTCTTGAAGGTAATTGAGTTTTTCAAGGGATAATATTGTTTGCTTATTATCAAACCTCAGAGTACTTAACTGAATTATGAATTTTACTTTAATTCTGTCTCAACCATCAATGTTGTCACAATGAGCTAAATGCTAAGTTTCATGTCTCCAACTCTCCCAAGCGGTAGAAAAATAATTCCTGTTCACTCTAAGTAGCACCATAAATGAATCCAAAGCTTCATACCTGCAAATGATAAATTCCTTCCAAATCGAAAAATGTTTTCATGAATCCCAATGATTGTGATCCAAGGAGGATTGACTCCCAGAATGCAACATCAGTTAACCTTATTTACTGGTGACAGGTTTCAAAATGGCGGAACGGCATTTTGAAAGCTGGCACGTGCCATGTTGCATTCTGGGAACCAATCATCCTTGCGGCATAATCAGGCTCCAACATCACCTCAACATGTGAAGAGTCGGCATTAACAAGTGAATATCACTTCAAATTTTTAAGTTCCTATTTGTCATTATGGACACAAATTCCATTATATTTGTACGTTCCGGGACGGAGAAAATAGAGCATTCAATTCACTGAGGTAAGAATTCAAGACATATGTAACAGAATGTCTTTTTACAAAATGTTATTCGTTATTTATGATCACCACTTTACATGTAGATTTAAGGAATATTAGTGGTTTTACCACTGACCATGGGCTTTCAACAGACTCTTGAAGGCCCATGATCTGACACAATGGCAAATTACAGACGGCCTTGGAATGAGAGAAAGCTGTTATTGAGAAGGACAGACCACATGTACATATAATCATGCTGTTATCATTAGTTTGCACTGTTGTATTATAGGAAATATTTTTTTCTCTAAAATTTTAATTTCAAAAATATTTTCTCCTTGGTGGGCGATAATATGTGATTTTAACACTTCGAACACCAATTTCGATTTACTGAAATAAAGGATACATATAATGTTCTACCAAATTTACGACTGTTCATTAATCTAAATATCAGTACTTACCTGATCAATAGAGCTCCTCACGATTTCCCTTAATTTAGGTAAATACGAACATTTTTCAATTAGAATTTCACCCGCCATAGTTTTATTTGACCAATCAAATTTTACGTGTTAGATTCTTTTGGGAGTGGTGGTTTGTGTTGAACGATCTGATTGGTTGAGAATTCAATCCTCATAGAAACACAAACAATCTCAGTACATTTTCTGAATTCGCTCAAAAACAGACAGATTTCTCCAAAAGTAAGTGCTCCGATTTCGTATTTGTATGTATTATGTAAAGATAGCCTTGTTGTGACACTGAGGTCTATATTTCAATAGTGAAATAATAGTAGAAAGACCCCAAATCCACTCTGACAAATATGTATAAAAACTATTTCATTTGCAGTTGAAAGGATTCTTAATTTACGTTTGCCTACATGTGTTAAGAATTGAATAGACACCACTATCACTGGTGATCCACTCGATTATGCTGGAACCGTTTCGGTAACAAAATGTCGGAACATCGAGGGATTTTTCCTTTTTTCCTTATTTCACACGTTGTAGGCAGAATTCCCACGACATTTTTAATACAAAACGTGTATCAGTGTCATATGTACAAGGTACATATTTGCAAACAAATAGTTCAGAAGACAACAGAATCATCAATTTAATTCCTCACTTAAGTTACAGAAACGGTATTTCAAAAAACAGTTAAGATCTGCACCCAAACCGTTTCTGTAACGCATAATCCAGCGGATCACCAGTGACTATAGTCCAGGTCTCTAATTTCTCAGTTGACATTGCATGTCATGGTATTGCTGGGTCCAGTAAACGTATTATCACAGGCTTTCAATAGAATTGAATACCCATGAACCACATAAAGAAATTCAATATTGAAATATGTCCCCTACAATGCAGCAATTCCAGCAAGTACAACTTGACTGTATTTTGTGAAACTAACTACCGAAATTTCCTAGGATCAATTCCCAAAGATGGGATATTGAATTTGGCAAAACTTAATTTAAATTTGTCTTCCTTGCACAGGCCCGTAGCCAGGATTTGCCAAGGGGGGGGGGGTTCATTTTTCAAAAATTTCCAGGGGGGGGTTCACATTTGACAATTTTGTTTTATATGTCTCTGGTTTTACTTTCTACTTTCCCCTCATTTCCTTCTTATAAAAAAACTGTCCAGAAAATTTTCAAAAATGTAAGATACATGTAGTATAACAAGGGCATCTCCCGAGGGCTGTATTGTAACAAGCAAGATACAAAAATGGAAGGGAGTGTGCTGAGTGTAATGCCTCGTGCAGGAATTGAACCCATGACCTTCCAGTTCAGAGTTTGTGCCATCAAGATTTAAGTCAACAAAACTGAGCTGTAGTAGCAATGAGGGTCATTACAATATCAAACTTTTTTTATCTGAACACAGACTAATACAGGCTGAGATAATACTAGATGCATATATATTTTGTTTATTTTCTTCATTTTTAATTGCTTACAGTGAGTGAAATAGAACCAGACCCGTATTCTGAGACAGCCAATGAACTTGTTGATGAAGTATTAAACAGCGCAATCATTGATGTACAAGAACAAATCAAACTCAACAGCAATAATAGTGCAGATACAACAATAAAGAAGGAGAATCATGAATATAAAGACATTCAATGGTTAACTTTACAGGAATTTACAATAGAAAAGGGCGATGAAAAAATAAATGAGTTTTTAAAGGTAATAAATGTACTTCATTCTAAATATTTGAATTTTGCTCAGCTCAAAGCCCACAATTGGAGCTCAGTTGAGTCATCAAATTGTTTATGTGGTTCCCCTGAAACTTTTCCCCACTTCTTTTTCAAATGCCCTCTGAAAGAACAACAAAGAAATAAATTAATAACAGATACCTTAGGGATATATGGGGACTTATTAACTCATTTCAGAACTCAGCAAGACAAAATTCACTTTTTTCTTTTTGGGGATCCATCATTAACCCAATTAGAAATGGATAATCTATTTTCACTGGTTGCGAATTATCTCATTGAAAACACAACCAGAATCTAAATATTTTCCTGCCTATGACCTGTTTCCATTTTTCAACATACTACCCCCCCCCCAGGATATCAGCAGCCCTCCTATCTTTTGTTTCATTGCAAGGCATTCTACCATTTACAGGTGACATCCAGGTTAAGATGAATATTGTACTTTATTGTTTATTTATATAAGGGGACATCTAATGCTTACAGCGCTTTGCCCCTTGTAATTGTATCTAAATGACTTGTGCTTACAATAAATATGAAAGATGATAAAAAAATTTGAACTTTGTAATCTTTCTTTTTTAAAGTTGTGATGTTTAATCTCACAAGAATAATCAAAGTAGTCAGCTTTCAGAGATCAGAAAAAATCTCCAATAAGTTATTTTTAGTTTTGGATGCAAAATGTTCAATTTCGTCATGGGCTTTCAAATAATAATTGAAAGCCCATGATTTTGTCATACATCATACAACTTTTGTATCTTCACACCTCAGTGATTGCACTTCTACAAAGTTCTTCATCCAAATTTGTTTTTTACAGACTTGGGAATTTGAGGGGTCCTGGTTACATTGTTGTGACTACCTAGGTGCAGACAAGCATGAGTTTGATACACGGTACAGATATAGAGTGCGCTGGAGTATACCAACACGTCGTAAACCTATCCCTCGTGCCACTGCCTGTGTGTACTTCACATTCCAAGTATCAAAGATTAAACCTAAGTCTCACCCTGTAGAAGTGTTTTACGTTTTTGAAACCAACAGATTAGTTCACAGGTATGTAGATACAGAAAATGAGAAAAATGCGGGGATCATGTTTTCAAATGCTAAGTACAAGAACAGATTAAAATTAGCAAGGAATAAAACAGGCATGGTGTCAAAGTTGTAAATGATTGTAGTATTATGTATACTGTAAAAAGTTAGTATGTACTGTAAGAATTGAGGCATACTTTTATGTTAGTTTGAAGACTTTAGATGCATGCATTATTTTCTGAGAGAAAATTCTGTTGTTCATGGTATATAGTGGTCACAGATATAAAAGTTGGGAGTAATTTCATATTACATGTCAGATTATAATATTTTTAATGCCTTTGTGATTTCTGAAATCTTGGTAGATTGTATTTGAGTTTCAGATTTGTTTAATGCCAACAATATTTTTGTATGACCTAATAATTCAATAAAAAAAATCTGTTTCAGGCCAGGCCAATCCAGATTCAGAGAAACATGGCTAAAGGACATTATAGAGAGCAAAGTCCTCATGATGCGTGCAGTAGACTTCTGATATAGTATATAATTATAATTAATACTGGCTGTACATAATTAGGACAATCTGACATTGGATTGAACACTCCCTTCAAAACTGAAACACAGTTTATTCAATCAAAAAAGTAATTTGTCAGGGATAGTAACATACTTAATGATGGTCTTACATTATTGCATTAAGGAACCCAGTGCCTGTTTCTGAAAACAAAACTGAAAACAATGAGAATAACCTATACTTAAGTTTACATCATCATGAGACTTAAAATATTGGAACTTGATAATTCGCAACAGAAGAAAAAAGGGGATAAAATGTAGATATGTTGTATTGTAAATATATACTACTGGATTAGTATACATATACCAAATGTAAATAAATGAATAAACAACAATGCATTTTAATTTTTTACATTTTCTGTATTCATTCACAAAATTATAACATGTCTTTCCTTCGCTGACTCAACCAAGGAAAGATTCTACAATAAAACAGCCTGTTTAATAAGTTATAAAATCCTTCAGCTAGGCATGTACCACATTACATATTCACGGAATGTACCTACATAGCATGACAAAACATGAAAAATAAAAAATATGTATTTTCTGAGATGATAATAATAATATGCCTTGTGCTTCAATAACTAGAATAACTTTTCCACCTTTTTTCTATATTCAACATAAGTGGCAGTTTTACATTGGAATATACTAGAAAATGATGAATGTTCAAAGTGAAAATGAAGATAGCTTTACAGTACATATTATAGTGCTTCTGGTGACAAAAAAATTTAATCCAATTTAACCAAATAAATGATTTATATGAAAAAATACTGTAAGAATATGCAGTTCCTATTCAGAAGTATAGCCTATTCAAAAATAGCATTTAGGATGTATTCTAAGACATTATATTTTTATGTCTGTATATGTTTCCAATGTATCTATAGACATACATCATATATAAAGCATGTGTCTTCAAACACATGACCTTTTGTCACGCAAACATGTGTAATACAATTTTATTAACAGACATTTAATTTACTGTTTACATGTAAGTATTTCCATACAAGCTATATTGCAACATGTCTCTTGATATTTACAATTTTATTTTTAACAATTTATGGAATAAATTAACATGGCCCATTCAATCAATTTATGTATAATCAGTGTTGAAAAAGGTCTAACTGTATATAGTAAAATGAACTCAAGAGATTGTACATACAGTAATACGATGGATAGTAACTCTATTATGAGTGAGAATGATAAACTTATCTTGCATCAACCCCCCTCCCCACCCCCTTGGTATAATCTTTTGCAACCAGTAGGATAGAAATATCATAATGAAAATGTCTGCATAGTGGCTATTTACAAATAACAATGTAACAAAGCATTATCATGCAAAATGTCACCACCTGTCATTTGTTACAGACACCAACCACCGAGCACAATCCACAAAAAAAGTTGGAGACTTACAATATGTCACCGATTGTGGCGATATATAAAGTTGATTTCATCTGACATCATGTCTTTGGATCATCATCACTCCCTCCTTGTGGAGATTAGTTACAAACATGGGATGACTTAAATAGATTTAATTACTCAGGAGGCGAATTAGCAAGGAATTAAGTATGCCTACAAAACATAAATTCATCTAGAAATTCAAAGCAATCAAGCAGATTATTAAGAAAATGACATAGGTATGATGCAGAGCAAAATTGAACATGGAAAAACGTAGGACTAAGTTAGCTTGGTGAAAGACGAGTTAACATTCTTCCAGAACTTTCTGCAAGTTCCAGATCATGTGACCCCCTTCCCTGCCTATTTCTATTAACAATATACATATGATTAGTTAAAGGGCTAATAGCTGTAATACTCAACCTAAATATCCCTACAGCATTTTTAAATCATAGGTACAAAATGAAATAGAACTTAAACAATCAATAAACTTTAAAACTTCTTTTTTGTAATTATGAAGGATGAAAAGAATCACTTTTGTATTGAAGAAAAGTATTTGATTGCCTTTTGAAATTGAAAAAATGAAAAAAGATGGGTGTAGTTTATTCAGCATGGAACTTGGCTAGGCATTCTTTCAAACTTCAATATTTGTACAAAAGTCTATTGATGAAACAAGTAACATGTGTTAGAATAAACATTTTGGGTCTATTTAGTATTAGAATTACAGATACTACCCTTTTCAGTTAGATCTTAATGGGGAGGATAGGAAATCAAAAATATACATTTACCGTGAAAGAATTTACTACATGTCTAAGTATACCAGTGTGTCAGACTATAGCACATGTAGCACTTGTTTCATTTGTATGACATAAAAACAGAAAAATAATCCGATCTCTTTCATAAAAGTGACAGAAAAGTGAGGGAGACTTGATGCATACTAAACAATTTCTATTTGCTGACATCTTCTAGCTCATTAGATAGACATTCGATAGAATGAGTTGTTATCTAGCTTACACATTATTACCGTAATTTAAAGGATTTTGGTCCAACTTTCACTTCACTAGAAAAATTGAGAAACTGCATGAAAAAGCAGTGATATGACACTGGAAGGCTAAGTGATGGAATGTATTAATGGTTTGGCACAATGTGACATCTACACAGCATGACACCTAAAAAGTGTAACATCTACAAAGTGTGACATCTACCTACATGACGCAATATAACTATTTGTTATCACTTTTGGCTGGTGACATAAAAAAGTTCACGTCTTAAAATGTCAAATCTAAAACAATTACCTACTAATGACATGTAAATCTAGTTGTAGACCAATTCAGTAAATCATGCCACAAATTAGTGGGTATGATGTCAATCTTAAGCTTAACTTTTTGTTAATTTTCGACTTTCAAAATTGTTCACCAACATTACTTTCTGGAATGTATGATGTCACAAATCTAGTTGCTTTCATTCATCAAAGTAGGTCAGGACTCACTGGAAAGGTCTATTATGTTGAGTAAATATAATTTGATACAAAAAGCAGAAGGTTAATTCTGGATAAGAGACAAGATGAGTTAATATGTTTTACAATGTGAAGTTTGAGTAATTTGAAGTATTATGCAATATATCACAGAGACCATCTAACTTTCATCTAACACCCTAACCCCTCTCTTTCCCTCCCCCAACCAATACTTGACTTAGATTCTCACTAATGTACTCTCTTTCCCTCCCCCAACCAATACCTGACTTAAATTCTCACTAATGTACTCTCTTTCCCTCCCCCAACCAATACCTGACTTAAATTCTCACTAATGTACTCCAATAATTTGTCTTATATATTAACCCGCGGTCCAATAACAGAAAATTCATAGAGTTAAGAAATCCTATTGTTACTATGGATATAATGACATCATACATGTAGTATGAGAACAAGGGACTTAGGAATACTGATTTTTTATAAAGTTTCTGTTAATGACCCATGGATATTTTACATGCAGGTCTAAACAGTGACATCTGCCCAATTTTCATTATCAAAATTCAATTTAAGAAAATTATACTGTTTTGATATTCTGTAAGCCTGTCATAATCAAATCAATCCTGGATTAAAAATATAATTAATGAATGAAACAGTACTCCTTTTATGCCAGGATTTGCCAAGATAGTAATTTTACTAATATTCTTTGTATTTGCGGTATCTGCGTTTACATTAACAACAACTGGAATAAACGAATATTTTGAAAGTCTAACCCCAGAATTTTGCGAGAAATGAGTCTGTTTGAAAGAAATATATTTCAACAATATCAGATGAAAAATGGAGTAATGCTATCATGTATAATACATACATACATTACATACTGTACATGTAGTTTCTCAAATCTGTGAACTATATACATGTACATGCTTTAGACCTGAACAAAACTGGCAAGCCTTTGAGACAATAATTTACAAGTCATATTCACACTGTACAATTATACTAATATGACACAAGGTATTTTTCACACAGCTGACACCTATTACACAGATGACATCTATTGCACAGGTGACAACTATTACACAGATGACATTTTTTAACACAAGTGGCATCTATTATACAGATGACATCTATTACACAGGTGACATCTATTATAAAGATGACATCTATTAACATTGAGCTATTAATAACAAATTACTAACAGTATTGAGACATCTCTACAAATACTGGTCCAACCGAGGATATTTTATTTGTCCTCATGGAAAGATAACTTCCTTATCCCTAAGTGAGGATAAAAGTCCACTTCCTAGCTAGAGGATGTTATTCTCATATGAGAAAAGTATTCAAATGAGGAGATACATTCCTAAAGGGGAAAAAGTCTCATGACAAGAGAACACATATCCCCTATTGAGGTAAAATTACCTTTCAGTGGACAAAAACACTCAAGTAGGAAAAATATCCCAGATTGAGAACTACCCTGTTTTGCGCCTCCACAGCATTCAAGTTATTGTACCTATTTAATACACTATTGTACTTATTCAATACACTATTGGCCATTGCTGTACCTATTCAAAATACTATTGGCCAATTTTGTACATATTCAAAACACTATAGGCCATTGTTGCATCTGTTCAATACACTATTATGGTCATTATTGTGCAAACCATGATGGTGAATATTGGCAAGTACATTGGAATTAATATAGAAAATATAAAATTAGGCAGAGAAGATGGATTCCTGATGATATCTAGCTGGATATGAATGATTCACTCGACATTTTCCAGCATTTCAGAACAACCTATAATCCATTTCTTTATGAGGGGCACTTGTACAAGAATACTGCAATAACATTTAAAATCAATAACATTGTGCGTAGATATCTATGTAGTGGACTCTTCCTTTGCATCAGTAGTTCAATACATAGTGGTGAGATGAGCTATTGTAGATGAGTAATCATTGTTGATGAGCTGCAGCTATTGATAAGCTGTATCTACATTCTTCATAAGCTACACCTATTTTTGATGAGATACAGCTATTGTTGATGAGGTACAAGTATTTTTGATGAGCTACAGCTATTCTTGTTTAGCTGCAGCCATTTTGCTCCTGTTGATGAGCTGCATCTATAATTTTGATGAGCTACAGGTATTGTTGATGAGCTACAAGTAATTTTGATGAGCTACAGGTATTGTTGCTTAGATGCAGCTATTTTGCTTTTGTTGATGAGCTCCATCTATAATTTTGATGAGCTACAGCTATCTGTTGATGAGCTACAAATTAAGGTACAGCTAAATCTGATTTATCTACAGCTGTATGGCAGTGACTTAGCCATTGCTACAACATGGCCCCAATGACAAAATTCTAATCGCAATCACACAAACTCACGTCACCGCTTTTTTCGCCTGTTCTGTGTTCCTTTAGATGTATTCGAGCGTCTTTCTAAGTGGGGTTTCACCCTTGGTGACTTAGAATGCACTTTCAGGAATATCTCCTGGAATTTGTTTTCAGTGAATAATGTTTCTAACATGCCCTCAAGAAGGACATATACTAGTCTTTTGTTAAGGGTACGTTGCTGGAATAGATGGAAGATACGGATGACACCCCTACGTGTTGTTTCTGTCCCAATTAAATGTCTCAAGTCATCTGAAACAAAAAACAAGTGAGGTTACAGAAAAATCTACACGTTATTTACTGATTTCCATGTTTTGATTGGCTTTTTGATCTGATAGGCTTCATATGATGAAAAAAGTGTTCATGATAGTTTATGTGTGGACTTTCCCTTGATCAAATCCAAATGGGCATCAGCATTTGCTACTACTATTACAGTATTGTCAAGATGGCCATGTTTTGAGAGTAAAAACAGAGAGTAAAAGAGTGGAATCAGCCAATAATAAAGTAAACAGGCATGTAGTTAACACTCTAGAATGTACAAAAATGACAGAATATTTGACACTTTATTCAATTTTTACGGAGAAATGGAGTGAAATAAGCATGAGCAGACGGACATTTTACCTGATAAGCTGGCCAAGAGTTTGGCTCTACAAACCACCCGTGTTCTCCTTTGTGTGTTCTGGTCCCTCTCTGTTCTTGGTTCAGCCAGGCAACCACAGGGCCAGAAGGAGTCCCTGAAATATGGGATGGCAACATTTAAATTATCCTTGGTTTGATCTTTTGTTGGGCTATTGGGGTTTATTTGTTGTATTGCCAGTAGTGCCTTTTGCTGCTGATTTGTTTTCTTACTGTTTTTCTATGATATCTTATGGATATTTTCCCTTTTTAAATATTGTGTTTTCATGATTATTTAGTATTTACACAGGTTGTGCCACATTTAAATTCATAAAATTGAAATAATAAACAATATTGGAGTTAAAGCCCAGGTAGAACCAAAATAAAAGAATTTGTATGGTTTCATGTACCTAAGTGAAAAAATGAAAATCAGAACTCAAAAGTATCTCAAATCCACCTTTTATAATCGTGTATGTACATCAATATTTGTACATGTATATGGATTAATCTAGGTATTTTGATCATTGTACTAAAGGTGGTAAATAGATAGTATAACAACATAAGCATTTGCCCATGGTTCTACTCACCTAAATGTTTTCAGATTTTCAGCACACTGTTCAGCAGAGGTGACCCATTCTACATGGTCCACAATTTTTCTGAAACACACAAAGAACAAGCATTGTAAGACCCATTAAGCATACCCAAGTACATGATGTTAACTAAGCCAAAAACTCTTGTATATATCACATATTAGATAATAAATATGGTTCTGATAGGATAGGAGGGTTTAGGAGGACATTTCTTACTTGTTAATCATGTCTCCAAATGCAGCTTTGATGATTTGCCTCAGGATGGCTATGATTCTCTTCTGAAGCCATTGGTTCATGTTCTTCAAGTCAAACACTTCGTCCATCAACAATAACATGATCCTCATTGGGATGTTGTCTTCTTCCTGTAAAGTGTAATTGCACAAGAAAACATAAGTCAATCATTATACAGTAAAAGCTATCAAAACTGACACCAATGGGACCAGCCAAAAATCTTCAGATTAGCAGATGTTCTCATTTTGAGGTTTTAACAATATTGAAGTCTGTCCCAGACTACAAATGGGGCCAGATAAGCACTGAAATTAAGAGGTCTTCGGATTAGGCGTTCAGTTATACAGGTGTATACTTCTTGTGTAATGTTTAAAAAATAATGAAAACATGAATTTCTTGGACTAAAGATCCAACCATGGCTGATTTTCTGTATGACTTCTGCACTTTTCTATGTGGTTTGGTTTACAGCTAGCTAGCAGCTGGTAAGGTGAACAATTTTAATTGTCTACTTACCTCAACATCCAAGACTGCACCTACTTTACCACTGTCCAGCATCTCAGCCTTAATGTTCTGGAAAACAACAAAATAATAATATTGCACAGATATAAATGAAAACACACATTTATAGGAACAAACACAAACACATACAGTATACAGAATGACAATTCATTCTTTTCTCAACCATGAAAAAAAGGTCACCACCTGGCTGGTTACTTATAACACAAACAGTAAAAAGAATGAATGACAACATAGTTCAAGAGATAAATTTATTTTTTTGATTCTTTTTTCATTCATTTTTATACATTCTTTCATTAAAAAAATTCTAAAAATTTGAAATTGCTGAATCAAATCAATAATAAAATCAAAAATAAAGGCTAATCAGTTTTCTAATCCCTCGGGATATATTCTGAAAATGCAAGATAAATACCTGAAATATGTACTGTTGTCAACTTACACCCAATTACTCCAGGACATACAATATACTTATACTTACATTTTTAATATTGAAAACTTTAGATATCCCATCCACCATATTTCCTGGGATACCCTTGATTCCCCCAGATACCTTTGCTACACCATCTACCAGATTATCAGGCACAGACTTGACAGCATTGCCAACTGTCTTTACAGATGTCTTCAGCGGGTTCACAAATGTGTCCATCTGAAACAAAAATTAAATAAAAACATTGAATTCTGTCTCAGTTTTACGTATTCATTGGTACAAAGTGTTTTTAGGATTGATCTAATGACTATTTGGAAACTAAAGAAGAATGATCTATTCTGAGCTAAAGTTGATCTAAAGAAAGAAAGAAATCACTCAGTTAATATTTCATATTCATACTTCTGATAAATATCTATGAAGACATAATTCTGTAAAAGAGAAAAGAATCAGTCCCTAAAGCCAACAAAAAGCAAGACTTTTACCTGAACAAGAAAGTGCTAGTTATGTATCAAGAGATTTTGACAAAATCATACCTGCAGCATATAACTTCCAATGTACTAAACACAGTGAAATAAGCAATACCAAGAACTGCACTAAATATAAAGAAATAGAGAATGTATGCATAAGGGTTATGTACTGGTAGGTTTTGGATACAAGGTTTATCCCAATGGAAATATGTGTATCTCCCTAGGGACCAGAGGGACTCGAGGTATAAATTTTGTATCCGAAACCGACCATATATAACAGATGTATTCCATACCTACTGAGGTTCTAGATATGTTATACCTCATAAAGTTTCTAAATTCAAAAACATATTTTAATGTTTTCTTAGTTTTAAAAGGTAGTTTTTAAATTTGTGAAATTTTCAAACTCATATTTTGAAATATAATTTCTATTTTGTGAATTGAGTAAAATGTAAATTGAATTCGCTTTTCAGGAGTGGGACTGGGATGGATACAGCGTGTATCCATCCTGGTCCCGGACCTTGACGAACACTCTCTAGATACACTATTTAGTCCCGCTCTTTAAGTACCTAGAACCTCAGTAGGTATGGAATACATGTATGTAAAGGCACTTGTTGAGAATATGCATCAGACTGAATTGTTTAGTGCAATATTTAATAATTGTGATAGTTATGATATACTCCTTGAAAAGGTTTGGACAAATATGAATTTGGATTGAATGACTTTCTACCAGTGCCATATCTTACAAGTACAACCAGCCTAAAACCTGTACAATGAAGCAAGTGTCAACACAAATAAAATTCAGATATATTCAAATGGGATTCAGATTAAAGTACAAGTAAAATTATGGTTAAAACAACCAGATAAAATCATCTAGTGCTATCGAAATCTCTGCTATGTGTGTCTTTTCTAAAATCATCAGTGGTACCAGATATACAGTATGCACCTTATAGGCATATCTTAGAGTTTCTGATCTCACATTTGAGCATATATGAATTATTGTATTGACACTGCAATAACCAACTATTCCAAACATTAACATTAACAACAATTAGTGACCTCCATGACATCTTTTATTTTATCCAGTCATAAGTGGAGTTGTCTGAGGTTATTGCAACAAAACCTGATAGCATATTCAGTATATTCCACTATATTGGACATACCTTTTGTAGCAACTATTTATATTTTCCAAATAAGTTATACACAATTCGGAGGTTTATGTAAGACCCCACACAGGTATGGTCGGCAATTTGACACACAGTATTTTGTAGGGACTTTTGAAATGTATATCCCTGAAAGTTTGATTATAAATATTTGACTAGGTATTATTTCTCCCAGGGTGGGGGTATGGACTATCTAGATTGTTCCCTCAGAAGGAAATTTGACAGTCCAATTTTTATATTGTCAAAATGCCTAATCCTTCCGACGTGGAGATCTCATGTAAACCTTTGAATGGTGCAAAAACCAGTCAGAATTTCATCAAAGTATTATTGATCACAAATGGGCAATCACAGTTTGTAAATGGTGCCCCTCGGATGAAAATCTATGGAAGAAAAGCTATCAGGTAAGTTGTTAACATTGTGCTTGATATAAGTCTACATGTGATCAACACTTCTACCAACAAAAGCTTTGGTGGTCCAGATTTTTCAATACTCATTATTACAAATTACCGGCAGATCCAGGTGGATCTTATATTTCATTTTGTTAACAGGTCTCATTTTTGATACAGGCTTTTTCAGAAAATTAGGACATGCCTTTTTGAAAAGTAAGTAAATTTCCAAAGGGCCTAACTTTGCTTCACAACTTATTTTTATAAACATTTTTTGGGGTCCCCTTTGTCCACTTACAGGCCCTCCCCTGCAGATTTTTTTTTATATTTCTGGTTGATTGTTTGCTCAGAACTATGTGTTGAGTTATTCTTTGAGCAAATATCAAATTTCTATATATTAAGACCTTTTTTTCCTGTAGAGTGAATTTTGAACAAAGTGAGAGTCAAAAATCTTTTTTCTCAAATCACTTTACCCTAAAATATTTTTCATGAAAACTGCAATGTGCATATTTGATGTGTAGATGCTCAATTTTGGGTAATTTCTTTCTTGAAATCAAGATTGGGACATCAAGATCATAAAACATTTTAACGTAGATGCAAATATCCATCCTTGATATTTTCACCAGACATATATATGTATTCCCTCTAATATGAAAATGAAGTGTAACTGTTTCTAGCATTTCCACACAATTCAAAATATAAACTAAATGTACATGTCTGTTAATTTTATTCTTTGCAGATTCCATTGTATTACCCTTTATTTTAAATTTGTAAACATGGCGATCTACATATTTTTTCACATTGATTAGACTGCTTGCAATCTGGGCCCACCACTGCAACTAGACACTGATCTACTTGGGGACAGACTATCACTATGGTCATGCTTATTTCATAATATTTCTCTTGAATTTGTCCATCTGCTCATGCCTATTTCATACAATTTCTCTAAAAAATTTGAATAAACAAAACAGTTTTCTTGTATTTCTATACAATTTAGAATGTTAACTTCATGCTTGTTTACTTTATTCCTTGCTAATTCCACTCTTTTTTGCTTTATTTTATGTTTTAAAACATGACCATAGTGATGAAATCATGGGCTGTCAGTTACCGATATGTGAAGAGGGCTTGGGATATGTTCAACTTTGTCAGCAACCATGTCCAGAATGAGGCTCTGAAATACATTTTCACATATTTTCCCTTTACTAATTTCATCTACCATTGTTTAACATTCATTTGCATCATTTTTCTACGTTCATATTACATATGTTTGAGCAGTATCCTGTATTCAATATGCAACATTCCTAATTTTGGAATAGAGCAAAACGTGTGTAAGTGGAACACCATTGGTACCTCTAAAAAGAGTTCCACTTGGGAGGTGTGCCACCTTTAGAGGTTCATTTATCATCAAGTCACTTGGTCTACCGACTCTGAGAAGTGTTCTCCTTACAGAGGTGTTCCACTTGTAGAGGTGTTCCACTTTACAGGTTTCACTGTATATAAGGTGATATTTCCATACAAATTGGGACTTTTGACCATGGTAACACGAGCATATTCATTCAGAAGCCAGTTACCACCTGGCCGCCTGGTTTTTCATCCTCATTGTTGAATTCTAAAACATGAACCATTGTTTTTATCTCATGGGCAGCGAATGTGCAAAAATATAAAAGCATCATAATTAGGAATTACATATAAAATATCACTTAACTGTCACCAATAAGTAGAATTAATCACATTTGCATCAGAAATAGGGATTAAACAGTGAATAAGGAATCTAAAAACAGCATAACAAAAGCTAAATGTTGTTTAGATGATAGAAATAAACCGAACCCTAAAAAGATGATTATAACAAATCATGCATAGCATTATAATTGTCTTTACAATTTAAAATGAATCATCCTTTGATTGGGCTACCTTGTGTCATACTCCAGTTGAGCAAAATGATTATTTACTGGCCCCCATGGTCAGCCATGTTTTAAAAACACATGCTTTCTATCACATGAGAAATTCAATTTGATGAGATATTTTGTAATCAGATTACTAAGAAGTTTGACAAATTTCATGTTGAATATGATAGCATATTGGAATTTTAAAAATTTCCTTCTGACCTCCTTTTGCCAAATATGGTTATACAAACCGTTAAATAATGCAGCTTAAGTAATATAAGGCTTCAAATAACTATATGTTTAACAACTATCTCAAGTGTGTACATGTTGTTAACCAAATAATTATGTCGCCTCAGCCTTGTGGAGCATTAAAACATGGTGCTGAGTTAGCATAAAGCCTAAATAACCATTTGTTTAACAAAGCACACACATTATCAAGAGCTGTTAACCAAATTATTATTCATCTCGGCTCTGTTGACCATCATCATTTTTGACATGCTTACCATAAAATCTTCCATGTTACCGAGCATCCAATCATTTGTCTTTAAAAATCAACAAACCAAATAAAACACAACCAAAGAGCACAAAATATATTTCACTGATAGAATTCAGTGATAAAAAGAGCAAAAACTATTCTATATTAGAAACAAGGCATAAACATGCAAAATGTCACCACCTTTCATTTGTTATAGACACCGATCACCAAACACCAACTGCTGAATGCCAAACACCAACCACAGAACACCATCCATAAAAAGTTGGAGATTATATGTCACCACTTGAGATGGTGACATAATAAATACATGTATTCATAATAAGGTAAGGTAACTTTGCTGAGGCAATCCCTCACGTTTGGGATTAATTCAAAATTGCTTTCAAAAATTCTGAATAAACAAATGCATGATCGCATCAAAATATCAATAATTGCATAAGCACAAAATTCATTTTGATTTCAGGAAATATCTTATTTAGATTGCTATTTTGGAAACCATGATATCAACTTTTTGATTGCGACAGTCTTACATCAATATGCCATACTACCCCTTCTCATTTACAAAGACTTGGTGAAAGACAAATGGAGACAAGATGGGGACAAGTTGGGGGACATGGTCCTGATGTAAGAAGACATTTCTAAATTGATTTACAACAGCTTCTCACAATGTGTACTGTCCTTTCACAATCTTTGATATTTTGAAGGATCCATTATTTCCTAAAACACTGGCCAAAAGCCTCAACTTCCTTATTATTCAATTTGATATTAACTTCGAAATAATCACTGTGTAATACAAAACTGTGGCAGGATCTTACACAATGGTCTTCTATGGAAATCCTGGGGAGTGAGTGAACAATGCAGAAGTGATTGAGCACTTATTTGAACGAATAATACTGTTCTGTTTAAAAGTGTTCCAAATGTATTAAGGAGTGCAGAGTAGAATGCATTCTGAATATGAGTATAAAGCCATCAGTATGTCGGTGTAACAACTCCTCAACCAAATTTTGCATTCTATTCTGCCTACCTAAATATCCAATTACAAGAGGAGGCTTTTGGCTCATGTCTATAAAGAAAACTCATACTTGCATCTAATAAATTAAAGCTAAATAAAACAATGAATGTTAATAAATCATCAAGATAAAGAGGTAAGCACCTTTCTTGCCATCTCGCTTTTGCCTTTTTCCCATGGCCCAGGTTGTAAGAATGGGTAGAGCAATTCTTGTAAACCAGGGTAATTGGCCTGCACCCCAGGGTCTTGAAGGGTCTGAAAAGTTCAAAATTTACATAATATTCCAGTTAAAAATCTAGGAAAAATGTTGTACATGTACTTCAAGCATTCTATGAAAATTATAAAATGACTTGAATGCTTCATAGAAATACATAAAACTATGTATCCTTGAAAAAAATGTTTTGTTGCTGGTAATGCTTTTAAGGGCAAGAATGTCAAAGTGGCATCAGCATTAAGTAAAGGTGTTGCACTCAATAGAAATATATGAAAATTGACAGGTACGTAGAAATAGTGTGAAGTATAGGAGTCTTTACTTACTTGTAAATAATTATCTAATGCTATTCGCCTTTTCTCTAAAAAGTCCTTATTCATATTGTTGAAGGCTTTCTTACTTGGGAGACTCAATGTGCCCAATGCCTCATACTAAAATACAACATAAAAATAAAAATACATGATGTGAACATAAAGATAAAATCTATCTTAATCAAGTGAACTGTCTGATGTGACTGGATATGCACTCAAACTGATAGAATCTATAATATTCACAATTAAACACAGGGTTAAAAATATTCCTCAGAAGAATTTCTTTTTTGATACATAAACTATTCAAAATTAAAGTTTATTTAAAAGCAATTAATTCAAGGCCCCTAAATAATGCCATTAATGAACTGGCAATGCAGGGTTAACATAATGAAAATGCTCACTTTTTCTTTAATGGTCATATGAAGGTCGTGAAAATCGCTGTATCTTCTATATACATCGACCACATCCTCAAGACCATCTCTGTGTGTTTTGGTGACTGTTATAGCATAGACTGCATAAGCTCTACCCTGCTCCTTTACAATACCTGTAACACATCGCATGTTCATCTTTGAATAAATACATTCATTATCTGGGGCCCTTTTTGGAAATATTTTTCCCCCTTTGATAAATAAATTCACTACCGGGGAGTTTTTGGTTATAATATTTTCATGTTTTAATTGAAACACTCATAAGCAGAGACCTTCCAAGTATTAATATTTTATACTTAATACAGTCATTACCAGGTGCCTATTATGGCAATAATACTTTCACATTTTAATTAATACACTCATTGAACAAGACATTGAAAAAAAGGGAATACCAAAAGGGCATTGTGATAATAATTCACATAGATACATGATGTTAGTCAGGAAATACATAAGCACTTATCAGATTCTATTATAATTTAGTACATTATTTTTCTATATCTGACAAAGAATGTTAATATTGGATGCTAATGCTGACCCAGTGAATAAACCCATTCACTAAAGCTTCTGGAACCTACAACAGACATGCCCATAGCGAGGAGATTAGGGGTCAGAAGGCTTTCTAAACATGATATCTCTCTAATAAACGCACAGTACACCTCCCAAATTTCCCTGTAGAAGATTCTCAAATCACATATTGCTGAGGTACTTGTGCACCATGTTTTAGGACTACTCTCGGAGGGTAGTTTAGAGAGACATCTGATGTTTTAATAAGAATGGGATTTTTGGGACACAAATGAGCAAATCAGATCCCATTTTGTCTCAAAACCATGCGATAATAGATGTTTGCCATTAAAAGAACCAAGCTAGTTACTTTTCAACTAAAAGAATAAGAGATGTTTTTACTACCCAAATGCATGTTAAGTTATAGAACTGGATAGAAATCTAACATTTTTTACATTTTTACCCTTACACTAATTATCTGACATTTGCTAGAACTCCAACATCCTCCTACATAGAAAATGTTGGAATTCTAACATTTTTTTATTCAATTGCTTAAATGTCAGGGCCTAGGGCAATGCACATATTAAAAGCATCATATTTATATTGTAATAACACCAATTTCCGATTACAGAAAAACATATTAGGCAACATAAATAGGGGGTGAAAGAGTTAATTTATTGGAGGCCATTAACATTTGAAAAATCAATGAGAGAAATAGATAGGACTCAGCATTGCCATTCTCACTCATGGTCTCCTTTACCCTTTTAAAGAATTTGATTTTGCATCTTCATCTAGACTCTGAATAAGCAAATCTTTTGATCTAGCACCTACTCTGAGAAATAGAATGTAGAAAAAACAAGGCCAGAAAAAATAAGCGATGAGAAAGTTCCATTTGTAAGCCCAATGTTGTTCTGATACAGTCTTATCACTCATAGTCAATATACATGTACATACAGTATGCCGAAATACATAAATTAACATAAATTAACTAATGCAGTCTATTGCACAGGCCCCCTAGATAACATAACATGATAACATGGTTTTGGTTCTATGTAATAAGAGCCATTTTGTGGGCCTATGTACTAGACTGAATACATATCATAAACTATAATCAAGCAGCGGTAACATACATGTAGGCAATATAACAATTTCACATTCCTCCCCAGAACAGATGAAGTATCCCATTTATCTCCTCCTTTCTAAGGTTTAGTGACATGTACTCTCCCCCTTTCGCTTTCCCCGATCAGTTTTTTGAATTTGAGGAACCCAAAACATGGTGCAACATATCTGATGCTATGAAGTTTTACAAAGCAATCTGCCCCATGCCTTTCTATTTCAACAATTTGAAAGGGTGTGACTGATGCCAGACTACCTTGGGTTTTATGAAAGGATGAGATGGGGATATAAGAATTAGTACATGATTAATTGATGAGAAAGAATGATAACATGTATTCATTTATATTGAGTATAATGCTAGAGACATGTACATATACATACAAACATATGTAAACTGAAACCTACAGGATGGTACAATAGTATGTGGGAACTAACATAAAGCTAAATAATAAACAAAAATCAAGCACTCTTTATATGCATATATCAAATAAACGTTGTACCTTTGCGTATGGACTTTAAATCAACTGTAAAACATAAAAATGATGGCCCTTACACACAAACATTTATAAAAACTGATTTTGCAAATACAACATATACTGAAGTAAATCTATAGAAATCATAAACTAGACAGCATACCTCAAGTCCCATATCAAAGGGATCATATCGAAGATCCATTCTCATAAAATATTCTTCTGATGTTTTTAAGTGTATGACCACTACCATCTTTCACAATTTCTTAGGCTACTATTCCACCCCTTAACACCCCTACACCCAAATAACCTAAAAGCCAAATTCTGGCACCCCCATTACTGCCTTGTCTGGAGGGACAGATCCAACTTAATTGCCATGTTAAAAGAAATTTGCTATGACTAAAGTTTGAAGTGATTAAGAAAGACTACATTGTTTTCTAATTGCCCAAACCTCCTCTAAAACATTGTATTGGTCCTTCTAATATCCCCCTAATCCATCACCCTAAAACCCACCTGTTTGAGATATCTTTGCAGTGACAATTAAATCGCTCCAGCTCTCACAGTTATTAGAGAGATCCTCTGTAGAGGCATGGTTGGAACTAGATGGGGAAGACATGGTCTCGTCATCAGGTATTGAGCTCTCATCGTCAGATGGGACGTCCCGTAACAAATCCAGCTCAGCTAACAGTTTAATGTAACTAGAGCTTTTCTTGAAAGCACCATAGAATTTATTCTCTTGCAACAGGTGGTAAACCTGGAATAGGTGAATAACATATCTATGATGAGAGAAGTTTTGTTACTTATTTCAAATCATTTTCATTTTTAATCTTAGATTTCTTAGACTTAGATTTAAAAAAGATATTAATATTTGTCAATAAATTCAATTTCAAATAACTTTTAACGTAATCGGTTTATTTTTATCAGCATAGTCCGCATACAATTTACGTTCAATTCAAATAAAATTTCATGGCAAAAATAATGCAGTGGGCATGCTTTAGACAGAAAAATGGAATGGAAAGATGTTGAATGAACATGGAATACAGTAAACGCAGTAAATGTACAGTAAATGCCCATTAAAATTTTAGCGAGTAAAGTAAAAAAGAAATAGGGGAGATCAGAGAGGACAAGAAAGTACTTGATGTAGGAGTAAATAATTCCAAACCTGTGCCTGTATAGGGTCAAATATTTCTTCAGTTATATTCTCTTTTTGTATGGCTTGTAAAGTCCTCTTTAATGAACTCTCCTCAACCCGAACCCGCGGTGAAGCCTACATATAAAAGAAGACACACAGTGATCAACATTGCACTTTTTATTGAAAATTCAAATTGATCATCATGCCCAAAACCCATCCAGATCTTGGTATTTATCTACTCTTGCAACTGTAAAAATATCATATTGAACAGGTTTTTGGAGAATTCTGATGACAAGATTTATGTGGGAAACACCCAACCACCAATACAGTTACACGTCCATCAGGGCAAGACGACGACGACAATATAGTACTCTGAAAAAGTCTGATAAAAATAGTGTGCTTAAAAAGAAATATGTTAAGTGTCCATTAGTGTTGTCGCGATGTGCCATAATCGTACATCGATGCATCGGCAATTTTCAGTAGTAAACATCGATGCACATCGCGATGTACATCGAGAAAAAGTTCGAGAAAAGTGCACTGAAATACCGAACGCTAATGCACTAAAATACCGAACAGAACAAATTAATAAGAGTAGGCTGGGACATCCGGGAACTTCTAGTAACGGTGAAATGAAAGTAGAGTAAATTTTTTCATTAATGGTTCATTTCGACTAGCTAAAACAGTTTTAAAGCGAAAGAATATCAGAAAACATTGGGAAATGAAATAAGACATGAAAAAAGGGAAGCAATTTGCGTCAAAATAAGATAAGAAAGTGCGATTTTTAGCAAATTAAATTTTTTAAAAAACATCGATGTTTTGTTTCAGACATCGATGCATCGCCAAAACCAGCTTTGGCGATGTATATTGCGATGTATCGATTAATCGCGACAACACTAGTGTCCATACAATATAGGTATCTCCCAAAAGATCCAGAGTTATAAATTGGTGAAGTTATTCAAAAAAAGTTATTCCAAGTGCAAAAATGGGCAAAGAATGATATGAGCTATAAAAATTTGTTTGATCGATTGCTAGATCTGACACTCCTTTCAATCTTCTGAATGTATCATATCGTTGATGAATTATGCAACGTTGCAATTAATGTATATCTTTATATACTACTCGTATATTGTGATATGCTTAGCTCAATATGGTTGATAAGATTATTTTATACAGACTTATATGTCAAGTAATGACATTTAAAAGTCAACAAAAGGTAAAGCATGTATTTCATAAATGTAATAGACTACATAATTCTATCTAGAAATAAGCATTTTACTTTTCAAGTAGACACAATTATAATAGATATAATTCTTAACTACATGTACTGACCTTTTCTGATAAATATTGTTCATAAATACTATAGGCGGCAGCACTAATCATCTCTAGATCGGGGCCGGGACTGGAAGAGTCCGCCAATTTTTGCAGTTGCGCTGCATTAATCTGCTGTTCTGCAGACACTCTGAATCCCTGAGAGAAGAAATACTAAATGGATGCTTCATCTTAAATGGTGAAAATTAAAATTCAAGCAAATCAAAAACATTTGAGTGTTGGAATTCGCTTGTAGTTTGTCCGTGCAATATTTCATGATGATTCAATAAGGGGAAAGGGTTTATAACAAGTTTTAAAGTCTGTGACTAATTAGTGTTGGGGTACTAATGTATAATAATTTGGGGAAATAGTAATCAGCAAAAAAATAAACTTGTACAGAAATGTCTGGAGATCTGGTACAAGTTTTTAAAATATTTTTTGATCATATTTGTTTCAGCTAAATGTTTCAACTCTTAATGTTACCATTAGGCCTCTTATGAATGATTTTTCTACTGATAGAGCTTCTCCCAGAATATAGATTTCAGTGTATATACGTGTGCTGACTAAAATGAGCAAAACATATTGAAGATATGAAAAGGAACTTACCTCAACATTTAAATAGAAAAATAAATAATTCTGGAAACCTAGGCCTGTCATGAATTCTGAAAACACAAATTAATGATCATTTTGCCGAGGCTTTATCTAGAAGAACAGTTTAACATAATGCTTTGAAAGATTAGTGATGAGGATCAATGTAAAAATAATCTACTCCCGAGGTGATGCATTTAAAAAATAGAACAATAAAGAAAATTAAAACAAGGCATTAACATGTAAAATGTCACCACCTGCCATTTGTTACCACCAAACACCATCCACAAAAAAGTAAAGTTGGAGACTTTAACAATATGTCACCACCTGCCATTAGTTACAGATGCCAAACTCCAAATGCCAACCACCAAACACCATCCACAAAAAGTAAGAGGACTATAACAATATGTCACCACTTCTGGTGGTAACATAAAATTATAAAATAACTAATAGCAACTCTTCAGAGTGAGTAACCTCTAAAGATACTGTTATATTACAAATTGAACAAATTGACTTCTGGTGAACTAATAGAGGGAATAATTCCCAAAATAATAATATCCCAAAGAGATTTTTAGGGTACCGTATTATCTCTAATAGGCGCACATGCTCCAATAAGCGCACACCTGACTTTTTCATGAAAGATTCTGTCAACTTGAGTAACAAAAATCACGAAAAAAAATAAAAAATTCGAAAAATATCATTGGACTATAATAGGGTTTGACTCAAACTCATAGTTGTCAACAAATCCCACACAATTCTACAGTTAACTTATATCTTACTATTGGACTGGGTTGGGTTATATTCCTGATGGCTTTGACATGTAATGAAGCAGTATTAAGCTTAGATTCAAATTCATATGAATTACAATTAAACAATCAACTTAAACATAATTTCCTTTCTGTATTAACTATGAAACAAATTACAATTTAGTAATGTCATTGTTACAGTTAATCTTTGTTGTCATACAATGTTGTCAAAAAAGTTGACAACAAATGTTCAAGGACCATCCATGTGAAATATGATGCTAAAAAAATAAAAATAGTATTATTAATATGAGAGCAAGATCTCCAGACTGTTTGGACAACACTCGTATTCACAAACAATTCCCTTTCCTGACTCAGCAGTGACATATTCCTCTCATATATTACTTTAGCATTAATTTGTTAATAGAATTTATTTCAACTTAGTTCTAACCTTTTCTCCGAATGATTCACATTCCACTAGCACGCTTAGTTCTTTAAGTGCAAGCATGGGCGGGCATTAGTACATTGTATTTGCAAAGCCAACTTGATACAAGTGGATGTGTATTGTACTCATATTAGATATAACTGCGAAAATGAGCACAGTATAGAAGCTTCTACAATTTTAATGAAACGTGTTTAATTAGTGATTCTTCTGTGAAAAGGAATGCTGTAGAAAATAAAATCTGACTGTGCTGATGGAAAGGACAATATGGACAACTACATAGCACATGGAATCATAAAAACTTTAAACTCTACATTGGATTCAAATGAAATTTCAATATTTGTACAGCCATTTCTGTTTTACGAAAAATACATAGCGAATGGTTTTTCAGTACTTGGAATCTACGGAAATGTAGTGAGTATCTACATATTTTGGAGTAATAGAAAAGATCAACATCCTTGTAATCTGTTTCTATTGGCCCTTGCATTTGCTGATATCGGTGTGATCGTTTGGAAGAGTTTGCTCGGGGGCTACCTTGGCGATCAAGTATTGAAATGGTTGACATTGTCAGATGGGTCCTGTCAAACTATCAAATACATGTGGACAGTGAGCACATTCATTTCATCCTGGTTAATCGTTGCTTACTCCGTGGAACGGTTCATAGCGATCACCAAGCCAGATTGGTTCAGGACAGTCACGTCAAGACACGCTAAGATAATGATAGGATGTATTGTGTGTTTTCCATTCATACTTTTCATACCACATTTCCTGGTTTATCAAGTTATCACCATAGAACCAAACAACAAACAATGCCAATTTGACCCAGGGGCTTCCAGACTAGGGGCATATTCATTTGTTTCAAATATTGCATTGATCTTCACTCTTCCATGCTTGATCTTACTTGCAGTTAACATCTTCATAATCTGGCGATTAAGACGAAGAAAAATTAGGCGACAAGATACCTTCATTAAATCCCATTCTGCAGCACATTCTAAACGGGTGATCAAAAATGAAAACAGAAATAGAAAGATCACTCTAAACCTATTGATTATATCAGGCTTCCACTTAATCCTGTTGCTCCCATTCATCACTTTGTGGGCATTGCATTGCTTCAAATTCTGTGGCTTGAATGGACATGAAAATAAGCTACAAATGATAACTTCAACAGTTGGTTCTGACATATGGGCTCTTGGAAAACTCTTCTCAAGTATGACTTCATTGAACAATTGTTTAAACTTCATCTGCTATGGCATGAACTTGGACTTCTACCGAAAGAAATTTCTAAAAATTTCAACATGTGGGTTGTTTTCAAGCAGTTGGACCAGGAAACCTGCGACTAATCCGAACGCTATTACAGAAGGCTCTGGCAGTGTTGACAATATTTTGGCCCTACCTTTAGGACAAAATAATCTTGTGAATGATATAGAAATGATAAACTCTTGTATCACATCAAATATTTAGTCTTGGATATAAAGTATGATGTCCAAGATGCCAAAGCACAATGCAGCAGTACCTTCTCAACAACTTATCAGTACATAGTTTGTATCTTGGAAAGAATTCTTGAGCTACAAATATATCAGACTTACAGCCTATTGTACATGTAGACACCATTTGAGACAAATTATCAGAACATTTTACAACACTGGCAGTGGCAACATACCACATCACTAAGTGTAAATTCTTTTTTCATAAAACCTGTACATATACAGTATAGTAAAACCGGTGTATATTGAACATTTTTTGCCAAGAAAAAATGTTCAGAATTTGTAGGTGTTCACTAGAGAGAGGGTAATTTATACAAAGTCAATAGAGAATGTGTGGAATAAGGGTGTCTTAATGTTTTTGTTGTGTCTTAATTTAATGTTGTCAAGCTTAATTCAAAATTAATTTAAAATGTTCCTTAATATAATTTTCAAGTTAATGTAATATATTGGGCACACTATGCACTGAGAAAACATGTGTTAATAATAGGGAGTTTTTAATATAAATTTTCAGCCAAACTTATACTGCAACTTGAACTTTTAAATGATTCAAACACCATGGGGAGGTTTCTCAAAGAAACCAGGAAAGTTAGAAAATCTTTTTCTTAATCGTTGTTTTATATCTAAATAATAATAGATGCTTAGGATTTTTCGCAAAATGAGAAATATATCCTGTATATGTAACTTTTCTGACATATTGTATCAGAACATGATTACATTATGCAGATGAGATTATAATTTGGGACAATGTTTATTGGTTCAACCAGAAGTCAATTTGCTATACCTTTAGAATTCTGCTTACGAACTTATGACTTTAACTCACTTTGAGTTATGTCACGGGTTGATGGAGTTAATGTTATATGTACAAGTTACTTATTAATATATATCAGTACTAACCTATAAAGTAGGACAGGGCTACATTGTTATTCAATATCACATCAAAGGGTAAGGAGTAGAGCTTCTGACCTGGGGTTAATAGTTTTTGTACATCTAGGCCCTGAAAATATAGGGTACAATATGGTAGAGTACATAAGGGTTATGTACTGGGAGGTTTTGGATAGAGGGTTTATCCCAAGGGAAAATGAATACATCTCTTGAGGGACCCCAGAGACACATATTTCCTGAAAACCATTTATCCAAAACATAACAGATGAATTCCATACCTATTGGGGTTCTATATATATTCTGTATATTCTACTTTATTAGTTCCAAGAAAAGACGATGAAAGAGTACATAGTAAGATACAATATGGTAAAACACAATGTGGTAGAATACAATATGGTAGAGTACAATATGGTAGAATATAATATGGTAGAGTACAATATGGTAGAATACAATATGGTAAAGTACAATATACAGTAGTAGAATACAATATAGTATACATCTGCTCCAAATCACATATTATGCTTCTGCATTAATTAAAGTAAAATCAGTAGACACAGAATAGACTAATTTGGTTTTAAAAGCAGATATCCTTGTAATTGATTCAAAATGATAAGTGTAAACAAACCCTAATATGCATGACTATCTACATATAATGTTAATAGATTCATTCCCTGAAAAAGTAAAACAGTTTTGTTCTTGTTTGTACCCAAATTCTTGGAGCTACTCTTAAATATTGCATCAAATTATTGTGAGGCATAAATTAATGCATACAAAGTCATTAATCAATGCATACAAAGTTTTCTGTTTATAAAATACAAAACTGTCAATAGAATTTCAAAATTAAACTTCAATAAGATACCTTTAGATAACAGCGAAATAAACTTATTATTTAAGATATTATTTTGATTGAATAATATTGTGCAAAGTGCAAACCTAAATATCCAAATGTGTTTGCCATGCATTATAATCAGAATATGAAATATAAAGCATCAATACTTATAGATGATTCTACAAGCCTAACTAAAATGTGTGGACAAGATGCAATATTTACAGTAGATTTAGAAAGTAACAGGTCTCCAAGACTGATCTTCCACAACTCCGGACATCAATTCCAGCCTCGCTAACAACATTCCTTGCACCTAAACCACAGTTCTTATATGGTGAATATCAATTCTTTAGTCGCGAACTACTATTTCCTCTCTCTTGAGCTTATTTCTCCACTCGCGCACTTAGTTCCAACATCATGAACAATTTGTACATAGAATCCCAAGTACCCAAATGTACCATGTACACATTTTTTATGATGTGGGAACTCAGTGCGCGAGACGAGAAATAAGTTTGGGAAAGAGAAAATGGTGGTTTGAGACTCAAGAATCAGTATTTCCGATGTGAGAAGCATGGTTCAGGTGCGAGGAATGTGGTTAGTTAAGTTGGAAGTGATGTCCATGGTTGTGGAGGTCTAGGAGGCCTGAAATAAGATTTTCAAAGAAAATGATGCAAAATCAAACATTTGTGACATATGCAAGCAGAAAAACAAGCTTCAAGCCTAATTTTGTTTAAACCTAAAATTAAAATAAAATTTGCATGCAAATATACATGCAGTGCAAACCTATAAAGGCAACAAGCTTTCATCATTGCATTAAATTAATTTGCTGCCCCTCAGATTACCCATATTCTATCTGTTTTTTCAAATAATGCTCATTGTAGTCCCTCACTCACTATTAGTGATTCTAATACAGGAATCAATGATAATACTAGGAATCCCACAATACAATTTTTCGATATGTATCTCGATATTATGAAAATGATGCAATACAAACAAGTCCATACATAGGTATTTTTTGATTTTCATTTTCATTTGAGTAACATATCTCACACAGACACCATAGGGCATATACGTGTGGTAGGATAATGTATCTTGAAATCTCAAGGTAGAAACAACTCCCCGTATTAATCTGAGAATCTGGCTAGGACCACAGACAGTTCAAGCCACCACATGCCTTTTATCGAGTTAGTATCACTCTAGTAATCAATTCTCTGGTGCACTGCCCTTATAAAAAATTCAACCTTGAAAGTCCGAATTTAAACCGTTTCCATCAATCATTGAAAGATCAAAGGAAAAACCATTGTACGGTGATAAGCAATCATTGTGCAACCATTGCGTTCAACCAAACAAAGTCAACTCTTTTTCAATGACTGCGCAACCATTTCTATACAATCATTGTAATCTGCAACCATTGTAAACTGCAACCATTTCACATTGAAATGTAAATGGTTGCAATACGTTTTGTTCAATGATTACATAGTTCAAGCCCTGCAACCAATTGGTATCGTTCCAAAAAAGTAATCATTTTACTTGAATTAAAATTATCTTTAAGTAAGGATTTGAATCTACCTCTCTTCAACAACAGTATATTAGGATATTTTTTCTGCAAGCAAACATGCATGTTTATTATAGTAAATTACTAAATTCATGTTCATATGTTTCTTTCTCCAGTACGGATTTAGGAATGCGATACCAGACTAGTTTTCCACTCAATGGCATATGATAATTTATGTTCTCTGTCATTTACATTATTTACACAATTAAAAGTACCATATCTAGTGTTTATTTCCCATTATCTGATATTGCCAAAATAATGTATCTTTGATGTTAATTATGAAAAGAATTGAGCAAAATTCCAATTTGGTTAAGAAATTGACCAAGGAAAATCTTAAGATTTCCTTTAAACTTAACAAAATCACAAGATGAGACACCATTGTTTTTGTTCATGATTAGACTGATATACAAGTATGATCAAAAGAAGCAGGATATGATGTACAAAATAATACAAACATGTAATCACAAGTTGATTGCTTTATTTAGTGAAAATGTTTTTATAGTAATAATGCATTCAGGCACCAAAGACTTAATTTTTACAGTTTCAATGGAAAACATCTGAATTAATAATTTCAGTAAAATTTACAATGAACAGGCCAGTAGTCAGCCTCCCCCCAGCAAAATGGGTCTTCAAATGTATCCATGTGTAGTTAACACCAAATATCAAGAGTATGACTCACTAACATTTAAAAAATACAAACAAGAGGACTATTTAGATATTGACTGTATATTATGTGTGAAACACATTATTCACAACAGATTTAATAACCATGTTCTTTCTTGGCAAATATTTTTTATAACAATGCTCAACACAACAATACCTACTACATATTCATATTCTCATGGGTTTAAGAAAATCAAAATGCTTGAACAGCCAATTAAAACGGTTGAACAGCTAATTAAAACAGTTGAACAGCTAATTAAAACGGTTGAACGGCTAATTAAAATGCTTGACCAGAAAAAGGGTTCATAGTCCTAGTTTCTGTTATCTATTTTCATCATGTGTTATACTATATATTTATTTTAATTATCTATTTCATGCAGAGGGAGGGGGGAGTTAAAATTTAAAAAGTGTTTTCAGATTTTTGAGGGTTTATTTCTTTATTTAATTACTTCAATAAGTGCTTAGAAATCTCAAATAGCAAGTATATGAAACTGCAAATAATATTTTCAGAATTTTTTTCAGAATATTTTCAGTTTGTTTTACCATAGGCATTCAATAGATTGAACGTCCATAGTTTTACTTTATTCACTAGGGCAGAGCATTTGTACTGAAAAGTGTTTTCAGTTTAAATAATATGTGTTGATGATTAAAAAATAACCAAAAACAGGGCTTATTTTTCAAAACTCTAAACTTGGAAAAATCTGGAGGAAAATATGGGAGATTTTCTTTGGCAAATTATTTATCAAGTTCTGTGTATGGAATAATTTAAATTACATAGGATGCTTCCTTTATAGCAGACTCTAATCAAACTGACATAATAAGGTTTGTTTTGCCTTGCTGAATTATTTTTGTTTTGTTTATGGATTAATGGATTAATAAAGTTTCTTTAGACACATCCTTCAAAGCAGACTCTAATCAAAATAGATAGACGGAGTCTAACTGTAATCAGAGTTTTTTAAGTTATGCTTATCGTCTTAATTATTTAAAACACATCCTGTAATGTCTGATTGCATTTTCTCTATCAAATCAAAAATATCAAATCAAAACAGATTATTTTCCCATTGAAGGATTTCTTCCTTCCAGACACATCTTCCTTCCTTTATAATTGCGATGATTGCAAGGTGAAGTGTAAAATCCAAGACTTGACCCAATCAAAATTTTTTCAAATGATTTTGCAATAACTTAAAAAGTAGTGAAGTGATTTTGTAAAAATGATAGTCATGACAGCGAGGGGGATTTGCTATGCCTAAGCATTAATTGCTGTTATCTAGATAATATACATGTGAGTTAGACAATCACCATCCTTCAAAGTTAGATGAAAATTGGTTCAATATATTTTCATTCACAAGACAAGTTTACTTAACTATTTCAATACTTTAAACATCTTTTTGATCAAACCATTTAAATTCTGACCTGTACAGTATGCATGAAATACACACATTTGAAATATATTCTTTAAAGAGCAAAATAATTATTTTATGTTGTATTGAGATAAAATTGCCATAGTTTTAAAGGGTTGCATTCGATTGAAACAGTTGCAAGAAATGCACCCAAAATTGTCAAGCGTTTACAATGGTTACATATGATTGAAACATTTCAATGAGTTTACAACCAAAATTGTAATGGTTGCATCGTAACGGTTGGCATGGTTGCATAAATGATCGGATCAATGATTGTACAATGATTGTGCAATGGTTTAAATTCGGACTTTCAAGGTTGAATTTTTTATAAGGGTAGTTAGCATGATATCCTCCATATTACGAATATTAGCAAGAATATATTCTAATTGATAGGATTTAAATTTTACAGAGGGTTCACTATTCATTAATAAATATTTGATAGTCAGGTTTGGTAAATGTTTGCTAAATATATGGCAAATTGGAAAGATACTTTAAAATCTTTATTATAAAATAACAAAATGCAGAGGGAATATTGCTTTTATTACATATTCAGATAATTCATGCTATATTATTTGGTTGGAAATGCACATAGGTCATCTAAAATCACAAATGTTCGCAAAATTAATGAAATTCTAAAATAAACTGCTTTTTGCAAAAAAACGTTACAAGGCATGTCATATTTATTGTCAAAAGATTTTACTTTTATTTTAATTGAGTTTTGCTGTGTCAATTTTGGGTTATATATCTCCTCTACTAAGATTTGGAAGTGATTTCTAATGATTATTTTGGTGTATCGAGCAACCGTGGGATCCCTAGTTTTATACCCATGCAGATTAGTAAATGTGCAATTGTGCTTTTTATGCCCATTTCTTGCTTTCTCTATGATTTCTCTCTCTAATTTGAATGGATGACTCATTTTCTGTCATTTCCATACAATTGAGTGAAGACTTCATGCCTCGTATGCACTTTTTTCCTTGTTATTTCCCTCTTTGCCCCTATTTAGGATTTCAAATCATTAACCCCATGACAATTTTGGCAGGCATGGTGATTTTTGTGCCACTTTAATGGACTCACACTCTGATTGCTATTTAGGTAAGCCACCAAATCTTCTCGCGATGAAACTTTTGACATCGCCAGATAACTCGTTGAGCGCATTCTCTTGAGCCTATAGTTCAACTAAAGGTGCAACAGAATTAAATATCATGCAAAATATGTATTGATGTTAAAAATTAGTATATTAATATCCATTAGTGATTAACTACTGACATTCATTTATCTTCCAAAATATATATAAAACAAATAAACTAATTATGTACAAATAATATGTAAACAATATTGTGCAAAAATAATTATAGAAGCAACATTCATGTATGTATGCACATAGCTGATGAGCTTATAGAGATCATAATGCATTTTTTCTGTATCATAAGAATGATGTAAATATGGCATACATTTCTTAAATTTAGAGCATCTAAAGTATTTCATGGAATGCTTGCAAATAATCTCTAAATTGAATAAGTGCCAAGAAAAAATCTAATGGACATTATGCAAGGGTCGATCCAGATATTCTGATAAAAATGCTCTTATTTATTTATTTTTGGGAGATGCATGATATTAGCACATAATGTAAAACTTATTTGGACATAAGTCATAACAATCAAAATTGTAGTTTAATATTCAAGCATTTAACAATATTTAACAACATGAAGTTAATACATATACAATATCGAATGAACACAGTAATGGTAAAGCAACACTTACCCCATTAGCTGTACCATCATCGTACCCCAGGCCCGCCTGGAGTCTCGCAATTCTCAATTCACATTGACTTTTTACAAATACAAGACTGCTAAGCTGTTGCTTGACGAATGTATCATCCTCGCCTCCTGTGTCCTTTGAGCGCCATCTGGCGATATCCATGTCAAGCTTTTCTCGGACAGCTTGGAGTTCATCTAAACTGTCTGAGAGTTTTATCGCTAGCACAAATGTATCATTATTAATAGGGGTATCCAGACACTGAAATCGAAAAAGAGATATTTATAAATGATCTCATGTATACCACTAAGTAAAGGGTCAGATTATAGATATTACCATAAAATATCACTAACAGTAAGTGGTACAGAGAAAAGGTCAAATAAAACTAAAAACATTGATTGAACGAAACTCAGGAAACTTTGGGTTATGATGGTCCAAAAAGTAGATGTCATTTGGCCAGACATGGCCTTGACTGGAAAAACATATCCCATAATGCAATTCCCAATAAGCAGACGACAAAGTTATGACTTACCATCCAGATAATAAGCTGGTTGATGTAGTCTGGATCAGACATGAGGTTAATGACGGGAAGGAACACACCATTGACTAGACATTCACGCACTATGTGTTTGAAAGGTTTGTTGTGGAAGTCCTCAGGAGGCAGAAGTAAATACAGCAAAACATCACTTAGTTCTTGGAGATATTCTGCAAGTTCAGACAATGGCATGTTTTGAAATGTAATATATAAAGGATATAAAGTGAAACAACAAGGAATAAAATATATGAGTACAGGTTTTTGTCAACACTTAAAATTGAATAAAAATGTCAGAAAATCAGCCATATGCCATAATGCTACAGACATTGAAATTCAGCATGATATCCATTTAAAATGTAATAGCCTATACTTGTGTATAGTAAATGATGATTTCATATATATTTACCATAATGCAAAACACATTTTTAACAAACACTGAAATTCAGGAAAATATTACATTATCCCATAATGCAACTCGAAAAACAGATAAGAAATGATGAGTTCATATCCCATAATGCAACAGAAGAAGCAGACTACACACTTTACCTCTTTCTTTGAATGGGTCAGTACAAATAGTATCTCTACATAAGTTGTTTTCCATCTCTACCTCAAGATCAAAGAATACTGATGTCAAATCAGGTGGGACTTTACTCTCTGAAATAATGTGTATAAAATGTGTATTTTCAAATTTAAATAAAGGAAAATACAAGTAAACAACATATTACACAGACTATTTTTATGTTGAAATAAAAATCAGTTTATTTCAGTTCTGAACAGTCTAAATTTAATAATTTGAAGGATTTTACTTTATTTTTATCATATTAATCTCTTTATATTTCAAGGATATGTGCTGATAAGTGTTCTATTCTTACCATCTTTTTTAGCTTCCTTTCGCACTTTTTCTTGCGCTCGTCGGAATAAACGTAAATGTGATGCAAAGTCATCTACTAAATTTGTTGTACAATATGGCACCCAGTCAACCTCTTTACATCTGGAAGATAAGCAATCCATGGACCAATCATTAAGACTATCTTATGATACTGCTAAGGGCGGAACAAGGATAAGGTGAGGCAATCTTAAATAGGTGAGGCAAATTTAAATAGGTGAGGCAAAATAAAATAGGTGAGGCATATAATTTAAATAGGTGAGGGAAAACTTAAGCCAAAGAGGACATTTTAACAGTCATTGATTCAGACAAAAAGATGTATAAGATATAAAAATATTTTTCTGTTAAATATGCAAATATGTATAAATCAGTGGAGCAAAATACAGTAAAACCCGTGTTTATTGAACATTTTTGCCAAGAAAAAAAGCGTTCAGTGATGACAAGTGCTTACGACAGAGAGAGAGTAGTTTATACAGAAGCCAACAGAGTGTGTACGGAGAAAGGATGTCTACTAGAGACAGGTGTTCCCAAGAGAGGTGTTTAATAAGACAGGTTTTACTGTACATTCCAATAAGGAATAAAAAACATTTCAGCTGTGACAAATTCCTTGAGCACGCTTATTATCAATACATGTCCACTTTCAAACCATGATTGCTGTTCATGAGTTATAGCTAGCTCGCAAGTTGAAATAGATTGCGAGTTTCTAGAGGATAACTCAAGGCAATGTATAGGCAGCTCTGACGAGCTATACTCTTATCTAGTTACGGACTCGGGAGTTACACCTCTAGTTTTTACCCATTTAACATGATTCTTATACATAATAGGTTCTCAAATGAAATTCTACACGATCATTTAATCTTGATGATTCGGAAATACTCTTTTGTTAAAATGACAAATGAGAAAAATAATAATTTCGGATATGAGATATGTCCCTGTAGTATACTTTCAGAAAAGGCTGATTAAAACAGATATTAACTTTTCTCAAATTATGCACTTTGTAACATTATTCAGTCCAGTGCATAGTTCCAATAAATGCCTCAAACTTAGGCGATCCACCATTTATGTATTTGCTTATTAGGGAAATTTCATTGGGTCCATTCATTCAACTGTATTAGCAATTGGTGACTCCAAGCATCAATCAAAGTGGGTGCAGCATTCATTCAAGATTTTAAGAACAGGCTTGCACCCTCTTGTCAACTCACTTGCGCCATCTTGAAAATGAAAAGAATCACGAAAAATTGCAGGTTATGTTAAATAACAATATTTCTCACCTTTCAGAAAATGCTATAACGACTTTTTGTAAAGTGAGTCGCATGTCATACCGGAACTTCCCATCATCGCTGATTTTTTTATACCATATATGAATATAGTCCCGATATGTGAAATCTAAAATCTGAAAAGTGAAGAAGAAAAACATTATATATGAATAATTCATTAAAATTCATATTAGATTAGCACAGTAAGTTATTCATATACTAGTGGTGGTAATAAAGTTCTCATAATAAAACGATATAAGAGATAATTTGAGAACCTTATGAGCACCCCTTGTATAATATACAGGATTTCCTGCTACTTATGTGATGATAACTTTTGGATAATTCATATTACAGATTTCCTTTTCACCACAGAGGAACTCTTCAAACCGATTGTGAAAATGGATCTGTTTCAGTTACAAAGCAGTGCAGGCTCGGATTTACAATTTTCCATGATTTCACGAGATGAAGGCACTGGCAAATTCTTTACAACCATTATTTGGCACAAATGTGTATTTGCACAATTTGATTAAACAGTACCGTTTACATAACAAAAGTGTTTTGATTATTCTGGCATCTTGTGAACAATTCCTTCACAAATGCTTAGATTTTCTGAAAGATATGATGCTGACAATGAATTATGGAATAAGGAAACACTTGAAAATCAATGTCAATGTTAAATAAAGCGAGGGAAATCTGTTTTTGGCTATAAATACACGAACTGTTCCTTCTGACCATACCTATTCCATGCTATTTCTTTCTAAAATTTGAATGAACTACCTCATTTTCTTGTATTTCTTTATAATTTAGAGTATTAACTACATGCCTCTTTACTTTATTCTTAACTGATTTTACTCTTTATCTTCTATTTTTAGATTTTAAAACGTGACCGTATGATATTTTTCTCACAGGAATGAACAATGCACTAACTCTGACAATCAATATTACCTCAATTATACCCACACACATTTATAGAATACATAGTACTCTGTGATGAAGATCGGGTACTTATATATAATTCTCAAGATTTGAGCAGTTTTCTAAATCACTGGAGTAAAAAGTAGAAATGAATCTTAAAAACTAAAATGGAATATTAGTATTAAGTTACAAATATATTTAACATCACATTAAAATTCGAGGAATTGTGAAAATGTTGGAATTGGGTTTTACTTCATGCACAGGGTAAATGGTCTTATCTTGTGCCACAAGTAGAGAGAGGTTATGTACTTCAAGGTGTATCTGACCCTCTCCACAGAAAAGCTGACATTCTAATATCAATCTTTAAATTCTCTGTGATATGTACTTACACAATTATATTTTAACAGATACATAAGGGTTATGTACTGGGAGGTTTTGGATATGGGGTTTATCCAGAGGGAGATATGCATATCTACCTAAGGGACCATAGGGACCGAAGGTAGATGTGCATATCTCACAAGGGATGAACCCAATATCCAAACCGACCGTACATAACTGCTTTATCCTTTACCAAGTAGAGTTTTCAGGGGCATGTGGCCATTTCAATAGTACAAGGCATAAAAATAAACAAATCATTCATATGCAAAGTCATTTTATTGCATTACCGGAAGCGGAAGATATGCACCGGAAGCGGGAAGATATGCACCGAAGCGGGAGATATGGCGGGAGATATGGAGGTTCTGAATTTGGAAACCTCAAAATCAGGATACGGGATATATCTTACCAACTTATCTCCCTAAAACTATACTTGGCATAGGATAAGTGATGTTACGTCCCAGTGATATGTACAGAATACGTTATCATGAGAAATCAAGTCAAACATTTTAATGGGTTTGCAAACAACCCAAAAAGTCTCTTATAATGACAATTCATGCTCTGATTTTACACCCTTGAGACTGTCTAATCTCCATTCTCTATAATCAAGTCTTACAAATGAAACATGGTACAAGATGAGATACAATTCAATGAATTACCCATTCCGCCTACTTCATTAACCAATTCATTTGTTAAGCTTTATATATCTAGTTTCTCGTATCTAATCTAATGTTACATACAATAACAAATAATACAGTTGTCTATTATAAAATGTACTTTAGTGTATTGATCATGAGACATCTTATAACATCATAACATAATAGCCATGTTTTGAAATGGAAAATAAGGCATACACCTGACAAAATGTCACAACTTGGCTGGACATAGTATGAGTTACAAGTCTACCTGGCTTCTTCTCTGTTTTATAAAATATGTTGCCATGGTAACATATATTCCTGCGAAGACTCATAATATGTCTAAAGGTGCTCATGGCTAAAGGTGTATTTGAAGTGTTCTGATGTAATTGCAAATTAGAAAAATGTAAAAATTTGTTACAGACACCGAAATCCAAGTTCACAAAAAATTGAAATGAAATAAATGAACTTTTTTCTCAACAGGTATCTTTCCAACACTTGAATCACATAGAGAAGCCAGAAATTGAGTTTATTAATTAAAATTCTAGAGAGAGAAAACATAGGAACAGACATAAACAGACATATGAAACAGTATAACATGGTAAATACTAGCCTTCTAGTAATTACCTTCAGACAGAAATGTGGCTTTGGGAATGACTAAATCCAGATATTGAAAATGAATGAATAAATAAATATTCTTCAAATATCTGAAGTTAAACATTCATGGAAAAGCTATGCTAAAATCCTTCTAAAAAAGCATTTCTATTCCTAATTTAGACAAATTAAGTTGCACCATATAAAAACTATAAATACAATATACAGTAAAAACCTTTGGTACCTCTAAAAAGTGTTCAATTTGGGAGGTGTTCTACTTATAGAGGTTCATTTAACAAAAAGTCGGTTTGTCTTGGGATTCTGAAAAGTGTTCCACTAAGAGAGGAATTCCATTTCTAAAGGTGTTCCACTTTACAGGTTTTAGTGTGCTTGGATCTCAATGTAAAAATATAAAATGAATATATAGTGGTACCTCTTGTAATACTTCATCTATTGCACTTGCCCCTGTCATACGTTTGTCCGTTCTGTAATGCCGCTGTATATGGGTCACATCATCGATAATCTGCAAAGAAATTAACATGCAATCGGTCAATTCAGAAAGTCTCTACATTTGTTAGCCCAAGAGCTAACCCGCTGAGGAAAGGGGCCTAGTACTATGGCTATGAAGCTCTAATTTGAAGAGGTGTTTTAAAGGGGTGTTCAAGGACAGGTGTCACAGTAGAGCCTCAGGAAGACTGAACTGAAGTTGATGAAACCGTAGCTCAATAAATGAGTATATTGGTTGAAGACAAAAGAACATGTATTCAGAATGAACTATACAAACCATTAGAACCTATTCTTTAATATTCAAGAACTGTTTTCGCAACGAAGAAAAGTAGAGTGAAAAATGGCTGATCGTTTTTTCATCATCCATCTTTGATTCCATCTCATTGTGTTTGCCAGGATCTTTCATTATGGCTGGAATCTTAAGGGAATGTAGATTTTTCCAAATAAAGCGCAGAGATGGTCATGTTTTCAAATGTAGAATAGAGTGTTAAAGTGAGGATGCAGCAAAAAAACAAAATAAAGAAAAACATGAATAACACTCGAAATTGTGCAGGAATCCCTGAAAATCAGGTTCAACTCTAAGAGAAAATTGGTGTAAAATATGCCAGTAGACAGATATTTTACATATTCGTACAAGGGTAAATAACACAGAGACAATTAACCTTTCTTGTAGACATTAATCCATATTAGGTGAGTGAACCTCTGACTGGACAAACAGGTCATATTTTAGAGATGAGAAACAGTGGGAAAGTGAGGATTAAACAAGGTGTAGGCAAGAAATATGATAAACAGCAAGAAAGCATCAATATCAAATTGTGACAAAATATATAAACAACGAAAGAAAAACATTGCCCAAACAGATATCAAAACCATAATAAATCGTTAAGACAGAGATAGCAAAATAAACAATAAACACAAATTCTTGGTAAACGTGTGATAATATTTATAAGGGAAGATTAATAGAAAACTTGGGTATATTGGTATTCACAGTAGAGTTTCCAATCTATTTCTTAAATTGATATAGAATGGTGGTAGGTAATGAAGAACCTTTAGCCTGCCTTGTACATGGACAAGTATTGACCTTTGTAGGTTTGGATATATGAAAATGAAAGTGGCCAAATCAAAAATAGAAATTTTCATTTAAACATTTGAAGATGTGCCATATTCTAATTGTCACCTGAATAAGTATTGTTCTCTGTGATCTGATTGGTTCACAGTTGGTTGCTACACCCCATGCAGACAGATCCCCTAAAATTACATTCTTATGATGCGAGAGTCGGCATTCAACAGGAAACTAGAAACATTTTGTCACCCATGTAGCAAATTATTTTTTCACTGGTGAATAAATTCTGAATGGCAGTCACATAAGGTTTTACCAGTATGAGAATAGCATGAAATTTTGATATTTCAAAGTAACTCGTTGATAAGGCGAGGGCGTTTGATTGAAATTACTATGTAAAAATAAAACCGGAACAAAATATTAATAGATTTCTTTGAAAAAGTAAATGCATCATATGAATATAATTTAAGGCGATCTGTCTGCATGGGGTGTTGCTATGATACCTCAATCTTTCATTTATTTACAACGATATTATTTAGCATGATATTCTTGGATCAAGTCTCTATAGAATGAACCTATGTTCAAATAATATTGGTTCATCTATGGATCTTGGGTAATCTTTCCCTCTTTTCGAAATGCTTACTTTTCCTGGGCCTACTTTAGTCTTTGGAACTCTACTTGGTTTATTCATTAGTGTTGTTTCAGATCTGCTCTTCCCATAGTAGTATATTATACTGGCACCCCTGCAAATATATAATGTAAATATGTATTCTTCCCATAGTAGTATATTATACTGGCACCCCTGCAAATATATAATGTAAATATGTAGTCTTCCCATAGTAATATATTATACTGGCACCCCTGCAAATATATAATATAAATATGTAGTCTTCCAATAGTAATATATTATACTGGCACCCCTGCAAATATATAATGTAAATATGTATTCTTCCCATAGTAGTATATTATACTGGCACCCCTGCAAATATATAATGTAAATATGTATTCTTCCCATAGTAATATATTATACTGGCACCCCTGCAAATATATAATTAAAATATGTAGTCTTCCCATAGTAATATATTATACTGGCACCCCTGCAAATATATAATGTAAATATGTAGTCTTCTCATAGTAATATATTATACTGGCACCCCTGCAAATATATAATGTAAATACATGTATGTAGTCTTCCCATAGTAATATATTATACTGGCACCCCTGCAAATATATAATGTAAATATGTAGTCTTCCCATAGTAATATATTATACTGGCACCCCTGCAAATATATAATGTAAATATGTAGACTTCCCATAGTAATATATTATAATGGCACCCCTGCAAATATATAATGTAAATATGTAGTCTTCCAATAGTAATATATTATACTGGCACCCCTGCAAATATATAATGTAAATATGTAGTCTTCCCATAGTAATATATTATACTGGCACCCCTGCAAATATATAATGTAAATATGTAGACTTCCCATAGTAATATATTATAATGGCACCCCTGCAAATATATAATGTAAATATGTAGTCTTCCAATAGTAATATATTATACTGGCACCCCTGCAAATAATATAATGTAAATATGTAGTCTTCCAATAGTAATATATTATACTGGCACCCCTGCAAATATATAATGTAAATATATAGTCTTCCAATAGTAATATATTATACTGGCACCCCTGCAAATATATAATGTAAATATGTAGTCTTCCCATAGTAATATATTATACTGGCACCCCTGCAAATATATAATGTAAATATATAGTCTTCCCATATATTATACTGGCACCCCTGCAAATATATAATGTAAATATGTAGTCTTCCCATAGTAATATATTATACTGGCACCCCTGCAAATATAAAATGTAAATATGTAGTCTTCCCATAGTAATATATTATACTGGCACCCCTGCAAATATATAATGTAAATATGTAGTCTTCCCATAGTAATATATTATACTGGCACCCCTGCAAATATATAATGTAAATATGTAGTCTTCCCAAAAGTAATATATTATAATGGCACCACTGCAAATATATAATGTAAATATGTAGTCTTCCCATAGTAATATATTATAATGGCACCCCTGCAAATATATAATGTAAATATGTAGTCTTCCCATAGTAATATATTATACTGGCACCCCTGCAAATATATAATAATGCTATACAACGATTAACCATTTAATATCCCAAAATGATGATGTAAAATCAAAAAGTACATAAATATGACATTCCATGAACAGCACAATTTTCAAACCAAAAGAATCATCAATACATGCGTCATAATGGCGCAACAAGGTCCAAATCCATTCTCTAACTCTTAAATAAATGCATTCCCATTGAGGTACAAGTAGATTTGAGGTAAAATTACAAAAGAGCAATAATCACAAAACAAGGTTATATGACCATGCAATTATTTTCATACTAGATTGATGGGATCAAGCAATTCATTTACTCTATAATAGCAGTTACGTCCTATTCGAATGCAGATAAATTGCTGAGGATTTCCTGACCATATTGCAAATGTACAAAATATCCCGAATTGGAATTTCTAGTTGCTAGACTTTTTACTCAGTCATTCTATAAACTGTTAATATTTTTTTCATTTTTGTACAATCAAGGTAGTTAACTTCAAACCTGTTTTTTCTATTCCTTGTTTTTTCCCTTACAACTTTATATTTTAAAGCATGACCATCAAAACAATTTAGTCACAAGAATATAACACTGACAATGATAAACATTGATGGGACTACCAATCTTAGATGATACCTTTGTAAAAATTTCCAAACGCAATCCCCTCTGACCAACAACAGAGGCCCATTTCCATAAGCAATTTCAAAGGACAATGATTATGAGATTATTACACAGCACAAAGTTCTTTTGATTTCATAACTCTATTGTTCTTTTACTATAACATCTTATCTAGATTACAAAAAATAGTGGACATTCTTAGAGAAGTATGCTACTTTACATGAATTCACTCCAAATAAACTGATATTAAACATGTAAAAGCAGAAATTAAAGTTTGGGGAATATTGGTATACTAAATGATAAAATGAGGTCAATGTATCCTAGTATTTCTCATTTATTTCACATTCTCTTTTATGTTGATATTGTTGATGTTTTAAATGTTAAGGATGTTGACCCTTGGCAGCATCCTCACCCATTAAGATATTACATATGACTGAAGGAATATACTGCTTTAACAGTCTGCCTTGTCTGCCGAATGTACAAAAAAAGAAAAACAATGAACATATAAAACATCAATAAACTTGAAAAAATGAAAATTTCGGTGGCCAATTTATTCAACCTAAGAATTCATAACCTGGTGTTATTCATAACACATTCTCATAAAATAAAAAGTATTATCATTCCATTTAACAATATTTAATCATGGTAACTTGCTTTAGGTTAGATATAAATGCTCTTTGTCACATACACCCAAACTGCTTCTATTCAAATTGTCATATATTTTATAGTTGATAACTTTAGCCATTCACAAAAAAACTTCTATTCACTTAAATGTAGAGTATAGCGTGAACTATGAATATAAACCACTTCAGAATAGGGTTTACTTTATAAGATTTCTTACATTTAAGTAATCTTGTATCACATCCAATTATACCCCCTCCAATAATCTCCCCCCCCCCCCTTTTCATCACACTCTAAATTTCGCGATCTTTTTCTCCCTCTCTTTCTCCCTCACTCTCTCTCGCTCTATCTCCCCTACCCTCACTATCTCACCCCCTTTCCCTCACACACTCATTCAAACAAAGGGTCTTAGTTAGAGTAACAGACTGCAGGGCAGGAGGGGACGAACAAAATACTTAATGCAAGTCTAGCTTTAGCCAATATGACACATATTTCTAGAGTGTGGGAATCACTGTGAGAAAACATTGTTAATCGCAATCCTACATTCTCTTATACAACATCAGAACATGTAAAACATAAGTTAACAACAATAATATATGTCAATCTTAAATATTATCTCTGCCACAGAACTCATTGACCTAGCATAACAGACAGTATATGATAAAAATACATTGTTCTATGAATACAACCAAATGTATAATCTATCAAGGCTTAAACTAGACTATCAAGCTAAACATGTACAAATGTCCTTCATTCTCTTGTTAGAAGGTATTACTGTAGATTTAACAGTTATCATAAACCTTTTGTATGCTATCAAAATAAAAATATGCTATCAGTGGTTAACATTATGACAAAAATAAATAATAAGGCATTAATAATTGCAAAATGTCACCACCTGCAATTTGTTACAAATGCTGACCATCAACTATGAAACCACAACTGCCGATCACTGTCTACAAAAATATAACTAGAAACTAGAAAAACAGCAACTCCATGGATTAGCAAATCCAACCGAATAAAACTTGTTTTGATAAATAGCGGCCATATAAAATTTGAGCCAAATCCATCTACTGGTATTTGAGTTATCAAAGATTATGTTTTTCTGAAACATGGTTGCCATTTTGAAATTCAGCTGTCATCTTTAAATTTCTTCTTGAGCAGAGCTCCTATGTCCCTAAGCATCAGTATATAAAATTTAATCCACATCTGTCAACTGGTACTTGAGTTATCAAGGATTACATGTTTACTGAAAAATGGTGGAGATTTCAATAAAGAGCAGCCATCTTTAAATTTTCTTCTAAAGCAGTGCTCATTTATCTCTAGCCACAGTATATAAAATTTGAAGTAAATCCGTCTACTGGTATTTGAGTTATCAAATATTACCTTTTTTATGAAAGATGGCAGCTATTTTGAAATTCAGCTTACGCCTTTGAAATTTCTTCTGAAGCAGATTTCATTTGTTCCTAGACATCAGTATAAAAATTGGAACCAAATCCATCTACTGGTTTATCAATGATTATGTTTTACGAAAAATGGTGGCCATTTTAAAATTCAGAGGCCATCCTTAAAATGTCTTCTTGAGCAGAACTTCTTTGTCTCTAGGCATCAGCATATAGAATTTGAACCAGATCTGGCAACTGGGATTTGAGTTATCAAGGGTTACATTCTTTTACGAAAAATGGTGGCCATTTTGAAATTTAGCTGCCATCTTGAAAATCCCTTCTCCTATGTCCCTAGGCATCAGCATGTAAAATTTGAACCAAATCCATTCAATGGAATTGGGAGTTATCAAAGATGTTTTTTAAGAAAAATGGTGGCCATTTTGAAATAAAGCGGCCATCTTGAAAATGTCTTCTTGAGCAAGGCTCTTTTGTACACAGGCAACACCATATAAAATTTGAACCAAATCCGTCCACAAGTATTTGATTTATAAAGGATTATATTTTTCTAATGAAAATTCCTTCTCGAGGTCCTACCCCATAAGGGCATAAGCCTATAAAATTTGAATCAAATCCGTTGACTGGTATTTGAGTTATTGCAGGGACAGACAGAAGAACGGACGGACAGCTTTCCTATATCCCCATTGAACTTTGTTCAGTGGGATAACAATATGTCACCACTTATGGTGGTGACATAAAACTAAAAAAATAACACGCAATACTGTTTTGACACTGATCTAAGAAAATCTGATACACTATAATTGGTAGAGTTCATAAGCCAGATATCTAACATGGATAAGCACTCTTAGTTTTGCGAATTCAATATGTTCCATCACCGCACTATAATATATACTTCCTCGAACTGACACTCATACTCTGATGCTCTACACTATAATTAAAACCAGCTTAATATAACAAAGGATACTTGATGTAATGAGTAGATTATCCTTGAGAATTACAATTATATAATATTATTGCATGTGGGTATGAAAAGCAATGCAAGAGCAAACTCTGCTTGTCCATATTCATCAAATAACATAATTAATTTTTAAGAATAGCTTGGCTCTACCTCATTTTTAATGAAAATACTTTGTTCTTATTTCTAGGAATAGTACATTTGTATGTAAGTTATACAATTCAATCTATTTTATATGTCATTACTACCAACCAATTACTGATAGTCATTACCTAAATATTGATTTAATGACTTTCTTCTTCAAAAAATCAATGATGTAAAAAAACATGATGGCCCTTGACCCCCATGTCTAAATGAAAAATATAATTACATCATTGACATGATTATTCAGATATTCAATTCTACAATTATAACTCCTTCACATTTCCCGTGTGATCCCGATCAGTAAGAAACATCACCTATGTCATTGAATATCTATATATAACAGAAAGATTTTTTGATTATCAATCAAATAAGAAGAACAAAACAGAAGGCACATGATGAATAATATTTTCGAAAAAAAACTTCATTTACCTTTATCGGTCTATTTAAATGAATGTTGAACAAACAAGAAACCATGAGGTATAATGCTTTACCATTCCTGAAGCAGAACATATGAATATGAGTAATTTAGACAGTGACATTGAAGTTGTGAGCTACAATGTCAATATTTTGATGATGCTAATTTGGAAATCCTTGGTTGTGAAATGAAGGATGCATAGGGCATATGCTGCTGTCAGGAGTGGTATGTGCAATTGAAAGGGAAGCTAGACTCATTTATGCTTTTATTGTAAATATTTTCTGTTTTGATTTGAAGAGAAATTAATTTTAAACAGAATGTAAAAGTGTCATCAAGTAAAATAAATACCTAAAGATGATAACATCTTTTGTAATCACAGGGTGAAAAAAATTCAGAACTTTTACGTCACGAAAGATACAGAAAAGGTCCAGAAACTGATCATGGTAGAGTTATACCCAAAAGTTAGTGGCTGCACTATCTTATACTTTTGTTTTTATAAAGATAATTGAGTGTTACCTGCCTTTGTTCTATACCCAAGTGATATCACAACACCCTTATTTTGTAATTTGTAGGTCAATTGGGAGGATTTTTCTTTTCTGGGACATGTTGCTGGTGTCCTTTTCTTACACAGAAGAGGCATAAAGTCATGTGAGAGATTATGTGTTATAACTCTTCACTTAAAGCAAGTTATTATAGCATCAATCATTCGTTTATAGAACAATAGATACAAAAATTCTAATGGAATTTGTTTTGATGACCTGCTAGGTTATTAAACATACCATTTAGTCAAATATGGCCTTAAAAATCTTTCGCAATTAGTATCAGAGAGGAAATTTGATTTAATGGTACAACAGCGAAGATTTGCAAGACAAGTAAGCTCAGAAAAGTAACCCATAGGCAACATGAACATTCCTTCGTCATATCTACATATAAAACATTGACACAAAGGTAAATATTATTTAAAATGATCTAGTTTATTCAGATGCTATACAATTCAGTTTATACATATAAACAAACAAATTCACTGTTTAATAGTGGTTGTTGTATTGGTTGTATCCAGTATATCCGTAAGATGGGGCTTGGTATCCGTAAGATGGGGCCTGGTATCCGTAAGATGGAGTCTCGTATGCTGGCTCAGCGTGGTAGACTGGCTCAGGGGCCTTGTACTCTGGCTCAGGGGCTTTGTACTCTGGCTCAGGGGCTTTGTATACTGGGGCACTGTAGGCAGCCTTGCTGCATACCTTGGTGGAATCATCAAAAGCAGTTCCTGAAGAAAACAATTTTTGTCATTTATTCTAGCTATAAAAACGTATTTACCTACTTATATACAGAATACCTGGTCTAAACTATAGATTTTTAGTTCTTAGTGAAGGTAGTGAGAATATATAAATTCCTTTGTCGGAATATTACATTATGTTGTTAAGGTTGTTTATTGTATTTTAGAGCAGCTTACCATATGGGCACTTCATGAAGAAAGGCTTGCAGCAGATACAGGCTTTGCCATATTTGTAGTCACATCCGCACTGGATGAAACCATTCTTGTTGTATTTGTCAGCGAAAAGACCACTTGGGTTGTTGTAGCATTTGCCGTCACAGGGATCTAAAATTGCAAGTGTCCAAATCAGAAAAACTGTAAAAACTTAAACAATATCGTTAATATCTACATCAGAAGGCTGAAGGTCAAAACAAAAATTACAATATCCTTGTATCACCATGGATTTCAATTGCTTCTACATATTCTAAAAAAAACAAACAATTTTTTTGTGATGGATGAGATGTGCAAACATACATATACCAACTGCTGAACACATTTAAAGATATGTCTACTAACTTGGGTAAGAGGAATAGTAAGATGGCTTGTATCCACAGACTCCATAGTCTCCAAGCTGTTTGCTGTTGCAGAGATCTCCCTTGCAGAAATACCAGAGAGAACCAGCCTGGTTGGCACATTGCTTGTAGGTAGACACTCCAAGGGGAAGGTTCTCCTTGTTAGCACAGCCACGGTACACAAGACCATTGGGGTCTTTACGGATGAAGCACTCTCCGGAAGCACAGCTCCATTTGTCGAGGGACTCGGCATCTCCATATTTGGCGAGGGCACATCCAGCATATCCTGCATTAGAGGACACTCTGGTCCAGTAGTTTACCTGCTTGGTGTAACCAGATGGGGCATAGTTGCAGTCATAGCAACGAGCTATAAAAAAGAAGAAAAATCAACATAAATATTAAAATTCTTTTGGTTAAATAAGAAGATAACAAGCTAATAGAGTAAAAAATCGAATATTGATGATACTGTCGCTGATCAGTCAAACAATCAATTAAAAATAGAAAAATTTCCCAAATAGACTAACTTACACAGCAATTTGCTGCCAATGTTATGAAAAAAGATAAAAACTTTGACTTACATCCGTAGCCACTGGCGAAGACTGTGGCAAGTCCAGCAAGGAAGATGGCAGCAGACAACATTGTTGTGTGTATGATCTGACTGTTCAAGTGGAGATGATTTCTAAATGCTTGGGCAAGCTTTTATAACAATTGAAACAGGATGAGCCAAACTTGAGTTATGTTAATTAATATACACACCTGAATATTAATTAAAATTAAGGAAGTTCACATGCTCTGGTTATGCCATTGGCAATGTCGAATCTAGGCTCAAGGAGCAAATGATCGGTCATTAGCTAATTACAGTATAATATTACATTAATTGATACTTGACAGATAGAACATGAGTGCATTGGTTTCATTTCCTAACAATACATAACACATATAATTAATCTATTTCTGATCAGACACAAAAAAATTATGGTTAGGACTAACCAAACTTAGGTTCAGAGAAGTACATAATAGAATCGTTGAGAACTTTGAAATAAGAAACTCTTATTTCAACTTTTCATCAAATATTGTTGTATTTAGGACAAAAAAGGAAATGTGTTATCACAAGCAGGTATGTAAAAAAAAATTAGTGTTTGAGCAAAAAATAAATGTTGGAAAAACAAGTTAGTCTATGATATCAACTTAAGACCATACTCTTGATAAATCTGTATAGTTCATGATAGATCTGTACCAGATAATGGTATGATTACCATGACAATGTTGAAAATTTATAAATCACTGTTCAAAATAAGCTACTGGGAGTTTTGTCATTTATTATCAATCTTCCTAAATACAGATGTTGAGGAAAAATTGTGATTTTTCAATGGGAAATAATGAAAAAGACAATTAGAATCTATTTCAAAGATTTTATATCATTAGCATGAAGGCATTGATATGCAATGTCACCACCTACACCTGCCATTTGTTACAAACGCTGACCACCAAACTCTGACTACTGAACACTGTCTACTAGTCAATAAAAAAGTTTGAGACTATAACAAAATATGTTACCACTAAGACATTTTTTCAAGATATACACAGCAATACACACTTACAACAGAGCCATTCAAAGTTTATACAATCAAATATTGTTACAATTAAAAGATCTATCACTTCAATAATGGTAAGTATGGAACTTAATTTCAACATTTTTATTACACTTTTCAGATAACTGAGGAAAGAAAGGATGGGACAGAAGAGTTAGGATCTCATTTCAAGTGCAACATTTGAAGGCTTGTCTGATATAGATAATCAATTCAGTGAAATAGGCAACAGCCATTATAAATTCTTTCGCTGACATAAGAGGTTCATCGATATGAACAATGTTATCTCCTTTCTTTTCATGCCTAGATATACTTTCACCAGCACTAAAAGCTGAGGGTCTGATGAACAAAATGCATAAGATAGATCAACATATAATATATTAACAATGGTTCAAGGTACAAAATATAATACCTCATTATCCCAAGGTCTTGTTGTTTTTCAAATTGTACAATGTGATAATGCTTCATGAAAAGTTGGGGAGCGGTGTTAGACATTGTTCTTTGTGTATTTTTGAAGACTCTAATTTGAGATATCAGGTTTTGGAAACCTTTGTTTTATAATGCTTGTGACACAAGTGTTTTATAATGAGTGATTAATGGCTACAACAGTTTTCTATTTGCCATGGTTTATAATCTATATGATTCATGAATATGCAATTCTTAATATCAGAGCAGTAAGTATTCTAGGTGTTAAATCTTGTAGCAGTAAGTATTCTAGTTGTATAAATCTCTGAGCAGTAAGTATTCTAGTTTTATAATTCTCTGAGCAGTAAGTATTCTAGTTGTATAATTCTCTGAGCAGTAAGTATTCTAGTTGTATAGTTCTCTGAGCAGTAAGTATTCTAGTTGTATAATTCTCTGAGCAGTAAGTATTCTAGTTGTATAATTCTCTGAGCAGTAAGTATTCTAGTTGTATAATTCTCTGAGCAGTAAGTATTCTAGTTGTATAATTCTCTGAGCAGTAAGTATTCTAGTTTTATAATTCTCTGAGCAGTAAGTATTCTAGTTGTATAATTCTCTGAGCAGTAAGTATTCTAGTTGTATAATTCTCTGAGCAGTAAGTATTCTAGTTGTATAATTCTCTGAGCAGTAAGTATTCTAGTTGTATAATTCTCTGAGCAGTAAGTATTCTAGTTGTATAATTCTCTGAGCAGTAAGTATTCTAGTCGTATAAATCTCTGAGCAGTAAGTATTCTAGTTGTATAATTCTCTGAGCAGTAAGTATTCTAGTTGAATAATTCTATGAGCAGTAAGTATTCTAGTTTTATAATTCTCTGAGCAGTAAGTATTCTAGTTGTATAATTATCTGAGCAGTAAGTATTCTAGTTATATAATTCTCTGAGCAGTAAGTATTCTAGTTGTATAATTCTATGAGCAGTAAGTATTCTAGTTGTATAATTTTATGAGCAGTAAGTATTCTAGTTGTATAATTCTCTGAGCAGTAAGTATTCTAGTTGTATAATTCTCTGAGCAGTAAGTATTCTAGTTGTATAATTCTCTGAGCAGTAAGTATTCTAGTTGTATAATTCTCTGAGCAGTAAGTATTCTAGTTGTATAATTCTCTGAGCAGTAAGTATTCTAGTTGTATAATTCTCTGAGCAGTAAGTATTCTAGTTGTATAATTCTCTGAGCAGTAAGTATTCTAGTTGTATAATTCTCTGAGCAGTAAGTATTCTAGTTGTATAATTCTCTGAGCAGTAAGTATTCTAGTTGTATAATTCTCTGAGCAGTAAGTATTCTAGTTGTATAGTTCTCTGAGCAGTAAGTATTCTAGATATATAATTCTCTGAGCAGTAAGTATTCTAGTTGTATATTCTCTGAGCAGTAAGTGTTCTAGTTGTATATTCTCTGAGCAGTAAGTATTCTAGTTATATAATTCTCTGAGCAGTAAGTATTCTAGTTGTATAGTTTTCTGAGCTGTTTTTGCTTGTCTTTTTGACTTACTTGAACCTCATGTTTTAACTTAATTTACTTTAGTAAGGGATTTGTTTAACTTATAAATCTTAATCATGCCCTAAATGAAAATGTTTTATCTAATGAAAAATAAAACTGCTTTGATCCAAACCAACTGGTGCAAAATGTCAACATGAACTTTAAATCCTTATAAAAATTATTAAACATTGGTTTAAATGTTACTGTAGTATTGTATTGAAAAAAACATGCTGGTGTTCTGAACCTTGTTATAAAAATGTATCAGTAACAGTTCGTTAATTCTGATAGATTGTTGCAAGAATTTAACTACATGATGTATATACAATGTGTTCATCTTGATTTCTCACATTTTTGATTTTGACTTCAAAATATTGTGATATCAGTGTATTCTTTCAGTCTAATGGAATAATACCTTGACTGATTAAGATGGCTTCAGCATAGAGATCATTTAAAATGACATTCATAGCCTAATTAGCTACTGTCTGTATTATGATCTATTAAGACTTGTCTCACCAATGAAGACGGCCTTAAGGATTACCTAATTGAGGTAAACCTATTTAGGTATTATGCTACAATAGTACAGCTCATAAAGTCTTTAAGGACAAAGTAGATCTGGCACGGTGTAAGATATCAACTAGGGTTTACTGATGTTAATTTGTAAACCACATTGTTCAACAAAAAAGTACAAAATTGCATGAGGATTTCAAAATCACAAATTGAATCAACTCATTCAACAGTGATTGTGCAATAGACCTCTGAAATTTGACAATAATAGTGATTTTACTACATGTGCTTGATTTTCACTACTTGACATTGATGTATCAATTTCATTCTCTCAAATTATGTTAAGGTATATTCTTTCTTCAAAAAGAGGCTGGCAGGTGAATGAAGTCATCTTTTTTTCAAGTTTGATCAAAACAAATTAAAATTATAATTTGTACCCAATGAAGTGAACATTGAGGTAGGTAGCAAAAACAGCTACTTGGTGATATATACAGGTAGTGTATTGGTCAGATCATAAAGAAAGTACTTCTAAAGAAAGTGACTTGAATAACCTTATCACTATCAGTTAAACACAAAATTGAGAAAAATTAATGGAATTAGCAAAGATTGAAATACATAAACCATTGCACATCAAATTTTCAGAAAATCAGGCACTTATGGATCCAAAATAGAGAAAACTATGACAACCTTAACCATTTATTCATGGGAATGGAGCAAATGAACATTCTATACAAATACAGATGCACCTGAATCAACAGGTTTGATGTCTATGTAGAATAACATATTTGTTCTTTTAAACAGTCGATAGCTGTTCAAAAGTTTATTGATTGTGTATGTTATGCAATCATGAATATCAAAGAGTTAATCAAGATCAGAAATAATGGCTATTAGGCCTTTCAAGATAAAAAATTAATCTGAATGACAAAAATTTCTACAAAAATAATTTATTAGTAGAATAGAATAATCTATATGTATGATAAATTGTAAAGCAGGATGCAAGGTTTTAATGAGACTCGCTATGATTTTTTATATTACATATTTTTGCAGAATCTCTAATCAAATATACATGACATATACAAAATAATAATTTATCAATTTTGTAATAGTCTTTCGTAACTCACCAATATCAACTATTTTTCAACAGAAATTTTGGCCCTATGAATTTGGAATCATCTTCTCTATTACAATATCTTCAGTTAAATATTATGAAGATAGAATGTGTACAAAAATAAACCCAACTTTTGGGTCACTCTGTACATTTGTGCTTTCTTAAATTGTACTTAAATTGTACTTAGGAAAAGTGCTATATTGTCGTTGTCTGTTGTCTGGTGCTGCTTGATCTGATTAGGTTTTGGGCATGCTGGGTAAATTACTTGGTGGCCATTTTGAATTTTTTCCATAAATCTTGTCATCAAAATTCCAGGAAAAACACTTTACACATACAACAGCAGACTATTGGCAACAACTGATTAGGTTTTGAGCATGCTGGGTAAATAATATGCCAACCGTTTTACTCTTCAAAGTGTGATATTTATCCCTGTGTGTCTTGCTTAAGTTACACCCTATGCATATTGAGAAGTTGACCAATTACCAAAAATATGTTTAGTGTATCAAAATGCTATAATAACTCATATTTTACTTCTACAACACAATGTTATATTTAGAACATAGAACAACCTCCACTGGTTTATCAGCATCCTCACAATAATTATCTTATAACAAAAGCACTTAGCTGTCAAACATTAATTGTTTATTAATCAAAACCAAAGTACCAAGTACTTTACCACTAATTCAAACTTTTAGATGCAATAAACTCTATGGAGCAGTAGTATACTTTAAAACGGTTTCATTTGAAGTTGGATTACATAGCAATATGATGGTAGACAATTATAGTCATTCTGGTGTACCAAATCCCTTTCCCAGGTTTGAATGTATGGGAGAATTAACGATAGTTGAAAGGGGAAGTGCAAACTGTAAACCCCAGTCGATCCTATTAAGAAGATCCCCTCCCCAAACCTTGTATCATCCAACATCCTGTCAGCTGTGTTAATTGTTAATGTAATATGGTAAATGTAAATGTACATGAATTAAATAATTAAGTATGGTTTTAAACCAATATTTATAGAAAACGTTCCTGTATCTAGGAAGTGGTCTTTCTCTCCCCTCTCATACACAAAATGTTATAAATTTTATCTACAATGTAGGACAAGATATAAAGTAAGACACAAAGTCATTAATAAAAGAAATATTAACAACGAAGATTATATTTCTTCTCTCTCAGCTCATCATACGTAATCCATAAACTTGAGAACACTAAGAGGAAGCATAAGGACATTAAGTGATATGATCAGAATTTGTTATTATTATCAAGTATATATATCTAGTACTATCAGTCTGCTTTCCTTTATTCTCTAAACAAGTCTTGTACTCGAGAGAAGCAAGGAAGAGTTGTGCGAAAAGAATTAATGCAACACAATAAACATTTGGTTTCTTACAGTATCTCTACTCAGCTATTCTTACTAAGAGAGATATAGTCTTGCATCGGGTCCCTATAGGGGAAGGGTATATCACATGGACTTGATGCAAGACTAATAAAGAAATAGAGAATGGCAAAGCAACATCATAATATAACCAAAAATTTGCTAGAGGAACATACAATTTTGATTCAAATCAAACAAATGTGTCCCTCAAAAACAAAAAAATCCTTGTTATGTTAGACTTACCCAACGATGAAAGAGACAATGTACAATGCCAGGCATATTCCTCCTACTGCTCCAAAGCTGCCCAAGAAGAGGGCTACTCCCAGCACCACCCAGAATACAGTTCCTGACATATCAGACATCTTACATCTCTCTTGATCTGACCTATAAGAAATCTTAAAAAGTTTAAAACATTGCAATACGATTATATTCTCTTTATCTAATAGAATGAAAAAACATCAGAAAATAGATATTTATCTTTCTTTTATTCCTGAAGTATTCCTTTCCTTAAATTATGCATCTGAAATTTCATAAAATTAAAGTTTGAACTCTAACCTTTGCCAGAAGTCATGCAATATGTATAATAATAGCTCAATCGAACTGATGGTAATTTAGCAATTTGGAGTAGAATCAATAGAGGTAGGTGAATATCAAAATGAACAGAAAATTATTGATTAGTCAAGTCTTGTAACATTTAATGGTACTCATCCTTCAAGTGCACAACTACTGTAGAAAGAGAATGTGTATTCACTGATTTGTTAAACCGAATTATAAATTTTCACGCAGAGTGTAAATGTCTCAAAAGTCGACAAATACCATTACGTGTACTTAAGGCTACTCGAATAGACTACTGACCAAAATTTCATTTATCAAAGTATGAAGAATTGTTTTGAAGTTCCAAATACTTTAGTTACTTCCATTACTGTATGATATCTACTTTTGTGAATGGTAAGAAGCAATCAAGTCATAATAATATTTATAGAAAGATGAGCATTTTTTCAATTTCAAATTATGTTTATTGTATCATAGTCAATTTGATTAGTTTTGATTCAGTTCCTTATAGAAATTTCGTTTCATTCAGCATTTTTTCAGAGTTCCGCTAAAAAGGCATGGTTTGACAGTAAAGGAGAGTACTTAAGGTTCAGTTAGAGTCAGTTTCAATATTGGGTTGTGCATCAATAAAACCTAGAAAAAATAAGCAATCAAAAGACAATGTAATGCAGTATCATAAAGAAAATACAAAAATATTGTAATCTAAAATGTTAGTAAATCCATGAGCTTTCAACACTTGAAAGCCCACGGTATATCTTGTGGTATCACTCACAAAATGTGTGGTCTCTTGCATGTTGATGCGTCTCTGACATGTTTTTTTTTTAAATGGCCACAACTTTCTAAATTACAAGAGGACATAGGCTTATTACACATAAAACTAATTTATCTAAAAAATACAAATGTTGTGTATGTAAAATATGAATGCATTTTCCATATGAAACTGCACTATGGTCTTTTGATTGCTTAGATTTTAGATTTTCTTGACACACTACCCCATTAAAAAAGTCCCTAAATAATCACTTGATGGGGATGAATTCCTACACGAACGACAAAGAAAATGATGATGAGGACAACTACAAGTAAGAAGTTCTAGCCATTTCAAATTTAAACTCAAGCTAGGTGAGAACACAAGACCCTATCTGTTGCAAGATGTATGCCTGGCACAACCGTCACCATGTTATTCAGTGTTTTTAGTTGTGCAAAGATCCTGCCATGACCATGGTAGTGTTATCATGAAAGCCTGGTATACGTGACAATGTTATATAATATTGCAAGGCCTGTCATGACTGTGGTAATGTTAATGTTAAAGCCTGATATGCCTGTGACAATTCTTCAAATTTAAACCCAAGTTAGGTGAGAAACAGACCCAGGAAAACTCGTGGAACTTGATTATCAATTCGCAAAATACAGGCAGCATTGCAGATGTGCATTTATGAAGATGACTTCGGGTGAGAATAAAATGTCTAGGTTAATAAAGAAAAATCTTCAATTTGAACATGAATATATCTAAAATTGAAGAAAAAAATCAAGTTGAAATCTGGAATGAAAAGTGGGCAGGATTTCAGTCAAAATTTTGCCGGAAATGAAATAGATGATGCAGGCAAATTTGGTCGTTGACACTCAAAGTAGCATACAATATGAAAAAAGTATATACTTGCCTTTGTTATTAAGGTATCTCTATAGAGGAAATATGTACCAGTATGTTGTAAATCTCCATAATGTGTTGGGTTTTAGATTCAAAATTTTTCGATGGTCTCCATATTGATTTGGTGGTGTTGACAATCGACCAATCAGAATCATTGTTACAACCGCTGAATTCAGGTCAAGTCACATCTACCATCATCGATTCTGATTGGCTTCAGAAATCTTATCAAAACTTGCCAAGTCGGATAACATGTGCTCTTGTTTTGCAGCCAAATTTGAATCATTTGTAACGCATATGTGATTAAAATGAGTATTTAGATATGTACATGGAATACACAACTTTATGATGGAGTAAAATTATGGACGATCGATTGTGCAACTTCACGAAATTATTCAAGAAAAGCATGTGAGGTAAAAAAAATTGTTATGATTTTATTTTGAAAAGTTCACTCATCAATGTCTATATTACATTTGTTTTATATGACTTATTTATGACTTATTTAGGCGAAGGCTAATTTTGCCTGTTTCCATGTTTTCATATTTCACTGATGTTTGGTAACGTTCAGCATTAAATCATTTAACAATTATCACCAGGAAAGTATTTGGAAGGTTTTCCAGATACATGTACTTTCCTCAGGGATTAAATTCTTTACATACATGCCTGTAGCCAACTTTTACCACGGAGTCAAGGGGGAGCTTTTAGTCCAACAACATTAGACCTAGCCTGGGGCCTTGTTTCTTATCTGACATGTCTAATGGCCCCAGCTAGCAATAATGGCCAACTAAATTCCTAAAGTTCTAAAGAAAGTCGTTATTGAGTTTAACAACGTTGAACTAGGGGGAGTTTTTGCCAAGGGAGGGGGGGTGCTATTTGACAGTTTTGGCTAAAAAATGTGCGAAAAGTACTCAGAAAGGTGAAAACTGCATGAGTTTGAAACCATTTCTAGCCAGGGGAGGGAACGTCTGCTACCCTCTAGCTCCCCCTGGTTACGGGCCTGCCTCTGGCCAACCATCAATGAATGCAAATCAGAAATTTAATCACATGCGCCAGTTTGTGTGGAAGGGGTTGGTTTGGAATAAAGTTTCCTGACTGGCATATGACTCAATCCTAAAGAACGATTCTCGTTTTGGAGAACGAAGTTCATCAATCTAAATGAGCATTATCCCTGCTTCGGACAAATTTGATTTTTTTTTTACATAATATAGATTTGAATGTCTTCTTTTGAATAGTCATAATTTAATTTGGGTAATATTTCAAGATTTTTCGCAAGAAAATATTAGCGCAATACACTGATGAACTTGTTTCCCCAAATCGAGACTTGTATTTTATTGAATTGGTCTAATTGAGCGTTATCCCTGCTTCAGACCAATTTGTTATTTTCACATCTTGTAGATTTAAATGTCCTCTTTTGAATATTCATTGTTTAATTTTGGTAATATTTCTATATTTTTCATGAAAAAAATGATTAGCCCAGGACACTGTTCTTCAAACCGAGAATCGTCCTTTACTACTCAGAGCATAGGCATCGGTAGGCTCATCTTTTTGATTTCTGTGTTGTTTATTACGAAAGGTGAGTTTCAGTCAGTCTGTAATTCCATGATGTAGGAGGGGGGACAGGATTTACTTTCAGCAGAATTATCCTTTATCCTTATCTAGTTCTTCGACCATTTCTGCACAACCAAAAATTCACATTGATGCATTTTATGTGTCGAGTTAAAAGTGTAAGGTATTATTTAATTTTTTTAAATTGTGTGGAGAAGAGGGAAGATAAACCAGTCTCGTTTCTTCCCTGAGGGGGAAGATAAACCAGTCTTGATGTAAACAATACTGAAGGTGTGAAGGGGCACTACCTGCTAAACAGTGGTCTCTTAAAAACCACTGTATGCATACACGGGGAAGTCACCCATTCCCTCTTATGTTCTATACATGTATATTAAAAAGTTGAATCTATAGAACATCAGAGGGGGTGACTTACTCCCTATGCATGCATACATGCCATTATTAGAGGAACATTTACAGTAATTGCCAATGACATAAAACCTTTTGAATGATATTGACCTAACATGATTGTCTCATATTGTAATTACATTTCTGTTTGGTATTCCAACCATGTTTCAAAGACCTGAAGAATCTATTGAAAGTCAATACATGATTGATCAATATATGATTAAAGGGCCATAACTACATACTACTGTAGGCCCACAATAAGAACATGAATTTCGGAAAAATTATTGATACATACACTTTGAAAATTATTGTATTAATTCGTTAAGCCAGTGATAAGTTGGCCCTGATTCTTTCCTTTTTCATATTGATGTAGTTTTTATCATAAGTCATTTTATTCTTTAGCCTATGGAATCATGTGTTTGTTCATCCATCCTTTTTTCAATGCTTGTGGGATGACATATTATGATCTCTTGCACTAAGGAAAAATGATGTTAATACATGGTCTAGTGTGGTAGCAGTCAGAGCCAGAAAATCAAATTTCCTGAGCTTAAATCACTTGAATGATATTATAACAGATACATAAGTTCAAATATTTTGGATGCACAGCTTCAGAAAATGTAATAATGTCTAATTGACATAAAACAAGGAGACGTGAAACACCTATAATGGTATTAACTTTGAATTATCTAGGCATCGAGTTACTCTAAGATCATTTTTGAAATGGATCCAAGTTGGTCCAGAGGGAAATTTAATGTAATTGTATGATTTTGTGCTGTTTTCAGGGTAATTTGGTGAGACATGGATTGATTTTAAGAAGCATCAGTTTTACTAAATCTAATGCCGGTAAAACAGCCCTTGTAGAAGAATCCGAAACCTTCAATTAGAACGATTTTTAAAAGCCATTCTGGACATCCATCAGCTTTGCAGTACTTATTAAAAACAGGAAAATTAAAGTGTTTTCTTCAAGTAAAGCGCCTGACTACAACTTGTACGACACAAATAGACATTTTTGGATAAATTTCCAGGATTTATAGATTAATAATGAAGGTACTATGATTTGATTTAAAAAAGCCATATATAAACCTTGATACACTACCAAAGCAGGGTCTTGGGACACCAACGTATCGTAGTTGCAACATTACTGTATCATATTCTTGTGACAGTATGATGGTTCCAGACTGGATTCTGTGCCTAGACAAAAGGTAAGATTTTCTTTTAAGTTGACTAATCCTTTCAGTGAACTCCCTATGTAGATTGCCTCCTTTGATATAGTGCCATGCATCTATCTATTAGGCTGATCCCGCGAGAAGATCCATGTTCTTACTCATGCTATGATACCCATGCCCCCATTGTCTTGAATTCCCCAAGGAGTTTTGCACAAGTGGTAGGTAAAAGAGGGTCTGTAAGATCAGAATACCTATCATAAGATGGAAACAGCTCTGATAGAGAAATGCAGCGCAGGATGACACACCTTTACACAGAATATTTATTATCTTAGATTAAGGATAGACTGGAACTGAGCCTAACCTGCACACAGTGATGTTATTTCATAAATTTCACTGTCTTACAAGCAACTCCAGAAATGACCTATACATAAGATGATACATAGAAATTACACCTCAACTGTATACATCAACTTATGATTTTAGACACCAATCACTGTCTACTGAGTTAATCTACTTTTTCTCGGTTGATGATGTCTTGAGTCTCATCTTTTCTAAGCAGTGATCTCTCTGGTATTAAGCAAGATGGCGATTCACTCATTTGATATTTTTTAATAGGCATCGCACCCACCTGAGTATCAATTTGCACTCACTTGAAAATTGAAAAATCTTGAAAAATTGAAAATATTTTGGCCAAATTTGGTCTAAATTGTGAAATTAAGTGGAAAAGCCTTGGGGAGAACACTGCTAAGGATATGTTAAAGCATTACCAGCTTATAACTTTACATTGTGAATTGATAATTGTCATATTATCACATATTTGCTTACTTCATACCCTGAACGTCTGAGATGCAGAGATTGGATCATTTTCTTTGAGAGGGTCTTGATACTTGAATACATATATGGCACTCTTAAAGATATGCTTTACAGATATGTAGGTCAGTATTACATAATCGTGAAATGAATAAGTCTGAATATATCATTGGTCAGAAAAAACTAAAACCTGCTTGAAACTGTAAAAGTTTATACACTCTATTCCACACTGTATAGAAATAAAATAACTTACACTATAAGTAACTGTGAGCCAATCATTGCATAGAAAAAACTTTATGCACTGTTTATAAGATTCACTGAGACAAGTGGGTCAATACCTCATGTACTTTATGTGCTCTCACACAATTACCTTCCCTTGCATAAAGTTGCTGTACAGTTATATGTAACTGAATATTGTATATTCATCGCAAACAACCTTAGCAAAATGATGGTTCGACGAAATGGACGGATCGCTAAAACCAATAAACCAGGCAATCCAGGCCAATTTGGAAAGAAACTAGATAGCGTGATAGCGAATGAGGATAGTAAGTGAAATATATTTTGCAAAGGTCAGCTTGTAAACTACTGGGTAACCCTAAATGATGAGAAATATGTACAAAATATGTTTTGCATGATTTATTCATATCCCAATGATTTAACTCCTTCACTGCATCTAATAAGGTATATACTTAGGTGGTTCAAAAAGTTTTGCAGTTGATGCCATAACTTAAAAGAAAATAGGACTTTTACAATGAAACTTGGTACACATATGTGTTATACATTTATACATTATATGTGAAAAGGAAGAGGTGCGATTATTGGCAAATACCCATGGTCAAAATGAATAATTGTTAGGTGTAACATGAAGAATAGAATGTCATATAACTCTTTGGAAAATATTAAAATGCTCGGGCACACATAGGCTGAGATAGGGGCCATTTAGTTAAGTAAGGTTGTATTGCCTTACATGGGGCTGTGCTTCATTGACTTAACATGAGGATATCAGCAGATCCCAATAGAGGCCATTGGTTTCTATTGATTATCACACAAATACCTAAAAATACACTATGACCTGAATCGATTGCAAACTTAATAATTTCACAATATGGCACTAATGGTTTATCTCATCAAATGTGCAAATATGAAGTTTGCAATCGATTCAGGTCATACTTAAAATTAAAAGATTGTACATTTTTCATCATTTTTTCCCTACAAATGGCTATAGAAAAATGCTCCAAAAACAACTTTTACACTTATCAAAAATCATACAACTTTGTAAAACCAAAGAATATACTATTTTATTTCATTATGTTGTAACATATTTCGATAAGATGTAGGGATGCGTAGGATGCAAATGGATTTTGACAGACACAAAAATACTTCCTGGTTTGGAATCATATGCCTCTACACTTCATGATTGAATTATGACCCTAATAAGTGGCCTATACATCAATACAGTGCTGAATATAGGTCAACAAGATACTAGTGTGCATATAAATGTAATAATTAAAGCAGAATACTCATTTTGAAAAATCAGATGAATTATTTTTTTCTCATGGGGAGATCCCAATGGAGGGTGTATAGGGTCCTTTGGGACCTCAATTTTGATTGGTTCTTGAGAGATGGTTGCTAAGGTAACCAGAGTGGCGGGTACCATGTTCAACCCGAAATTACGTTTTTCCAAATAGTTTTCTTGCTTGAATAAACTCTTTGCAAAGTGGCAATTAGCAGGTGTAAGTGTCTTTGGGTGGCTATTTTTCTTCAAATTCTTCAATTTTTTGCCAGCTGTCAACACATTCTGGCAATGCTTTAATTTTAATAGAATTATTTTAATATTTTACTAACTGTATAATATGTAGTTTGCATTACTGTTGATAAATAAATAAATGATTGCACTGTTCAGTAAAGAAATATACCAATTGTATTATTTAAACTGACTATACACTATAGAAATGATTTTCATTGAAAAATCAAATCAGTACCAAAATTATGGTTACCCTGTAGTAGTGAAAGGCACATTAGAAATGAATATCACCCCCTTCAATCTATTTTTACAGGTTTTTATGATTATTTCAGATTTTTCTATAGTTTGCGTAACCAGGACGGTGAATTTTCTTCATTTTTCATCAAACATTTTGTCTTACCAATATTTATTATATCTGTCAATTTTATCAAAATCGCGCCGCTACGTTTGAAAATAATTCAAATTATGTAGTTTTTCCCATTGAGCTCCATTATAAAAATGGAATTTTCAAAGTTAATATTTTAAAATTCTACGCGGTGAAAAGTTGCATATTGAGTAGTTAGTTAATGTTATGGTGTTAAAAATTCAAAACAAAAAGGAATAAAGAAAAAATGCCACAGAGAAGTCTCAATAGAGTCTCTTTAAGCCTACATGTATTTCTAAGGTCTCGATGCAAAAATACTTGTCATACAATGCACCCTTTTAATGAAATGGTAGATAAGATCTTGATGCAAAAATACTTTTCATACAATGCACCCTTTAAGTGAAAGGGTACTTCTAAGGTTGTGATGCAAGAATACTTGACATATGCACCCTTAAAGTCTGACTATTTGTAAGTGTATCAGCGAAGGTCAAAAGCTGGTATAAAGGCCGTATAATGTTATACATCATCTAATTGCATCATCATACTTCTCCAATCTTTCTGATTTCTATGAACATCTCATTAGACCACAATCATGCTTAGATAGAATCATTCAATCTACCCAGACCTAAAATATTCAAATATACACCTGCTTTATTCAATCTCTCTCTAAAATTAATTGTAGTGCCTGGCTTCATGTCATTTCTGTATAATTTAGGATATTAAGTACATGCCCATTTAATTAACTCCTTGGTAATTCCATTCTTTTCCACTCTATCTCGTATTGCAAATTGTGATCATCATACTACTTTTCTCATGGGCTCGCTAATGACATTGTAGTACACCTTTCTTTATGAGAGACTCTATTACGTTGATTAGCAACATTTCGTGCCAATCTCTATACATACCCTGCGTAAGGAATGCCACATTCTTGTTTTAGCGTAAGTTCATCACTTTGAGGCTCCTTATTATTGCTTTCTACTGAGCTGAAACAACCAAAACGTGCATCATCATGACTCTCATGGCAGTCATTATAATTATAATTTAGAGTTATTATTGATATTCCAGCATTGGAGTTAATGAGTCAATACATCCATTTGAGATTATGATGATTATGATATTTTATTCAGAAAACCCATGGTCTGATATCATGGGACCACAGTCATTTTTGTCGAATTTGAATTTGTGAATTTTTATAAAGCCATGTTTGCTATTCATTTATTTTATATGTGTGTAGATTATACCCAATTAAAGAAAATTATGTAAATAGTTGTATACTTTATTCTATAGTGGCTATATTTTGTGTATAAATGGTAATGTCCCTTTTTGTAATTGTTAATATTGCATTTACTTGATCTCCGTATTTAACTCAGCAGAACTAGTTATTTCAAATAATCGCCTGGATACAATTATGTTGTGAAAATCTATATTCATCAACAAGTATACAAACTGTCAGGAACACCAGGCGATAATTGTTCGAGGCAGATGGAAAATGTATTATTCCAGACACTATTATTTCACAGTGATTCACTTACAAATTTATATTAAGTATCTGACTTTCCATCTGGACTTCATTACTGTATGGTATTTTTTATCTCAGATTCTATTTTGCATTTCGGAACATTATATACAAATGTATAGGTGTTTTGAATAATATATTTAAGAAATATAGACTGAAGAGCAAGTATTATATTGACAAATAAATACCAGGGTTAGGCACAAATGTCTTCTGTTCGAAAGCTGTTGTGTAGCCCTAAGGTATTTATTACTTGATACAATACCTGATCTGAGGTCCATGTAATATTATGATTCGAACATGCTAACTGAAATTTTGCAAAATTGTCAATTGTCACTTCATTTCCAACTTCTAGTTTAGCGTTTGCACTGAGTGAAACACTTAATACAGACCAGGTATTGTATTGACAAATAAATGCCAGGTGAAATATTGACTTTGTTTACAGTTTATAGAAGGCGTGAATACAGTCATGTTCAAATTTTAAATATATTAGTCTATATGTTTTGTGATCTGAGTATGAACATACATCAGTACATTATTAGCATCAGCTGGAAGTGTTCATATTTCAAGGAGTTCATATTTCATGGTGTTCCAATTACAAATTTGTTAATAGTTCAAGCCATTTGTTAACAATCGTAATATGTGGGTTATTTGAACATAGTGAGTAACCTCCACTCGAAAGCCTCGTAAGGAAACTGGACGTCCATTAAACTGATTTTTAAAATAACACATGTCAGAGAATATCAGATCATATTGCCAATTACCAATCCTGATTAACTAAGACATCTGCATGTTTGCTATAAGTTTGTAGGCTCTGTGTTATTAGGTGGTATCACCTTAGTAAGTGTAAGATCTGCATGTTTGCTATAAGTTTGTAGGCTCTGAGTTATTAGGCGGTATCATCTCAGTAAGTCTAAGATCTGCATGTTTGCTATAAGTTTGTAGGCTCTTGCCTATTAGGTGGTATCACCTCACTTAGTCTAAGATCTGCATGTTTGCTATAAGTTTGTAGGCTCTTACCTCAGTAAGTCTAGGATCAATGATATATGAGACCAGAAGGTCAATACTTTAATGTTATCCCAAAGTATAATAAATTTCAATTCATAATGACACCCCTGCATTCCCATCTTTTTTTAATATTTATTCACAGTTCAATTTTTTTACAGTATAAGTGATTTCATTGTAACTTATATTTAATAAATACATAAAACTTAAAGATAAGAAATGGTACAGGGGGCAGTGGTGTTTTATGAAAAATAGCTTAAAATGTGAGTGGTATTCAGTTTTCTTTTTAACGTCCCTACATTCCCATCTTCCTACTTTCAGAATGATTGACTGGAGCTGAGTGAATGATGCTTTATTCTCAACTTATTATTATGTTACCACCAAAAGTGGTCACATATTGTTATTATAATCTTTTTGTGGATGGTTTTTGGCAGTTGATGGTTTGTGATCAGTGGCTGGTGTTAGATATCTTTGATTAATGACTGGTGGTTACATTTTGCATGTTAATGCCTTCTTTTTGTTGTAATGAACTTCTTCAAATTATAAGACTCTTCTTTTAGCATCCTGACACAATGTAAGTAACTCCGCAAAACATAATTGAATGTATTTGTGGACAAATATATTGACTTTGTCCCTGGAAGTCAGTTATATTGATTGTCAAACAACTCAGAGCTGTCTGAAAATATTGGTAAAATAACGAATGGAATGTGCTTTTCTATTTCTCGTGAATTTTATTTGTTTTATTAGCTAATATGGTATTTACCAGTAGATCAGTTTTCTCTCTTTCATCTCTCGCTAACTGTCAGAATGTCAGAATTGATATTAAAGCTTCCGTATTCAGTGACATGTTGAAACCATTGATTCTTTTAGATTGGAGATAAACATGGGTTGTCTCAGTTATTATATTGATGAAGGAAGATAGAATTGATTGTTTCAAAGAAAACTAGTCTCTATTAGACTAAGGCTTTATATAACTTTATGGCTAATAGAACTAGCATAAGCCATTCTATATTTTACAACAGATGAATGATTTTAGACCTCACTGTCTGTCTAGCTCTCTAGCTCCAGTTCTATTTCTTAAAAGGCATCTAAATAACTAGGGATTCAGTAATAATGCTTTGTTTTGTGGGATTTGCAAGTTTGGAAAGAAGTATTGACATGCAGCCATAGGTTATTTGAAAATATTGTCACACCACTTGTTAAAGGAATATTCCTTGCCAAACCATCTCTCTCCTCATATGGTCACTATAACCATATATATGCTTGCCATGTTTAGCAAAACACGCAAAATGATTTGATATGGTCAAATTTGATCACTTAGAAATGTGATGCTCAATTCCAGTAAGCTGCCATCTTTTAAAATTTCACACAGGAAGTGATGTCATCGACTCTCAACTTTGCATATAGCATTAGGTGAGGAGCTATTAAGAATTACAAAACCAGCTAAATATTCTTTTTCAACTTTGTATCTTATTTAATCCTTCTGAAAATCTCTTCTTTTATTCTAAGTTGACAAGCCCTGAAAATATTTTTGCACAGAAAGTAATGATCACTTGTCTAGAAGTGATTTTGTGCTACTTTCCTATACTGTTATGGGCAAGGTTATAGAAGTTGAGAGTTGATGACATCACTTCCTGCAAGAAATCTTAAAAGATGGCAGCTCACTGGAAATAAGCACTAGATTTTTAAATGATCAATATTGACCATATTAAAACATTTCCCCATGTTTTGCTAAGTATGGAAACTATATATATAATTATAGCTACCATATCAAGAGAGAAAGGGTCTGGTAAGGAATATTCCTTTAAGTCCAAGAATCATGCATGCATATTTTGACTAACTTTGAGCAAAACTATGAAAATAAGAATTTTAAACCTTCTTGAGAAAAAGGGTTAGTTAATAAAACTGGTCACTTATTTTCTATTCCAAAGACAAAAATTAGGGCTTAGAATATGATTTGATATTTCAATCATTGAACCAAGTCGGTGCTGCACTCACTTGAAAATCTATTTCCACCCACTTGAAAATGAGGATCTTTTTTGCCAGAGCAGTGTAAATGAAAATCTTACACAAACTTGAAGAAATTAACAATAGTGGGAAAAACACTAGTCTAATGGTATGGATTGAACAAAATGATTGATCCTACTATTTTTTTCCTTGAGCACTTCCCAATTATTTCTGCCTTGTCCTTATTAGCAGCTAGCTATCAATGAAGTCAATCAGGGAAAGTCACATTAAAGCAGATATCTTCACACAAAAAAGTGTGGATGAGAAACACCAGTCCCCACCTGGTTTTAAAGATGCTATGTCTTTATCAAAAATTAGATGAAGTTCCGTTGGAAGAAATTTTTATTTTCATCATTTTCACAAAAATGGAGGTTGATTTGAACACAAATATTGATGCAATTATAATTTATGTATTGTGTTTTCCATAATATGTCACTGGTCTATTACTGTCGATATTGAACCATCATAGGCCTTATTTATTAATTTTTAAAGTATGCTTTAAGAAAATACAATAAAACTTTGAAATCTGAATTGAACTGTTGACAATGATTATCAATAAGTTACTGATGTTCGCGTTGTTGATAGTCTAGGAGGCCTTTCAAAACGTGTCAAAACATTTCTGAAAATTAAACTTTTAGTTCTGAGAATTCTTCATACGGTTGCACAATTAGCTAAAAATAGATTCATTAGCATTCTTAATATAGTATATCAAGGTGTTAAAAATCTTAGTGATGGGGTGAAACTGCTGCAAAAAACAAAGAGAGCTACTTAGCAGTGTCTTTAGACAGTAAAGCAAGAAGGTGGTGAGATAGAAACTGATTATTATCCAGGATTTGTAAAGATTTCAAGCTTAATCGTGTCATCGTTCACTCATACATAAATGTCACCATGCTTCACTTGCTTTAAAGCAAAAAAGACTAATGTCTAGAAATATATTGTAATGATGCCAGGAAGTTTGTTTCAAGTATGATATTGATTCAGAAAATGAGGAAATGAACAACATGACATTTTTTCAAGGGTAAGGATAAGTGACTGCATGACACTTTTTAAGAGCAGGAAGGAATGACATTTTATTTAAGGGTTGGTTAACGAGATGAGCTCTGATCAATGAAAAGAGATGAGCATTTGAACTTATCCTGGCAATTTCTTATTATTCAAAATTGTGTCTTATTGTCTTGATGAAGTTCCAAAGTTGTCGTACATTCTAATGAATATCAATAGACTAATTAATTAGACAGTAGATGAATAAGGTAAATAGCAAATCTTGTACATTTTGTCATTTACAGAAATATTCCTATATTTTAACTTCAGAAACATCTGTCTCTTAAGCTAAGTGATTTAATTAGATATCTTCTATGTCAGTTTTTCCAATTTTCAGTATTTACTAAATACTAAGTATATCTCTAAGTATATCTGTTCAAACCTAAATAGTTGTAAACTGTGGTGAGTGACAGTTTTAACTCTTCCTATCAGATGTTAATATCAAAGAGCATGTTGCTGTGAAACAAAATGTTTTTAATGGATGTCAGGATCTGTTTGGTAGCGGTTAATATTACCCTTTAATTTCTAGTTGTCTAGTTGAGTGAGGAACAAATACAAAGTATTTTTACTTCGATTGCAACTTATGATAGATATTTATTACTGTATACAGTAAAGCCTGTATATAGTAAACACCTATGGAGCCACAAAAATATGTTCACAGTAGGTCGGTGCTCACTACAGAGAGACAATTTTATACAGAAGTCAATTTGGTATGTGCTGAGAGGAGGTGTTTTCTAGACACAGGTGTTCACTAGACATGTGTTTACTAGAGAGGTGTTTATGAAGAATTGTAAGTGATTCCAATACAATTGAAAATAAATAGTTGCTGATTTGGATTAACTCAGTCTGATAAGGTGAGGGTATGTCAAGGTCAAAGGATTATCTTTTTTACGATTTTTTATGTATATTTTATTTATTTGCGAAATTTTGTTTAACAATATACATGTATAACATACATGGCCGTGTTCTCCACAGGATTTTTTCTCAACTGGATGCAAAATTCTCATTTTCACAATTCAGACCAAAATTTGGTCAAAATATGCCCATTTTCCATGATTTTTCTCATTTTCAGGTGGGTGCAAGCCTGTAAAATTGTCATAACTGTTCAAATGTTATACTTTACAACTAAGCTCTGTGTCCAGGGTACTTGTATTCAGGATTACACTAGTGAATCAGAATACACAGGACACTGTGTAGGGAATAGCAGAGGTGTCTTAATTGAGCTGAAATAAGCCCTGGATTACCCCTGGGAGTACTACATAGCTGTAGCTCATACTTATAAGATCAATTGTTTCAATTAGAGCATTACAATATTCTTAGATTTGCATTTAATCATTAGTAAGTACAGTAGGGTCTTGCAACAGTTTAGCAATCAATTATGGATTGAGTCATATATAGTTTGATGTTATAAAGATCTGTAATTGCGTTTAACAATCTAAATAGGTCTTAATTATACCTGGGGGACCGCTCACTTATACAACAACATTGCTGATCTCCTTTATTTAGAAGGTGGGTGTTTTTTGCTTCTTCACAATGGGGAGCATCTTGGGTTTCCAAGGTATGAAGTTTTCATATTGAAAATCAAACTGGTAAGCAGGTATGGTGGGAGCATCTTTCATCAAAAGGCTTCATTGCTTTTTCATTTTTATCCCATCGAACAAAGTTCGGAGGGATATAGGGAACGCCTCCGTCTGTCCGTCCGTACGTACGTCCGTACGTCCGTCCGTCCGTCCGTCCGTCCGTCCGTCCGTCCGTCTGTCCGTCCGTCCGGGCAATAACTCAAATACCGTTGGCCCGATTTTGTTCATATTTTGTACACATATACCCTATGGGGGTAGAAATTCTGCTCGAAAGCCAATTTTCAAAATGGCCGCTCATTTCAAAATGGCGGCCATTTTAGTGACGATTTTACAGTAATTTAGGTGCAATATGTAAAACTGTAATAGCAATATGTTTTAAATGTAAAAAAATTATAAAGGACATTAATAATGCTACAAATGTAGATATTAAAGAAGCACATGGCAGCCATCTTGAAAAATGGCGGCCTTTACTCGTCATTTTACGATTTTTGCTGTAACTCAAAAAGTAGTGGAGCGATTTTGTTCATATTTGGTATGTGAATACTATAAGCATTGCACACTGTCTGAAGGCACTTTTGGTAGAAGGTGGCCATTTTGAAAAATGGCCGCCATTTTAACGTATTTTACTATAACTCGAAAAGTAGTGGAGCGATTTTGTTCATATTTGATATGTGACTACTTTAAGCATGGCACATTGTCTAATAAAACTTTAGGGAGTAGTCGGCCATTTTGAAAAATGGCCACCATTTTTATGTGTGTTATTTTTTTATGTGTGCGATTTTTCAAAAATTTTAGAGGTTGCTACTTAAAAGCATATTATTTCTTCTGATGACAACTTGGCTAGTGAGGAACCATTTTGAAAATGGTGGCCTTTCTGGTGTGTTGTTTTATGATATTTGCGCTTCGTTTGTAAAAATGCCAGCTATTTCTGTTCGATGGGATTCGCTACGCTTTGGCGTTGCCGTTGTTCTGGTTTTAAAGAAGTGAAATATGCTTGGACCAAGGATGCATGGGGAGGTTCATCTGTAAGGTTATGTGCAAGAAATCCGTTCTCCCAGTGATTTCAAAATTCTCATTTTAGACCAATATTTGTCAATTTCTATTATTTTTTGGCTCATCTCATTTTGGAGTGGATGCAAATAGATTTTCAGATGGGTTCAGCACCTACTACTTGTCCTAAAGCTGGGGAGATCACAGGGAGGTATTATAGTTGCTGTAGAAGAATTGTGGGTGCCAAATGGAATGTCAATAAATGACTTCTTTGAGCCTCCGGCCCTGATAAGTTAATACAATAATCTAAATACATATACTTCCAAGAGTAGATATGTAGGAGGTTTACATTGAATGATGACATTCCTTGCAATTAATATGCATGTTATTCAGAACATTTGTTAACCATCACATCAAATTGAATAATGTTACATTTTCTTGTTTCTTATGGTGCGGAATTACTGTAGGTAGAGATTCTGTTTTCTTTCTCATTGGGTTTCTTTTGTTGCTTTTATAATTAATGCCTCTTTGTTGGTATTTTTGGGAGAGTGACTATTGGTGATTGATTTGTAGTATGAAGGGTATCTGAAGATTGTACTACTAAGTTACCCTGTTCGAAAATATCGCCTGCTCGTGTTTATTCTGCGTCAATTCTCGCTAAAATTTGATTGAATTAATTGATTTTTTGGAATTTCTATACAATTTAGAGTATATACTTCATGGCTATATATTTGATTTCTTGTTTTTTCCTCTCTTAATTACTTTATTTTACATTTTAAAACATGACTACAATGACATTTCTTGCAAGCCCACATTGCTGACAATCAATAGTAGAACTTCTATGATAGACCCTAATCACCCTATGCAGACTGTGGTATATGAAAACAAGCAGTGATCACACATAGAAAGTTCATAGAAAGTTTCAAAAAGCGAAAATAATCTATATCGATAGGTCATTTCAATCACCAATACTGAATGAAGGCTATAAATGGTATATTAAAGCTGCAATTTCAAATTCTTTGCCTTGCTTTGGATAAGGATGAATGCTTAGTGCATCGTTCAAGAATGAAGTACACAATTATAGCTTAGGTTTCCCTTTTATAAGTTATCCTCTACAAATGTGTGAATATAATCACCCCATCCATGTGATCATTCCGTGGCACTCAATTTGTGAATATTGCTACAAAATATAACTGATCATTTCATTAAGATGATGACCTAACCCTATGGAAATGGAGATAATGTTTCACAGCCAGTTGGGCATGAGATATTACAGCGCACGGTTAAAGTCCTCACCGTGGGCACATGGTATCAGCGCTTGATTTTGAACCACAGTCTGTATATGGTGCAATTACCATATCAGATACACATACAGTTGCTGATTCACACCCCTATAAAACTGTTAATACATTTAAAACATCATTAAGAGCTCTGTAACAGGGTTATAAAGTAAATCAATTCATTTTGAGGTCTTTATATTTCTAACCATTTGCATTTCAATGTACTTTGCTTCTTAAAAGAGAGCTTCGTCTTCATCCTTAAAAACTAGACTCTGCGTGCAGGGTAAATATTTCAGTATGCTTGATACAATTTAATTTAGTTCAAAGCTCTAGCTACCAGTCACAATAGGTGGATAATACAGGCGGAATCTATGATCTTGTAGACGTAGGCTATTATAATCCAATACGATATGACCTCAATCAGATGATGTCTCTCGGGAAATGGTAGTATTCTCTTTGCGATATATTAATAGTAACTTTTTCATGAAGCACCACCAGGCTGGAAGTCTTATAGATTCTATCACTGCATCTCTTGCATCTCATCAAGTCCTAGTGGTCACCTCCTATCTATTTCTGGAGCCTATGTTTGAGAGAGGGTTTTGATATATTTGATATGTAAATTGTTCATATGCAGCCATGTATTATTAGATCAAATATCAATACACCAATGCTGGTTGAAATGTTTAATGCTTTGTAGTTTTGCTTTGATCCATTGTTGCACCCATTCCTTAATCAAGCTTGATCTGAGGAGTAAGTTTTCTAAAAATACACATATATAATATTCATTCACTCCCAGACCCGGGCGGGGGGAGGGTTGGTGAGGTTTTGATATAGAAGCATCAGGCAAAGTTAATTTTATGAGCCTATTCAGTCAATATGGTACAACGAAAATGGGACTTCTGCGCATGTTAAAATTTTTCGTCAAAACTCAACTTTTGTTCAAGTTGATACGATTGTCTTTCGAACTAGAGACTTACCTCATTCGAAAGATCATAAAAGACTTTATCTATACTGAAAATCTTAGATCCAAACATAGTAGAATACGCCGTCAGTCCGCATTTGATTTTTTGAAGTGAGTTTCGTAGATCGTCAGATTTCTCCGACTGATATCGGGTTATCTCAAACTGGTTCGTTTATAAATACGAATTTCTTTACCGTTGTAAGGTGCATGCGCAGAATTGATTTATAAACCTTATTGGTTGATGGTTTTTCTCCTGCGCATGCGTGAAGTCTGATGAACACTTATGACGAAGACCGGAGCAAACATTACTAGCTCTCGAACGAAATTCCAAGATTCAGGTCATTTCGCCGTGTTTGCTAAGCGTGTATACGTGAATGACAAACTGTTTTGAGTAGATCGGGTACCTGTTTTAGACACAACATTGATTTAGCTTGACATTGATGTGCACATTGGCACTTTTGAGCATGTTAATACAAGTTTTTACACTCTTAGCACGAGACGGGTTTTCGAAAAATCTGTTATCTGATTCACTCGATTATCGTATGGATATGTATTTCTGCTGACATTTCAACACCACATCACATAGAATTACGATGCAGAATGATAATAAAACACAAAACAACTACTAAATTCCACTTGTTATTTCACAGGAGGTAAAAATGCAAACTGCCTAGATTCTTTGTAAGGGTCGTCAGACATCGGATTGGCCGCCATATTTGAAATGAAAATATCACTAAATAGAGGTCTGCGCATGCCTCAACATTTCGACTGTATTGTATTATTTCTCTTGAAAATTGGTATTTGATGCATCACCTGCCTTTGAAGGCCTTGGTACAAGCTACCAGGATTATGGAATATAAATGATGCGTAATAGTACACATACCCTTTTCAGTTGTCAAATTTTGAGATGTAAACCCTGACCCTCCTATGAGTCTGGTGCATGGATCCAAAATAAAGAGGGCACTTTGAGTATGGCTCTTTTAGCAAATGGGTTATGCAATACCAAATAGATAAGTAAAGAATTAATTGATAAATAAATAAATGAATAAAGGAGTAAATAAATAAAGGGCTTGAACTGTGTTCTATGTTCTATTAGCTTTACACCATCGGATACATAATCCATGGTATTCCCTTCAACATGAAAGTTCAATTTGTTCCCCAAGTTATTGCGATCAATAATTTGTTATTAATGATTCTTTCATTTTATCCACCATTAAAGGATATTAATTTGTAATTAAATTGTTAATTTACTTCTGTGGAGCATAATATTGCGTAAAGGCCTTATCACTGTGAAAATCAATGTTGGTGTCTCAGACTTTTTTTTTTACTATTGATATTTTGCTTTTGAACTACCCTGAGACCCCAAGCCTAGTAATAACTGATGAAACTCTCTTTTAAAGGATGGGAATCAATGATGAGGGGAAAACTCGCTTCTATGTTTATTCTCTCTGGTGAATTCTCTTTTAACATGACACTTTGATTGTCTTAAGGCCCAATACAAAGCCTATATCTAGTAATGACTAATGAAGCCCTCTTTTAAAGATGCAAAATCAAACTTTTAGAAATGATACCTATTATATGCATATCTATAATCTAGTCCTACACCATCTTCGCACGCTCCGGTCTTCACTGTGTTCGACCGACGGGAGCCGAGTGAACAAAGATGGTCCTACACCAAGACTATTAGAGTTTTAACTGATTCCTTATCATGAGTATTTGGTTTTATACCACCTGTTTTTTATGGTGCCTTATTTTTGGGCAATTTTGTATGATTTTGACAGTATACATCAAGTCTGTATTATTCATTCCTTCGTATTTCTCATTGACTTAATATATTTCATAATTTAAAAACATGACCTCAATCACATTTTATGCATCATTTGTGTCTCCAATGCGTAGCTATCTGTCTCCCTAGATTCTCCATTACGTGTTCATTAATCTCCTTATTGACAGCAGATACCACCCTGTTAGTAAAACAGGATGGGGTTATGTTTTCAAATGCAAAGTAGAGTGGAATAAAGTGAAATATGCAAGGAATAAAGTTAATAGGCATATAGTTGATATTCTAAATTGTATAGAAATGCGAGAAAATCAGACAGTTCATTCAAATTTTAGAGAGAAATGATTTGGTAAAAACATTACTGGCTGACATTTTAGCAGACGGATTTGATTTTCTCCAGAGATGAAAGAAATGATATGATGGTCTTTGGAGACTGAGTATCAAATCAATATAGGCACATTGGGTAGCAGCAGTTACGATAATACTGCAAATGTCATAATGTTTTCTGAACTGAAAATACAAAAGGAAATACCTGGTAAATTATAGAGTTTATATATGATGGAACCTGTAAAATTGAATGACTGTTATTTAGCAAGTAGGAATAATAAGAGGAATGACCAGGGGATTCAACTCCAAAATATGTTTTCATGTTTTTTCTTATTTTCAAGTGGGTGCAAATAGATTCACAGGAGGGTGCAAGCCTACTAAAATCTCAAGTAGGTGCAAAACTCACTTCTTTAATGCTGGAAGAATAATGTACTCTATTACAGTCTGGGAACGAGTTGGGCTAGTAACTATAAATAGAAATGAGAAATCAATAAAGAAATTAATCAATTATTCTTGCTGGAATTTGACATCTTAGCTTTTTTCAATGCAAATCAATTAACTTCAGAATTTCTTTCATTTAATATAATGTTTGCTGATTCCTCGGTTTCCAACTTTTTATAAACCTCTTAGATAATAGTTTACAACTTTACATGGTGCACCTTTTGTCATTTTACTACCTGTCCTTACTACCCTTGTACTTATTATTTGATGTTAAGTTTTGTACAAATACTCAAGATAGACCCATTAGACACTCTTTTTAAATAGTACATGAATTACTGTAGATACTTGTAAATTATATTTTCAGTTCTGGTGAAATATTGTGTCCATTTCAGTTCCTAAGAGATTTACTTTGCTTTTTTATGTCCCCACCACATAGTGTGGGGCCATATTGTCGGCCTAGGCGCGTCCGTCTGTCCGTCCGTCCGTCCGTCTGTCCGTCCGTACGTCTGGGAGTTTTGTCCAAAACCACTACAGATATCACCTTCAAATTTTCAGGGATAACTTATGAGTGCATACAGATGTGGATGAAAAAAAATTAACTCGATACCTACTTCCTGTCGGCCATTTTGAAGTCAAATGCTAAAATCCTTGTCTGCAAACTTTAAGAAAAACGGCTTCACAGTTGCTTTTAAAACTTTAACATCTTGTTCAGCTCACTTCATTCTAGATCTGATTAGGTTTTGGACCTGTTAGCTCAGTCATGTCAGCCATTTTGAATGTCTTAAGAAAAGTTAGCGCACGATAATACTTTGTATCATATTGAATGGTGTTTTTGAGTTTTCATATTCTAACTATTTAGTAGCTTTATAAATAATTTCAGATGTACTTTGTTGTTAAAGCCTATGTTGTTGTTAACAGTATTTATATGTGATAATTTTGTAAAAAGAAATCAGCAAAAACTCATGATCACTTTTTTATTGTCAGCCATTTTGGATTTTTCCGTCCTAAAATCTTGTCTGTGGAGTCTTGTCTACGTGTTTTCAGGTGAACCGTTTGGTGGATCAATTCTTGATTTTCAGGGATGATTCTTAGTATAAAAATCTAGATCTGATTAGTTTTTTGGCATTCTGGGTAAATGTCAAGGCAGCCATTTTGGATTTTCCGTCCTAAAATCTTGTCTGTAAAGTCTTGTCTACACGTTTTCAGGTGAACTGTTTGGTAGATCAATTTCAATTTTTCAGGGATGATCCTTAATATGAAAATGTACAACTGATTAGTTTTTTGGCATTCTGGGTAATTGTCAAGGCAGCCATTTTGGATTTTCCGTCCTAAAATATTGTCTGTAAAGTCTTGTCTACGCATTTCCAGGTGAACAGTTCTGTAGATCAATTTCAAATTTTCAGGGATGATTCTTAGTATGAAAATCTAGATCTGATTAGTATTTGGGCATTCTGGGTAAATGCCAAGGCAGCCATTTTGGATTTTCCGTCTTAAAATCTTGTCTGTAGAGTTTTGTCTACGCATTTCCCGGTGAACCGTTTGGTAGATCAATTTCAAATTTTTAGGGATGATTCTTAGTATGAAAATCTACATCTGATTAGTTTTTTGGCATTCTGGATAAATGTCAAGGCAGCCATTTTGGATTTTCCGTCTTAAAATCCTGCCCGTAAAGTCTTGTCTATGCGTTTTTAGGTGAACCGTTTTGTAGATCAATTTCAAATTTTCAGGGATGATTCTTAGTATGAAAATCTAGATCTGATTAGTTTTTTGGCATTCTGGATAAATGCCAAGGCAGCCATTTTGGATTTTCCGTCTTAAAATCCTGCCCGTGAAGTCTTGTCTACGCGTTTTTAGGTGAACCGTTTTGTAGATCAATTTCAAATTTTCAGGGATGATTCTTAGTATGAAAATCTAGATCTGATTAGTTTTTTGGCATTCTAGGTAAATTTTAAGGTGGCCATTTTGGATTTTCCGTCATCAAATTGTGTCGGTAAAGTCTTGTCTACTCATTTTTAGGATAACCATTTGACAGGATCACCCATAGGTGGGGACATTTTGTACACATTTGTGTTCTTGTCATTAAGTTGTGATATATCACAGATACAAAACAAAACAAGTTGACAGGAATATCTGTCATTCTGGGTTTCAACATGTTAAATCATATAGAATCTTCCACTTCCAAATATCATTCAATTAATTTTTCCCATTGTAGCAGAATTGAACATAAATATAATTTTCAAGTTAATTTGAAACTCTTGTCGCTTCTTGATATGTGATGTAATTTTTACAATACAATTGCCACTTTATGTCCATATTAGGCATTAATTATAGGCATATGATTTAACATATACATGTACATACAGTCTATGAACAGAATGAGACCTAATAAGGAGCTATAATAAATCTATTGAGGAGCCCTATTGTTATCAATAGAGAATAAATTATTGATTTAATAAATAGGAACTGTCATGTTATGAAAGTCTGGTTAATCTCTGGAATTATCATAAGGGATGGAATTTTAGTACCTCATAATATAACATTTGTCTCCCCGTTATCTGGTAAATCTCAGGTTCATGCAACTGTTTCAGCATGCGTTAAGCAATTAAAGAAAAATTTGCATTTGAAACATTTTTGGTGATAGGGAGGGTTAAAACCTTCCTTACCAATGATATCGTCCCTTATCAAATTAAATTTCAGTATCTTCTAAGGCCTAAAAGTTGAATTTAAAAAAGAGTAATGTTTGAGATAAGATGTTTGATCATACGTTTCAAAATCCCAGTTAATTAAGTATAGTAGTATGGCGGGTGTGACATTAATCCCTATAATAGCCATATTATATTGAAGCTATGTACATAATACCAATTTGCGTAATTAAAATGATAACATATTTTTATTTTTAAGATCTCTCATCTGTTGATCCATATGGGCAAGGATCAATTTCCACGCAAATCAAATCTTTATATTATTTTCCAGCAGGAGAGTTTTGATTGAGTATTGCCGATTGAATGTGTAGTGGGTTCGATTTTACTGGTTCGTTCTTTTGAGCATTCACTAAAATGAATGTACTTGACCAATGACTTTTGATCAATGGAAGACATAAATTGTCTTGGAATAGATTGCGTATTTCTGTGGTCATATATTTTATGCCATTTTTGTTTTGAAAACTAAGCAATTGGTGGAGTCATTCAATCCCCGCACCAATCAACATTCAAAATTGGTGTGCATTGTCATTATAACTCAAAATAAGCCAACGCTTGTTAAAACCTGAGTCTACAACTTTATGTAATCCATCAAAAGCTTGGCTTGTCTTCCAATTGCTTTTGTGAAAACAAATTCTTTGAATAATCATTAAATCCTGATGAAGGAAGGTATATTTGATTGCTTTGAAGTTAACCAAATTTTCAGCTTCTTTTAACATGCAATGAAGCTGAATACATCGCTGATGAATAAAATATATGACAGTCATGTTTAAAATTTGAAATAAACCTTGAAAGAGAAGAATCAGCAAGAAATAAAGTGACCAGACATAAAGTATGGATTCTTAATAATACAGAAATGCAAGAAAATCAGATAGTTCTTTCAAATTTAACAAAGGAATTAGCAAAAATAGACATGGCAGACATCATATTCAAATCATCATTTGGTTGAACGGTGGAATAATTTCCAATATGCAACCTTAGATGATCAATTATTGCAAAGACCATGAGGGAATTAAAGTAAAGCCTGTTAGCTTTCAGTCTGATGAACAAGCCCTGGAAATGGCTCAAAGTGACCTTATCATTCTTTCATTTATATACATTGACCAGTTATTAATTTGCTATTTTTTAACCCTGTGCACTTGACTGTGATGGGGATCAAACTTCAACTTCATCACCTTTATTACAACCAAGCATGCTTTTCACTTTAATAAAAGTATCATCTTAAAGGAAATATTGATGTAGTGGGTGATATACAGTAAAACTCATCTTTATCTAAATCTCAAAAGGACTGGCCAAAGGTGTTCTGAATAACAGGTGTTCACATTTTAAGGTTTCTTTAACGAGAGAAACAAATGGATGTTACAAACTTGGACTGGGAGAATTTGTGCTCATATTGTCATATTGAGAGAACTTTGGATGATAGAGGCACTATTTCAGCTTGGAGAGAAGTGAATTCTATTTTAAAACACGAATTATGGCAATAAAGAATAAAAAAAATTTCAGTAAAAAATTTAAGTAAAGGGCATAAAACTCTTGATTTGAAAACCCTTTATGTTATTGATCTATCTGGTACATGTTCTGTCTCACAAAGACAGTCGGTGGCAACATCATTATTTGAATACCTGGGACAGTCAGTAATAAATGAGTCAGACTATTTAATAAGAGTCCCACGATACATTATGTAATGATTATACGATATTGATACATATCTCAGTGCAATAATTGTTTTGTGAAATATCAAATTAGAAACAAATCACACGCAAGAGTTAATAGCCAACTATCAAGCCAATCTGTGTGGATTTTGAAGGTCCCAACACAAGATTTTCTATTAGGGGAGGGGGGGGGGTGTTACGATATCACAACTATCCATGCCTGGTACCATAAATTGTATCAATTGTGTTTCAAAACTCTCAAAATTTCCAATCATGATCAACATAAATACTCTATTATTCTGAGCACAAAAAATTGTTTACTTATCAATAAGTTAACATCGTTAAACCAGTTTTTGACTGATAAAAAACCAAAAATATATTCATTCGTACTAAATAGTTCAAAACCTATATTGAATAAGAGGTATTACATTGAATATTATGAAGACAGAAGACACACTGATGATCCAGTTAGCATTCTGTTAGCATTCATACAAAATTTTGGCTTTGTCACCAGTAAACACAAACTAAAAATACAGTAATAATTTCTCAAGAAGTCAAATATTTAGATATACCAGGCATGTTAACAATATTTTGGTGTCTCGATACTGTGTGTACTTAGATACTTTATCGATACACTAATGTATCATCACCAAACGAGCTGATATAATGATACATCAAGCAATCAATGGGACTTCTACTATTTAATGAATTGTTTTGTTTAAAACTAGTAGTATTGTTTGCTCAGATAGCTGTAAACAATTCGGATATGAAGATATGTTTGTTTCCTTGTTTTTTAGTGCCTAAATATATTGTGTAGGGCCAATTTAGTTTTCTTTTTTTTGATAATTTTTGATTTTATCACAATACTGATGTATTGCCCCCCCCCCCTTCCTTTCTCTTCATCCTGTACAATACACACAAATCACTTGACAATTGCTCCTTCAATGTTTGTATTGCAGCTCTGATACTGTAAAAAACCTATTCAGAAATGTTTATGTGGGTTTTATTACATCTGTGCTATATACTGGACTCTCAAGTTCTAAACCTTATATGCCAAGAATGACAAAACATAATTTCTATATTGATTGTAATAAACACACAAAATCCCTGGGGTGGCAAATTACAATTTGAAATCTTTCACCAGTACCAATTTGAAAAAATATCAAATAGCAGAAGCTATTTCCTGTTTGGATCAAGTTCATATTACTGTTTTTGCAAACCTTTAAAAGGGATTTTTGGTCTATTTAATAAAACAAAGTCAATGTCTTTTTTTGAGAAAGATGTTATATAGGTCCTGGATATGAGATTTACCCCCAGGGAAATATACTCACGGTGTTTGATCATTGTAAATGATCATATGGATCATTGTGACAAATATCATTTCAAACACTATCCATAAATTACTTTCTGTCAACGCTGAAGAATATGGGAGATCTGGGATATGGTTTTTATCCCGCTTTCAGGTGATACAGTTTTCAGTCTAATGAAAACTGAAAAGTACCTGCTTTCCTCTTACTGACATCCATTTGAAGGTACACTGAACATTTTTAATGAAAAATGGCATTGTACATCAACCAAAATAATATTCTTTCTACGATGAATAATTTAATCTTGTATGAACACTCTTGAGAGAGATAAATATCTACAAACAGTGTCTGATTGAGGTAGACAATTATCAGGGGCATTCGTGCAGTTTTATTAGATTCACAGTACCAATAAGATCAAAGCCGAAGTCTATACATCATATCATATGGCTATTGAAAAAATCAAAGCACTGTGATCAATCTAGTCACTGGAGAATTCATGCTAAATCAGAAAGCAGTATCATGGGGGAATAGCTCCAGTGTTAATTGTGTCTGGTTAGAATTTTTTTCTTATACCAAAAGGCTTACTTCTCCAATTTATACTGTGAATAATATTTCACTACAATTTGAAGTCTCTCTTTTTTTTACTACCCTGACAGTTGAAATTGTTGATTTAATTGAAGTAAACGTAAGCATAGCAGTTGATAACTCACATATACATGTTCATTCCAAATGAACTTGAAAACAACATACAAAATTCTTAATTTTCTTTGTTTGAAATGTCATTATTTGTTTGTTTGTATTAGTTGTCTAGGTGACTAAGTTATGTGCGCTTTTATTATACCATTTTAATTAATAGATCGTCAGAGCCTGGTCTCTGTGAAAGCATAGAAAGGCTCTTTTTAAAGATTTGAATGACCCCAAAAGTATCTGTCTTGGCATTTAAGGGACCGAGAGATTTACATGATGAAATGAAGCAAAAAAATCTAGCGACTGCTATTTTATGAGAATACTGATCTCTCCACTTTATGTGAAGTTTTACAAACATCATGAAACACAAATCAAAACAAAATATCAACAATACACACTTCCATTGATGTGAGATATAGTCAGTTCTCTCCGTAGCTGAAGTGGTAGAGCAGCAGACATGTAATCTGGAGGTTGTGAGTTCGATTCCAGCCGGCCAGGGTGGAGTGACTTTTTCACATCAGCCCTTAGCATAGGATTTGATCCTTCAGATCCTTCAGATTGACAGACAAACTTGGTCTACCTTTCCAATATCGAATTCTGGTTTGGAAATTGGAATTGAGGTTCTTGTATTCATGAACTGCTACAATAATCCCATGATGTATATGAGGATTATGAGGTATACTGATCTCTCCATTTTAAATGATTTTAGACTGGGTCGGGTATACAGTAAGTTGATGCTGCACCTACTTGAGATTCTGAAAAGAGGCATAAACAAATACCTGAAAATCCATTTGCACCAATTGAAAATGAAAATGAGGAAAACCATGAAAAATAGGCATATTTTGATCAATTTTGGTTTCAATAAATGTATGTATACAATAAAAAAGTGTAAGGTAAAGAATAAATAAATCTTATCCTCACAATCACCAAGGGAAATCTCCGATTGAAACTTCTATCTTGTTGAGATTAAATACTTCAACAAGTAATCCTTTAGAATGAATAAAGGACAACCAGTTTATCAGAATGTTCAGTTTTATTTAGATTCGAACAGGTTTACTGAGATATAGAGTAATGTTGGGAACTTTATACTGCTTCGTGGGAGCTGGCAGGTTCACTGACTGAAAAGTATAGAGCCTGTTGTCGCAATCATCGCTCGCTCCTGGCTCTTGGTAGATGGAAGTCACCTACATGCAAGAACTCTACATGAGTATCTTTTGCACTCTGAAGGCTGCGAGGCTCAATATATTAGTGTACACCTACAACTAGAAATTTTATTCAGAACAAGAGAAATTAACTAGAATGAGCGTAAGATGGAAGAATGACCACTATATAGCACTTTCATGCCTTTTGTATGAGTTTTATAGCGTTGGTTGAGTACAGTTTTAAATGCTTCTCTACTCATGAGAGTTATTCTGTTGTTATTAATGTTGGATCATTAACATACACGCGTGACAAGGTTTCTGATTTCATGATAACTAAGCTGCAATATAATGCACACATTAAAGCAGGACATTTCCTTTAAGTAAAAAATTTCACAGATGATGTAGAACATATTAACCTATTAAACAAGACCAAAGGCAATTGGTTAGCATCAATTCCATTGTTATGGCAGTTGCTATGGTGACCATTGTTTTTGATAGGCGGGGCACCTTTTTGACACTATATGCCAAGGCAAAACCATATAGTCCTGCGGAATCGATGGAGCTGGTTGCTCTCTAGGATGTATGCTATATCTTTGTATTTTCTTCATCTATACAGTGTGTCCCAAAAAAAAGGAAACCAGCAATAGATTGCTTATTTCTCAAATATGAATAATAATAGGAAAATTTCACAGCTACCATATGGTAGGTTATGATGTCCTCTTTCTTATGATACCAAAGTTGTCTATTTTCCTTCACGGATGACAGAGTTATAAGGGATTTAAGTGACCATGTCAGAAATGAGTTTGTACCACTTTTAGCCAAGTCAATTTCACCATCATAACAAAGTGATAAGTAACAACAAACATCAGGAAATCACTCTTTTACTCATTTATTCCAAGTAAAACTACACATATCATATTTAACATCCCTTTTAAATCCCAATGTCCATTCAAAGTTGTTTTAACCCCAGTGTCCTTCAACATGACCCCCATTCCTTTCAATGCAAATGTCTGCCCTTGATCTCATCGCACGTACTGCAACACTGGGGTTAAAACAACTTTGAATGGACATTGGGATTTAAAAGGGGTGCTAAATATGATATGTGTAATTTTAATTGGAATAAATGAGTATAAGAGTGATATCCTGTTTGTTGTTACTTATCACTTTGTTATGATGGTGAAATTGACTTTGCTGAAAGTGGTACAAACTCATTTCTGACATGGTCACTTAAATCCCTTATAACTCAGTCATCCGTGAAGGAAAATAGACAACTTTGGTATCATAAGAAAGAGGACATCATAATCTACCATATGGTAGCTGTGAAATTTTCCTATTATTATTCATATTTGAGAAATAAGCAATCTATTGCTGGTTTCCTTTTTTTTGGGACACCCTGTATGTTATTGACTTTCAAAATCAGAACTGTGCCGGTTTGGCACTGGTGGGCAAAATTTTTTACAGCCTTGTATAGGTGGCGCCCCCTATGAAATACCCTTTTAATTAAGGAATTTTTTTTAAATGATCTTGAGCAGAGTCTTTAACTCAAGCCACCTAGTATAACCTGTTATATATCCTTAATAGCATGTCTATTTTTTTTCCTTACCTAAAATCTGATATTTACAGAGTACTGGTCATTTATCCCCCCTGATATCACATATATTCCAAGGGGTCACTATGTTTTGAAGGCATAAAATTTGAACGAAGCGTAATTGTGATCTCAAATTATTCATAGATATGACTTGAAACATGTTTGGGATGGTGTTAAAATAAAAAGCTTCTGTCTTAAATATTTTAAGAGAAAAAAATTATTTGTTATTACAGTAAATCCTAATATTAAACGATATCGGTTTGTAAAAAGGTTACATTCAAAAGTCTATTTTGACTAAATTATCCTTAACACCATCATGAATTTAAATACATTTTATTATATGAAGTAACTATTTGAATTTTAACACATGAAAACAGAAATCAAGGATTGAGCACTAATTGTTTAGTATATAACCCATGGTCATGCCACCAATGTTTGAAGGGGGGAGGGGGTTATGTTACCGGACATTCTGCCATTGAGTAGATGTTAATATAGAATACTTATTAACTTCATACAGGCAAAGCTAGATAGTTACTGGATGATGAAAAGGTTTGAAATACTGTTCATAAAAATTTGTATCTATCATTAATAAATTAATTTACCATCCTTTGTCAAAGATATTGTAGCTCATTGAGTGTCAGCTTTTATACCGTTAACAAGGGTATCATTTTTGGTCTCTTTATCCATACTTCTTGGACAGCTTGCAGAACAATTCCATCATCAAGATCATCATTATTTGTTTCATTGGTGACTGTGACTATTAGTCTGGTATGTTTATGCAACACTCTTCACCTTTGCAAAGGCAAAATATACTGCAGGACAAAGTAGTCTAACAGCACAGACAACAATCTGTACCACAAATGATATCATTGCTGGCACACTTCTCACGTGTACAATGTATCATCTTTAGCACTGAGTCTGGTGCACACAAAACATTTGGTGGAAGTTTAACTGACACTAACATGTTGTTGACAATATCCATTTGCCAGCCATACTCCGTTGGTTGCAACTTAGGAGGTAAGGGTTGGGCTGCATGTTTACACAGGGATGTTTGTAGATGAGCATGTTTCCTCAAAGGCCTTGTTTGAAGATGGCAATGATTGTATTTCTAGCAGCATTTCTCTTGGTCCACACAGCATATCTAACATCAGATGACTGGATTGATACCATAACAGGCTGCTGTGAATTTAGAAGCCTGGGTCTTTCCATCAGATATTGGTATGTGGTCTTCTCCAATCCAGCTTAAAGGAGCATTTCAAGTCTGGTGTTAACTGCTTTAGTCTTGCCTATGCGGTAAAGACAAGATGTTGTGTCACAGTCTGTCAGGCTTCGGGCAGCAAGAAGTTGTGAGGTGACAATTTTGTTGGAAGTTGACACAGACTCCATAGTAACATAAGCAATTAGATGGTGTTTTTCATAGTAGTGAAGCAATAGGATTAAGACACTAGTGTCGTCACATACTACATTGATATTTTTACTTCGAGTTTTGCTGTTCATAACATACTTTTTGTTTGTTGATGTTATCAGGTTACCAGATTCATCAAACATAGAGGTGGGGATGGGTGCCATTGGCCCAGCTCAAATGACTTGATAGTTTTCATATCAACATTGGCTTTGGAAGGGGGAGGGCGCTGGGGATGACTGCCTCCTCCCTTCCCCAGATTTTTTTAGGCTAGAATTTGAAAGCTCTTGAGAGCTAATTAAAGTCAAATGATACTATGCCATTATTTAGTGTGTATCAAGCATAGAAGATCTCATTTATCATTAATATTGTTTTTAAAGAACCCATTCAGTATGTAAATACTTTGGAGAATAAGAGCAAAATGTGTATTAGTAAAATTCAAAGAATTTTAGTCAAAGTCAAGCTAGTTTTCTTTAAACACACTTTTCTCTTGTTTGTATTATTGGGAATGTTGTGCTGAGATGTTCATAATGCATCAGAGAGGACCTAAATCTGAAAATTTTCTGAGGGCATGCCCCCCCCCAATCCACGCTTCACGCACGATCCAACCATGTCCAAAAGTCAACCCCCTCCCTTGCGAAATCCTTCTGACGCCCCTGTATCAAGTTGCCGGTTTATTACCAGGCTAAAACTCTAGAGTACGAGGCCCGATCAGAAAGCAAGTAACCAACTGCTCTTATTTCTTCATACTTTATTCAATTTCATTGAAATTTTCACAGATAATGTAGAAAATATTAATCTATTAAACAAGACCAAGGACAATGGGTTAGAATCAATTCCATTGTTATTGCTGTTGCTATGGTGACAATTGTTTTGGGTAGGTGGGGCACCCTGTTTTAAGTCATGTTTGAAGATAATTTATTGAGTTTTTCTACATGTTGTCATTCCTCCAAATATATCAAATTTATATGTAAGACTACGTTTTAACTCATAGTCCTTCAAATTAATCACCACCAAAGTCAATGCAGTTGAGGCAATGTTTCACTGTTTCACTCTAAACATGTCATCATTCAATGACTGCAAACTGCCATTGAAAGCTTAATGATAGTTATTGTTATTGATGTCCCATTTAAGAAAATCTACTTGTTGAGATTATTGAGTTCTTCTGAGAAATTGAGGATTTCAGCAAGGGTGCATTGACTTAACATGGGGACATACCTGATGCTATCCCCACTCTAAGTCAATGGTCAATGGCATTTTCCCCATGTTCAGTCAATGCACCCTTGCTAAAATCATCATTTTCTCAGAAGAACAGTTGATTGAGTCTAAACAAGTAGATTCATGTGGGATAGTATTGCTATAATCCATTTTCAAAGGTAAGAATAGGGGTTCTTAAACAGGACATTGGGCTTGCTTTGCAGAACATTTTGTTGGTACTAATAAGTGGTCTCTATCATCATCCAGATTCCATTCCAAATGGGATGACGTGTGATATGCTTTCCTTGGAGAAACAACATTCATCAACAACATTCTGTGGAAGTCTCTCTATGTCTCGTAGACAGAACAGTCCTTACTAGTTATATTGTCATGCAGCAAAGAAATGTGGAAGCATAGATGGGTCAACAGCAGCCAAATGGAGCAGCCAGTTGCCTTACCTTTCAACCCTAACAAGTTGCACCGTGATAAATACTGGCATTTGTAGTTTTTCTTTCTGACAATTTAGAGTTAAGAACATCTATGAGTTCCTGGTAGCTGTTTACCTGATGAATTGGTTATCTCTATACTTTTCAACTGTCTGACATTAGGATGCCGACACAACCAACAAAACTAATGAGCATGTACATGCCCCAGAGCCTGTTGATGAATGTACAGGGTGGTCAAAAAATGGAAACCCTACATTTTCCTTATATCTTTGTCATTCTCGAAAATTACTCCCTGATATTTCACACATTTGTACATCATTCAATTTCCTACCACTCTACCATATGCCTCAGGTTTGGCCATCATCGCGCTGTAGACAAAACAGCACAGTTATCAATGACCCGAATGCATTCCTCAGCAGGTATGGCCTGAATGACACGGATGGTCTCAGTTTTGAGGTTTGCAATTGTCCTGAGGTCATTCTCATATACTCTATCTCTGCCATATCCCCACAGGTAGGGACATTTTAGACGAGGAGTACAGGTTTTCCGACAGCGCAAAAGTGGCCACTGGGGTATGTTCTTTAATGTGCTGTAAAATGATGTACAAATGTGTTAGTGGGAGTTATTTTTTAAAATGACAAAGATATGAGGAAAATGGTGTAAGGGTTTCCATTTTTTTTACCACCCTGTATAATAAAGGTTGTTGGGGTCCAGAAAATGACATCAGTGGCTACTTTGTACAACTGCTGGTGCGTTCTCAAAATTGTGTAATCTTGCTTATATGTTTGGGTCAACTCCTTTGCCTGTTGCGTGATGGTTAACATTGTGCTTGGGTCCACTGGCTTAACATCAAGAAGTGGGCTGTAGGCAAGTTTTATTGCAGGTTTAATGATGGCGCCACTAGTCCTAGCTAACCTAGTATTGTAGCCCCCGAATGATGGTGTCCCTGGTACAGATGTAACACTCTCAATAAATGGTCTAAGATTTAACCCTTATACAACAGGAATGACCTACTTACACTGTCAACAATGAGTTTCTTTCACATTTTAAACGTGTCATCTACCCCCCCCCCCTCCCCCTATAAAAGGGTATACATTATAATTTTCTGAAATATTTTAATTTAAAGAACATATGTATCTTACATAAATAGCTTAGTTTGATAGATAGACTCACAGAATCTGCTGATATTATATTTTTCAATGTTTCACAGTAATAACAGTGATATTTTTCATACATATTAATATTGCTGAATTCAAGGAAGTCTATATTAATATATTTTTTTTCTCTTCAAATAAATAAAATACAAATCTCATATTTTCACAATATCTCTGATATGGGTTAATTTAAAGTCATGAATAATTTCAGATCACAACTTTGTTTAGTTTGCAAAATATGCTTATTAAACATAGTGACCCCTTAAAAATAGGTGGCGCTAGGGTAACAAATCAAGCATATCTCATTAAATTTGTGATTCTATGTAATGAAACAAATTTGACATGTTGTTTAGACTAAATACAGTTTATCTGAATTGGTTAAAGTTTTCAACTGTACCAACAGCCCTTTAAAAAAAATATTTTGTGAAATGGGCATTTTACAAGGGGCGCCACCTATACAATGCTGTAAAAAAATTTGCCCACCAGTGCCAGTCCGGCACAGTTCTGATTTTGAAAGTAATTAACTTATAGATAAAGAAAATACAAAGATATAGCATACATCCTAGAAGGCAACCAAAAGTTTCAATATGCCATTATTCCGCTGGACTAATAGAGTTCAAATTCAAATAAAAATGCATGTGCCACCTTGATTCTATTATGGTGCATATGGCAAGTGAACCTCCAGATTTTGAACTGTCAGTCCTTTATTTGAAGGTACGATTGTATGTGGTGAATTTGAACAAAGTTTGCCTGTTGTTTTTCTCAAATATACCAGTTTTATGTTTGTCTCTACTGTTAATTGCATTTTATCTGCCAGCTATTTTGGGACATGTGTCAAAGTGTCATATGTGCTTATATCAGGGAATGTATTACATGTAGTTCATCTTAAAGTAAGTACAGATTGCCAGACATCATTTGGTCAGTTTATTTATCTGTTCAAGCAATATCTCAAATACCAGTCAACAGATTTCACTATATTCTTTGTGGTGGAAATTAGTGCAAAAATACTTTAAAGGTTACTGTCAAAATCACATATTTCAAATTAAAAACTAATGTCATATTTATACATGTATTTGGTATGAGTACTGTTATGAGAGCATTTGAAAACAATGTTGTTGTGGCCCATGAACTAATTCATTTAATATTGTGGAGAAATTGGAAAAGTTCATTTGTAGATATCGCTAAATAGCAATTCTCTACTCCTACCTCTTTGAGGATTCCATCTCGGAGAGTAATTGACTATCAATACTTTCCTGATGAATTCAGTGTAGAATAATTGATGTGTTTTCATTAATCATTGATACTAGATCTTAAGACACTTTGGATGATTAATCAAAATAGAATTTTAATATCTGACCATGTTTTCCATATTTGCTTTCCAAAAATACATGTATAGCATGATAAAATTGAAATCCAGTTTTGATTCAGATTTGTTCCATTTTCTCAGAACAATCTACTCTACATAAAAACTCTAATTAATAGCTTTCATACAAATTATGGCTATAATGGAGAGACCTTATACATATTATAGACACCTGTCTGGTAAAATAGATAAAGTGGTCTATAAGTTTTCCTTCATTGTTCATTGCCATGCAAGATTGCAATTTTACTAAGCTTTCAGGCTTTGTTAATGCAATCATGTTATTGGCTTACCAAACAGAAAAGTTCATGGTAGTCATGTTTTAAAATGGGAAATTCAGTGGAAAATAACAGAAGTAGCAAATAATGAAGTTAACTGGCAAGTAGATAATACTCTAAATTGTAAAAAAATACAAGCAAATGAGGTAGTCCATTCAAAATTTAAAGAGAAATGGTGTAAAATAAGAATGACAAAAGAGGATGCATTGGCATGGTTTCTGGATCAATGAAATGAATAAATAGAGATGTACTATCAGGTATTTTCTAGTATTTATTGTAATGTCATTTTAATCATTAAAAAAGGAGGACAGTGTGGTCAGCTTGGCAGGTGGTGAGTCTGATTCAGTGAACCAGTATGTACATAGACAATCTGATTGGATGAATCCGTATATACATGGGCAATCTGATTGGATGAACCAGTATAACCATGGGCAATCTGATTGGATGAACCAGTGTTTGGTTGGGTAATCTGATTGGATGAACCAGTATGAGAATTGGAAATCTGATTGGATGTGCCAGTGTTTGCATGGGCACTGATTGGATGAACCGGTATATGCATGGGAAATCTGATTGGATGTATTAGTATGTGTATGGACAATCAGACTTGGTGAACCAATGTGTGCATGGACAATCTGATTGGATGAACCAGTATGAGCATGGGCAATCTGATTTGATGAACCGGTAGCATGGATATTCTGATTAGATGAATCATTATGTCCATGGACAATCTGGATTGGATGAACCAGAATGTCTGAGCTGTCTATGAGATTAGACTCAGGTGAACAGAAATGAATCTTTCATTGGGATATGGGATTCCTACTAATTAATTATTCATGAGCATTGTGTCCTTATGTTTGCTTTGAAACGCCAGGTAATCAGTTTGCCAGATATGATCATGCGAACAAGCACAGAGTTGTGCAGTCTACAATGATCAATCATGTGACATCAAAATGAGCTAAAATGGCAACCTTTGTACCAGTATACAAATTAATTGGGGCATTCTGATTTATCACAGTCTCTCTTTATCTAAAGATTGTGTATATTATATTGTTCACAAGTGTTGACATATTGTTATAGTCTCTAACTTTTTGTGAATGGTGTTCAGCAGTTGGTGTTTGGCATTCGGTATCTGTAGCAAATGGCAGGTTGTGACATTTTTCATTTACAATGTATATTTGTTGTCACTTCAGCCTGTATCATTGATTACTAGTATTTAGATTTAGACCGCATTCGAAAACTAGTATGCGTACCTTTTAACACGGCTAGGGCTAGAGTCCATTGCATTGATATAAACATTAACAAAAATGACTGACGATCAAGACGTGATAGAAAGCATTTTATGGTTTGTTTTCCTCGATTATTCTCGCACAAATCCTCGCCACATCACGGTAACAGTTCAATATTTAGCAATGGGACTTGAAATAAAGAAAGTATAGGTTTGAAAAGTAATTAATTAATGTTAATATCAGATAAATTCCGAAAGACTGGATGGTTTTGATTCTTTGATTTTCTTGTGAAATTCTTCATGAACTTTATTTACCGGGGCTGGGGCTTGGAACCATGGTTTCAATATCAACGCAGACACGACATATCGACGAATTAATCTTCTCGTTTGCTCTCGCTCCCGATTTCAAACACTGTCGATATCTCGGTAGCAGGGTGTCAAATATAGTGGATTTAGTTTTCGAAGACAGCCTAAAATTAGACAACTGGAATTATTATTCAGCCTGGTGTCTGCTGTTATATCTACTTCTGTATTCTAACCACATTTTGTAATCATGAAATAAATTCTACGATATCATACTATGATACTATGATCACATCCTATTATACAGAAGCTATAAGTTATATTAGAGTTCATTCATCCGTGGGGAATTACTGATTCATTTTGCCAAATGAAAACTGATTAAAGGGAAAATCAGCTGGCCTGAATATTTTAGTCAAGAAAATACTATCTAGAGTTAATTTTCTATATACTTGTAGATATTGTGATTCCAATTTATATCAATATTCAATATCTAAAGTTCATGTTAGATCATGCTTTTGGGATATATAGGGTCTATTTTTTATGACAGAGATATACCTTTCTTGATATTTCTTTATTGTTTTTGTTTTTTTCTATTTGGCAGTTGTGCTTAGATATTCTTAAAAAAGGCTTCGCTCCCTCTGTGCTTCCTCCCATTTTTTCAGAAATAAAGTTGAGCTCATTATCTTTTTATTTTTCCCCGTCCTTTTGATTTTCTATTTTACATTTCAAGGTGACCATCTTGCTATCTTTCGCATTGGTATAGCAAGTTATGAATCTGTGGCTAATGGAATTCTACGCTCTATTACACCCGCTCGTTTTTCTATCTTTATTATCGATTTGATGACTGGCCAGCAATTCTGTAAAATAATTATTTTCTTGTACTAAATTCTAATAACCCAGGTATCAGATTTTATTATGTTACAACCAGAAGTGGTGGCATATTGTTATTGTCTCCAACTTTTTATGGACAGCATTTGGTGTTCAGTGGTTGGTGTCTGTAACAAATGGCATAAGGCATTTTTCATGTTAACGCCTTGTTTTAAAACGTGATATTCTATTCTTATATGATGACATTTTACTTTAAAAAGTGTGTAGGTAGTGATCGTGATACTGTGGCTTTATTAGACTTTATTTACATCCAATATCAAGTTTCTGATCTAACTTAAAACATTTATTCACTCATTGCATTAGTATTTATATTTTATATACACATAGTTCCTTTTAATAATATTAGTATTTCATTGTTTGACTACATTGTACAGCTCCCTTGAATGTCCAGGACACAATGTCACTCGATGAACTAATTTTATGATATTTATATTTCTAATAATTTTTTAGTAAACTAATGAGAACCGCCCATAGTTACTATTTGTAGTCTAATTGGAGTTCAATTCTTCTGCATAGTTCTCCTACTTACCCTGTATATATGAAGTATGATTTAATGATAATAAAACACCTGCTTTCAAGCTGTGGGTGGGGATATAGATACCATATTGGGTGAGGAAATCTGAAACTTAATCAGCTTGAATTATAGATACTAGAAATCCTTTCTCATCTTTTAATTGATTATATTGTAAATGTTTTTTAATGACACAGATGTGAAATGTACTAATAGTTGAAATATTGAGATATGGAGTAAGCGTGGAATGTAGATAGGAGAATGATGAAAAATACATGACAAAGAGGGAGATAAGTGGGGATATATTTCATGGGAACTGGGGCCATTCTTTGTAAGGAGATAGGAGAGACATTGGTAAATGACACTGGGGCTTCTCCTTCAGGAGATATGAGGGTTATGCTATAGGAGGTTTTGGATATATATCATATTTCCTGTGGGATATACCCCATATTCAAAACCAAGATATATTTCGGGAGATACAAATTTAATAGCTCTCATCATTATTCATAAGCATTGTGCCCAAATGTACATCCCGGTTCCCCAAGATATCTGTTCTATATCCCACTGTTACGTACCTGAAACCTCACATGTCATAGGAGACCTTGGGATATGCTAGACACTGGTTGATGTGGCTATACTTACCCGACATCTTATCACCAAAACCAACTAACATATAAGTGCTCTAACTTTGAGTTTTGACTTAACTGTCTAAATACAGTAACATTGGGAAGATTGCTGAACTGATGGCTTGATCAATTTGCCAATAAAAAATTACAAAGTCAACCAGTCATTAAACATCACTTAGGTAAAACAATCATTAGATTGTCTGGCTGTTCCAAGTCATTTCTTGTTTATTTAAGCCATTTAGCCATGCTATAGATATCCAATCTAATTTAATTTAATTTTTTATAATCTTTATTTTTTTTATTGGATTGACATTTGTTTTTATATTGCTTGTCTTTTAGCCATAAACCAGTACTTTATCACAGGGAAGACAGTTCTGTCATCTGTAGTGCCAAAATAAGACCATTTCTTTTACTGGTCATGGCCCAATATAAAAGCATTACTTACCAGTTTGATTTTCAATCTTCATATCTTTGTCATTCAAGATGCAAAAAAGCATAATTATGTATTGTTTGTGACATAATCCTATATAATTGTTTGTGACAGATTTAGACACTGATTCATATTGCAATTTATCGCAAATAATTCGGCAGTTGATTTTTTTAATTGTAGAGAACATGAGTGGGAACATAGTTGTTTACTTAATTGTCGAGATATGGCATCAAGATTCAATCTACTTTAGCGAGAGCCAAAGGTTTCTCAACGTTGCAGTGTTCTCCTCAGGATTTGTTCTCGAGTAGGTACAAAAGACTCATTATCAGACCAAAAGTGGTTAAAATATGCTCATTTTTCATGATTTTTCTCATTTTCAAGTGGGTGCAGATGGATTTTCAGATAGGTGCAAGGCTGTTTTTTTTTAAATAATGCTGGGGAGAACAGTATGTTGGAATAATGCTGCCTGCCATTAAAGATGACAGTATACCTCCAGTTTACATCATCTACTTGTTGAACAATGATGTAATAGGGATAATGTGAGATGCTTCTGTTTGGAAGTAAGACAGTCCTATAGACCAAACATAACCAGACTACAACTCTCACTGTTTCTAAGATATATTCGGAATTATCCAATTTTACATTTCGCAGAGCCTATTGATAAGATAACCAAACATTTGATTAGGTTATAAATTTTCCCATATAACATGATGTTTATGATCGTTTTTATGACACAAAAAATGTCAATGATATTGATTCTGGCCATTAAAGGAATGAATTACGTGAAAATGCCATAATTTTCTGGTTCTATTAGATCAAAGCAATTCAATTGTTTGCAATTGGAAAATCAGGAACTCTCCTTGCTGTGGTGCATTACAGATCAATGCAATATTAGATTTTTGGAATGAGTGCTCTTATTTTTTTGGTGAGCCTAGAGAATAGCCCACTTATTTGTCTATAACTTCTGACCTATTGTCTGAATTAATTCCCATATCCATTTTATGGGGTCCATTCTCACAATTTACACCAATGGTCCTGACTCACTTTTCTGCGAAATTGAGAAATTGGCTTTTTGTCATTGCGAATTATAAGTGTTTGATATGTTAAACTAGACTCCCTGTCTTTTCTTGATCATTTTTGTAGTTGATGGTCAATTTTCTTTAACAAGTCATATACTTTTGTCACCATTTGCAATAATTTACCAAATGTAGACATGTTGATGCCTTGTTATTAAGAGGTTAGATATTTTTCAAATGTCGGTTACATTGATGTTTTTAATCACCATTTGTTTCAGCTTACTGATCTCACTAATCTATACGATCTATCGCTGCCTGCATTTTAAAGTCTTTTAGCACATTCCTAATTTCACATTTGGTGATTTGGTCTTAAACTTCAAGGATTTTCATTTTGTTTTCATCCTTAGATTGTGGTGACGTATTGTCTCCAGCTTTTTTGTGGACAAAAAAAAACATATACATCAATCCCATATGAATGTGATGTTACTTTTCAATCGGCATGTTATAGCCAATACTTTTAGGCTATATATAAGTTTGAACTTAAATCATGTAGAAAAGCAAATATTTAAATGGACTTTTACATATTGTGTAACATGTATTTTGAATTTTTAAGTACCCCAGCTCCAGGAGTTAAATATGGTGAATACGGTAACGAATATAGTAGAGTCATAATGGGAAGGCTGTCACTAATAGAGAATAAAGTAGAAAAACTTCTCACTGCTTATCTTTATCTTAACACTTAGTCTCTTTTTTTATTATGATCTCAGGTAGCAAATTAGATGTTTTAATTCATATATTTTTTTATTTTTATTTTTGAAAGTGCATTTAAATTATCATCACTTTTTGTATATGGTGTTATCAGGCCAGGACTTGTACAGTAAAAGCTGTCTTACAGAACACCTCTCTCTAATGAACGCCTGTCTCTAATGGACAACTCTCTCTAATGAACACCTGTCTCTCATGAACACCTGTCTCTAATAAACACCTCTCTCTAATGAACACCTGTCTCTAATGAACCCCTGTCTCTAATGGACACCTGTTTCTAATGGACAACTTTCCTCCACACATACTCTACTGACTTCTTTATACATTACCCTATGTAAGAAAAACCCTTAAACCAAACAAATCCCAAGATCCCTAATCATAATCAAACACAAAGAAATGAGGTCTAACCCCTCACTCTACCATTTAGGAATGAATCTATAACATAGAGGGTGTTGATTTATATTTCACACCTACTGTTATGCAATCTAAGAATCATAGAATTCTGTCATTAGTGAGATTGCATGATTGTTGGTTATTAAAAATACTTATTTAAAAATACTTATTGCTTGAACCAAGGATGAAAATATTCAACATGGTTTTCAACTTAATTTTTTGGAAATATTTCTCTCTTTTCGTCTGTGTTTACATATTAAAACATGAACGCCAAGATGTTTATTGATTGGAAATATCAGTTGCAAGTCTAATGAGAATTATTGCCAGAGAGTCTTGTATTATTCGTCCGCAAATTGAAGTCATTATACAATGTATTAAACCAGACTTCCACAATCCATATGTTGCTTTTACAAGATTACATTTTCATATGAATGAGGCTGGTAGTCTGGTCAAGGAGGATTGGCTCCTAGGGATCCAACTCAATATTCTGCCATATATGGAGATGTCATGATTACAAAATTTGAATTCAACCAGCCGCCATTTTGTTCACTTCAGAATTTGAATCATGAGTTTTGTTTTTATTTCCAAACAAAATATTCCAAAACACACAAGAAGTGATTGAGATATTGGTTCGAATCTTTTGGACTGTTGATTATGAATTTATAGTCAGTCATAATATCAGAAAATAATGACATTCTGACATTTTCATTGTTGGAAAATATTGTGTTGCGTCCCTGGGAGTCAATCCTCCTTATGGTCTGGTGATACAGAGTGCAAACATTTCCAAACCTGAAATTATATAAAGAAATGTACATTTTTTAGTAAATAATAGAATTTTTAGTACATTTACATTTTTGTTGTTGTTTTTCTTGGTACCTGGAAGAAATCTCATTGCCTATTACGCAATGCACCACCGCTGCGAGGGATTCAAATACGCAGCATTAACTTCAAAATGACGAGTTTAATTTATGCAAATTCCCTATGAGTTGGAGGTCACACCGGTAGCTGGTAGTTGTATTTGCAAATGCAGGCTAAGTCAAACGAATGCTAATGGTATTTATCAACTGTTCGTGTGAGGTAATTTAAGATAAAGTGGGTGTGTGTCACCATGCCTATTGCAATTTGACATTACCGCCCATGGAAAATGATTATTTCTATAACTTGATGATGAAACAATTTGTAATTTTATCTCTTTGTCTGAACATCATGAACATTAGTCAAAATCTAAACCCCAAATGAGAATCATTGATGAGGATTATATTTCTGTGTTAAATTAAACCCAGAAGAAAAGTTTTCATAATGTTTATGTTTTAAAATTAGATAAAGTTGGAATTTGTGGAATTAAGAAGAAATAAAGTAAGTAGGCAATAGGCATGAAATGGACACTCTTCCTAGATTTGAGATCTGACAAACAAACAGTGTCTTGATATTTTAAAAGCAATATTATATTTGAGATCAACGATTATTGGAGGGACACTTTAATATCAGCACATAATTACATATCACCGTATTTCATCCTCTGTGAAGTATGTGGGTAGAAAAGTAGTTAATAATTGTGATTGAGGAGGTGAATGTTATCATATACCATTGTGTAATAAGAGCATATGGTTACATATAGATGTATACTGTATACGTAATTAATTATAATATATTGGTTTCATACCAAGGGTCAATATGATATTTTCCTGCTTGAGGTGAATATGACCTCAACATAGGGACGGTCAGCATTGTTAGTTCCCACGCTCAATTGTAATATTCTACCCCATAGGTTCATATGAGATACTCAAGGATAGGTCCAAAGCTTGAGGAAGCAAGATGGACAATCATGTCAGGGGCGTCATGGGGCTGCGATCATAGCATAAGCAACTGCAAAAAAATTTATTTGCAAGATTTGTTTTTGAATTTTACAAAAATTAATGCAACTTCCTTCAAAATTGAGTTAGAAGTTCAAGAAAAAAAGCTAGTTTTTTTATCTTGTGGCACCCATCGCACTCCCCCTGGCTACGCCCATTCCATTTTGAGTTTGGATTGTATCCATATTAATTATATAAATGTTATGAAATAATATTATAGTGCCCCCTAAAATTTTGTTCTAAGGGGGCAAAAACCTCAAAATCAATGTCAAGCCCACCCTATTGAGCATTCATCTTTTTGCATTTTTATCAGCATGAAAAATGATCTCGAAAAATTGTTGCTTTTACAAAAAATGTCTCATAAACTACTCTCATTTCCTTCGAGGTATTGAAATTGGCACCTGTCAATATATTATATGGTTATTCACCAGAAAGTAAGTTCAATCCTATAAGTATATAGATGTACATATAGGGGTTTCATTAGATTTTCAGACAACAGATGGAAAGGCAAAATTTTTATTTTATCACAGTTGCAAAATTCAATCTTGATTCACAGTTTTTCATTTGTTCTTATTTCTCTAAACCCAGTGGAAAGCCATCAGAATGTTGAAAAGCGAAGATGACAAAACTCATCAAAACAAAACAAAGAAAATTGCCTGATGCCAATGAAAAGAAAAGTTAATTATCACCAACTAATCCAAAGATGGCAATGACTTATGAACTTGTTTTGTAATGCTCAACCTTGCATATTTTTCTCTTATAATGTAGGAACAATTTCATGCTTTTACTCTCTAAATTTTGAATGATGTGCTTAATTTTCTGCTATTTCTATATTATGTAGAGTGTTGCCTATGTTTCCATTTTCTTTTTTCCCAACTTATTCTACTTATCTTTCTATATTTCACATTTAAAACACGACCATTTTATGTTACTGTGGATATTTTTTATTGATGTACTGGTTGTGTTTATTACCCTTGAAAATAATGAGATCATTAGTGCACTGGCCCTTTACAAGGCTGCCTAATTGGGAATGCATTTGAACATTTTGATGATCAGTAAAACCTGTCTAAGTTAAACACCTTTGGTACCTCAAAAGAGTGTTCCACTTGGGAGGTGTTCCACTCATAGAGGTTCATTTAACAATAAGTCAGTTTGTCTTGGAACTCTGAACAGCACTCCACTTACAGAGGTGCTCTACTTTACAGGTTTCACTGTACACCATAAGAAACATACCACCCATACTTGTACATGCTCAATAACAGTAGAGATCAAAATATATAATGAAAATATCTTTCTTTCTTTTTCTAGTACATGTATAAACTTTAGTGAGGCCATATTGGCATTTTAGGTTGGCCATCACTTACATGTAAAAAATTAAGTATAATATATAGATGGGGACGACTGTGCATCGAAGGGTATCCCAGGGACCAGAGGGGTTGGTGCCAAGTATATGTGTTAAAAAACAAAATAACACTGATGACATTGATTAGACTTGATTTTATTGGCCTTGTTGGCCTTTAGCTTTTTTACAAGTGCTATTACATTAGAAATTGTTAAGGTATCAGCCTAGTAATTACAATATAAAGTATAATTGCATATAAATCAATGACAATTCTATATATCAAGATAAGCTTTCAGTATTAAGTCATTGAAATTGGCACTCTTCAATAAGACTTTTTGTGGCAATCTGCCTGTTAACATTTTAATTATTTTATCTTGGGAAGAAAGGACTGCTTGATTTCCTGGTATAGCTAAACTGGTAGATTATCGACAACGTGCTTGTTTACCTTATTGCTTGCTCATATATATCTCTCGATCCTTGATTATTAAATATGTTCATATGGTATTCAGGCCCGTTACCAGGATTTGCCAATGGGGCTCACTTTTAAAGAAATTCGTTAGGGGGTTCTCTTTTGACAACTTCGGCCCAAAAGTGACCTGGTATTTATCCCAGGGTCCATATGGTTGTTTCTTGTTGTTTTATTGTTAAGATCACAATATACTGTGCTTAGGGCTTTATCATTTCACCATACCCTAAATAAAACTATTGTGAATGTACATAAAATATAAATAAAAAATAAAAATTATGTTTCAAAAGGACTTTAATTTTTATAACAGTTCTACCTGAGATGACAATGGTAAATATTTAAGATATTTTTGACATTTTCCCTTGAAATAAGAATTCTTTGATTAACTTTTACCTTTTTATGTCCCCACCACATAGTGTGGGGCCATATTGTCGGCCTAGGCGCGTCCGTCCATCCGTCTGTCTGTCTGTCTGTCCGTCTGTCCGTACGTCCGGCAGTTTTCTCCAAAACCGCTACAGATATCACCTTCAAATTTTCAGGGATTACTTATGAGTGCATACAGATGTGGATGGAAAAAAATTAACTCGATACCTACTTCCTGTCGGCCATTTTGAAGTCAAATGCTAAAATCCTTGTCTGCAAACTTTAAGAAAAACGGCTTCACAGGTGCTTTCAAAACTTTAACATCTTGTTCAGCTCACTTCATTCTAGATCTGATTAGGTTTTGGACCTGTTAGCTCAGTCATGTCAGCCATTTTGAATGTTTTAAGAAAAGTTAGCGCACGATAATACTTGGTATCATATTGAATGGTGTTTTTCAGTTTTCATACTTTAACTATTTAGTAGCTTTATAAATAATTTCAGGAGTACTTTGTTGTAAAAGCCTATGTTATTGTTAACAGTAGTAATATGTGATAATTTTGTAAAAAGTAATCAGCAAAAACTCATAATCGCTTTTTTATTGTCTGCCATTTTGGATTTTTCCATCCTAAAATCTTGTCTGTAAAGTCTTGTCTATGCGTTTTCAGGTGAACCGTTTGGTAGATCAATTTCAAATTTTCAGGGATGATTCTTAGTATGAAAATCTAGATCTGATTAGTTTTTGGGCATTCTGGGTAAATGTCAAGGCAGCCATTTTGGATTTTCCATCCTAAAATCTTGTCTGTAAAATCTTGTCTATGCATTTTCAGGTGAACCGGTTGGTAGATCAATTTCAAATTTTCAGGGATGATTCTCAGTGTGAAAATCTAGATCTGATTAGTTTTTGGGCATTCTGGGTAAATGTCAAGGCAGCCATTTTGGATTTTCCGTCCTAAAATCTTGTCTGTAAAGTCTTGTCTATGCATTTCCAGGTGAACCGTTTGGTAGATCAATTTGAAATTTTCAGGGATGATTCTCAGTATGAAAATCTAGATCTGATTAATTTTTGGGCATTCTGGATAAATGCCAAGGCAGCCATTTTAGTTTTCCGTCTTAAAATCTTGCCTGTAAAGTCTTGTCTACGCGTTTTCAGGTGAACCGTTTGGTAGATCAATTTCAAATTTTCAGGGATGATTCTTAGTATGAAAATCTAGATCTGATTAGTTGTTGGGCATTCTGGGTAAATGTCGAGGCAGCCATTTGGGATTTTCTGTCCTAAAATCTTGTCTGTGAAGTCTTGTCTACACATTTCCAGGTGAACTGTTTGGTAGATCAATTTCAAATTTTCAGGGATGATTCTTAGTATGAAAATCTAGATCTGATTAGTTTTTAGTTTTTGGGCATTCTGGGTAAATGTCAAGGCAGCCATTTTGGATTTTCCGTCTTAAAATCTTGCCCGTAAAGTCTTGTCTACGCGTTTTTAGGTGAACCGTTTGGTAGATCAATTTCAAATTTTCAGGGATGATTCTTAGTATGAAAATCTAGATCTGATTAGTTTTTATGCATTCTGGATGAATGTCAAGGCAGCCATTTTGGATTTTCCGTCCTAAAATCTTGCCCGTAAAGTCTTGTCTACGCGTTTTTAGGTGAACTGTTCGGTAGATCAATTTCAAATTTTAAGGGATGATTCTTAGTATGAAAATCTAGATCTGATTAGTTTTTGGGCATTCTGGGTAAATGTCAAGGCAGCCATTTTGGATTTTCTGTCCTAAAATCTTGTTTGTAAAGTCTTGTCTACGCATTTCCAGGTGAACCGTTTGGTAGATCAATTTCAAATTTTCAGGGATGATTCTTAGTATGAAAATCTAGAACAGATTAGTTTTTTGGCATTCTGGATAAATGTCAAGGCAGCCATTTTGGATTTTCTGTCATCAAATCTTGTCTGTAAAGTCTTGTTTACATGTTTTCTGGTTAACTGTGTACTGATCAATTTCAAATTTTCAGGGGTGGTTCTTAGTATGAAAATCTAGAACCGACTAATTTTTGGGCATTCTGGGTAAATTTTAAGGTGGCCATTTTGGATTTTCCGTCCTCAAATTGTGTCGGTAAAGTCTTGTCTACTCATTTTTAGGATAACAATTTGACGGGATCATCCATAGGGGGGGGGGACATTTTGTACACATTTGTGTTCTTGTTTACCATTCTGACATATGTGATAATGGATGGTGCAATTAGCACTATAGCAAAAATAGTATAGCTACTTATATGTCTATTGTTGTTGATATTGTTGTTATTGTTGAGCATTCACTTTATTTGTTCAGATATGTAAACATGTGTGTGGTAAAGTCAATAGTCATGGCCTTCTTTTGGAATACACCATCAACAATTGTCTTTTCATTTAATTTCTAGAAATAAGGGGAAGGATGGATGTAAATGTATATTCATTTATTTCCTTTTTTCATCGACCTCTTAGGCATCCCAGTAGTCTAGCTACAAGCCCCTGTAACCCTGTGTAGTGGGGGTGGGGACACAAAGCCTTGTATCTAGACTAGCATCCCATCATTTAGGTATCTTGGAGGATTTTGATTTGCGCTTTAATAATCAGTTTGATATAGCATTAATGTCACAGTTGATTTGGGACCATATTAAATAATTGATGGGTATGTATGGTAACATATTGATATTTGATGATGTTTCTTTGCAGTCAATGTATCAGTCATCAACATTTGCAAAATCCTTCCGTGTTTTGTCATTTCAGTTAAACCACATCATCTTTTTCACTTTTGAGATGCACATGGCAGTTGCAAAACATTAACAACTAATGAGTATCAGAATGTCTGTGTTCTCATGGAAAACTAACAGGATAATATTTTGTACAATGAAAAGGTGGTGTTACTTGTTGGTGCATTATGTCGGAAATATGTGATATTTGATTGATCTGACATCTATAGAAAACAGTATAAACTCACTCACAATTGAAATGTATAAATTGTCTTTATAAAAAAGGAAAAAACCAAGATGTGATTAAATCTGATATTGATAGATCATTTAACAGAAAAACCAGATCTTATGATATGTATCACATAAGTAGGGATAACTGAATATTAATGGCATGCAGGATTCTGTATTGCTTTGTTAATGGAAGTTTAAATCCCTGTAGCAAATTGGGAGCTCAACAGTATCTGTACAAATATTCAGTGATAATCTTATAATGATAAATGAAACAAATCCATCTTTGTAGATCATTGAATAACATCATTCTGATACTCATAGCATCTTTCTGTTTCACCTGAAACATCTCAGGACTGAGATGAAATGAGATGTCATGGTTTATGATGATGGAATAACATATATTCACTCACTATGGGTAGGGCAGTATATATAGAATAATGAGAAACTTCACTCTGATACAATCTATTCCATGCTTCTTCCTCTTATATGAATAAACTGAATTATTCTGTATTAGCTCTATGTTTATGTGCCTTTTCCATTCCTAATTTCAGCATTTTTATATCACCTCCGGAAGTGGTGACATATTGTTCAGTGGTTGGTGTAACAAATGGCAGGTGATGACATTTTGCATGTCAATGCCTTGTTATGTCACCACCAAAAGTGTTATAAATACTATAACAAATATTATTATAGTCTCTTACTTTATTTATTGCCATTTTGCATGTTAATAACTTGTTACTCTTATTATATTTTATAATGTTAAACATTATTGCTGTTGATGTAATGAATTAAGCTGATCTCTGAAATAACCTATGATAAATATAAGTCACCTTATTAGAAATGAAAGTATATAACATAAGAGGCCCTTTATCGATCTCTAAAATACCCCAATTCTAATGATAATTCAGTCGCCTTATTGGGTATACCACTTCCTATATTCAGACCTAATATGGGATATCATCAGATGACCTAAATATTCTCCCCTGTTAATTGTTTTTACCCGCTGGCTGAATGTTGGTGCCATTTTCTACTTTCAGACCATGTGACCGATCAGCAGATGACCTAGATATAATCTACACAAGGTTAAAGAACTCATCAGCATTTGAAAAATATCATCCGATCCTGCTTCAACAAATCTGCTTCTACTGCTATTATGAGGATTTAGAAAAAGGCGTCACATGTAAGTCGTAAAATTTTCATCGCAGTAATTTAATGAAATCCAAAATTGCCTAAAAAGACTGGAATCGGGAAATATTGAACTAAACAGAAATGTCGTTAAACACTCTAAATTGTGTATAATAGCATTCAATGTAGGGGAATCGGTCAATTTATTCAAATTTTAGACAGAAATTATGTAGAAAATATATAGTACATGTATTTGTATGTAAATTGACTGACCTAAATTCTATTTTTGCTCACAATATGTCAAACTAGAAATATTAATGTACAATTTAGATATAATTTGCTCTCCAGTATAAATAGGCTTCATTTGTTCATTAAAAAAGTAGTTAAGCCTTCATTTAATCAATGTGTCCACAGAATAAATGATTTTTCTACTGGCTCTTTGTTTCGAAGAATTTTATTGATCAATTAATTGAGAATGGCTCGTCCATTCTGGATATATTGCATTTTGAACTTCAAGGTCTGTTACGCTACAAATACTTGGAAAGAGGTTATCATTATTCAACATCTAGTCTATATTAGGCATATCATAGGTAAGGCATGAGGCAGTTGAGGCAACAGCCTCACCAAAATGGTGAACTCGTTATATGCACATTAATCTGTACAGATGTTTGTGCACATTTTCAGAATGTGTGATTCGGCAAAGACAGTTTAAATTCTTTCGAATTCTGTGTTAACTTTTAACATTTGGATGCTCAGATTGTGACAGATTGGTAAAAGCATAGTCATGTTGGGTATTCTGATGTTCATAGCATTTCCCTGTTTCACCTGAACATCTCAGGGCTGAGAAGAAATGAGATGTCAGGGTTTATCATGATGATGTTGGGTATGTAATACATCACTTTTGTCAAAATGACATGAAATATACCCTCGTTCTTGCCTAAGTCTGGGTAATGACAGAGCTTGGGCATATTTCACGTCATGGTGCCATAATCTCTAAACATTGCATAGCCCTGATGTGTTATGTTATTTCAGTGTTCAGACAAGGTGACATGGGGACCAACTGGTACACTGTTCTATCAGGGGCTCTGGTTGTACATATATCTGAGACAGGGAATTCAAAGGTAAGTCTTTCTTCCTATCCTTATTAGACTTAAATATAAGAAGAGACTGAGGGTATATTTCACAGTTCAGTCTAGTACAAAACTTCTAGTACAGTCTAATTCAGATTCTCTAATTCAGTCTAGTATACATTTCCTAGTACAGTCTATAACAAAACATTAAGTACAGTCCAGTCCAGATACTCTAGTGCAGTCTTGTGCACATTTCTACTCTTAGTACAGTCTGGTACAAAACCCTAAATACAGTCAGTCCAGATTCTCTGGTACAGTCTAGTGCAGATTCACTAATACAGTCTAGTCCAGATTCTCCAGTACAGTCCAGTTCATAACCCCTAATACAGGCTAGTGCAGATTCACTAATACAGTCTAGTCCAGATTCTCTAGTACAGTCTACTTCATAACCCCTAGTACAGTCTAGTACAGATTCACTAATACAGTCTAGTCCAGATTCTCCGTTACAGTCTAGTTCATAACCCCTAGTACAGTCTAGTACAGATTCACTAATAAAGTCTAGTCCAGATTCTCCTGTACAGTCTAGTTCATAACCCCTAATACAGTCTAGTGCAGATTCACTAATAAAGTCTAGTCCAGATTCTCTTGTACAGATTACTTCATAACCCCTAATACAGTCTAGTGCAGATTCACTAATAAAGTCTTGTCCAGATTCTCTAGTACAGTTTACTTCATAATCCCAAGTACAGTCTTGTACAGATTTACTAATACAGTCTAGTCCAGATTCTCAAGTACAGTCTAGTTCTTAACCCCTAGTACAGTCTAGTGCAGATTCACTAATAAAGTCGTGTACACTTTCTCTATTACACACATTCCCTGGTTCAGTTTAACCTGATATATCCTATTTGATACTCAATGTCAAAATGATAGAGTTGAAATAAATAGGAGAAAACGTCATTATAAAGCTTGTGATGGGAGCACAGTTTATCATGTAGCAGCCAGGCTGAAATGTGTACTAGGAGCCATGGGTTAGGCATACCAAATGTACAACAAATCATTTTAACTGCTAATAAAAATTGAAATTTGCCCATAAATAAAACCTCAATGGTCTTTTTATCGCAGCTCCAGAAAATTTAGACACTGACAAGCGTGTCTTTGGGAATAATCATGCAAGTGTTTGGTATTATATCACCATTGTATATTATTCAATAAATGCAAATCATTTCCCAAAAGGGATCATTTCTCAAATTCATTCAACCGTTGAATTCCTTAGACTTGATGGCCTTGGACTATTTAATTCAGAATAATTTAGAAATAATGAGGAAAATGTGCTTTTAACTCAGAAATTATTGCTTTGATTTGTTAAATGTGTCATTACCTTGGATTCCGTTGCATTTTGTTTTGTGAAAAATGTTCATCCATTGTTATTAGGCGATAAATGGGTAGCAACAATGTATCTTACACTGATTTATTAGATAATGTATAATTGACAATGTAGGGGTCCAAATATGACATTGGTAAGATGTAATTACTCATTACCAAAGGTAACAGTTTACAGCTTAGTATTTAGAGAATAATGAAAAACACTTGTGAAATCCATGAAATTAGATAGCCGCAAAATTGTGATTTCTCATAATTCGAAATTTGAGCTTGGAAAATACCTTTTCAACCATAGTTCTATGAAGGTAGACATAATTTGGCTCAAAGTTAAGGAAGATAGTCTTTTCTCAAACAAGACTATCTTCCTTAACTTTGAGCCAAATTATTGTCCACAACTTGACTTATAAGTGGTATAGAATCGAGAAATAAAAATATATTAGCAAAAACGAAGCCCGGAAGTTCTTCCATCTTGTTACGCTGATGTATCGTCAGCGTAACTAGGTGAGTATCAGTGATTACATCATTTGGGTAATGCTATCTAAAAGTAGAATTCAGCCAGTCAGTCAATCAAAGTAGTATGTTAAGTGCTTGTAATGAGAGGAGTGACAGGTTGGCCTGACCCATCTGACATTGAGCAGTTGGTGACATTATTTCTTGACATTTATTGACTCCCAAGTGTTCAATGCAATATATGTTGTAATTGTTATAGATTGATGTCTACACAATTTTCTGTTCTATTTTTCTCTATTACTCTCTAAAATTTGAATGAAGTACCTAATTTTCTTACATTTCTATACAATTTAGAGTGTTGCCTGAAAGACTGTTTAGTTTATACCTTTCTCATCTAATCTTTTCATCCATATTTCACATTTCAAAATACGACCATCATGATAATTTTTCAAGGGACGATTACTGTGTTATGTACAGTACATGTACTGAATAAGATGTTCATTTGAACAAAATGTTTTGACGGATGAGATGTTTTAAACTTATGAAAGAGTGGAATCAGAAAGTAAATGGATAAATAATCAATATTCTAATAAGTATAGATACGTACATGGATGTAAATCAAATAGCAAGAATGACACCAAGGTATTAAATCAACTTTTAATTCAACATAGGCTTCTTCAGTAGTAATATTTTTAAATAACTTGACAGGAGTTTATAGTGTAGTGTTGCCAGCTGACTGCAGACTTGTTGCTTCAGAGTTTTGTTGCCATAACAATGGAATAAAACAATATGGTTTCAAGATGTTTTCTATTAATAATCATATACTGTAATATTAATTGAAAGATATCGATTGAATGATTTGTAACAATGTGCTGCCTGGATGTCCTCGGCTGTTAAGCATGATAAACTATTAAAAGTGTGTTATCATTCAATAACAATGTAAAAGTGCAATATGTTACTTGTAATTATATTATTTGAAGAACATCCTCCAACCAATCACTTCTTTATTGCACGTTATTGCCTCGTCCAATATTCAGATATACAACATGTACTTAACATGAGTGGTGATGAGTTTAAATACAGAGTCATGTACAGATTACATGTACCATAATTGCAGTTGGATTTAATCGGACAGGAAAAACAATTGCTAGGAGTTGTGAAGCACCTAGTGTTAAGAACGAGGAATTGGGTTAAAGTTGGATTAAACGAGGAATTGATACGTTATTATAAAAGTGGATTAAGCTTTATTATTTCAGCAGCTAAATTATGATACCCATGAGAAAATCTCATAAAGGCCGTGCTTTGAACTCTGAAATAGGGTGAAAAGGAATGGAATCAGGAATGACTGTTACAAGCACATGGGGCGATCTTAATTGTACAGAAATGTTATAATATGATGGGGTTCTCTTATTAAATTTAAGAACAAAAGGCGTAAAGTACAAATGTAGGCAACGTCGCTTGGAGCTTTTAATCACACGTAATGATTGGGAGTAGAGAAGAATGCACTCTGGGGAACTTGGTTATGGCAAGTGCAATGCTCTGTTCCACCCATTTATTGCTTTGGAAAATCGTTCAATAGATGTAGGAGGGACAAATTGTTTTAAAGAACATGATTTGAACTTTAAAGCCAGAAGCTCGTTCAATAATTGACATTTAACATGATACAATGTTAATTCACTCAAAGGCATAAAACGGGAAAAGAAATACAGTATAGAAAATAACTTTATTGATAATCCAAGGACTGAGGGCCACAAGACGTCCAAGTTAAATATGGAAACGCTAGAAAATTAGATACTTAATGAAAAAACATGAATAATAGCCATGTCCAAATGTGAGTGACATTCTGATTTTAAGTGAGATGAAATTACTATATTCTGGTTGTCGTAATTACAGAAATCCCCACTAATGGGATAAATGATGTTACAGTCAATGTTGTACATAATAGATTGACTAAGATCAGACATAGTTAAACATTTTATCAAAGGAAGGAGGACATGCTGGATAAACGCATCCGGAGATCAATAAACTGCCGTCAACCATCACCGAACAACCATCTACCTTCAAATAAAGAATCAATGGTTAATCAAGAAGAAAACAACGCGAATGCTATGTCTCTTTTATAAAATCACAATTTAATTTCCCAGTTTTTCGGGGTTACGCAAATAGTGGTGTAAATTACTTCCTTATTAGATGCAGTTCCTCGTAATTAAACTCTATTGTGAGTTATTTTGTGAGGACATAGAATCAGAATAACAAGACTTATTTGATTCGGGATATGTAACGATTAATCTTTGGAAACAGAGTGGAGTTCTATATACCTGGATACCTGGGAAATAAAACCTTTGATAATTTATTGCCACAAAGTCATAAAGATAGACCAAGATCTGATTAATTAAGGTCATTATTATTTTGTGATCCCAGAATAAGTGCCGTGTGATGTAGATAGATACGTGCCGTCTCATAATATGTGCTGTAGTATGAGCCTGACACACATTCGGGACTGGTGCCGCAGGAGAGGAGGACGCAGGGTAAGATTTATTCCCATAATTCTTACATAATACATAATACTACATAACTCCCATGTGGCTTGCTCTAGTGATTAGCCCCATTTATATTGTTGGAGTATAGTTCCATTATAAAGGTGCATATTTTAGCAGTAATTTGTCTTGTAGGATATTAATGCGTTAAAACTACTAAATTCCTTTGTGACTTGCTCTAGTGATCAGCCCCATTTGTATTGTTCAAGTAATAGTTCAATTATAAAGGTGCATATTTCAGCCTTCATGGCTTGCTCTAGTGATCAGCCCCATTTATATTGTTCAAGTAATAGTTCAATTATAAAGGTGCACATTTCAGCCTTCATGGCATGCTCTAGTGATCAGCCCCATTTATATTGTTCAAGTAATAGTTCAATTATAAAGGTGCACATTTCAGCCTTCGTGGCATGCTCTGGTGATCAGCCCCTTTTATATTGTTCAAGTAATAGTTCAATTATAAAGGTGCACATTTCAGCCTTCGTGACATGCTCTAGTGATCAGCCCCATTTATATTGTTCAAGTAATAGTTCAATTATAAAGGTGCACATTTCAGCCTTCGTGGCATGCTCTAGTGATCAGCCCCATTTATATTGTTCAAGTAATAGTTCAATTATAAAGGTGCACATTTCAGCGGCGAATGTAATTTGTCTAGTAGGATATTAATGCATTAAAACAACTAAATCCCAGTACGATAAAGGGAATTGCTGTAATGTATATGTAGATTTGATGTCCTATACAAGGTGTTAGAAACACACAATGTACTTAGTCAGAGTAGACATTGTGAAAGTAAATGTGTCTGAAGCCCCATGTGGGATGCGACCCTGGATAAGTTTAGCAGCAATTATACTGTATTCCTATTTGTTATCAGGTTATTGCCTCACACTGTTGGCTTATAGAAACACCAACTGGTCTATCTGCCTTTGTCAACAATTCTTAGGACATATACACCTCTTATATACCCCATTTTGTAGGGTTTTCATCTTATGAGTCAACCAATATGGTGCAATGCCGTTAAAAATATGCCAGGGTGTTAACTTGAACATGCTAATAAAATCTTGTTAGCATTGATCTAATTCAGAATTTTAAGATTTTCTTGGTTATCTGATTTTTTGGGTTTTCACATTGCAACCTACAACATGTGAAGTTGTATACTTCAAGTAAATGCAAACACTTTAATTCAACTTCTCTTGACATCTTTATTATCAGATATCATGTAAAACACCTCCAAAGTACTGTACAAGTATTTTGCATGTATGTTGCTTATGTCACAAATAAGTTTTACACTCAACTTATCAACTGTATTCTAATTTCATACATTTTGAAATACAAGTAAATACAGTTTATAATATGCAGGATTTACCTTCTTCTAAGGCCACTATAATTTCATCTCACTCAAGAATTGGCTTGAAACTCGAGTTATGCAGGATGCTATATGATTCCATATCAAAGTAGTTCCCGCTTTTAGAAAATCTTGAAAAAATAATTTATGGAAATGTCAACATGATTTATCGAAGTATTTTGATTTTAAACTGTATCCTATCTGTAAATATCCACATAAAATTTGAAAAGTGTTACCCATTTATAAAATCTTGGTAACTGTATTTATGAAAATTATATGAAAATATTCTTGTACAGATCTACCTTGAAATTACACATAAATGGTAGTATACGACTTACGTGGCTTAAATTTTTAATGACTGAGTTTTTGGTGTTCAGTGGTCAGAATTCAGTGCTCGACAGTTGGCATTTTGCATTTGTAACAATTGTTACATTTTTCTTAATATTTTAAAATGACATTATACTGTATTTATTAGTACATGAAAGATTGTTTTGGTGCTTCATATTCTTTTTTCATAGAGAAATTAGGCAAAATCCTCTCGATATTCAACCTACTTTTAGTACCTAACCCCTCGTCCTTTTCCACTCATTAAAACATAACTACAATCATATTTCATATGTTATCTGGAATTTATTGACGTGCAATAAATTCTGCCGCTGATTATTTTGTTGGATTACGCTAATCCAACCATTTCCTAAATGAGAAGAATAACTTAATCCTTTGAAAAGACTATTGATGAAACAATTAAAGACAGAAGTATATGGTATAAACAGAGGATGATTTATGTAAGCTGCTTTTATGTTCACTGAGAACACCGGAGCCAACTCTGGATAAGAGCTTCCCTAAAGGTGTATTCGCGAATGCAACTATGGGCTATTGGCTGCCGGGTTAATTTCAATTTTTATGGCAAACTCATTTAAATGTGATTAGTACCTGCGGTGCATCCGGTAGCAACAAGCTATTGCATCAAACCCAATTGCTGACTTGCAATCTGTTCACTAATTCAACTGAATGTATCCCCGATAGAATCAAAGCAATGCATCGTCAATTTTTTAAAAGAAAAAAAAACATTCAGGGAAGAAGTTGTACATGGGGTACACTCATTCATTCTTAGTTAGAGAATAATTCGTGCTTTTAGTAGATTAGTTCCTTGTACAATTGATGTATTCTTGTACATATGAATCTATAGGGAGACTGATTGGAACTGTAAACGGCTCCTGTGGGATATATGGATCAGTTTGTTTAGTGCTAACAAATGGAACTAAAGGCCCCAGGGGCTAGGGAGGGGGTGTTGTTAATGTAGTTTATGTGAACCCATAGATAGATTTTTTATTTAGAAATATTGGGCCTATTGTTTAAGTTTAGATTTTGGCTCATATACTTCTATTTACTTATTTAAAAATTGAGATGGTTTATATCCTATTCGAAGAAAATAAAATTACAATACAATTATTTTTATACCATCCCCAAAAAGTGTTTTAGCTACCATTTTAGTGACTGATGTTCTGCATCACCATCTGTAACAAGTGTTACTATTTTCAGGCCGTAACATTTTATCATATTAATGCCTTGTATATCATATTTGGTTATGAGGAATTATTGCTTGTAATCTACAAATTGTTCATCTATATGACATAGTCCCTAGTATTGAAAACAATTAAGTAATGAATCCTCATGTAATATACACTTAATTCATTATATTTTGCAAATAAAAACACTGCATGATATTTAAATGTCATCACATTCCAAGGCCAAGAATCCAGTCCCTCTGCAGTTGAAAACTATTATTAGATATATAGATAAATACGATAGTCGATTTATGTCAGGATGGCCAAGAGATAATAATCCCAAATATCCCAAATCGACTATTGGATGATACTCTTTACAAACCTGCTTTATATACCTCAAACACATCAAAGTATGGTATTATAAACAATATACTATATGCTAGACAATAGACACGTTCTAAACGATTTTATGCTATGCTATATAGGGCCATCTGCTTACCCTTACACATTTCGGTATATATTAGACTATATTTCCCTCTAAAATTTGAAAGAACCATCTGGTTGTCTGAAATTTCTATATTATTTAAAGTGTAAACTACATGCCAGATTATTTAAAGTGTATACTACATGCCAGATTATTTAAAGTGTAAACTACATGCCAGATTATTTAAAGTATAAACGATATGCAAGATTATTTAAAGTATAAACTACATGCCAGATTATTTAAAGTGTAAACTACATGCCAGATTATTTAAAGTATAAACGACATGCAAGATTATTTAAAGTGTAAACTACATGCCAGATTATTTAAAGAGTAGACTACATGCAAGATTATTTTAAGTGTAAACTACATGCCAGATTATTGAAAATGTAAACTACATGCAAGATTATTTAAAGTGTAAACTACATGCCAGAATATTTAAAGTGTAAACTACATGCCAGATTATTTAAAGTGTAAACTACATGCCAGATTATTTAAAGTGTAAACTGCATGTCAGATTATTTAAAGTGTAAACTACATGCAAGATTATTTAAAGTGTAAACTACATGCCAAATTATTAAAGTGTAAACTACATGCCAGATTATTTAAAGTGTAAACTACATGCAAGATTATTTAAAGTGTAAACTACATGTCAAATTATTAAAGTGTAAACTACATGCCAGATTATTTAAAGTGTAAACTACATGCCAAATTATTAAAGTGTAAACTACATGCCAGATTATTTAAAGTGTAAACTACATGCAAGATTATTTAAAGTGTAAACTACATGCCAAATTATTAAAGTGTAAACTACATGCCAGATTATTTAAAGTGTAAACTACATGCCAGATTATTTAAAGTGTAAACTACATGCAAGATTATTTAAAGTGTAAACTACATGCCAGATTATTTAAAGTGTATACTACATGCCAGATTATTTAAAGTGTAAACTACATGCCAGATTATTTAAAGTGTAAACTACATGTCAGATTATTTTTTCCTGATTCCAATCTCCGTTCTACAATTTTTAGATTTTAAATTAGAACTCAGTGACATCTTATAATTATAAGGTTGAAGTAACTACATGATAAATTGTATAAATCCGTTGGTAAATCAGCAGAATTAGATTAAGAAAATAGCGATTTGTCTATTTGGAGAAATCTTAATTGCAAAATCTTCATTTATAAAGAAAAGCGTGAGAAAGACATTGCAAAGAGAGAATTACAAATGATTAATTGGATGTAACATTATTTTATTAATTGGACAGAACATTTTCTCCCAATTGTTTCGTATTAAGGTCTGTAACTGAATGTTCTATGTCAACCATTCTGTAGAATTGTTCTCCAGTGTAGCTACAAACTGAACTTTTTCTGATAATATATTAACTATCAATGATTTTGTAAACAATTGTAAACCAGTAGGGTTACAGGCATAACAGTCAGTTCAAGAAATAGAGACTCTCCTATATTAGGCCAATATAATAGGCCCTCGGGCAAATATATTATATTTGCCTTGGGATAATCCCAATATCCTGAACCTCATATAGGATAATCTCTATTTATGCAATGTGAAAAATGTGTATCTCCCTCAGTTCCTGTGGAGGTATATATATCATGAGTATTTAACCTTGTATCCCAGTATATTATTTTATATACAGTAAAACTTGTGTATAGTGAACATTTTTTTGCCAAGAAAAAACGTTCACTGTAGGAAGGTGTTCACTAGAGAGAGGGTAATTTATACATAAGTCAGTGGACTATGTGCGTAGGAAGGGTGTCCACTAGGGACAGGTGTTCACTAGAGAGAGGTGTTCACTAAGACAGGTTTTACTGTACTGGTTATTTGATGTTGAATGTTAATTAGAATTAATTTAATGAATCCCCAAATGACCAATATTTATAGTACATTACACTTGTATGCCTAAACATTGAATCAATCATGGGGTAATTCACATTCATGCTAAGTGAACATCAATCTATTTCCCAGATTTACAAAATTGAGAGGCTTTAGCACAGAATAACCGATTTTTGAATATATTGAGGATACTCAGGTTGGGTGTGTTTTGATTGTTTATAGGGATCTCAATTATTTCAAGTCATTTTAATGTTGCCCTTTATGCTTTCAAATTTTACAATGATGTAAGCATAAATCAACTTGGAATTTAAAAAAAAAAGATTTTAAATACATGTATCATCGTGTTTCTTGGAGTTTTTGGATGAGGAGATGAGGAAGAATTTGTGATGGATTGCAAGTGGCCCTTTTGGTGTAAAAATAGACCTCTTAGAATGACTCCAATCTTACTTACAATCAGCTAATCCTGTTATACATTGCCTTGAAACAAAATTAACACAAAATGAGAATCATTGATTCATGTCTCTCTTACAGAAAAAGAGTGCAATGCATTTGTTGCAGAAGTAAAATGAAGATAAAATACAATGGAAAGTATAGAAATGTCAGCAATGTGTGTGAAAAAAGATTGAAGCACAAGAACCTATATCCATTATGCAATAATGCATGTGTTTACTCGCATGGCATAGCTAAACTCATTCTGTGAGCTCGTGTTTAACTACAGACATAATATGCACTTGATGCATTGTCTCTTGTCTCTTTTGTTGAGATTAAATATGTATTTGTACTTCTCTTGTTTTTATAGAGCTATGTCTACAATGCTTGGTTTCAAAGTTAATTGATGATGATATTAAGTCTAAGCTGGAATCTTTTCAGCAATAAACCACAATTTTACATTCATTGTAAAACATTTTTCATATAAAAGACTGCCTCATAATTCATAAAATGAATCAATAACAGTCTCCTTGAGAGACTGGCATCTCCTTTAAAAAATATATGTATATTAATTAAGCCATGTATTTTGCTTTCAATACATATTTAGATAAAATATCAAGTTTTCTAGCATTTCTCTATGACTTAGAGCGTGAAATAAATGCTTTCAAATTTATTTCTTGCATACTCCATTTTTATGTCACTACACGACCAGAAGTGGTGATAAATTATTATAATCTCCAACTTCTTTTGGACAGTGTTCGTTGTTTTGGTGTTTGATATCTGACAGTCAGAGTTTGATATCTGTAACAATTTGCAATAACTTAAAAGGATTTTTATTGGTTATTTATTTCCTTCATATCATTAACATTACATCATACAAATTATTTACAGTAGATACCCCAGATAGATATATATACTGGTTCATTAAACATAAATTGAAAATAAAAATAACGCAAATAAATAAATAAGAGCACATTAACAGATGTTGAGGAAAAGCATAGGTTGTGAAAAAAGAATTTTTTTGTCAAGTCCATGCCTTGTCCCTCTCTGTTTTGAATCCATGGGTGAATATTGATATCTTCATGAGTGAGCGCAGCGAATGAGTGAAAATATTGATATCCATGAGTGAATATAATTGATATTTTTGAAAACAAATTAAAAAAATGTTAAGAATTCTTTTTAGGAATGTGAAAAAAAAGTTGAAAAAAACAATTTTTGAAAGTTAAGAAAAATACAAATTATTAAAAGAAAATTTTGAAATTTTTTTTTCTTGCCCTGAGGAATTTATCTTGTTAGTCATACTGCTTCATTGGAGAAGTTCTCTTGTGGGTTATACTGTCTCATGGGAGAAATTCTCCTTTGGGAGTACTGTCTCACCAATATATCGGGTGTCCCAAAAAAAATGAGACACTTTTTGCCAAGTATTTTCTCGGCAACTGATAAACCAAATTTTTTGAAAATGTGTACAAAGTAGCCCTAGAGAATCGTTAAGAAGGTACAGAAATATGACAAAGATCAGATAAATGTTATGTGAGAACTAAGAAATTCAAGATAGCATGTCAAAATGTCCCATACCGGAGAAAAACAATGAGAATTTTCATCGCGTTTGTACCAAAAATTGGAAGAATTGACAAGTGATTTCTCAGCAATGGATAAGTAAAATTATTTGAAAACTGTACTTGAGAAACTTTAGGGTATCTTCTGCTCATGCTATGAATATGTAAGGGATTGGTTTCATAATTATGTGTGTATTGTTGGATTAAAAACAGTATGTAAAAATAACCAATATCGATGTAAATCTCACTTATTAATCCTTTTCATGCAAAATACCATTCCGTATTTATTCTAACAATATCACCTCCAATGAATTTTGAGAATGAATGGATTTTGGATATTTGGGAAGAATGAAATGAATTAAGTAGACATGACACACAGACAAGCTATTTTGACTTATTTACAAATGCTATGACCTGATAGTTGGTACAAACACTATAGAGGTCTCATCGCAGACTTCCTGTATGGGGATTTTTGACATGCTATATTGAATCTCTTAATACTCGCAGAATATTTACTTGATCTTTTTTTCTATTTGTACAACTTGCTAATGATACTCTCAGGCTAATTTGTACAAATTATCAGTGAATTTGGTCAATTAGTTGCCGAGAAAATACTTGGCAAAAAGTGTCTCATTTTTTTGGGACACCCGATATAATAAATAACTTAAGACTAATAAGAGCGCCAGTATAATATCCTGGGAACCCTAAACTTAACTTTTTAGGACACAAATTCAAACTCTTGAAAAGACCAAGTGTGTAATTTTTTGGTCTTTGGGATGTTCTCACATCGTCCACACAAAAGTGATTCTATTTCGATACAATTATGAATTTCCCAAAGTAGGACTCTTACTTAATATTATGACTAATTCTGCAAGTGGCATTTAATGTAATGGTTTTTCAAATAATTATGAGACCAATTTATAAAAATGTGTTACAGATAGTAGTTTTAAATGCCATGTTGTATGAGGTTTTTTGAAATTATACGTGCCTAGAAAAAATTATTATTAATTGATGTTTTAATTTCTTTTATATTGAAATTGATGATGGTCCTCCAGTGGAAGATATTACCCAGAATTCATATGTGTCACTTTTCTTTGTTGATTTATTTCCTTAATTCATTTACAAAACTTAAATCATCCACCTCCAAAACAATCACCTCATTCCTGTTTCTTAAAGTATGTTTTGGAGAATTTTTGTGAAGATATTGAAAGTGTTGGGATTGATATAAAAAGCAAACTACATATGTATTGTTTTCACAATTTCAAAATTTTACACAGCTTGTAAGCAGAGTAATTATTTGTGGCCACTTATAACTTACATGTGCTTTGTTCGTGTTAAGTAACTAGCTAGAAATTGTTTTAATTTTATTCCTGTAATTGTACATACATATAAAGACTGTCGTCTGCAAATTATTCAGTTGCATTATGGATGTTTTTCAGGATGCAATAACGTTATGTACACTGGGAAGTGGGTCAGCATTTGGAGAGTCAATCCTTAACGACACCCCACGACATGCAACTGTTGTTACCAGTGATTACTGTGAACTGCTGAGAGTGGAGCAAAAGGACTTCAGAACGCTTTGGGAGGTGAGTAATCATCGTTCATTGTTATCCCATCGAACGAAGTTCGGAGGGATATAGGGAACGCCTCCGTCCGTCCGTCCGTACGTACGTCCGTACGTACGTCTGTCCATCCGTCCGTCCGTCCGTCTGTCCGTCCGTCCGTCCGGGCAATAACTCAAATACCGTTGGCCAGATTTTGTTCATATTTTGTACACATTTACCTTATGGGGGTAGAAGTTCTGCTCGAAAGCCGATTTTCAAAATGGCCACTTATTTCAAAATGGCGGCCATTTTAGTGACGATTTTACAGTAATTTAGGTGCAATATGTAAAACTGTAATAGCAATATGTTTTAAATGTAAAAGAAATTATAAAGGACATTAATAATGCTACAAATGTAGATATTAAAAAGCACATGGCAGCCATCTTGAAAAATGGCGGCCTTTACTCGTCATTTTACGATTATTGCTGTAACTCTAAAAATAGTGGAGCGATTTTGTTCATATTTGGTGTGTGAATACTCTAAGCATTGCACACTGTCTAAAGACACTTTTGGTAGAAGGCGGCCATTTTGAAAAATGGCCGCCATTTTAACGTATTTTACTATAACTCGAAAAGTAGTGGAGCGTTTTTGTTCATATTTGGTATGTGAATACTATAAGCATGGCACACTGTCCTATGACACTTTTGGTAGAAGGCGGCCATTTTGAAAACAATTTTGAAAAATGGCCGCCATTTTAATGTATTTTACTATAACTCGAAAAGTAGTGGAGCGATTTTGTTCATATTTGGTATGTGAATACTATAAGCATGGCACACTGTCCTATGACACTTTTGGTAGAAGGCGGCCATTTTGAAAACAATTTTGAAAAATGGCCGCCATTTTAAAGTATTTTACTAATACTCGAAAAGTAGTAGAGCGATTTTGTTCATATTTGGTATGTGAATACTATAAGCATGGAACACCGTCTATTTCTAATGACGCTTTTGGTAGAAGGTGGCCATTTTAACATATTTTACTATAACTCGAAAAGTAGTGGAGCGATTTTGTTCATATTTGATATGTGAATACTTTAAGCATGGCACATTGTCTAATAAAACTTTGGGGAGTAGTTGGCCATTTTGAAAAATGGCCACCATTTTTACGTGTGTTATTTTACAAGTACGTGTGCGATTTTTCAAAAAAATTTAGAGGTGGCTACTTAAAAGCATTTTATTTCTTCTGATGACAACTTGGCTAGTGAGCAACCATTTTGAAAATGGTGGCCTTTCTGGTGTGTTGTTTTACGATATTTGCGCTTCATTTGTAAAAATGCCAGCCATTTCTGTTCGATGGGATTCGCTACGCTTTGGCGTTGCCGTTGTTCTGGTTTGTTTTGGTGTCTATTGTTAGCAGGATTTCAGCAGTCAGAGAAAAGGCAGGAAAACCTTTTAGACTAACCTGGAAAAGTCCATTCTGGTAAGCCATTGCTTTTCCACTTCTGTCTTACGATGTAACAGAGAGAGACGCTATTAGTATCAGAATGGGAAAAACCAGGGAATTTCAAAATGGCTTTCAGTAATAGTCAGGGAATTTTGAAATGGTAAAAAAAGTCTATACTTTTGGAAAGAAATAACCCCACTGTATCGCCTCTTGTTTTAATTTTCAGTTTGACTGGTATGGCCAGTACAGCATTATGTGAGTCAATGTTTAGAGACAGGCTGTAGGCTTTTATCATCCCATATAATGATTCTTAGGAAAATATCATCATGCCAAAATCAACATTTCTTTCCATATAACTTTTTATTACATATTGATTCCTTTCCCTAATGATACATAAAGCTTTCCTCGGTTAATTGTCTAAATTCCATAAATAATAATATTTTCAATAATTTTTTCCGCGGAATTATCGACAATGAATCAAAAAATGTAGTCATTGTGGTTTAATTTGAAATGTAAAATAAACTGGAAAGGAATTAAATCAAAAAATGAATTAAAATAAATTAAAAAGATGTAGTATATTTATTCAATACTTGTCCTCAATACTCAATAATTATACGATTCTGTGTTTTCTCGTATGAGAATGTCAGAAATTGACCCGAGAGAAACTCTAGGCATTTGTTAGAGTTGTTCACCTGCCATGCCATATTATACGTGCTGATTACAATGTACATGTCTAGCTAATTGATGGTTTTCCAAGATTGAGCAATATTTCAGAATTGTATAAGTGCAATTTGTGCGGCAATTTCCGCCTACTAAGTTGAGCAGGGCCACATAAGATTTCTCATTAAGATGTGTTCGTTAATTTGTTGTGACTGATAAGGCCAGCCAATTGACCTTAAATCTCTTAATTGTCTTCTAAGCCCCATAATTGTAAGCAATGGCGATTTAGGCCTAGTCAATTTAATTAATTAATTTGAGGTGAATGTTGAACGAATGTATAAGAATTGAACAAATAAACAAACAAAAGAACTTGTATTTTCTTGTATATAACTACTGTACATTTTTAAAAAATATATTTTGTCAAATGCATTTAAACATTAATATTCTTTATTTCAGAGAAATAAAAATTTGGTTGATGGAGTGCTGACACCTATACCTGGGTTACCAAATAAAGGTTAGTTCAAGACTCAAAAGAGAATGATTAGATGGTCATGATTGAAATGCAAAATAGAGTTGAAGAACATGAGTTGACACTTATAAAAAGTCAAATAGTTATTCAAAGCATGGGCTTTCAAGCCCATGTTCAAATAGAGGTATAGAAAACATTAAAATCAGAGTAGGTGCTTTACTGATAACCTTATATGAGACTTGACATTACATGTATATACATGTACATATTTTCTTGAGAATGTATAACATTTAAGATTTACTTTTAAAGAGTATGCCATCTATATAAAAAATAAGAATATTTATACCACTCTAAGTCCGATTACAGTTGTATAACATGGGTCTATAACAACGATATACAGTGGAGAGTGGTATATCGTCATAGTATACAACTCCTCCGTATACACTCCAGCGTATTCCACTGTAGAAGTGCATTCTGGGAACTAATGAATATTGACCGAAGAACGAGGTGTATGTTTTGTTACACATGATTTCCTAGAATCAAGTGACGTCATAAATGGTTCCCACATGATTTGCTAGAATCAAGTGACGTCATAAATGGATCGAGATCAACATCGGCATTACTGAGTTGGCTATGGGATATTTTTATGGTTTTTATAATTGTTATGATTGTGTTTGAATCAACTGTAATTGAACTAAGAGTGGCATAATAAGATTATATAATGGTTCATTCTGTATATCGTGCATTTTATACTCTCGTGAGAATATAATATATTCACTCGTTCGCTACTCTCACTTGTGAATATATTATATACTCACTCGAGTATAAACACGATATACAGAATGAACCATTATATAACCTCATAATATACAATATGTATGTCATACTATATTTGATAACTTATAGTTGAGTAATTCAATGTAGACACTTTCATCTTTAAGTGAAAGAAAACTGATACGAAAGAAAACTGATACGAATAAGAAAACATCTGATAGGAATAAGATTGCCCATATATAGATATAGACATAGATCCTGTGTAATAAAATCATTATTATTGGTAATATGAAAATTGAAAGTGAAATATGAGGCTCCATTAAATTTTATTAAAAAGTCAAATAGAGAAGTTGCATTTTCATCTCAGAGAATAAATGTGGTAGGCGTTTTGTGTTAAAAGTGCTCTGACTAGTGTTTTGCTCTGTTATGACAGATTTCCTAGAATTTTGAAGAGTTATATAAACTCGCCTTAATTTGTGTAAGAGCTGTTGGCGATGTATTCTTGGAATGCTAAATATATACCGTAGTGTTAATAAGGCTATTAGCTATTTGTCTCGTGATTACTGTCAAGTCTTCCCAGGTGTAGAAAAGGTTCATCTTGAATGATAAATAGATCAATTTTCATCTAATCTTCCCAAACTTAGAAATCATTTTCTCAAAGAAAATTCAAATTTTAAAGTTGATAAACAGTATTATATTTAAAACTTCATTCCATCACTAGATTCTGAATTTGTATGATTAAGATAAAGCTCAGTTTTAGAGCAATCCCAGGAAAGCGAGGGGTTGTGGGTTCGATCCCCACTGAGGTTGACTGATTTTTTTTACATTAAGCCCTTAGGACAGGATTTTATTCTGTGTTTTCATTAACCAATGTTATTCTCCTTATGGAGAATGGCCTGTGGGAAAGTCCAAGTGACATCATGAATAGAATGATTGACAACCTGGAAAGACATGGCTGCAATGCTATACATGTATATGTAATGTTGATGTGAAAAAGCCAATTGGTCCATTTACAGGGTGGTCCAAAAAAAGTGAACCCTTGCAACCGGCTATATTTCCCTTATTACCTGCAGGAATCCTTTCATAGTTTCACATCTTGAAGAGGAAGGTCTAAAATTTTTGTTGGTACTATACATTTTTCTTAGTATTGAAATTCGCAGAAATTATAAGCCCTAACGAAACATCACTGAAAATGGGTAAAATGTGAACTTCAATATCTGCGATTCTTCAACCCTTCAACAATCTTCTCATGGAAATCTTTTAAGCCAGAGTCTGGGAAACCTAATGTTTTCTGACTTTGTTTGGTTTTGATTCCTACACAATATGATGTAAAAATTAGCATCCTACCTCTGCTAGTTGCAAAGTTATTGTGATCAAAAGACATGTTCAATGTTTCCAAAGACGAGAACATCTTCCAGTGAAATCGCAAGTTCGCAACATAACCCTATATGGTCTTAAAATGTCAATATCATCATTAATCATGGACAAATTCTAATGAAATATGGCTCAAAACACTGTATGTTAGATTTCCTTTTGATTTTTGTAAGATTTTATATGAAGGGCTTCTCAGATTTTGGATCACACGGGGTAACTTTGCCCCCCTCTACCCGTTTGTGTAGGTAACAAGCCTCTAAACTGTTGAATGGTTAAAACAGCTTCAAAATGGTCAATAAAAGTGTGAAATGTGTTTTCTGCTCAAATAGTGTCCCATCTGTCATACGGTAGGGTTTAAACTTATAATCTCTCACTGAAAGCTTTTTTAAGATCATCTAATGTGTATCAAAAATTTCTGTCAATCACATTGGTAAATTTTGCACAAAATCTAATTTGAGGCATGTTTGTTTAAGTCTTGTAATTTCTTCAAAATTCAAGACTGAGAATAAATGATGGTGTCAACAAAAATTTTAGACCTTTCTCTACAAGATGTGATAATATGAGCAAATTCATGCATGTATTAAGGAAAATATAGCCTGTTGCAGGGGTTCACTTTTTTTGGACCACACTGTATATAATAGCTCAGTGGTAGAGCAATTGCCCAGAAAGCAAGGGGTCATGGGTTTGATCCACACTGGGGTGGACTGACTGTTTTCACATCACCCCTTAGCACAGGATTTCATTCTGTGTTTTCATTAACCAAGAAGAATTTTTCTACCCGGATCCTGTCTATTGTTGGTTATTCATTATTAGATCAAACATATTTTCTTCTGTAGAAAGTTAGTGCAAGGTGCTGAAATTATGTGTCTGTAAAACTTGAAAACCTGAGCAGTGCAATATTATTTTGAAAAATAAACATTCATACTTAAGTTGCAAGACGTTTGTATAATTATTTCAGATTAATTGTTGTAATCTTGTAAGTTAGGGAACTTTTTTGAAAATAACATCTCAGAGAAGCATCAAAATACAAGAGGCCACACAAATAGGACCTTCTTATTTGAACAAATTGCCTATTCACATAAGGTGCCCTAAAACAGTATCTATTATCAAAATATTAAGTTGTCAATTGTCGGCTACAGCAACACCTAAAATCTATCATGTACTTATTAAGAAGTGCCACTCTTTCCTGTTGTTACAAATATGAAACACTATTATGTCACCACCAAGAAGTGGTGACATATTGTTATGGTCTCCATTTTTTGTGGCGGTGGTTGGTGATTGGGTTGTTGGTAACAAATACTGTTTAGACTGACTTAAATTTTTTTCAAAATCAACTAAAAGTTCTCAAAAGTTCAATTCTGACTATAGATTTGACCTTCAATGACATTCTCAATTGGTGGTTGGAAGTTGGTGGTTGGCGATCGGTGTTTGGTGTCTAACAATTCTTAAAACTTCCATTAACTTAACAAATACTGTTAAGGCTGAGTTCAATTTTTCCCAAATCATCTTCAAGTTTTCAGAAGTTCATATCTGACTTGACATTTAAGATTTGACCTTCATTGATCTTTTCAAGGTCAAAAAAGGTTTAAAAGGTCTTTTAAACTTACTTCAAATTGACCAATTTCTTTTTCTAATGTGTATCAAAAATTTCTGTCAATCACATTGGTAAATTTTGCACAAAATCTAATTTGAGGCATGTTTGTTTAAGTCTTGTAATTTCTTCAAAATTCAAGACTGAGAATAAATGATGGTGTCAACAAAAATTTTAGACCTTTCTCTACAAGATGTGATAATATGAGCAAATTCATGCATGTATTAAGGAAAATATAGCCTGTTGCAGGGGTTCACTTTTTTTGGACCACACTGTATATAATAGCTCAGTGGTAGAGCAATTGCCCAGAAAGCAAGGGGTCATGGGTTTGATCCACACTGGGGTGGACTGACTTTTTTCACATCACCCCTTAGCACAGGATTTCATTCTGTGTTTTCATTAACCAAGAAGAATTTTTCTACCCGGATCCTGTCTATTGTTGGTTATTCATTATTAGATCAAACATATTTTCTTTCTGTAGAAAGTTAGTGCAAGGTGCTGAAATTATGTGTCTGTAAAACTTGAAAACCTGAGCAGTGCAATATTATTTTGAAAAATAAACATTCATACTTAAGTTGCAAGACGTTTGTATAATTATTTCAGATTAATTGTTGTAATCTTGTAAGTTAGGGAACTTTTTTGAAAATAACATCTCAGAGAAGCATCAAAATACAAGAGGCCACACAAATAGGACCTTCTTATTTGAACAAATTGCCTATTCACATAAGGTGCCCTAAAGCAGTATCTATTATCAAAATATTAAGTTGTCAATTGTCGGCTACAGCAACACCTAAAATCTATCATGTACTTATTAAGAAGTACCACTCTTTCCTGTTGTTACAAATATGAAACACTATTATGTCACCACCAAGAAGTGGTGACATATTGTTATGGTCTCCATTTTTTGTGGCGGTGGTTGGTGATTGGGTTGTTGGTAACAAATACTGTTTAGACTGACTTAAATTTTTTTCAAAATCAACTAAAAGTTCTCAAAAGTTCAATTCTGACTATAGATTTGACCTTCAATGACATTCTCAATTGGTGGTTGGAAGTTGGTGGTTGGCGATCGGTGGTTGGTGTCTAACAATTCTTAAAACTTCCATTAACTTAACAAATACTGTTAAGGCTGAGTTCAATTTTTCCCAAATCATCTTCAAGTTTTCAGAAGTTCATATCTGACTTGACATTTAAGATTTGACCTTCATTGATCTTTTCAAGGTCAAAAAAGGTTTAAAAGGTCTTTTAAACTTACTTCAAATTGACCAATTTGTTTTTCAAAATCATCTACAAATTATCAGAAAATCAAATCTGAATTTAGATTTAAGATTTGACCTTCTCAAGGTCAAAGAAAGGTCAAAAAGGTCATTTTTCAACTTGCTTTAAATTGAAAAAAGATTTGACCGTCAAAAAGGTATTTTTTTTAACTTGCTCTCAGAAGTTCAAATCTGACTTTAGATTTGACATGTTACCTTCAATGACCTTCTCAGGGTCAAAAGGGTCTTTTTCAACTTGCTTCAAATTGACCAATACTCCTATTCGTGATAAGAGTTCAGGTGGTAATTTACATAAATATCTCCCATGATGCATCGCTTTGGAAGGGACAAATTTTCATTAGCCCGCCGAACGAGTCGATTACTCTGAACGTTTCTCAGCTTCTGATGTTCCATCAGCCCTCAAGCATAGTTAAATAATCCAATCTATTCAATAATCAGAAAGATAATCGGAGATTATATTTTTCGATCTTCGATGGCGTCTGAGCAATTTCTGGGATATCAGTGACGTCACTGGAATTGGACGGCATTTTAACTACACATTTCTTCGGATCTGGGGATTATAGCTCAAAAAGCTTTGTCATATATCTTAATTACATGCATACCTATCGTTTGTGCAAATGAAACTTTACATAAATGTTTAATAGAGCCGCAGTGCGGCATTGAAAATAGCACCCCTGTGTAATCCAATGGGAAAGAACCCGGATGTAGACGAAGTTGTACCATACATGAGAGCTCTTCAAACGAGAGGTAGCTAAACTGAACGAAATTAAATGTTATCGCGTATTGGTATATTCATCTCATCTCATTCAAAATCATCTACAGAGTTCTCAGAAATTCAAATCTGACTTAAGATAGGTTGTTGCTATTCTACATTTATAATTATTCATTAAATGGAAAAATACCTTTCTTGTTGTTTTTGCTCGTAGGAAATGAATGTTTATATAAAATTGAATCAAAGTTATCACAAATGGTGACATATTGTTAAAGTCTCCAACTTTTTTGTGGGCAGTATTCGGCATTTTAAATATGTAAATGTTATGAATTATTATTATTTGTAAAGTGGCATGATGAAGCTGACTGGCATTTTCATCTTTTACATAGTTTTATCACGATATTCTGCAATTGTGTGATTCATGATTTTTCCAAGAAGCATTGGAACATTCCCAAATGTGACATGTCATGGCGTTCATGTTTTAAATACAAAATTGGGTAAATTGAGTGGAACTAGCAAGGAAAAAAGTAAACTCACGTGTAGATAACACCTTAAATTACAGAGAAAAAACAGAAAATGAGGCAGTTCAAAATTGTGGAGAAAATGTTTAGAATTGGCAAACCGCAAGAGAGAAGTAAGATATGAGTCAGTTAAATCTTCTGCAAGGGAATTACAGCTATATCTATTCAGTGACAAATATTTTAAGTTAGATGAAATGAGAGAGAGGGAGTGAGAGGGACTTGGTAGCAAATAATAACTGCAGCCAAAAGACAAGCTACAGAAAAATAACATAGTAGAAACAATTAAAACATGAATAAAATTTCCATTTCCAAGCTTTCGAAACTGACTATGACAAAATTATTTCGAAAGTCGACGAAGAAGAAATTGTGGAAAGGAGTTCTTCAACTTTGTTCTATTTTAGATGTGAAGTCGCTCTGCGGGAACAATTTAAACAAAGGGAAGAATCTCGTCAAGAAAACTGATGGAGGACCTAACCCAGCTGCCCCTATTACAAATGTAAGTAAATGCAGCATGTTTGATTGTTTGTTTGTTTGTTTGTTAGGTGTGGAATTTGACTTAAAAATATCTTCAGTGATATTTAGCCATATTATTATTACATCGAGGAATTTTGATATTCTGGTTGTCACATAGATTTTTACTTAAGATTAGTAATGGAAAATATTTATATTTTGTCGAAGAGGAATGGACTGAATGATGAATAAAAAGTTGAAGATCTACCATGTGTATCTATGCAATTTGAGAAGAAATTATCAGTCTCTGCTTTATTGCTCAATATTAAAAACTGAGATGACATGTACTAATTTTAAGATTTTTTTGCGCCAAGTCATTTCGAAACAAATTGTTGTATTCCAGACTCCCTCTGAAAAACTTGTTCGAGCAAGCAATATTCTCCGCACCGTGTTATTAGCACGCGCTCCACACATGATCCGTGACAGGAAGTACCATTTACGGACATACAGGAGGTGCATGGTGGGTACAGAGATGATTGATTGGTTGCTACAACAAAGTTCACAGGTTCATTCTCGTAACCAAGCAGTCGGAATGTGGCAGAGTCTTCTCGAAGAGGGCCTCATTGTGCATGGTGAGTTGAAACAATATTAAGGTTAAGCTACATGCTTTAAAGAACTTGCACATGAACATATATTACACAGCCAATATAATTCGGCACCGTTTCGACATCGAAAAAATTCGGTGCTGTTCCAGCACCATTTCGGCACCGATCCAGCACCGAAACCTTTCGACACCAAAATTTGCCACCAGACTAGTCAGTCCATTTGGTGCCGAAATGGCACTGAAATTTGGCACCGAAACAGTGTCGAAAATCAGATTGCATTTTGGGGGTGTATCATAACCCTCAAGGATTATTGTTCCCCTCTCCACTGGTTCTCCATAAACATTTATCCTCAATCAGTGCATACTAAGAAGGGGATAATTAATTTTTATGAACATTATTCTACACATACATGCATATGTATATGAGTTCTTAAATATCTGTACATGTTATAGCTTTACAACCCTAATGTGGATATCATAACTTGTTAAAGAGCATGCATGGGCGTAGCGCCTGTTCCGCACACTACACCCGTGCATACCAAATGAATTTGAAAAAATTTAAAATGTGTTAAAATGCATTAATTTGTTTGCACATTTATTGATGATTCTGTATTAAATTGTATATTTAACCATTAAGTTTTATCAGAATAGAACTATTTTAAGTTGATATAAATGCTAAGATTGCTAATAATTTCTTCTTCGCATTGTTAGAGGGAACAAATTTGGTACCAATTTTGTCTATTCAAAGGGTACAAAAGAAGGCAATCTGGCAGTACCTCAGATAAAACACTGACCTTATTGGGGTCACTGGGCTCTAATCCATTTCTCAAGAAAATTATATATTCATTTGCCAGTTGCTCAGTTCTCAGCCAAAGAAAACAGATAAACTTGTTTATGTGCACACCTTGACAAGTTGTCTGCAAGGAGTACACTAACAGTACCATTTTTGATATCCCATTAGCTCCCATATTTTGCAATCCTCTAAATGTGAGCATTTTTGATGGTAACACTTTTAGCTGGTTCCTCCCGGATCTGCTCTCTTCAGGAGATAGTTGAGCCAGTAGAACCCATAATGGTTAATCCTAGGTCCTTTCAATGTTCACATTATAGGTTTAACTGTACAAACCTTTTGAAATGCAACTCCTGGAAACAACGTCATCATTGAAGATAAAGGTATATATCAGAATGAATAAATTTTGATTATTGGGGATCTGTCATGGAATTTTCGGAATATTCCAGAAATAAATGCTGGGCTGATAAGCTTCCTTCTGGCAGGAGTTGTTCAAAATTCATAATTTGGAGCTATAACTGATGCTGAAAGGGGCAACATTTTTCAAACTAACAAGGATCATCACCTTTAATGAGACTGAAAAATTCAATTTCCAGATGGAATCATTTTAAGGATTCTTTTATGCGACGTTACATGATTTAAAGTCTTTGGATAACCACTGGACAATTTGCAATTAAGGAATATTCCTGCACGCAGGATATGCTTTGAACAATGGCAGGATCAAGTAAATATAAAATATTTTTTGTTGTTTTTAGCTTAAATGGTTTAAGATGTATACTCACATGCAAAATTGGAAGACAACAAGTTGTTTATTTTATTATTTTTTTCTTAATAGTCAAAAGATATGTGCTCACATGCAAAATTGGAAAACCTATTGGAACAGACCAGGTTATTTATGTTTTCTGAATTCTGGATACCCTATGTATTTTCATAGATTTGGCAAATAAATGGTGACATGATGAATTCCAAAACTATTGTTTTGCCATCAATTTTTGGATGTTATCATTCCAGAACTGACCCTAAAGACCCTGCAAATCAGTCACTAAGCTTTTCATATATCATTATTATTGTGGCTGGCATCTGGATTTGGCTTCGATAAAAAGTTTTTACCCTTTTGTGCCAATTCGCAATAACTTGGCATTTTATCTTGCTAATGCTCTGTTTTCTTTGGCTACACCATTGCATCATTTTCTGTGCCTAGAAAATGAGGTGCATCAATAAGGCAACATTAATTTTAATTAATTGAACTGTGCACCTAATAAACAAAGTATAAGTATTTTATCTTATATTATTTAGCCCACATAAATTGGAGTTAGGAATGAGGCTTTAGATACAGAAAGAAGAGTTAGAATGCTTTCCTACAAATTGAGATACAAGGACCATGCATACATGGACCATTTTCTTATGCATAAGGGTTGTGCTCTATATTTTCAGTATGCCATGAACACCAGATGAAGGATAAATATTTATTTTATCGCTTCCTTGTTGATGATGAAGGTGTCGGCACCTCTCCTAGTCATGTGCAGAAGAAAGAGTCCGAGGATGAGCTGCAGGATACGTTTAGTTTACTGGCACAAATCGGTCCTGATGCTATGATGAGAATGATCCTGCGCAAAATGTAGGTTTCAGAGTAAATACTAGTATGGCAAAATTGAGTGTAAAATAGTGAAGTAGGCATGGAATAAATTAAACAGACATGGAATCCAGTTTTAAATTGTATGGAAATCTGAAAAAGGCAGTTTATTAATTAATTGTTGCCTTATGGACCCTATACTTTACATTTGTAACGTCTGCTTTCACTGTTGCATTATGGTATATTTCAGACCTGAAGAGCGCAGTGTTGAGGATCTTGAAATCATATATGAAGAACTGCTTCACATCAAGGCCCTTTCTCATCTTTCGACTATGGTGAAGCGGGAGCTAGCATCTGTTCTGGTGTTTGAATCTCATGCAAAATCAGGCACAACTTGTAAGTTACAATTTATATTATACATATATGTGCCTTGTCATGTTTATTCAGAAACAATAGACATTGTTTTTGTTAGGGACCGTCACAAAGGTTTTACACAATGTGCCATAGTATTCTATATAATAAGGATATATACCCAAGCTTGATTTTATTTCTTATTATAATGAACAATAACAGATGATTAGGTGCCAAAACTTAGCAGGAGTTATATCATAAACATCCTAGTTAAATCTAAACATCAAGTTAGATTCAGACAATGCTATTATTTATTGATTCTGCCAATATAATCATGTTGCATCTTGGGAATCAACCCTTTTGTTTTAAACTTGTTGCATTGTGGGAATTAACCTCTTGTCTTTTCAGGAGTTGTGACTGGGTTAAACATGTTCCATTATGGGAATTTACCCTTTGTATTTTCAGTATTCAACCAAGGAGATGAGGGCAAATCGTGGTACATCATTCTCAAAGGATCTGTCAATGTGGTCATATATGGCAAGGTGTGTATTACCAACAACAACCAAAAACAAAGTTTTTTCATTGCAGAGAAAATAATTACCTGTGTTAGATGCCAAAAGTCACTGTAATTCAATTTACATGTACTTCACAAATTGGCTATTATTGTGTCCTTGCCAGAGATGTTTAAATTACATATTTTTGTACAGCTGTATGTTCAGTTATTTTGAAACATCTATACCTTAGGAGTAAATTAATCCAATCTAAAATGTTCATATAGAAGGCTAGTTCATATTTAAATGCTGGAAAAAGAGGTTAATCGGTTACGTTATTTCCAAATAAGCATATCAATGAATTCAACATTATAGGGAGTAGTATGTACCTTACACGAAGGTGATGATTTCGGAAAACTGGCTCTTGTAAATGATGCACCTCGAGCTGCCACAATCGTCCTGAATGAAGATAACTGTCACTTCCTTCGGGTCGACAAAGATGATTTTAACCGTATTCTTCGTGACGTAGAAGCCAATACTGTTAGATTAAAGGAACATGGTCAAGATGTGTTGGTACTTGAGAAAATACCCATTAACAAAGGAGGCAATGTTACAACCCACTACAAGTAGGTTTTTTATCCCAACTTTGTATTAATCATTTTATCCAAATATTTGTAATCAGTAGTTGGACAGGTATCTCAAAAATTGTAATGTTGTATTTTCAGTTCAACTGTTCATGAAATTTAGGAAGAAAATCCAGACCTGAATATTTATATGTCTGCTTATAATTACTTGTGCATTATGGTATTTTAGATATTCTGTGATGGCGGGAACACCTGATAAGATGCTGGAACATCTTTTAGAGACTCGCATAGATCAACGTAGTGAAGACCTCACTGATACGTTTATGGAAGACTTCCTGTTAACCCATGTGATATTTATGCCAACCAATCACCTTTGTCCGACATTAATGGCTCATTATCATGCTGAGGCAGGAACCACGCAAGATTCAGAGCAGGACTCTGGGTATTATGGACTTATAAACAAACGTCGTGTGATACATTTTGTTGAAAATTGGGTGGGAGTGATTTGTGATGCATTTTACGAGGACTCAACTATTGTGGCATTTCTCGAGGAACTTCATAGTGCCGTCACTGCTGATAGCGCCAGCTATCCTGCTCTAGCTGGGGATCTAGACTCACTAGAGAGAATTATGCAAGAAAAGAACAGGTATGAAAAGAGCAACTTCTATGATTGAATTATCTAATAACACTTGAAATTTATTTTATAAGAATATCCACGAACAATTTGCATTGGTACTGTTTTTAAAGTGATCAGATATTTAAACAATATGCATTTTTTCATTAGAAACGCCATTGAAATAAAATTGATTGTTTTCCTTCAGCATTAATGACACTGATGCAATTTCATACCACCATCGTCGCAATCCAAAGATCCTTATAAGGAAAACTTCTCGAGATATTCCTGAGCCGTCCAATAACTTCAGAAAATGTCTCAAGGCCGGAGATGAAAGTAAGTTCAAACTTATTGCTAATACATAAGGTGTACTTCACAAGACATAGTAGGTGGCATAATTAAACAATATGGATATCAGAAAATGGTGGCATTGAAGTCCAAAGGTTATTTATATCAAAAAAAATCTCTTGGTTAATAAGGTTTAACATTTAAAAAAAACTGTATTCAAGTCCTTAATTATTTATATCAAAAATGTTTAAGAAACAATATCTTGTGCTTTTATTAGAATCTCTTGGCAAATAAGGTTTAACATTTAAAAAAAATTGTATTCAAGTCCATGGGTATTTATATCAAAAATGTTTATGAAACATCACCCTGTGCAATATTTAGAATCTGATGACAACATATGATTTAACATTCATCATTGCCATAGTGATTTAATTCTCATTTAGTGAGTTGAATTTAACAGCTGGTAATTAAAAATTGTTGGTTTAAAGTACAGCAGAAGATTATTCAAGCAATCTTTGATTTTGAACACATATTTTATGTCTCAAGCTGGGCAAAAAATGTACATGTATAAATGTTATTTTAATTTTTGTTTTTGTATTTACTCTATACCCTATAAGAGGTGAATTGAGAAATAAATAAATAATAAAATAAATTAAAAATTATTTTCTCATTGTCATGTCACCACCAAAAGATGACTCATTTTTCTTGCTCATTGGTTGTTATCGTACTTTTAAACATATTTTAACATTCTTTCATATTCTCATATTCTTTCAGACTTATTCAAAGTATATTGTGCCGACCATACATACACAACCCTAAAACTCCCGATGATCGCATCAGTTGATGACATCATCAGTCATGCAGCAGAGAAACTGTGCCTTGGAAATGACGTTGTACTCTGCGAAGTGAAGTCAACAGGGGAAAGAGTCCTCTTCAAGGAGGAGGATATCTGTATTACTCTAGGACTTTCGATAAATGGAAAACTTTTTCTGTCATCAAAGCAACATATAGATGCATTGGTAAATATGTTTTTTCTACTATTCTTTTCTATTGTCAAACTCCAATAAAGTGAAACCTTTCTGGAGCTACCATAAAGGTTTACTGTCGATAGATGTTGAGAGTGATTTTATGGAGAATTTTTTGAATAAAGTGTACACTAGAATTACACTGTATTTCTATCCTTATGTTACAAATTATGGCTAGAAATGAAACTTTAAAATTATAAGTTTACATGAAATCCATGTTTTTGTCATTACAGACTCCTCTTCCTGAACAAGATGGCCCAAGTGAGGGAAGCTCAGGTACATTTGAGTTACTCAGCTCACGGGATATAGCCTACCAAATGATGGTTTATGATTGGCAGTTATTTACATGTATGCATGAATATGAGCTCATATACAAAGTGATGGGGCGGTCAAAGTTCAACCGGATCACTGCCAATTTGGATATATTTCTCCGCCGCTTCAATGAGATCCAATACTGGGTTGTGTCCGAGATGTGCCTAGCAAGTAATCTGGGAAAGAGGGTCACACTGCTGAGAAAATTCATCAAACTTGCTGCTTAGTAAGTATATAGTTTAATCTTGCAAGAGTCAACAAGGCATTAACATGTATATATAGTTTAATCTTGCAAGAGTCAACAAGGCATTAACATGGATATAGTTTAATCTTGCAAGAGTCAACAAGGCATTAACATGTATATAGTTAAATCTTGCAAGAGTCAACAAGGCTTTAACATGGATATAGTTTAATCTTGCAAGAGTCAACAAGGCATTAACATGTATATAGTTTAATCTTGCAAGAGTCAACAAGGCTTTAACATGGATATAGTTTAATCTTGCAAGAGTCAACAAGGCATTAACATGTATAGTTTAATCTTGCAAGAGTCAACAAGGCTTTAACATGGATATAGTTTAATCTTGCAAGAGTCAACAAGGCATTAACACAATAGTTTAATCTTGCAAGAGTCAACAAGGCATTAACATGTATATATTTTAATCTTGCAAGAGTCAACAAGGCATTAACATGGATATAGTTTATTTAATCTTGCAAGAGTCAACGAGGCATTAACATGTAAAATGTCACCCCCTGCCATTTGTTACAGATGCTGAATGCCAACCATTGAATGACGTCACAAAAAAGTTGGAGACCATAACAATATGTCACATTTGTGGTGGTGACATAATAATTAGGCGAAATCAGAATTTTAAGACTATTTTTGTCAAAAATCAATAAAAATCATATTTCTTGTGTTACAGCTGCAAGGAATACCAGAACTTGAACTCATTCTTTGCCATTGTTATGGGCCTTAGCAACATAGCTGTTAGTAGACTCTCACAGACATGGGAGGTAGGTTGAAGTGAATTTCTTTAAAAAAAACAAATCTGAAACTTCTTTCTGGGACTTGCGAATTGTTTGATTTTGGAGGTGATTCTAAAATGTTGATGTATTTTGTCGCTAATCTAAAATTTGTGGTAATTTGTTCTTACATTTAGAATTTAATTTTTTTGTTGTACATTTTATTATCCTCTTCATTGTCTTTTTATGGAGACAATGATTTTAATATTTAATATGCGTAACAATTCATATAATTGTAGAAGCTTCCAAGTAAATTCAAGAAGATGTTCTCTGATTTTGAAACCACAATGGATCCATCACGTAACCATAGAGTCTACCGATTGGCTATCGCAAAGATGGCGCCCCCTATGATTCCATTCATGCCCCTTCTCATGAAAGACATCACATTCACCCATGAAGGAAACAAAACCTACTTTGATCATCTAGTCAATTTCGAAAAAATGGTGAGTAGATTAGAGCCTTGCTTTATATCCCTCAGAATTTGCTTTATTTATGTTTCAAACTTCCTTTCAAATTATTACAGAGGCTAAACTATTCCCTTTTCACCAAAAGTTTACAACATGAAGGAAAATGAAGAAACCAAAATATTAATGGAAATAGCAAAAGTATATATTATTCTTTGGGTTAATTTTGTTTGTTGAATGTGACAATTTGAAAATTACCAATTTACACCTTCGTCTAAATTGAAGATATATCCTACAGAAAATGTTGCCAACAAATGTAAAAAATGGAAATTATCCAAGATTATCAAATGAATCCCAGTTATTGTATACCTTATTGTAATGGGATAATTTGAATGCTTATGTGTAAATGTTGAAGCGATGACATCATGGTGTATTTGTTGACCTTATAGCACATGATATCCCAGACAATACGCATCATCAGACAGTGTCGCAGTAAACCTCTCTCCATAGATTCACCTGCAAATTCCAAATCTGCACAGGATGCTGCAAACTATATCAGGTATGAATTTCAAAATAATCATTTTATTTTAACATTTTACCGACATTAAGCTACACAAATTAAATGCAATTTAGAAAGATTGCTTCAAAAATTTTACACTCTCTATCTGTTCTACTTCCTTCAAGTAAATTTTCTTATGTTGTTATTTTGGCCATCTTTTATTTGAACTTGGCTATCCATTTGTGTTTCAGTTCCCTGAAAGTAATAGACAATCAGAGGATTCTTAATCAACTATCTCACAGGCTGGAACCTCGGAGATCATAGCAGACGGCATCCTTGCACCCCTAAGAGAAACATGTCTTGATCCAAGTCTCTCACAGGCTGGAACCTCAGAGATCATAGCAGACATCACCTTACACCCCTCAGAGAAATATTTCTTCATCCCAGTCTCTCAAAGGCTGGCATTCCATAGATCATAGCAGACGACATACTTGCACCCCTTAGAGAAACATGACTTGGTCCTAAAGGATGGGATTCTAAAGACCATAGCATGTGACAGCCATACCTACATTAATGAATCATGACTTGATTCAAGTATGGATTGAGTTCAGAAAAAATATTCATATGTCTCCTCAGAGAGCCTTAAGCTGAACCCAGGAGATTAGTGCAGAGACATCCTAATACCCCCCTCCCCCCAGAGAGAATGATGACTTCCAAACAACTCTCAAACTTCAACCAAAGAACAAAATTATGGATGACCATAAAAGTATTGATCATAAAACTGTATATTAAGGTCATTGGAAACCAATTTGTGGTACTACAATGTCTCGCATCTTTGTATTCTATTTTGACAAACATATAATGAGAAATTAGCATATAAGACTCTCAATTAATTCTCAAAAACTACATTAATTCTTCCTTCTGAATCACATAGAACAAATGCCAGCATTTTGTTTATTTAGAGAAAGATGGTTTGAAATAAGCATGCCAAAAGTGAGGATTGAGCATGATAGAGTGTACATATGTCTACTAAAAAGCTTTAAGTATATTTTAGCAATATTGCAGGAACAGTACAGGATAGGAAAACTATATATTTACTGAAATGAGTATTGTAAAAATTTATGTCTTAGTAAAGTTAAAATCTTATTAAAATATTATTTAAGTTTAAACTCATATTTACAAAGTAAAATCTGGGTTCAATCTCATAGTTACAAAGTAAAATTTAAGTCAAACTCATAGTTACAAAGTAAAATTTGAATTCAATCTCATAGTTACAAAGTAATATCCGAGTCAAACTCATAGTTACAAAGTAAAATTTAAGACAAACTCATAGTTGCAAAGTAAAATCTGAATTCAACCCCATAGTTACAAAGTAATATCTGAGTCAAACTCATAGTTACAAAGTAAAATCTGAGTTCAACCTCAAGGTTACAAGATAAGTTTCAAGTCCTAGGATACTGTATGTTGTTAAAATGGTAGGAGAAAAGATGAGATGAGAAGTTAAACAAGGAGACATGACTTGGCATGATGTTGTAGTAAGGGTATTAATTGGAAGTATATAGAGAGCATTGTGACAATTACTAATAATTAGTTTCACATTAAACTTTGGAGTTTGTATTTTATGACAAATGTGTTATACAAGTATTTGTGGAATAAAAAAGAGTAGATATTGCAAGAAATATAATAAATAGGAGTCCATCACTATAAATTTGAAGAAAGGCGGGGAAATCACTTTAATCACTTTAGAAATTGAGAAGTTAAGCAAGGACTAGATTGGCAAGTTAATGGTTTACAAGTTCTGGAATGTGACTGTTAAGTAAATATCAAAGCAAGATACTACCCACATATTTTGTGAGAGTACACATGGCAGACACATTCAAATAATTGTGTAATGCTACATATATTGTGTAAGAATACACATCATGTGTTTTTGTGTGAAAGTTAAAGGCATTCAAATTATTATCTATGAATTACACATTTCTTTAGTTTTTACAGCACAGTTCTCAAGTTAGTACACATTATTATAAATTTCCACGGGTAGCTAAACTAAACACAGCTTCTTACTTTCTGATTGGAGTAAATAAATGAAAAACTGTAAGTTTATAAATATTATAAGTTTATAAATACATGTATGTATTTCGAAATTTCTAAAAGTACTTGGTTAAGTTCAGTTTTAATTTTTTGATGATTTAATTGTGATGTTATATATAAAATTTGTACATGATTCTTTAAAAATGATCCTTTCCATTTAATTATTGTACATTAATATATGTATTCTTAATACTTTCATACTGAGTACATGTACTTAATACTCTTGAAATATCTGTATATAAAATCTTGATTGAATATTTGGTCATTAAAACAGCCATCATTAAAGGAAGAATCATGGTAAGAGCAACCCTTTCAAGAATTCTTCAAAGGTACCCTTAATTTGTGTTTGTATACTGTTTTCATCTCTCTGACCAATTCTACCTTTAAATATGGCCAGCTATGTTTCCAAATAGACTCTGTTCTAACATATTTTAATTTTTTATAGTGTGTGAATTTATGATGTGAAATTATTTGCATATTGAGTAAGCTATATAATATTGTTAATATTGGGTGCCAAATGTTAATTTATTTTCCTTTTTATGTCACTACCAGGAAGTGTTGACATTGTTACAGATACAGTTTCTGTGACTGCATTTGGCATTCTGCATCAATGGTCAGTTTCTGTGACAAATTGTTACATTTTTGTACCATTTACAGTGTCTTACCATGTGGTGATAGTTTGTCATAATGTCTGCTTGTGTAAGTTTTTTCTCTGATATTTTATCCTACCTTGCCTATTATATGTCAGCCAGTCGCAAAAGTTCTCATATTATCAGTACAGTTATCATTGTGAATGTGCAGAAATTGAAAGTTTTGATTCGGTTCTTTGCCAAAAGTTCATGACATATTAATAAATTTTGGTTTCTGTTTACCATAACAAATACTTACATTCCAATCTCATTATGTTAAAACCATTTGGGAAATAAGTTCCAGCATATTTGTCATGACAAGGACAATTCATGAATTCACTTTGAAATTACTTTAATTTAGGATCAGTTCTAAGAGATTGTAACCCCTATTTATCTTTTAATATTTCTTGAAAACGTGTGGTTTATAGATGTGCATGATTGTCCGCTTCTGCAAATCCTTGAATGTAGTGCTGAAACTGCACTAAGGTTCAGAAAATGTACTCTTGGTATACATTTCTTGTAATTATAATTTCAAGTGGTACTGTTTCAAATCTCCAGTGATCCCCTGATTGTTTTTGGCAATATAGGGGTTTAATGTATAGTTGTATTTAAATTCTTACTTTCATAATTGTGCATGTACCAACGTTCTTCTGACAAGACATTGGCCAGTGATATATTTTATATTGCTAAATAAATGACATAAAACCATACATCATTTTGTAATAGTTCTTAGATTATAAGGTGAAAATTGTAGGCTATAAGTTCTAGAAGTACCTAGAAGGAATATTAAACCCAGATATTTTTATGGTGCTACACATGCTACTTGCTAATATTAAGACCCATTTTAATGAAATTTTTGAGTCTGTGGTAATTAAATTAATTGAACAAAACATTGTTAGAGAAGTTAGGTTTACGTGATGCCACTGTTAAGTAGCCACATCAATTATATCCCATTGAGAAACATAAGCTCCATTTTCATTAACGAAACCCATCTGACCCAGTTAACTACTCCTGATGTCATAGATCTACAACATTTCAGAAACAGGGAGTAGATAACTGGTCCAGACGAGTTTGGTTACATTTTCATAGGATAAGGTCAATGAAGTGAGTAGCTCCCAGAATTCTTTGGCATTTCATGGTATTGGGATTCCCCGTATCTTTCCCCACATGGTCTTATAAGCCTTATATGGATCTATCACATGACATTCAAAATGGCGGATAACAGTAAGGTAGATTCCTATGTGGTCCTATAAGCCTTATATGGATCCATCACATGGATACCGTGTGACCTTATACCAACACTGAACTTTGGGAGATCTCCCCCTGGGATAAGGTCACGTTTTTTACTGAAATTCTGCAGTACTGTTAACAAAGCAAGTGCTACAGAATATCCAGTGGTAATGTGTGCCGAGAGAGAATATGTGCTCGGGTTGGATGAGATATGGCAACACTTGATGTTATGGATGGCTTGGCTGACTGTCAAGACCAACGCTGTACAAGTTTACACTGCACTTGTTCTGAATGGAGGTCAATTTCAGTATAGTGCATGACATCAAAAAACTAGTCAAAAAACAATCATCTGAATGACCAATGTAAATAAATGGTTAATTATCGAACTGACCAATGTTAATAAATGAAAGATTTGCCTCAAATGAGGTACATGTATTAAGTAGGGCATTTGGTACATTGTGCTGACATATCATTTCATCTGGCACAATTTCATCGATCCTCATTTTGTTAATGTCATTCACAGTATTTTGGCACCTTTTGATTAAACATTCCGTCGTTTGTTCTGAATGAAGGTCACTTTTCAGTTTAGGGCACGGCATTAAAAATGAAGAACAATTATCTAACTGACCAATGTTAATAAATGAAAGATTTGCCTCAAATGAGGTACGTACATGTATTAAGTAGGGCATTTGGTACATTGTGCTGACATATCATTTCATCTGGCGCCATTTCATCGATCCTCATTTTGTTAACGTCATTCACAATATTTTGGCACCTTTTGATTAAACATTCCGTCGTTTGTTCTGAATGAAGGTCACTTTTCAGTTTAGTGCACGGCATCAAAAATGAAGAACAATTATCTAACTGACCAATGTTAATAATTGAGAGATTTGCCTGTATTAATTTACATGTATTAAGTAGGGCACTACATACATTATGCTGACACATCGTTTCATCTGGCGCCATTTTACGGACGTCATTCTCAGAAATTTGGCATTAAATATTCCTACAATTGTTATGGCAACAACATTCCAGTAATTGTTTCAGCAAAAACAATGATATGACAATGACATTGAAACTAAAAGTGCTTTCCTTACGAAGATGCCATAACAGTGTACATCCATAGATAAAGCTTTAGGAATTCTCAACTTTCTGTTTGTATGATCCACTGGGTTATGAAATTTTAATGATCGATAATATGCACTTTAATTCCTTTATATGAAATTATTATATCGCCACCAAAAGTGGTGACATACTGTCATATTGTGAACAGTGTTCATCAGTCAGCATCTGCAACAAATGGCAAGTAGTGACATTTTGTTGGTGAATGTGAACATCCTGTTATGTCAGCGAAAGTCAATATGACCTGTTTGATAGAAAATAGAATGGCAATGTGACAACTCAGTTGTTTTCTTTGTACTCTTAGTGGAACCATGTGAAGGCAAGAATTAACAAAGGAGCAATGAAAATAAGAAAACATGAATTGAGTTAAGAGGGTTGAGAGGTAGAGTGGATAACAAACAATGTTAAAGCAATGGTGAAAATGAAATGAAACATTAACAGTCAGAAAGAAGCTCTGTTTGTCACAATTGAATCATTGGCAGAAAATCAAATCAAATGCTACAAAAAGTCCTGATAATATGACCAAAGAGAAATCTTCTAATAAAATGTCTAGCTTTATTGATGAAAAATCAAATGAAGACCATGGCAGCCCCAGTTTGGTGTACAGTAAAACCTGTCTTATCTGAACGCCATTGGGACTGGCTAAAAGCATTCAGATTAGGAGATGTTCACCCTTTTGAGGTTCTTGCATATTCTCGAAATTCTGGATTCCGAAGAAATATGAACACATTCTTGGTAAATATTTATAGTTCTTTTGAAAACGAAGCTTTATGGCATTCCAGAAATTTGAAAATTTGATTCAAATGAATCTAGTGAGTCTAATGAATCTATGCTGGAATACCCTATTATGATTGAGACCGTTCAAATTTTTTTTCCCAAAGTCGACAATATATGAGCAATTTAGTATGAAACATGTGAAATTTTATGAAAAGTGTTCAGAACAGACAGGATTATTTTTCAAGTATAACTGTTCACTGTTCAGATTGGGAGGTGTTCGCATTTCATGGTTTTTTAACATGAGAGTCAATGGAAAGAAAAAATGGGACCAAAAAAGTGTTCAAATTGGAAGGTGTTCGGATTAGCCAGGTGTTCAGATCCACAGGTTCTACTGAACTAGTATTTGATAAGATCCTGGATTTCTGGACAAAAAGCACTTAAAGGCCCCATGCAGTTACTGTACCAGTATTCAATGCAACCCAAAGTAGTTTACTGTTGCATAAGGCCTTTAAAGGCTCATGTATAACCCCCCCCCCCATTTGACATGATTCTGGTTTATTAAACATGTTGTTTTGTATTGCCTGTTTGACTTGAATCTCTTTGAACTGATTATGACCAGAATATTAACAGATTGAAATTCTCTTTTACTATTGTTCACTTATTCAAAACAAATATCATAACAAAGTTCACAAATTAATCAACTCTTATAAACATTTTGAACAGTGCCAAATCTCATTCATATAGTGTAACTGTTGATTAAGTAGATGTTGGAAAATTTTATTACAAAATGAATGGATTTTAAAAGAAATACAGAGTGTTCTCAGAATCACTTCAAAGAGTCAAATTATATCACCAGATAATTGCACTGAAATCATGTCACAGATCTGTAACTGTCGCAGTATATTAATACTTTCCAAATGAGAGCATCCCTCAGCTCAAATTACGAGTAACCATGACAATGAAAAGTATTCATAATGGTTTCTATGGATGTATAATAATAATTAAACTCTAATATCAATCAATCTTTTTAAAATGTAATCTCACATGTTAATGATAACAGAATTATAATACAACAGAAGCTAAATGTCTTATATGATTATACATAAAATATATTTATCTGTACAAAATATGGAGAATATTTACAATATGAAATAATACAAAATAAACACAGCTCGAATGATAAGCAACTAAAAACATAACCCTTTCCAAATAATTCAAACAATCTTTGGGAGCGGGGATGGCAGGATGATTTTGTCTCATCCTGACACCCCTCCCCCAAAATGCCAACCCTGTCTGTATTTCTAATACATCGTGTAGTAGACACAATCTACACGTGGGCCACAGTAAACCTAGGTTATAAAAGAGGGGGAGAAACCCCAGGGTTCAAAGATGACATACGCTTATAATGTAAATCTGTATTGAGATGACATCGTCGCTGATTGGTTTAGCGAGTCGATCGTTGGGTTTAAAACTAGGTCAATTTGAAAACTTTGAAAACCAAGATGGAGGGTACGTTTTCGACAAAAGGCTGTGCTCGAAGGAGGAAATCGTATGTCATCAATTGAATCATGGGGTTTTCCCTCCTCTTGGTTATACGAAGCAACTAGAAGCAACATTACAATGATTACATAGAGTATAGAAAAATTTTATAATCACTGATACTTTCAAATATGTTAAGGACAGGTTTAATACAGGACTTCAAAATAAAGGAATGAGAAAAAGGAAATACATCATAAATCCCAAATATATTTAAAATATTTCCAAAAGTCATTGTACATGGATCAATCTTTGTTATGCATAAAATATCAAAATACAAGTAAAGGTATTAAAATGTAGAATAATAAGTTATCAATAATAATCATATAACTGATATCATTAAGACATTATTGTAAAAGTTAACTGCACACTCCCCTATTTGAAATCATGTACACTATTTACAAATTTTACATTTTGAAAATATATTCTATATCTACCATCTATCATATTGGAATGCAAACAATTAACATTTTCGCATATACAATACATAATTCATTTTAATTTGAACACATTTTCTCCATTACTCTAAAATGAAATATATGCACATCAACTCATAAAATTGTAAAAATAGTGATTAAACATATTCATGCTCATTATTTATAACAATATTCATTGATGTATTTCAAGTTTATGTAAGAAGTCAGAGAAAGTATTATCAATGCAATGCCTATTTTTATAATATTCCAAAGTCATGATTTGCATCTTATGACATCTATACAATAGATTAATAACATATAAACTCAATTGTGCATTGTATTTTACAGTCAAGTATGAAACATTCTAATTTCTAGTGTCACATTGTGAAGATGCAGGTAATAAGATGAAGCAGAAAATGGAGAGTGAACATGGGCATAGCGTAATCGGATGAAGCAGAAAATGGGGAGTGAACAAGGGCATAGCGTAATCGGATGAAGCAGAAAATGGGGAGTGAACAAGGGCATAGCCAGGGTAAACAAAATTCCAAGGTAAATAAGTGAGGCAAACTAAGATCAAAGGAGGTAGCTTGGAACTTCATTTCCAAACTTTTAGTTACTGAAATAATGTCTGAATGATACAGTTCTGCAATATTGTGGTGAGGCTCTGTCCCATGCCTGACTCAACCCATGTTGAAGGCTCTTGAGCAATTGTACAAAAGTAACAGATAATTTTACAATACACATGCACTTGTAAGTATGGAATGACTTTTACTATAAATCATACACGAATCATGCAATGATAGGAATTCAACTAAATATATACATATGACACATATTTACATAATGATTATTGTATATAAACCCCATCATGAATAACCTCCTACTAGAAAATATAACATCGTGGTCATATTTGTAAATTGTAACTCTAAATTGTATAGAAATATAAGAAAATCAGACAGTTCATTTAAAATTAAGAGAGAAATGCATAGAATTAGCAAGAAATGTGTATTCAACACTCAGATTTTCATGAAAATATGACCAATGTAGTATTTCCTAATAGAAACAATGCTTGTTGGTTATCTGGACTATCAGTTTGGGTACAATAATACAGGAATGTTACTATAATACAAGAATGCTACAATTATATAGGAATGTTACGATGAAAGCCTCTCCATAAGTTATATAGCTCAAACTATACACCATTTTAAAGGAGCAAATATTTATATTTTTTAATACACCATATTTATAAGTAATAACAAATATAGCATCTGACTATATACCATTTTAAGATTATAGGATTATAGCGTCTACACTATACACCATTTAAAGGTATAAACAACATCCTATGGAATTCATGTGATGTATCTTTGTGCATTTCCAATTTCAATAACTTATAATTTGTTAATTCCTTCTGTTTAATGTGTTAAGGTTTAACACAGTGTTCAATGGATACAATTTGCTAAATCCAATCCATTGATTCTGTATAACGTTGCATGATATATCCTTCATGTATCGATCATATGTCTCTATTTATGCACTGCTATATGATATCAATCCTGTATCTAGTTCACTTTATGAATGGCATACTAGGATATCACTGTATTCCTCATTGTACATGTATATACGAAACGAAATTTGTGCATCCACTACAGGACAAAACAGAAATGGTTCACTGTTGTAGAGGGGAATTCTAACCATTCCAACTTTAGGACTTGTCATTGTATAGATTACCATCACAACTCTTACAGCGTAGTCTCCTGGAAATTAGATAATGACATTTATAAGTTGTTAAAATATCAATCTTGAGTGTTAAGCACTATAACAAATCTAGAATCTGATCAATCATTTTCATGTGATAATTAAGGTAAATATTATATTCACTTTTTTAAAATGTTGGACAACAGTTTTTTCATAACAGAAGTACATGTAATTGATAATTTTGATCTCTTTGTAAGACAAGGACTTAGTCAAAATAAATATAATTTTTTTGTCATACAACTATGAATGCTTTTTAAAATTTTTTATTCATAAACATTTATCTGTTGATTTATATTGTATACATGCTATATATTTTATATGCTGAAAGGTAATGTATGCTTACCATAGGTTGCTGTTTCTTTACTGGGAATGAGGGCCCATCTATAGAGGTCCGGGACACCTGTCCGCAACTGTTCATGGATCTTGCATCTGACACGCTTCTTCCCCTACCCTCATATGGCTGCTCTTTATCCTGTCCCATGAACACAGAATCTGTGTCTAGTGATAGTCTTGATTCGCTATCTGATATCACATCTTCAATTTCTTCGCGTATGTAGCCAAGGTTGACCTCATCAAGTGCTCCCTGAAGTTCTTCAATTGTGGCGTTCTGGCCTTTTTTACGCCACCAACGATGCATCACTTCATTTACACGTTCAGTTAAGGTATCGGGGTATTTGCGTTCAATCTCTTCATTCATTTTTGCAACTGACTTCGAGTCCATAATGTCTTTAAACAAGGCCTTGCTCAAGTCCTTCCAGTTCTGGCTCACCTTAAAGAACAAGAACAGCTGTTTCTCTGGTGAGTTGGTGTAGTTGGTATGCCTCTCCCAGCCAGAGCCTATAGACCCAGACCCCATGCTACGATTGTCCCCTTCAGATGCTGGCCCATAAACTGACCCAGGAGAAGATCGCTTGTGTTTCATTCTGGGGTTCTTTGACCTGATAGGTGGAGTTTCCCAACCATACTGTGGATCCTCGCCTGGATACAGCACACCAGGATGGCGAGTGCCTCCATCCATTGACCGGGTTTTTGGTCTCCTGTTGATTTCGTCTGCACTTAAACTACGGGGATCACGATCAGCTCCTATGAGATCAGCAACCATAGTACCGGTACGTCCAGCTCGTTCCTTTCTTCTGCCTCCAAGTGAGGTTTCCCTCATGGGGACCTGTATATTATCATCAGAGTAACTCTGACCATGACCCTGACCTGGGGGTGTCTCCATGGTCTGCATATCACCAGATCTGGAAGATTCAGGTGTCATGCTACCAGCTGCAATAGCTACACCAGTAATTGCAGCAGCTGCTTCACGGTTCTTTGCTTCTTCTTGTTTCTTCTTCACCTTTTTCTCCTCTTTCTCTTTTTGTTTGGCTTCTTTATCTTCCTGGTCTTGCTGCCACTTGGCAATCTTTTCCATTTGTTTTTGTTGTAGTTGTCTTTCATGCTCCATATCTTTAACACTCCTTGCTGCATCTTTCTTAGCTTTAAAGTCCTTCTCTTTCTGAAGTTTTTCTTGTTTTTCACGTTGTTTTTGTAAAATATTATTCCTAGCTTGTTCTTCTTTCAGTCTGTATTTTTCTTGTTCTTTCTTGAAAGCAGCTTCCTTTTCCTCAAACTCTTTCTTCATTGCAGCTTTCTCAAGAGCACGTTCTGCCTCCCTTATTGCTTTCTCTTCTTCAGTCTGGGGTTCCATCATTGGAACATCATTGCTTCCTCGGCGACCATGCACCTTATGACCCTTGGGGTACCTCTTTGAGTCAAATTTAAATAAGGCTTGTCCTGTTTGGGGATCAGCTCTGAAGGGAATGGCAGCTACTGTACTTTCTTCTTGTGGCTCAACATGTTTATTTTGGGGGTGGTATGGGGCACCGCTAGTACTTGTGCCTGGTTCATCAATAGGAACTTGGCCCTTGCACCGCTCTACCTTATCTATAGCATTTTGTAACTCATCCACTGTGACCTGACCTTGCTTTGCAGCCAGCCAATGGTCCAAGAGATCATGAATTCGCTCTTCTTTGGTGGAACGGCTATCTTCAATGTTCTCAATCATCTTCTCAGTTGCAGCCTTAGATTGTAAATGACGGAACAACTCTCTAGCAACATCCTGCCAGTTTTTGTCTACATGTTCGTACATTGTCTCACTAGCTGATTTGTCCTCTTTACCACCCTTCTTTGACTCCTTAGGGGCTTCTCCATCAGCTCCCTTTGCTACCTTATCCAAGATATATTTCAACTGGACTCTCTCCAGTGCTTTCTGAAGCTGTTCAATTGATGCATCTTCTCCCTTCTGAGCCCTCCATCTATTCATCAATTCATTCACCCTGTTTGACAGCTTCTTATTTGATTTCTCAATGTCTTTGATCATTTTCTGGGTCTCCTTTTCACCTTGGATATCTTTGAAAAGTTCATGAGCTAGGTCTCTCCAATTTCTTCCAACATTAAAGAACATTGTTCCTGATTTCTGGGGCTGGTCTCCAGCTTTAGCCTCATCTGATTTACTAGCAACTGCTACACCAGTTGGAGGCTTATTAGAAATAGGAGCAGCTTCTTCGGCTGGTTGATCCTCTTCTCTGGGTTTAGCTCTGAATGATTTAGGTTTGGTCTGATCAGTTTGGGGAGTATGGTACTGTTGTTGGGGTGATGGTTTCTCTAGGTCGGCAGGTCTAGATATTTGTGCCGACTGTTTGGGGGGAGTTTCTCTTGGTTGGTATGGGCGTTGCGGAGATGCAGCTGTTGCAGCAACTGTTGACAAAAATAAATTCTGGATTTTATCATCAGCATTGTCTGGAGCAATTGCCTGTTTGGGCTGTTTTTGAGATAATGGCGTACGGCGTACTGGTTTGGGTGAGATTTGTGGCTTCTCCTTTTGAATTCTCTGCACTGGTTTTGATGAAGCAGCTACAGGTGGAGTATCGAGAGACTTATCAGGTTTAGATATATGAATGTTGCTGTCCTCTAATAAGTCGAGATCAGTAAAGAATGCTTTCCTCTTAGCTTCGGGGGTGCTGGCACTCATTGGGCCTTCTTCATCTTCTGGAGAGGGAAGGTCATCATCAATATTTGTCTCAACAGGTTTGCGTTTTGGAGCAACATCTGAGACATCATCAATGTTAGTCTCTTTAGATGGTTGTCTTGGAACATCAGAGACATCATCAATGTTTGTTTCCTTAGATGGTTGTCTTGGATGCCCTTGAGGACTACCCTTAGCACCAGGATGATCCAAAGGTTTTGCTCTTTGATTGCCTTTGTGTTGGTTATAATCAGCACTAACAGCAGCAGCTGTAGAAGCAACCTGACCCAGCCATAAATCAGATACTTTCTGATCAGCATTGTCGCTAGTTACAGGAGCATGCTTTGGTCTTTGGAGCTCACCAGTCACTTGAGGCTGTATAGGAGGATGTTGTTTAGCTTCATGGAGCTTTGTATCCTTAGGTGTAGGTTCATCATCTATTGGGGTCTCAACAGAGTGTGGTACTGTACCTGTTGGTTTACTTCCCTTCTTCTTTGGCCTAAATGAGAATCGTCCTCCTTTTTCCCTCTCCATCTTCTGAGGCTCCTCTTCAAGGCTATCATTGTTGGCTTTGTCATGAGTTTTGTCTTTATCTTTTTTAAACCTAGCCATGAGACCACCACCTTTCTTCTTAGTTTTCCCTGAGCTGGGTGTGTCAGAAGCAACTGATGATGTATCATCAAAGCTGGTGTTAGCTTTATTCGAGGATGTCTCTACTACTTCCGGTGTTTTTTGTATTTTAGTTGAGACTCGTGGCTGTTGATTTTTAGCTAGAACCATTTGATTTTGTGCAGCATCAGCTGCTACTTGAGCCATGAAAAGATCTGCTGTGGCATTGGAGTCATCGTGTTTTAAGGGAGGCTGTCTTCCTTGATGACCTTGTCTACTTGAAGTGGGTGTATTCACATTCTCATTTGGTTCTTTGTCTTCACTGACTGTAGAGTCATCCATACCATCTCCCGATTTTGATTTCTTCTTACCCCTTAGTGAGAGTCTCCCCGGTTTTCCTCGTCCTGGCTTCACAGTTGCATCATCATCACAATTTGCTTCAAGGATGTCATCAATATTAGTCTCTTTACCTTGCTGATTGTCCTTGTTACGTTTAAACAAAGCCTGTCCTTTATTCTTAGGTTGGTCTTCTTCTTGTTCCTCAGAGATCGCGCTAGGTATCACAGATGACATGTTGACATCATATGACCCAGACTCATTCTCAAGGGAGCTATCTGGACTGATTGTGTCTCCATCACTATCAACTTTCTTTTCATCTGGGCCCCTCCCTTCCTTCAAACCTTCAACTCTGGCAGCAGATTCAATGACCTGTGCTGTGAAAAGGCTACCAACTTTGGAATCTGCATCATCTGGTCTATACTCCTTTCTTTGTTGTCCAGGTGCATGTGTTACAGGCATGGCATCTATGGGTTTAAACTGATTCTGTTTTGATGCAACCATATTCTCATTGTCGTTGTAGTTTTGGCCAGTAGGTCCTGCTTTGTTAGTTTCTCCACTTTGGTTGGTAGTTTCATTTGGGGTGTCATCGATATTAGGTTTCCCTACATCCCTGTGAGAGAGATCAGGTCTCTCACGTAATATGTCTTTAACTTGATTATTGCCTTGAGCTGCTGCTAATTCATCTTCATCTTCAGAAGCCTCTTCGACATTAACAATCTCAACAACTTCAACTTTCTGTACAGTGTCAGCCTGTGTTGCTTGGACCTCAGCTACTTGTTCTACTTGTTGGCTCCACAAACCTCCTATCTTGCCCAAACTGTCCTCCTTTCCCTTGGAACGTTTGTCATACTTTGAGAAATCTACTTTTTTTACGCCAGGCATGGAGATGAATGCTGAAGGTCTGTCTTCATCATCATCAAATTCCTCTACTTCAAAGTATTCATCATGATCAGAGTAGCTTACATGTTTTTTCTTTTTCTTAATTCTACCTTCACCTACACGCTCATCAGTACCAGAGTCAAGCGCTGATGATTCACTAAGGGCTGCTTTAGATGGTCTAAGATCACCATTTTTATCTGAAGCATTTCGTAGTTTGTCTTTAGCATCTTCAATCACATCATCGTCATCGTATACATCATCAATATTAGTTTCCTTTTTAGGTGGTTCATAGACATCATCTATATTTGTTTCAATCTTAGGTTGTTGGTGTTGAGAAAGGAACATACCACCAACAGCCCCAGCTACTGCAGCTCCTGCTAGATCATCCTTTGGCTTGTGTTTGTTCTTAATAGCTTCAATGTCTCTTTCATATTGTTGCTCTTTAGCAGATTTGAATGATTTAGGTTGTTTAGAGTCTGTCACTGGGGGTGCAGGTGCAAGTCTGGTGGGTACCAGTTTTCCTTCACTGCTGACTGTGACCAGGGTGCCAGTATCATCTGGCTCTTCATCAGATGATGTTGAACCAATGCTTGCTCTTCTGGCAGTTAGCCTATCCTGTAGGTGTTGTTGGCTATCATCTTTAGCTTTATTTGGTTCAGTTTCCTTTATACCGGGGCTCTTTAGTTCAGACTCATCTTCTTCCTTGATGGAGTTAGGGTCAAAGGTTTGGTGTGCCAGCCACATGTTTGTAATAGCAGCATGGTCCTTCTCTGTTGTAAGCACAGTTTTGTTGGATATCCCTGCCTTAGGTTTATCTTTAGCTTGTGATGGTGGGGCAGGAGGAGGGACATTAGGCCTAGATAGGGGACTTTTAGGAGGACTTCCAGGAGAGTCACCCTCCTGAGGGATCTTATCAGTTGCAACAGGTCTGAATCCCTTCTTTGTGGTTGTCAGCTCACTGGGCCTAAAGCCCCTTGATGGAGAAGCTCTCTGGGTGGCTGGTTCTTCAACATCTAGTGTTTTCGGAGGAGGGTTCTTTTCCTTAGGGGCTTTAAATGAGATTATTCTCGTAGCATCAGACTCGGATGTTTCTGATATATCTGTGATGTCTGAAGTAGGGGTTTCACTGGGAGTTGGTAAGTCACTTGGATCAGTAGGCAGGAATTTAGGTGGCCTTTGTGGCAAATCATCTTGGTCGTCAGGGGGTACAGGAGGTAGAGCCTTGTTACCCCTAGGCTTGTCTCCTGTGGGTTGGGTACCTATTGTTTTAGGAGGCCGAGAAGGTGTGGATTCATCATCTAATGTAGGTTCAGGGAGTGGTTTCTTCCCTGTGATGCCAGGGTTGATTGTGACATCAACTTTCTCTGGGACCTGCCCATGTGGGTCATCTAGGTTACGTACCCTACAAAAAATAAATCCACAATTAATTTCAATCAATAAAATAAGGACTTCATAAATTTCATGCACCTTCTTATCCAGATGTTGACTGCCCTAATCATAAAACAAATATCTATAAATACATGATGTCATTTCATGATGTCATTTCATTTCATGAGATAGAATTTCAGAATACAAATATACAGTGAACACAAGTACAAAATCCAGCAATTACTACTGTCATGCTTGGGTTAGCAGTCGGTGGTTGGAGCTCATGCAAAACTACTATGGGAAACTTTATCAATTTTAAGTAGCAATCTAGACTTTCTACAGGGTACCACAAAACAACTGGATTTTCACTGTTTATCACACAAAACATGTGATACATAGATGTTATTTAATGGGATGTTTTTGATACAGGGTATATCCGATGGAAATACAATATATCTACCCCAGGGATTGTAGGGACCGAGGGTTGATATATTGTATTTAATAACGAGCATTCAATAACGGATTTATCCTATACTTAGTAGATTATGAGAATTAAATATGCATTGAATGTTAGGGAACTCTAATGTAAAAATTACAATCAAAACATGAATATTTTATCTTAATTTAAAGTCCTCAACAAGTTTTGTTTTTTAAAACTCAACAGCATTTAACAGTGTATGAAATTAATATTTATCAAATAGAGCCAAAATATCCGAAAAATATCAAAAAATCACCGAAAGAAATTCCAGGGGGTTGCTGATGAGTGGGTGATATATCTGCCGCTCACTTCAGCGGGAGATATATATATCACCCGCTCACCTCAGATATCGATTATATTCCCGTATGTTATTTACCTTTAACACTACTAAGTATGGGATAAATACACATATTCAAACAATATTTCTTTCGCAGCATTCCATGTTTTGAGCCTAAATTTGATAGAATAAATATATAATTAGCAAGCAAACGTGCAACATAACATATACAGGGTGGGCCAAATTATTTTTCTTAGCCCAACCTATATGTGTTATACTATGAAGGGCTGGCAGATCTACAAAATATACACAATATAGCTGTTACATAATACATTAATTCTTACAATATCAAATAAGAAATTAATACAGTGTGTCAAAAGATTCAGTAACCAAAGTTTTATAAAAAATAACTAATATGTGATCATGTTAGCTATAGCTTAAGTAGAGAACTAGTAACTGTTATACTTAGGAATACTGAGAACATATCTCTAATTAATCTCATGGCCCTCTATTTCAAACAGGTGCCATTTTGAGTCAAATACTCTACACAAGTTATAGAAACTTTGCAATGATTAGAATTCCCAAATCCATTGTTATAACCATGAATATTATGACATCATAGTAAGATAACTGTAGACTTATTAATCTTTCCTTGTGAAAGTTCCTGTTCTGACATGCTGGAAACTACCAGCCACTCAGTTCCTTAATTAAGTTAACCATTGCCAATTAATTTGTGAGTACTGAAATATTCTGTCACCCTGTATATAGTATGTTTATTATGTGTGGCATGCATCGTATCATAACTCACTTGGTTAAGGTTCGGTTCAGACTGTTAGTGATATGGCTACAATTGCAAAATCTAGTTCATCACAAAGTGATTTTTGGTTTATCATGTACATTAAAAAATAAATTTCAAGGAACAATCAAATAGAACTTCAAATTGTTGCGTATTCCTAATTACACTATAATTGTCGATGTCAGCATGTATTTACAATATGTTTGATATAAATAGACATCTGTATTTAGTAGAGAAAAATAGGTTTGAAGTTTGGATCACATCAATATTTCTAGAATATCCAACCACAAAACCAATATGGGGTATAGTGTGAGGTAAATTTTACAGGATTTGATGTCACTTTAATGCCGCAAATGAAATCAATGTTAAGCTTTATTTAAGGATAAGGGGTTGGTGATGAATGAAAACAAAAGAACTTATGGGTTCGATTTGATACATTGACATGATTTCTATTTATCTCAAGGCTACAAGTTAACTTTACTGAGTAACTTACCCATATGGTCCACCTGATGTTGGTTTCTGCTGGCTTGCTGTGTAACCTGGAATGTATGATAGTCATCATAAATACAATGTCATATAGTGGGAGCTTTACTGAGCTTTACTGCCTTCAAAGATATATCTGGTGCCCCAAAAAAATGAATCGCTTTTTGACAAGTGTTTTCTAAATAACGGTATTATGGGCAAGAGTTAAAGACCTGTTACTATCAATAAACTTATGAACAAAAATGTACTACATCCAAAATACATTAAGGAATGGGATAATTATGTCATCAGAGGTGATATTTATAGAAAAATGCACAATTACGGCTTGGAAAACAGCTTCTTTCAGATTGAAAGCTGGGTTTTCCATTGATATTGTATTTTTTGACATGCATTTTTGAATTTGTCATTTCTCACAGAATATGTAACTGATCTATTTCATATTTTTACAACTTACCAATAATACCCTAAGGCTACTCTACAGAAATTCAATGATTTTACCCTCACATGGAGTGGAAGTAGAAGAGGCATGGTATGGTTTTTACAGAATCAAATTATGTGTTGTTGAGAGATTGCCTTATAAAAAAAATATACTTACTTTTCTCAGGCAGTGGAGGTCCTGACTGTTGCATGGACTCTTGGGAAGTATCCCCCATTGTTGTGCTATCCAATGTGAATGTTGAAAGAGCACTGACTTCTGGGAATGAATCCATACTCTGCTGACTCACTTCTTGAAGGCTAGCAGGCGACTGGAATGCCCCAGGGTGGTCCCTACCAGGGGGCTGATCTCTCCCAGGATAGGGGGTGCTGTGTAACTGCTCTTGGTACTTGTCCCCCATGAGGAATTTCATCCTAGCTTCCTGATTGGCTGCCCTGGGGTGCAGCTGAGGGGGTGTTTCCCTGGATGCGGTATCATCAAGGAACACAGATGATGCATTTGATGCAGTAGAAAGAAGGCGTGGATCATTCTTTTCTCGTTCTTTTCTGTTTTTATCCACAAATTCAGGTGGGGTGCGGTTAGTCAGTGATCCTATCCTATCACTGAAGGCTGTATCCTGAGCCTTAACCTCCCATAGATCACGGCGGTTGGCAAAAGGCAAAGCACTAGGTGACTCAGTTGGTTCCTCATCTTCCATCATACTTATGTCATCAACAGAGGAACCTGTGATGTTCAATTCACTAGTGTTGGCATAAACTGGTTGCTCAGATTCTGCTCCTCTATTGTTGGATTTCGGCTCATCTGGTAGAGGTCTTCTTTTGCCATATTTGGGTTCCTCGGGTAAAGGTTTTCTTCCTCTGGTGTTGCCATACTTTGGTTCCTCAGGTAAAGGTTTTCTTCCTGTGGTGTTACCATACTGCGGTTCCTCAGGTAAAGGTTTCCCTCCTGGCCTGTTGTCATCCTGTGGTTCCTCGGGTAAAGGTTTCCTTCCTGTGGTGTTATCATACTTTGGCTCCTCAGGTAATGGTTTTCTTGATTTTGGATGGCCATGTTGTGGCTCATCAGATACAGGCATTCCACTTCCACTTGGAAAGTTGTCATATATTGGCTCATCAGGCAGTGGCTTTCTTGATTTTGTGCCTGTATTGTCTTTTACATTTGCATATTGGACTTTATCACTATGCCTTCCAGTTGGTGTATTAAGATTGGCATATTCTGACCTAGGCTTTGCCGATTCACTAACATTGTCATATTGAGGGCCTGGTTGACCTCTACCATCATTTATGTTACCATACTCTGGCTCCTCCAATTTTCTCCTTGCAATAGCATCACTTACATTAGCATACTCTGGGCCCTCCTTCTCCCTTCTTTTTGCATTAGTACTGTTAATATACTGTACATCATCTATGTTTCCATATTTTGGTTTCTCTCCTTGTTTTCCAAATGAGCTCATAGGAGCTCTTTCTGAATACTCTGCCCCATTTAGATTAGCGTATTGGGGCTTAGCGTCATTTTGACCTAGTTTTTCTAATGTCTTAGGTCTTTCTACAGGACTATTGGCATATATCACCTCCTCACTCTTATCTCTTTTAGGGTCATCACTTTTTGATTCTACAGTATAGGCAGCTGTTGTGTTGTGTTTGTTCCAATTGGCGTCATCATGCAATGTTTTATCAGGGGTTGCTATCGGGAGATTGGCATACTGCATACCATCATTTGGTTGATAACGGGGGTCTGTGGAATGTTGGTTGTTTGGGTCTTCCATTGAAGTATCTGAGGGTGAAAAGTTGGCATAGACTTGTTCCTCATTTGGTTTTGACTGAACAGCTTGTTTTACAGGGGCCCTGGCATGTGGTGGTGGGGGAGGCTTGAATTTTGGAGCATCAGGAGATTTAGGTGTGGTATTTTGATATTGATTTGATTCAGGTTGCCTATTCTGTTGATTTGGATGCTGTTGCTGTGTGTTTTCATACTGTGTATCAGGATCCAAAGAGATATGGCGAGGCTTTGGATCTGTTGGTGTAGGGAGGTCACTCTGCTCAAATGTAAGCTGTGTCGGCGTTCTTGTTGGTGTTGTAGGTTCAGACTCACCAAGGAATGAACTGAACCGCTTCTCTGCAGTTGGCGTTACATCATCATCCTCCTCGGGGGAGTCCTTTGCATGACGTCGCTTCACAGCACCACTTTCATTCTCATCTTTCTTGGGGACCTTTGGAAGAGGTTTTGTAGGGGTGCCTTTCATTTGTGGTCTCTCTGTGATACCTGAAGGGCCTCCTGGTCCCAAGGGGTCAGTTATATGTGGGCGGTCTCGTTTGATATCATCTAGTACTGAGTTGAAGGATACACTTGAAACCATTGAGATACGGTCAAGGTTAGGTTGCAGTTCATCCATACTCATATTTTGTGGTTGGGGTCGCCCATTTTTATTTCTGTGTTTATTAACCTGAGCATAGGCATCTCCTAGAGGACCTCTCATGGAGGATGTTTTCAAAGGAAGGGTAGATGAAGCTTCTGAATTAGTACCACCAAAATCAGAAAATTCTGAAATGACTGATTTGGTCCTCGGACGTGGAGGATGCTCCATTGCTGCTTTGACAATCTGTCTGGTGACAGTGTCTGATTCTGGTATTACATCAATCACACCATATCCTTCGTTAGTTTTAGCATGCGGGTCAGCACCATATTCAAGTAACAACTCTACGATACGCTGATAGTGATTCATACACGCAAGATGCAGAGCAGTTTCCCCAAAGGCATTCTGTTTCTCAACATCAACTTGGTGTTCCAGTAAGATTCGTGCTGTCTCAGTGTAATGAGCCTTCTCCCTCATAACATGGTTGTCATAAGGATGCATCACAACATTATGGAGAGCCGTTTGCCAATCAGAGTCCATTGATGTGATATCTCCATGACAGTTATTCAACAGAGCAGCCACTGTTTCATAGTGACCATTTTCTGCTGCGACATGAAGTGGCGCTTTTTCTCTCTGATCCGCAAAACATGGCACTTTACGATTAATATTGACTTCTAATGAACCAAAAAGTTTGATAAGGTGATTATGACCTTCTCTGGCTGCTATATGTAGAGGTATTGCTCCTGCTTGACCCTTCATATAGACATCAGCGTCATACTTAAGGAGAAGTATGACCATCTGTGTGTGACCATACAGGGTGGCTATGTGTAATGGAGCATTACCATTCCTCTCTGCTAGGTTAACCTGGGCACCATGTGAACACATCATCCTTGCCATAACAATGTCAGCTTTTTTAACTGCAATATGTAATGCAGTCTCCAGGTTATGATCTCTAATATTACAATCTGCATTTGCTTTAAGAAGTCCCTGTACACCATCGTAATTTCCTGTATCGACCGCCACATGAAGAGGTGTGACCATCTCCATACGACGCCCTATTTGGCTCCGATGGATAAAATTCACATCAACACCTTTACTGATCATATACCGTAAAATCGTAGTATCATCTAACCTTGCTGCAGCTATCAATGGACACACAATTTGTTTGGTTGGTTTGTATTTCACATCAGCTATACACAATTTCTGAATCCATTTCTCTTTCTTAAGGTATTTATCACAAAGGATTTTGAATTTCTCCGCCTGGTTCTCCTTTATGAACTGCAGGAGGTCCTCCCCATAACTCTTCACTAAACTCTCGACTCCCATCTCGATTGGTTGCCTTGGTAACTTCCTCTGTAGTAACCAATCAACTAGCAGGTACCTGGAAGTAAATTAGAAATTAAACTTTAAAAAAAACAGAGTATAATTTTAAGAGCAGAATTGACAAGGTATAAATACAAATAGTCTTCAAAATATAATAACATAGTCAATAAACATTCAAATATCCTAAAAATTCTTGTTCTCGACACCAGAATATCAGATGATTCTTTCAAATTTTAAAGAGAAATGTTGTAGAACAGGCACAGAAAGATTAAAATTCAAATTTTTCCTATACTCATCTGATTCTGAACTTATTGAGATAACAGAATGCTATTCCAAATAACTGATCCAGTTGTAAAAAATTTATCGACAGCTTAATAAATATTCTATTGATTTTGCACTAGATTATATCAATCACAAAATACTGTGCATCATTATGAATAATATCCAATTTCGGCACATTAAGAACCTCATCATTTACGGAGTCATCATCCATGGGAATTTAAGGAAGAGTTTAACAGAAAATTAATAAGAACATTGCAAGTTCCCAGAACCCATTTTGCTCAAAGAAAATATAATAAAATGAAGAAGTGTACCATAGAGAAATTACTTGTATCAAACTGTGGGTCATTGAATGAACAAGGGGTAATAAATATTAAGAAGTAGGAAAAATAAAAGCTGGATATTGAGAGCTATGGCTCTCAAGGGTGAAGGGTGATCTAATCCAGTTATCACTGGGGACAAACGTCACCTCCAGCAACATAAACCAAATCGAAAATAAGAAAGTAATATATAATACATAATTAAAAAAGACTATAAATCCTATTATTAGAAGACAATTATCATTTTGATAGATCTATAATGCGAGATAGCAAAGAAAATATTTATAGTATTAGTGTTAACAATTATATATTTTTGATTATCTTCTTGCATCTGAGCTTATAGAGAGGCGAAAGTGCAGTGCATATTTTGTATAGTTTATAATCTTATCAAATACTAAGTTGGTATTTTTTTAAATTTTGAAAATAGAACTTATTTCAAAAAATTACTTTAAAGATGATAAATATCAGCATTTAAATGGAGTATTTAAATAATTAGTTGCTTACAATGAGTCACCTTAAAAATGATGGAATTACATAACATAAATGTTTTAGAAACGTTTAAGACCATATGCAGAAATAATATACAAGACTATGCAGAGTAGCTATGTAAAAAAAAGAATAAATCAAGAAAGTTACAACCCATAAAGAGATTATATGAGACCATAGACCACCATAATATTCCAGAATTCACAGCAATCATATACAGTAGTCACTACAAGATGTTCAGAAAAAGCAGGGTTTAACCATGCATCAAGAAAGACCTTATCACTCTACAAGTTCATAAAAGTACTGAAACCTACGGATCATATAGCTTAATAGAGAAGATTCCAATGGAGTGAAAAATAGGAGAAATGTAATTATGCCATGCATCATGAGCAAGCAAAAGGTATATGGTACTCTTGCATTCCAAAGCTTAGCCATTTTGCTATGCAGAAAGGAGGCATATTGTGCCATATACAAAGATACCATACATGCTCATTCCACCATATATGGTTGACTTATGATAGGCACAGTACATGACCATTCTATCTTGCATAGTAATACAGTGCATAGTTACTCATACTAAGTATATACATACTATTTATGACCAAAGTCTACCATGCATAGTTATGCTACCATGCCCCTACAAGTATGGTCACCACCTACCATGTATGGCCACCATATATCATACATGATCACAATCGGCTACTGCATGATAGGTGGTGACCATGTCACTCTACCATACATGGCTACACTTACACAAATAGACCTATCCAGCAGACACATAGTAGGCAGTCTACAGCTAAAGGCACCAGAGTTAGTATAGTACCTGACATTAGATGTTAGAAACTATGTATACTGGGCCTGTATGCCTACAATTCAACAACATTTATATTCTCAACATTTGACAACAAACAATAGAGATATCAGGCCTGTAGCCAAAAATTCCTGCAAAATAATGCAATTTTCACCATTTTGGACACTTTTCAAGTGATTTTTGGCCAAAATTGGCAAATCTTAACCCCCTGAAGTTTTTTAAGAACCGAACTCCCATTGGCAAATGCTGGCTGCAGGCCTGAGAGTAAGGGTCGACATATACTGGTAGATATTAGAATTTACATGTGCATGCCATAATATGTTAACTTTGTTATTTTGACCCTGAAGCCAACTGACTAGATAAAGCTCTCTTTTACAAAGCAAAATCAGATAATTCTTTCAAAAGGAGAATTATGATAATTTAATAAGCCTTAGGCATATATTTGACATATTTTTTTACTGATATTTAGATGTCATAACAATAATATATTGGTCACACAAAACTAGTAGACTATACTAACTATACATGAACATATAAATTCCGCCTATGCTTATCCAAAGTACATTGGGCCCATATAATATGAACCAGACTCTTCAAAACTAGAAATCGACAACTCCACGGAGTAGCAAATCCCAATGAACACTACAATATGAAAAACATAAGATTTTTGCAAAAAATTCCCACCATTTTTAAAGCAACGGCCATCTTGAAAAATATTTTTGCTTGTATTCACCAATATACATCTTTCCACCAAATATGAAGAAAATCCATCATTTAGTATTCGAGTTATTTTCCGGACGGATGGACGGATGGATGGATGGACTAACTGACTGACAGACGTAGAGTTTCACTATATCCCTACCGAACTTTGTTCGTTGGGATAATAAGGTATCTTGAACTTTATAAAATACCATGTAAATTTTTTACTTTGAATAGAATAGAGTTTCTAATCCAACTGGTAAACAAGTTTTTTGAATTCAATACCTTCTGTTTTGTAGTCAATGATATGTTGTACAGTACAAGAAACAACAAACCTTGTATATATCATGGACTTCAAATAAGTATTGATTAGAAGTCCATGTATATATACAGTATTGAAGGTAAACATTTTAAATAACAAACATACAATAGTGCATAGCTACTTTGGCTAGGTTAAAATATAACATGAGAAGATATATAGTTCAACCAAAGAAAATCCGTCATTGGATACAGTATTAAAATTCCTGAGAAAGGTGTTCTTAATCTCATATCTTGAATTTGAAAATCCATTTTTGCCCGATACAAATCAAAAATGTTCTTGATTCCTCAACACAGCTACTGTATTCTACATGTGTTCATATTTATTTCTTACCTTCAAAGTATATTATTAGTATGGCCTATATCTAATTGGTTTCACTTAGATATAACATAATAATATACTAATACATGTATAATATAAAAACAGTTCTATCCGATCCAAATATCATCTAGTAATTCCAATGAGCACAGGAGCACAATAGTAAAAAAATTTCAGAAGAGCCCCAGGTGGTCAAATACATATGTTATATTAAATTAATAACATTAATGTTATATAAGATCAAAACAATTAACATACACTGATAACATCAGTCTATTATATACTAGTAAGTATATAAGGATGTCACTATCACTGTTCAACCAGGAAATCAAATCACTGATATCATCATATAGTTTTGATATAGGAACACTCCTTATTAGTTGGTACGTGACAATGGAGAATCTTATAGGGAAGGAGGGACTACAATCCACTACCAACTCTGATGCTGGGTCTCCAGATACATGTCATTTAGTGCCACAAATATTGAGAATTTCAATGCTATGTATTATTCTCTAAATATAAATGCAATCCTCAAGATGAGATCACTTTAGAATCGAGCATGACACTTCTGGTAAAAATGGTTGAATAAAATCAGCCTAATAAGGTCAAATCTACCAATTAGTACACATTTGGAAATAAAAGAGTTATATTTAGGAAGGATAATCATAGACTTTGTCCCCAACCTACTCATGCTATTTCAATAACATTTGCATACTCGATGAATTACTAATTAATAGCAGATAGTAATGTAGGACGGGTATGTATTTCCTACCAACTGAGTCACATAGCCCTTAAAAATACCTTGCTTGTCCCATATACTAATCTGCATTGAGTCCCAGTGAGTCCCATAATATGGGATATCCATTATCATATTCTAACTTGTTCATTCCTTATTCAGGAGGAGGGGTACAGGGGCTTGATGGCAAGATTAACAACATATTTGCTACACTTTACAAAAATAATACATTCTACTTAATGTTGATATCATTATTGTAGTGTTAAGGTAGATTCTTGTGAGCTCATTATCTGTTTTGTGTTTAGTGACCTTTTTCGAACTACATGTACATGTGTGGTTGTAAATATATGAAGTAAGTCAACACAATGATAGACCCAAACAGATAAATCATCAGCTATTCATGTATTGTACAAACTGTACTATATGCAATCCCTCCCTGGTATGAAATACACAATCATAAAATGAAAACAAACCAAATAATGATTTTATAAAAAATATAGGTGGATGTAAGAGATGTATAAGATGACAAGTTTTTATCACAGTTCATTAAAATGAAATAGCACGAACCGAAAGCTAAGGACGTACATGTAAATTTAAATAGAGAAATTTGAAGATTTAATACATGGGTGATCCATGCATACATTCTTTCTTATCTAAAATCAACATTGGACCTTTACCTGTGTTAATTAATTACTACCTACCACTACTAAATAGCATATAATTTGCAAAATGAATTCAATTTCAAGCCTTTCAAGTATGTATCCTGCTAGTTTTCAGAGTTTATATTGAGTTCTGTTTTTATTATTTATATGCAAAAATAATTTCTAGGTTTTAGATGTCGCTTTTCATTGCATAATTAATGTAATATTTAGCAGGTTATATTTTATATACATGTAAATATATCTGAGGCATTCATATTATTCAAAGTACACTATATTTCATCTCATCAATTACTGATATAATATATCTGGATGACTAAAATATACTAAACAAATATTCAGTATAATTGCCATGGTGATAATCTCAATGCTCCTCAATTTGAAATATTTCCCAAATGAAACATTTCAAAGATGCATGATGCATCATTTAAATGTGTTATATGGCAAATATAAATAAAAATGGCATTAACATGCAAAATGTCACCACCTACCATGTGTTATAGATGCCTACATCCAAACACCAAACAGTTGAATATGTCACCATTTGTGGTGGTGACATAATAAAAATTGTACAAAGATATTGAAAAACACAGCACCCTTTCTGATATTATGACTTCGTTAAAAAGATTTTTGTCTAATGAAATAAACTCTGACATAGGCAAGCATACAAGCATGAACCACATTCATGCATTGCAAATTACAAAAAACACTTTGTCTTGAACTTTCCAGAGGCCTATGAAAGTGATAAGATGGGGTTTGGTTAATCGGTATGCCTACAATGGTTTAGCATATAGCAATTTCTATCTGTTGTAAAACAGGAGATGAATGAGTATCAGAATAAATACAAGGAAATCAGAAAGTAATCGTTTCCAACAATGGAACCATATTGCATGGGACGCTGCTATCTCATTAGCCTCATCCTGTTAGTACTATCTCTCCTATTTAAACTGATTATTTCATTGTTTAGCTTGATGTTGGCAAAGCTATGATAACGTTCTAACTTAAAAGTAAAGTTTAACTAAAAATGAACTCATTAACTAAAGAATAGCAACTCTTCAATGCTCTCCAGATGTAAATACGAGAATGGTAAAATGTTACATGAATTTAGAAAAATTATGAATAAAATCTTTTCATGTATTTCATGTGTGTTCATTTGGAACCAGAATCAGTGATCTCCCCAGCATTGAAGCAAGTGGGCGCAGCACCTACCTGAGATTTTGAAAATAGGCTTGCCCTCACCTGAAAATCTATTTGCACCCACTTGAAAATGAGAAAAAAAAATCATGAAAAATTGGCATATTTTGACCAATTTTTATCTGAATTGGGAAAATGAGAATTTTGCACCCACCTGAGAAAAAACCCTGGGGAGATCACTGAGAATATAGCAAAATTTTCATTTTATATGTTATCTCTTATTGTCTCCCACGGGAGTTGATGTCTCCCTTAGAGTTATTAATCCCACAATGTCAGCTAAGTTTGTTCTGTTTAAAACAAGATAAAATGATCAAAATGAAATTATCATATCACAAATTGCACCATGTAGTTGCCAGTTTATCTGTTTATATAAAAAAAACTGTGAAGTGGAACATCTGTGTAAGTGGGGCATCTCTGATCTGTAAGTGAAACACTTCAGTGTCCCATGACCAATGCACCTCTATTATTGGAGCACCTCCCAATAGAACACCTTTTCAAGGTACCAAAGGTGTTCCAATTACACAGGTTTTACTGTATAAACATGTAATTTCTGAATACCTGTTAAAAATATAACCTTTAACAAGGTTATATAGTTTCTTGTCTCATTATTCAACTCAGAAGTGACTAAATATTTTCTGCATACTTTTCAAAAGAGTTAATATCACATTAACCTGAAATATACTCTTGAGTCCCAAGGCACCTTTAATAGCATAAACCTTAGCTTTGTCACATTCCAAAGTCACCTCAAGTCAGCTGGCATGTTTTTTCCCTACAATATTGTCTCAATAAGTAGTTATGATTTTTCCCAAAAAAAGGAAATGGAAATTATAACCAAGATTTGCACAATAAATAAAATAAAATAATATGTATAATTCCAATCTCTTAATTGTAAAGAAATAATCAAATGCGTTCTTCAATAAAATAATTAGATCAAAGCATTAACATGCAAAATGTCACCACCTACCATTTGTTACATATGTAAAACGCTGACCACTGGATAGCAACTGCCGAACAACATCCATAAACCAAATTGCAATATGTCAGTACTTGTGGTTGTGACATAATAAATAACACTAAACAAACAGTTAACAAATGGGCTAAATTATCAAAATCACTTAATAATCATAATCGAGATTACCTATAGATTCTCTCTAGGATATACTCTAAGTTTGTAAATTCTAAAATTTGAATAGCTTGCTCTCTAAATGCTTCTATTGTTTCGATTTATCTAACAATAGCTCTTTTCAAGATAAAACTGTTCTTACATGATCTCAGGATGAATAACCTCTCTGCATTCATTTTTTGACAAATTGAAAACAATAGATAGTAATATTTATGAAAATACTGACCATATACTGTCTGTTCTCATGAATAGCCAACTGAGGTCACAGCGGTGTCTTAGTTTTGAAGAATCCATTTTTTATATAGCCTACCTGGACCTTTTAAACCGCATGAAGCGATGCCAAAACACTATTGAAAAAACTTGTACTTTATACACAAACAACAAGTTTAATTCAAATTATTTATGAGGTTACTCAGTTAAAAAGCTTGGGAACCCTTAAACTATTTGAATAACATTTTATGTTCCTGTTTAAAAGCACGATGACATTCTCGTAAAATTTATACGAAGATTACATTGGTAAGGTATTAAGACATAGACATAGATATATCTATATCAACAATGCTATACTTTGCAATATAAGATTAAGATCTCCAAGGTGTGTAATATTATCTGGTAAAATAAATATTTTTTGAAGTAGTATAGCTATATCTTAAACATTAATATATCATTTATGTAACTTTCACAGGATGGTAATCTTCCTCATTTATGTTTAAATAAAGTGCCTCCTCTACATAGTGTTCAATTTGAACATGATGTTATATAGTATATACTGCGAAGGGTGTAAAGTAGAACACCTCTCAGGTCCGTAGCCAGGATTTGCCAGGGGGGGGGTTCACTTTTTGAAAAATTCCAGGGGGGTTCACTTTTGACAATTTTGGTCCAAATATGGCCAAAATCACTTAAAAGTGCTCAGAATGGTGAAAAACTGCATGATTTTGAAAAAATTTAGAAGTGAATTAACACCTCTGATAGTGGAACGCTTTTCAGAATTCCAAGACCAACTGACTAAAGGTGCCAAAGGTGTTTCACTGATACAATGGTTTAACTGTATTATAAATATACTCATAAGTGCACAACATGTATTTTCATAAGTATATTTCCTACCTCTTATTCATAAGTAATAAGTAAAAAAGTATTAGAGGGCATTTTTTAACTTTCCTGGTGTAAAATGGCTATATAGCTAGTAGCTACTGCATGGTCTATTCTTATACTAGAACTAGATCTTTTAAACATTGATAGAAAGGTTTCAAAGCAATAGTTTAGATGCAAGATTTATAAACTCATGGGTATAGGACGCGCCTAGGCCGACAATATGGCCCCACACTATGTGGTGGGGACATAAAAAACGTTGTGAAACAATATCACATCAGAGGTCATCTTAGGTCATAATGCGATTATCATTGAAATATTTGCCTTATTTTCTGAGGTTGACTATATCCTTCTTTTCAAAATAGTAACCTCAACTCCGTTTTACTTACTTGTCATAACCATGAAAGAGGAAACTTTGCCTCAAACTAAAAGGAAATCGTAAATGACACTAACTTTTTGGCGATCGTGAACTATTCAAAATAATCCTGATCAATACTAAGCTGATTGAAGAATATACATCAACAAAAGTAAGTGAAATAGAGGGGGGGGGGCTTCAAAATGGGTACAGAGGCCATTCAAAAATATGAAATGTTGACTGAAGCTCTAAATCACCAAAACAGTAAGAGTGCTTATTCGTGAGGAAAATCCCTTTGGCAGTTTGCTTTTTAGACGATAAAAATAGTTTGGAGTATAAAACTTATAGGAAAATATGGGATTTTTACAGTGAACCATCATGGTATAGTGAATGACTGATGACATACTACCATCAATACATCAAATTAATACAGAGGGGCCAAGATAACACAAAATGAGTCACTAGCATTCCAATACTATTCAATCATCCTCCATTTTGAACTAGAAAATACCTGTCAGAACTCTGATTGCAAAATTATGCAAATTAACACACCTGTTGATAATTAAAACTCTTCATTTACGAACTTTATGTTACTATTGAGTAAAAATAATAACACAAAGTAATGATTTACTGGTAAATATCGTAGAATTGTCTATAAATTATGATCATTTACCTTGACCTAATTGTTGAAAAAAATAAACAGCCATATTTGATGCGAAAATAATTCCAGGTGTTTCCTTTCAATAATGAGATATCATGCGACATTACCTTGTATTTTCTCCTTCCTATGGATTCTCTTGGTGGTTACACTGTCACATATTGCAATATCCACCCAGTAAACTGGCCACATTATCCATCATTTTAATCAAAATCCGGCGACAAGATTTTGTCAACTGCTTTCTCAGGTGAAGCTATTTAAATGATAAAAGGGTGCTGCCCTCTATAATAGCGAGCAAAGTTTATTCAAATGATGGAGAGCAAATATGCACGTATATACGAGGGTTGTCCCAGAAGTAATGCACTATATGTTCTAACTTTATCAATAATGAAAATTTTTCCATGAAATTTTCAGTAAATGTTCCTTAGAGACACTTTGATTATTCTACAAATTTTCACGTTGACTGCCCGGCAGGTTATACTGTCACGTCAAAAAGAATAAAAAGTTGAAAATGTGAAATGATTAATCAACAAATACCATTTTGTGTAGCTATAAGAAGTATGCTCAAAATACATTTTAAGATACTAAATTACAATGACCAAATTCTAGATTTAATGGATGTATATTGCACAGTGTCCCATTTCACTCAAAATATTGCCATTTGCATGTTATGTACTTTTGATGCCTGTCAGGTCAGACATTCTAAGTAATTTCTTCCACTGTGACTTGAAGAGTTTTTGCCTCCCATGTTTGGAGTTGTCATTCAGGGTCCAGTCGTCACTTTTGTAATGTGACTTCATTTCCCTAACAACAATAGCTTTGGAGAAACCCCCAAACTGTTAGTGGATTCTCCAAATTATTTCACATTTATATACAAAATTATCTCTAACTTGGGTAAAATAAGCGTTTTATCATATTGCAATCAATTCCTAATATTGATACAAATATATGATAATAATAGCGTTTACTGCTTTCAAGAAATAAGCCCAAAATGGCAATTTTATTGTAAATTGATTAAAGTGGGCCCCTCATTAAATACACTGAAAATTGCTAAAAGTAGTGGTCATTGTAACAGCTTCCACTCTGTCAATATTTTATCAATTTTTGTTTTCTTTATATGGAATGAATATCCACTGAATATCCACTCAAAATGCGTAAGTAAAAATCAGTGTTATATATACACAGCAACATGCTGTATTAAAGCTTTGAAAAGGAGTGAAAATCACTTTAATCTAATAGTTATATACAACCTTTAAGTATAGTGGGCCTTTAAATGACTGGTGTACTCTTGGATATTTTATTTTACTTGCTGTGTTCTGTAACATGTTTTTTTCTTTTTATCCTTGTTTGACACCTGAAAATACATTATTGTTCACACTGTTCAATTTTTGGAAACAGTGGTAGACTAAATCGCGACTATTAATTGTCAAGATTGTGCTTTGGTCGTTTTCTCCCTAAAGGATCCGGAATTTACACCATTTGGCGCAAAATTGAAAACTAAATAAAATAGATTTGCTCTGAACTAAATACATGTTTCTGGCATCTTGATAAGGTTTACACAATGATTTCTACAGGGGGAGGATGGGTAAAGACACGGTCTGCCCTGGCGAACCTAGAAAATCTTCTTTCATGTGGATCATGGTAAGAACTTTCACAATCTATTGAAACCGGAAGTGTTTTTTGTCAAATTCTTCACATTCAATTCACATGTTCATTCAAATGCAAACATTTGGATAAGTTCAGAATAGCTTAGATCTTATATACTGCATTTTATATTGGAGACATGTCTCTACCCTCACCCTGGTTCCAATGTTTAGTAATGTTCGAATTCTGACTGACATCCCTCCAAGCATGGGCTTTCAACTAGAAGGGTACTACTTTTTTCAAGGCCTGACTGCGTCGCTAACATGCTAAATATAAGAGTTAGCTGACGTTTGGGAGTCTGACTTACCTTCTAAAGGTTAGAACCCGAATCTTAATGAAACCATATCACCTTTGTTGCGTCGATGATGATGCATAAACATAGCATTTGATAGAAATTAGCGTAATTGCTTTTCCGACTTTTTCATTTTTCATCAATGTTGACTTCCGGCGTTGTAGTTATCACGAAATAACGCATTGACCCTTGAACTTTACTTTGTTGACGTGTCAACCAAACATGTCTGGTGTGAAAATTAAAAGAATATTAAGCAATGTTCTACATCCGCCAAGCTAAGTGAAGTAGTCAATATTTAAAATTACCAATTTCAAGTGAAGTACGCAACGAACGAAACTGCGTGATCTACACTCCCACTATTGGTCTGAATGAAATGCTACGTAGAAATATGAGCCGTCTGCTGTATTAGTCGATAATAGAGTAAGACCTGTTGGTGATGCTTTATAATTTAGACCAAAACATTGAAGAACAAACGAACCTGTAAATCGTGAAAACAACGAACAAATATTCGGTTTTCACATATGTTCGGTAATTTTTCGTATTGAAACTTCCGGAACTTGCAAGGAAATCATTCATTTTCTCGATCCATGATTTACCTCATGGATGTTGTGGCAAATGCTCCATGGTTGACGGAACAAAGGTGATATGGTTTCATTAAGATTCGGGTTCTAACCTTTAGAAGGTAAGTCAGACTCCCAAACGTCAGCTAACTCTTATATTTAGCATGTTAGCGACGAAGTCAGCCCTTGAAAAAAGTAGTAGGCAACTTCCCCTATTTCATCAAACTCACGTGCAGTGATATATCACTGCGGCGGGCAGGTTTCTCACCGTAAGCATGGTAACTTCGTAATAAACAACTGAAGTGATTGGTTCTAGTCCCATGCTCAGGTCGCGTGATTGTAAAATTTAGACAATTTCATTGGTTGAATTGTGCGTATTAACTAATAAACAACACATGCGGTAAACTAAATCAACACAACTTTTACTCAGAATTCCTTCCGCAGTGATGTCTTCTCATATTTCAATAATTTTGAAATATTTTGACAAAATAATGATTTGGGAACATTCATGAATACATATATATCTGCTTTATATGGGCTTATGAGCCTTTTACAGATTATTGACATAGACATATTTTATAAGTTGTTTGAAAATTGACCACACATATGATGAAAAGGGGAACTATTTTCACTAAATTCTGGAGACTTTCTTCATCTGCCCGCCGCAGTGTCTAAACTGAGACACTGATATTTCATACATAAGCATTGCCATTAGGTTTTCAAAATTGGAGAATGTACACATTCCAAGAAAATCTCATTTTGTACTTTTTGTGGATGATTTAAAGAAATAACTCAAAAATAAAAACATGATTAATCTACATACATGTTGATAATTTTATAAAAAATGGAATTCATCATAATTATGACAATACAGATGTGAACATTCTCCCACAAATTATGTTTTTATTGGAAGGTGTTCTTGAATAATTACCCACAATGCAATTCTCGAAGTGAACATCTTGATACCTCTTTTTCTTATTGTTATTATGTCATGGTTTAATCAATTTTTATTCAAAATAATACTAAAACATATACATTTATCTAATACTTTTTGAAATATTACCATAAAAGGGAAGCATGGCATTGCTCATTTTGAAGGTTTCATGTTTATTACACAGGGTTGCATACCCTTCTAATTGAAAGCCCATGCTCCAAGGGAGAACATCCATACATGTATGATGTACATGCCGGGTGCCGGCAAGATTCTTTCTTAGTAAGCTTACACTAGGATTAGGAGCTCAATAAATATTCTTCAAGATAGTCACCCCAAAAATATCAGATTTAGAAATGACGATTATGCAGCCATTTCAGAAATGTATGAGACTAAAGAAGACTATAAGGAAGTTGTTTATCCAAGTCTGAAGGTGCTTCTGTGATTCTGGAAATGTGACGTCCGGTTTACAATGATATTTGGACACTCAGCTTCACATGACAATCAAAATAATCTTTGCCATTGTGAAAGTTAAATTAGTCAGTGTCCATATCGTATTCACTCATACCAAACAAGGACAAATAAAAATATAAAGATCTCAGCAATAAAATAAGTGTAAGATCTTTCACAGGCAAGCATGTTACCACTTTGTATAAGGACCATTTTGAAGAGGTGAAATTAAGGCCTATAGGTGCATTTATGTACCTTGATATATTGTTTTTATTACTCAAAAGATAACTGAAGAAGATGAGTAAGCTTAGATCGTGCCAGTCATCCCAATTTGGGTCTATCAGTTCAGAATTTCGTGACCCCTGGCAAGCCTTGTATTGCATTGTGACTTAACTCGAAGCATTGTGATTTTAGCAACAACACAGTGGATGACCCTTGCACACTAGGAAGCTGTGAACACTACTTCTGCAGGTAATGAATAACCCATTTAAGTCCACCCTAGGCACAACTTTGAACTATCAATGAAAGCATTCATATTCCAGTGGGAACTTTACATTATACATTATTCTCACGTAAGAAACTAAACAAAAGAAGATTTTTGCAGACATGTATGAACTTAATTACAGTGCATGCCATGTCCTACCTACAGGTTGATTTTTCCTTCTGAAATGGATTTTGTGAACTGCCTTGTGTTCTCATAATTTCAGAATTTATGTTTTTCCTTAAAGTATGTTGCCTAATTGCTTAAAGGAATATTCCTTGCCAGACCCTTTCTCTCTTGATATGGAAGCTATAATCATATATATAGTTTCCATATTTAGCAAAACATGGGAAAATGTTTTAATATGGTCAATATTGATCATTTAAAAATCTAGTGCTTATTTCCAGTGAGCTGCCGTCTTTTAAGATTTCTTGCAGGAAGTGATGTCATCAACTCTCAACTTCTATAACCTTGCCCATAACAGTATAGGAAAGTAGCACAAAATCACTTCTAGACAAGTGATCATTACTTTCTGTGCAAAAATATTTTCAGGGCTTGTCAACTTAGAATAGAAAAAGAGATTTTCAGAAGGATTAAATAAGATACAAAGTTGAAAAAGAATATTTAGCCGGTTTTGTAATTCTTAATTGCTCCTCACCTAATGCTATATGCAAAGTTGAGAGTCGATGACATCACTTCCTAGTGTGTGAACTTTTAAAAGATGGCAGCTTACTGGAATTGAGCATCACATTTCTAAGTGATCAAATTTGACCATATCAAAACATTTTTGCGTGTTGCTAAACATGGCAAGCATATATGGTTATAGCTACCATATGAGGAGAGAGATGGTTTGGCAAGGAATATTCCTTTAAGCAAACTACTTTAAACAAAATCAACAATATAACAGTGCTCTTGGTTTCAAATGTACGAAAAATAAAAAAAAGTAATGATTCTCATCTGAATGTAAAGTTACCATCTGTACGGTAACTTTACATTCAGTTTCGCTCTGTTAGTTAGTCAATGTTTATGACTAGTTAGTCAATGTTTATGACATAGTTCGACTGCTTTTACAGTAGGCATTTAATCCATATTCAAATATCTGTAATGTTGTTGATCTTTATTTTAGAAAATGTGCAGAGGCTTTCAAAGGTGAAAAGTGTCCTGTTTGTGACATGCCATCCTATGCAGGAGAAGTCCAGAGTAATCGCCAGTTGGCAAATGCTGTTAAACTCTGCAGGAGACTCAACCTATTGCTCCTTAAAGACATTAGTCAAGATATCAACAACAAAGGTATGTACAGTAAGGGATGTTTAACATTATCAGACCAAAGGTCGAGGTCAACAGTAGTTTCAAGGTTTACAGTCGCGGTATATGACTTTGACGGTTGATCGAATGGAGAGGTCTACAATTGTTTTGTTAGTTAGCAATATTTTTTTCGAAAATCTGAAGACAGTGCAAGTAGCTAAACTCTCTGTATTCGGCACATCACGGCATACTCATTAGTAAATTAATGTTAATTTTACGTTTCTATTTGTATTTTTTCTATATTTGTTGTCTATTAAGTCAAAATATCATTTTCATCAACGTTTATAAAATGTCCGTCTTTCCTGTTTTTTGTGACGTCATGAAGCTATTTTTTAAAAGTAGCGGTCAACAGTACATATTGCTGACCGCTAATCAACCAATCAGAATCGAGTATTTCAGTTGAGGTACTAACAATAAGGGATGTTTTATGTTAGCAAATGGTTTTGGAAAAACAAGTTTAATAACATTATGGTTTGCCTCCTCCTTTCATATTAAGAATGTAAAATGTGAAGCGCATACTTTAAATAGTAATGTTAATATTTCTCAAAGATTTGATACAATATACTCGTCACATCAACTCACACTGCTGTTTTGTATATTATTCCAGTTATAAATGACACTGTTGATGTTCTTATGACAACACTTAATGAAGCCCTTCCAGCTGACCATAAGAGTCCAACTGAAGGCACTGAAGCAGAGAACAATACTGAACTCAAAAGCCCAATCAAACCTGACCAATGTGAGGACCTTCCAAGGGATAATCCTGATGATTCTGCTGACAACACTGATGACGTTATGTCATGTGATCAGCCTCTTAATGATGAAAACATTTCTGAACAGGATATTCAGCGACAAGAATTAGAGTCTAAACAGACTGTAAATCAGAAAAAGGAGTTCAAAGTCACTAAAGGGACACCAGTAAAAGATAGATCTAATGAAGAGAATGTTTCAAAATCGGTGTTTGATTTTGTGGCATCTCCTGATACAGCAAACCCAGTTGGCCGAAGAACGAGACGGGGAAAAAAGAAAGATAAAAAGAAACAAGCCGTGGTTCAGTCCAATAAGCTATGGGGGATCAAGGATGGGGCTGAAATAACCTGTACACCCCCAGGAGCAGAAATGAACTTACCCTGTACCAGCTGTAAGAAAATGAACCCTGCCAGAAAAGTTGCATTCGAAACACCAAATAAACGAAATACCAGACAACAGGCATGTGAATGCTCCCATAGTGCAACTACAGACGATGCCAATGTGGACTCAACAGATGCACCAAACCCAATATCTGATGAGACAATCGTCAAGCAGCTTGTGATGAAAACAGGTTTGAGGATTCGATGATATGAAAGTATTATCTGTACTGTATATATATACCGTTATTATAAATGCAAGAATTTTCACTAAAGCATAGAACTGTAGAGGATCATTGTTTTTCCAGGAGTTAGTTTTTCTCAACTGGATGCAAATTTCTCATTTTCACAACTCTGACCAAAATTTGGGATTGGGAAAACATGCAAATTTGTCATGACATTTTAGTCATAAAGTGATTTTGGTTGTCCATAATTATTTAAAGAACTCAGTTTCTTTATATTTAGATGCAGACCTTATGCCTTCACCTAAACCCCTGTCTACTATCAGTAAGAAAAAGAAAGATTTGCCCAACTCTGAACAATCAAAAAAGACAAAGGGAAACATAAGACAAGCAAAACGGAAGAGTGTAGAAAATGAAACCCCTGACATGAAGCGAGTTAAAAGTTTAGTTGCTGAAAATACAAGCCCACGGACAAGGACTAGAAGTCCCAGGATAGCTAGTCCTAAAGTGGCTTGTCCCAGGATTAGGAGTCCTAGGGTTGGAAGTCCTAGTGTAGGGAGTCCTGTCCCATCAAGTCCAATTAATAAGAAGAATGCTAAGGGAGAAACAGCTCTCCATGTTGCTTGTATAAAGGTATGTTGTTCAAGTCTTTTTTAAGATCATAAAATGCTAGGGATATAAAGTTAGTTGAAAAAAAGAATGAGTTGTCATTTGAAAGTTAAGATGGGAATTACCTTACATATTGTTAATTGAACCCTGTCTGTAGCTAAGGAGCACCTGCCTTCAAGGAACAGTTTTGGCTAGTACAGAGGTGTTCCACATGCACTGCTTTACTGGATTTTTTATTTACTCCATTGTGATGTTTTCTAGACAATAAATAATCCAGTTTCTAAATTCCAAGCTGATCACACATGTGCATCAACTTTTGCAACGTCTAAAACTTTGTTCAAAAGTGAATTGGCTTACTGTGCAAAAGGAATGATTATGCAGCCAACCATGACCCTATGTAAAAAAAGATATATCATTGAAAAGGAGGAAACATGGTTTCATGATACAATAAATAAAGTTGATGCAATCATCACTGGTTCTGTGGTTTTACGACTTATTTGTTTGTTGCTATTTTTTGAAATGTACTGTATAATTACAGGGTCAGATAGATAAAGTGAAGAAACTCCTAGATGAAGGGGCCAATCCTAACACTAAGGATCATGCTGGTTGGACACCATTGGTAAGATACATGAACAACTATATTTATAAAAACACACAGCATGCTAAATTGAAGAACCAGATCAATAAATTGGTGCCACCTAAAAATTAATGAACATTTATTGATTTTTTTGCATATTCAAATATCTTCATTAAAATAATCAATATCAGTTTTGAGAGTGAGATGGAATTTTCAGTTCCTCCCCTCATATGTAATTTATTATGTTTTTGAACATCAATGTATGTATTGACATTATCCATGAGCACCCTTTCCTTTGCTGGAGTCAGTTAAAAGTGAAAAGTAAAAAACTGGTCCTTGTCAACAATATGTCATTGTGTTACCACTTATTTGGAGTCTGTAACAAATTCTTACAACTTCCAATAACTTAACAAATACTGTTTAAGAGACTGATTTCAATTTTTTTTTCAAGGTCAAAAATGTCTTTTTTTTCAAATTGACCCAATTTTTTTCAAAATCATCTACAAGTTATCAAAAGTCCAAATCTGACTTTAGATTAGAGATTTGACCTTCAATAACCTTCTCAAGGTCAAAAAGGTCTTTCTTGAACTTGCTTCAAATTGAACACTTTTTTTCAAAAGCTTCTTCAAGTTCTCAAAATTTCAACTCTGACTATAGATTTGACATTCAATGACATTCTCTAGGTCAAAAAAGATTTGACCTTCAATGACCTTCTCAAGGTCAAAATGTCTTTTTTCAACTTGCTTCAAATTGACCTTTTTTTAAAATCAACTACAATTTCTCAGAAGTTCAAATCTGACTTTAGATTTGAGATTTCACCTTCAATGACTTTCTCAGAGTCAAAAAGGTATTTTTAACTTGCTTCAAATTTCACCAATTTTTTTTCAAAATCATCTATAAGATCTCAGAAATTCAAATCTGATTTCAGCTTGAACTAATAATATTGTGAACAACTAGGTGGTGACATGTTGTCATGTTAATGCCTTGTTACGACTTAATGGTACATCACTTGACCAGTGGTAACATAAAAAAATAAACCTTGACTATGCTGATCGTATCCTATATGTTTTTAGCATGAGGCTTCCAACCACGGTCATGTAAAGGTAGTTGAGCTGTTGTTAGACTATGGGGCTGGGGTAAATACGACTGGTGGAGATAATGACTCGCCACTTCATGATGCTGTGCAGAACTATCGACTTGAGGTTGTCAAGTTGTTGGTTGCCAGGGGAGCCAACCAGGAATGCAGGTTTGTACACACCCTGGCTTCTTGGAGTATTGTCTCAAACTTTACGAGGCCTGGTTAATTTATCAGCACAAAATCTAACTGAACATTCATATACATTCAAGTAAGCTTTCAAAAGGAAGAAAAAGGTTGTACGGGGAATTTGTATGGGACACTAGTTTCTACTTAAATGTTTCAAAACAAAATAAGCTTAGATTGACTTTAGGCCTAGAATGAATAAGGGTTATATAAAAAGTAAAACACTTCCAGTGGATGATTCCTTGATTGAAAATTGATGCTTAAAATGTGTATCCCTTGGTTTTTTCTCCAGAAATATATATGGCAAAACACCACGAGACTTTGCCCAGAATGATATCATGCAAGATGCATTGGCCACACCCATTTCTGCCAATCAATCAGACACACCCACCAAGGCCATACCCACCCCTCCAGTTGAAGAACAGCCAAAGAGGATGGTTCTTTTAGGAACTGGGTTAAAGAGAGAGCAAAAAACTAAATTACAGAAATTAGCAGGTTTATTAAATGCTGAGCTGATGAATGAGTTCTCTTACCAAGGTTTGTATGTTTTGTTATACAGTGGAGACGATAACCCGATTTAACGTGTAACACGGAGATTGCCATTTTGCATTTCAATTGACGTGAATCACGCCAATAAGCATAATATCCATAGTAATTCATAATTTAAACACCAGGTTAATTAGAAGACCTAGTGTTTAATATATATACAATCTAAGTACAATCTAAGTAATATTTCTTTTATAGTACGTAAACTTTGGTATACATTAATGATATATTAAATCCCAGGGAAGTATTTCATTCCAAAATTGTGGAGAAAAATGCCGTTCAATCTTGTGATTGTTCCTGTCAATGTTACAAACCAATGAAGTCACCACCGAACTTGCATTCTTGGAAAGTCTAAATCGATCGATGGAACGCTTTTTATTGCATTTTCTTCAAGTATTTAATCTAATCTAGCACTTGTATGCAGGAATTCACGATCCTATGTGGGAATTTTGCACTAACTAATCAAAGTTACCTCTCACGAATCCTAGAAAAACGCCATATTGGAATTACTAATACTCTTTCAATTGTCTAGATATCGTCTTTCCGACGGGTTTTACGACAAAGTTGGTACTGACCCAATGGTATTTTAATCTCTTAATACTACGTGTGCCCCGATTCCAAGAAAAGACCACTGAAAATCACTAAAATGGGGTCTACTTTCCCACTTCTTTTTGACCGGAAGTGTTTTCCTGACCTCGGTGTGTTGCCGATTTTTTCGTTTTTTTTCCTGGCTAGATTAGTTTTTAAACCTTCTTTACAGTGATCTAATGATTAATTAAATGAATTATAAAAAATTTAAATTCGTATCCTCATTAGATCAGAATTTATTAGTTTTCTTTCCATCATTTGTTTACTTCCGGTTTGCTGTTGAATAAATATTTCTTGTTAACATTGACGTGAGCACATCATAATAGTTGTGAGTTCAAAATGCAACCCGGACAATAGCAAATGTTTATGATTATAACTATTACATACGATGCAGATCATGATTTACCCACTAGTTTCCCAGTTTATAACTGCCTGTTGTCCTGCCGATAATATGTGAAACTTTTACAAGATAATAGTTTGCACGTCAATTGCCATGCAAAATATTGCACGTCACTTGACGGACATGACGGCAATTGCCGTTATTATCTATTGACATGCGCACTTATGCTTCATAATTTCACGTCAATTGTCGTGCAATATGGCAATTGCAGTACTTCACGTTAAATGGGGTTATCGTCTCCACTGTTATATATTTTGTGTACTTTTTCTGATTTAAACCAAAGTATGACTCGGTGGACTTATTTCAGTGTAAACATGTATATTTATAGTTTCAGTTTATATTAACTCTGTTAAATGTTACAACATGATTATTTTATTGCCACATCATTAAAGCAAGAGGCTTGCAGCCTTGGATACACTTGAATATTTATTTTCATTGACTTGAACATAATGTAATTTGACACTTGTTATTGTAGTGACTCGTCTTATTGTAGAGAAACTTGTTATTGTAGTGACTCGTCTTATTGTAGAGAAACTTGTTATTATAGTGACTCGTCTTATTGTAGTGAAACTTGTTATTGTAGTGACTCGTCTTATTGTAGTGAAACTTTTTATTGTAGTAACACATATTATTGTAGTGAAACTTGTTATTGTAGTGACACATATTATTGTAGTGAAACTTGTTATTGTAGTGACACATGTTGTGACAGAAGTGAATAAAGATGGACATTGTCCACGAACGCTGAAGTTTCTCTCTGCTCTACTAACTGGAAAATGGATTGTTAACTTTGAATGTAAGTATTTTTTAATACATGTGTTTTTAGGGCGTTTTAATCTGGGCCTTGTGGATATTATATCATGCCTGAAACATTATGTAAGAAGGCGGGAAATACAATTCTGATTGGGTTCCTGTACTTTGATTTAGGTGGGCATTATGTGTAGAAAGTGGATCAATATGGCAATTCTCATTTAATCGTTCTATCACTGACCCAACGTTTGCATAAAAATGAATCTTAACAGAATGCATAGGGCTTAAGGTATTGAAGCGTAAGAAAATATTTGGGTATAACTTTAAAAGATTTTTCTTTAAAAGATGCTAAATCAATCTCCTGAAAAGTGTACAAACAAAAGTGAATGGGTGCGCCACCAACAATTTAGCATTACTTGTACATTTCTGCATTGATCACAATATGACGATCATGCAGGCAATGTAGAGGGTCAGGATCTTAGTCAAAGTTGCATTTTAGTAATTTACAAAGTAAATAGATACTTTAGCAGGTCATGACACTTTGTTATGTCAATGCTTTGTTTTCTCTGTTCTTGCTCTAGGCTTCAGTTGTGTTTTCAGTTGCCCAGATAATTAAATGTCTAACTTTTTTGTGGTGGGTTTTCAGCATTCAGCATCTGTGACAAAGGACTTGGTCTGTGTCTGTAACAAATGGCAAGTGATGACATTTTGCATATAATACCTTGTCTCTTTTTATTATTAGCTCACATGGTGAGATTTTGCAATCACTCACTTGTCCGTCTGTCTGTCCGTCCGTCCGTCCGTCCGTCCGTCCGTCCGTCCGTCTGTCTGTCCGTCCATCAACAATAGTGGCACGTTTTAAAACCTCTGTCGATAGGATTCCTGTTTTAAGTTATTTCTGTTCAACATCAATACAGAAAACCCCCCTATGACTCCTGGTTCAAAAGCTCGCCTATTTTCAAAATGGCCGTCACTTTTGTCTCGTGAAATTCACTTTTAGCCCATTTCCTAGCTAACCTCTGTCGATAGGATTCCTGTTTTAAGTTATTTCTGTTCAACATCAATACAGAAAACCCCCCTATGACTCCTGGTTCAAAAGCTCGCCTATTTTCAAAATGGCCGTCACTTTTGTCTTGCGAAATTCACTTTTGACCCATTTCCTAGCTTTACAAATAATTTCAGGTGTCCTACATTGTAAAAATCCATGTCAATGTAAAGATTAGATATATGAAATGATTTTGTTACAAAAAATCAGCGAAAAATTGTATCCATTTTTTTATTTTCAGCCATTTTAGTTAACATTGATTTGTCTATCTGACTCGCGAAATCCACTTTCTGTCAATAACAGTGGCACGTTTTAAAACCTCTGTCGATAGGATTCCTGTTTTAAGTTATTTCTGTTCAACATGAATTCAGAAAACTCCCCTAGGCTATGACTCCTGGTTCAAAAGCTCGCCTATTTTCAAAATGGCCGCCATTTTTGTCTCGCGAAATTCACTTTTGACCCATTTCCTAGCTTTACAAATAATTTCAAGTATCCTACATTGTAGAAATCCATTGCAAAGTATAGAGTAGATGTATGAAATAATTTTGTTACGAAAAATCAGCGAAAAATTATATCCATTTATTTATTTTCAGCCATTTTAGTTAACATTGATTTGTCCATCTGTCTCGCAAAATTCACTTTTGGACCATTTACCTTAAACCCTCTGTCGATAGGATTCCCATTTTAAGTTATTTTTGTTCAACATCAATACAAAAAACTCTCCTATGACTCTTGGTTCAAAAGCTCGGCTATTTTCAAAATGGCCGTCACTTTTGTCTCGCGAAATTCACTTTTGACCCATTTCCTAGCTTTACAAATAATTTCAGGTGTCCTACATTGTAAAAATCCATGTCAATGTAAAGGGTAGATATATGAAATAATTTTGTTACAAAAAATCAGCGAAAAATTGTATCCATTTTTTTATTTTCAGCCATTTTAGTTAACATTGATTTGTCTATCTGACTCGCGAAATCCACTTTCTGTGGCACGTTTTAAAACCTCTGTCGATAGGATTCCTGTTTTAAGTTATTTCTGTTCAACATCAATTCAGAAAACTCCCCTATGACTCCTGGTTCAAAAGCTCGCCTATTTTCAAAATGGCCACCATTTTTGTCTCGCGAAATTCACTTTTGACCCATTTCCTAGCTTTACAAATAATTTCAAGTGTCCTACATTGTAAAAATCCATGTCAATGTAAAGAGTAGATGTATGAAATAATTTTGTTACGAAAAATCAGCGAAAAATTATATCCATTTATTTATTTTCAGCCATTTTAGTTAACATTGATTTGTCCATCTGTCTCGCAAAATCCACTTTTGGACCATTTACCTTAAACCCTCTGTCTATAGGATTCCCATTTTAAGTTAATTTTGTTCAACATCAATACAAAAAACTCTCCTATGACTCTTGGTTCAAAAGCTCGCCTATTTTCAAAATGGTTGCCATTTTTGTCACGCGAAATTCAATTTTGGCCCATTTCCTAGCTTTACAAATAATTTCAGGTGTCTTGCATTGCAAAAAGCCATGTCACTGTAAAGAGTAGTTGTATGAAATAATTTTGTTACAAATTATTGGCCATGTCACTGTAAAAGGTAGCTGTATGAAATAATTTTGTTACAAAAAATCGGCAAAATATTATATCTGTTTTTTTTATTTTCAGCCATTTTAGTTAACATTGATTTGTCCATCTGTCTCGCGAAATCCTCTTTTGGACCATTTGCTTAAAACCTCTGTCGATAGGATTCCAGTTTCAAGTTATTTTTGTTCAACATCAATACAAAAAACTCCCCTATGACTCCTGGTTCAAAAGCTTGCCTGATTTCAAAATGGTCGCCATTTTTGTCACGCGAAATTCAATTTTGGCCCATTTCCTAGCTTTACAAATAATTTCAGGTGTCTTGCATTGCAAAAAGCCATGTCACTGTAAAGACTAGTTGTATGAAATAATTTTGTTACAAATTATTGGCAAAAAATTATATCCGTATTTTTTTCAGCCATTTTAATTGACTGAGAGACAGATGGCTTGAAATAATTTTGTAACAAAAAATCAGCAAAAAATTATATCCATTTTTTTCTGTCACCATGTGAGCCCAGTACCCATGGTACTAATTTTTATTTTATTTTGCTAGGGGTTGCCAATTGTGTTGAATATCGTCAGCGTGTTAGTGAGGAACCATTCGAAGTGCCAGGATGTAGCACGTGCCCAGGGTCACTCGCTCCAATGACAGCTCGTACAAATATGGAACAACAAGTGAGTGAAAGGTTGAAAGGATAGGTATCGATATGGAGAACTGAATTCAAAAATGTTTTTCTCTTAAACCAATCATTGAAAACATTCTGTAAAAAACATGGTTTTTTATGTAATGTTGACTGATTGACAACAATTTAATGCGAAAATTATTTAGAAATATTTTATATAACTGTTTTTGTTAACATTTTTTTTTTTAGTGCAATTGTTTTTGCTCCTTTCTACCAATTCTTGAGATGAAATAAAATGTCTTTCCGAACCTTGTTGGAACAAAATAGCATATACAACATGTTTTTAGACCTCTCAATATTAAAGTTATACAAAGGAATTTTTGGTTGATTTTAAAAAAGTATTCAAAAAATTAAAACAAAATCCCTCCAAAATAGATAAAAATCAAGAAAAACCTTTTATTTCATTAACAAGATAGTTTTTTAAAATCAACCAACATTTCCCTTGTACAATTACAATATTGAGAGACCTAAACATGTTGTGTTTATGTCGTTTTGTTCCAATGAGGTTCGGAAAGATGTTTGATGTGTTTTTTAAAACAATATAGATGAAAGTATGTATATCTATTTCAAATTATATTGTTACCATTCAAAAGATGGCCATTAAATTGACAATTTGTAAGATTTTCAGAAATTTTTGATGACTGGTTTAAGAGAAACGTGTGTTCAAAAAGTTCGCCATATCGATACCCATTCTTTGAAAAAGATCCGAAACATAAAGAGTATCATTTTTAGAAAATGGATTCAAAATAGGCCTTTATTGATAGGAATTTTCTGAACTTTTGAGCCAACATCAATTTCCAGGTCTAGCTTTGAATATGAAGGTTCCCTCTTATCCCAAAATGATAAAGAGATACATGCAGGTAGCAAAAAAAAAACATTTTTAATTTATGTTTTATTACTGCTAATGAGTATTGCATTCATTCTCAAAATACTTGTATTTTCAGTTGCCAGGGTTATTTGATGGATGCCAAGTCTACCTTAAGGGGGAGATGGAGTACCCAACACCTCCCAAAGATCAACTTAGTATGCTGATCAAGTTTGGAGGTGGAAAACTTCTAACACGTGAACCTAAATTAGAGAACCTTAATGCTCTTGGTTTGAGGACCCCTTATCACAGTAAAAAAGAAACAGACAGTAGTGAATGTTCAGTGTTTATTGTACATGATCCTAAGAGTCTTAAGAAGCCAATAAGGAGTTCAAATATGTGCAGTGTGCCTGCAACTTGGGTTATGGATTGTATTGCAAAATTTGAGCTTCTTGATTTTCCAGAAGTTTAGCATGGACTATGGATAAAGGGGTTGTATAAAAAGTACAATTTTACTTCAGTGCATCATTGATATATTGAGATGATCCCTCAGATTTTGAGTCAACTTGGAATGGATAATAAGGCATGCATTGTTATTGTCAATAAAGATGCATGCAGTATAATACAATGCATCTTCTTTAAGTGAATAATTCATATAGCTAGAGTACTTAGAGCTGATTAAAAGGACCCCGTCTGTTAATTCATAACAGTTTGAAATTTGCAAAGTCAACAGACTTTGAAATAAAGCTTGCAAAATATTGGTTTGTGTTCACAAATCAACTATTGAATTAGTGAATAGGGTATAATTAGTTCGGCTTTAGTGCACTGCATGTGACAGTCAATCGCCTTTTGTGCCACACTGGTTTTTGGATAGCTTAACACATGTCAATTCTTTAATAAAACAATAGAAAAAGAATGCACTCTTCTTTGTAACATGCTTCTGTACTGCTCAATTTTTTATTATTGAATGTAGAATTATTGAACTCTTATAAAAATTTTAACCTGTAAATAAAATTGATAAATAATATCTAAGAAAATTATTTTATTTTTTGTTCAAAAATATATACTTAGCAATGATTACCTTGATATAATTACTGATATATGGCCAAAATTGACAAGTTAAAAATTCAGTGCCCACATCCAGTTATAGTCTATACTTATAATCCCATCAAATGAAGTTTGGAGGGATATAGGGAAAGCCTCTGTCCGTATGTCCATCTGGGCGATAACTCAAATACTCCTGGCCCGATTTTGTTCGTATTTTATACATATCTGCCCTAAAAGTTGATTTTCAAAATGGCCACTCGTTTTAGAAATGTAGATATTTAGGAAACACATGGCATCTTGGAAAATGGCGGCTACTATTTTAAGATTGTTGCTATAACTTGAAAAGTAGTGGAGTGATTATGTTCATTTTTAATATGTGATGACTTATAAGTATGCCACACTGTCTTTTGAGATTTTCCAAAGATGACCTTTGATATTGGCACGATCGATAACCAATTTTATAAACAGGCCTCATTTGCCATTGAAATGGATCTCACAATGTTCGCTGTTGTTTTATGAGTATTCTGTACAAGTTTGGATTGAGTAATTTCTAGAGTATTACTACAGTTTTGAAATGATGATGTTAAACTGAAATAAACGCCATTTCCATGATTTCAAATTTTACCTTGTGCATGAGCGGCACTGAGAGAGCATGTGCTCATAATGGTTCACATGATCACATCCTGCAATTTGATGGGCCTGATTTAAATAAATTATGTTCATGAATACGACATAATTATGGGAGCTACTCACTTCTGCATGTCATCTATGTTTTTTACTCTAACAAGAAATGTAATAGAGTGATTTTGTTCATATATAATGACTTAAAAGCTTTTTTTTAAACTGCTTTAGGACACTTTGGCTACTAGAACATGGCCATTTTGAAAATGACCGCCATTTTAATGTGTTACTTTACCTTTTCTACTATAGCTCAAAAAGTGATAGAGCGATTTTGTTCATATTTGATAAGCATGGAACATTGTTTATTGACAATTTTGCATCCATTTTGAAAAAAAAGTTTGCTATTACTTAGCTTAGTAGAGCAATTTTGTAAAGAGGATAGGCATTTGATGGGATTTGCCACACCTTGGTGCTGCTGTTGTCTAGTTATGATATAGAAATGGATTTACAGTGTTGAACTGAAAAGCATTCAAAATTGTGTACATTTTAAACTTTTCAAGGGTCTTCTAACCATATGAGGTAAGTGGCTAGGGCATATGGATAATTTAACATATGTAATGAAAAGAATGGGTATCGATATGGCGAACTTTTTGAACACACGTTTCTCTTAAACCAGTCATCAAAAATTTCTGAAAATCTTACAAATTGTCAATTTAATGGCCATCTTTTGAATGGTAACAATATAATTTGAAATAGATATACATACTTTCATCTATATTGTTTTAAAAAACACATCAAACACTTGTTTTGTTCTTGGTATCATGTTTCCAGAGTGAAATGAAACATCTTTCCGAACCTCATTGGAACAAAACGACACAAACAAAACATGTTTAGGTCTCTCAATATTGCATACCTGCCAACCTCTCAGAGAAAAAAAACAGGAGTTTTTTTTTAAAAAAACAGGAGAATCCAGGAGATATTTTGCAAAAAACAGGAGAAAAACAGGAGACTTTTACTGAAAAAAGCAGGAGAAAACAGGAGACTTCTTTTAAAAAACAGGAGAAAACAGGAGGTTTCTTTTAGAAAACAAGTAACCATCTAAAAAACAGGAGAAAACAGGAGATTTTCAGTCTAAACAGGAGATTTTCTTTAAAAACAGGAGTAAACAATTTATTTTAAAAGCATGAGAAAACAGATTATCTTTAAAAACAGGAGAAAACAGGGTATTTTCTTTTAAAACGGGAGAAAACAGGATATTTTCCTTAAAAACAAGAGAAAACAGGATATTTTCTTTAAAAACAGGAGAAAACAGGAGACTTCTTTATAAAACAGGAAGTTTCTCTTGGTAAAGATACCAAGTAAAAACAGGAGATCTTCTGTCAAAACAGGAGATTTTCTTTAAAAGCAGGAGACCGTCTAGGTCCAGGATCAAGGAGGATTGGCTCCCAGAATGCAACATCGATACTCTGTCGATATTCTTGATGTCATGATTGCAAAATTCGAATTCAAACAGCCGCTATTTTATTCACTTCAACATTTGTATCGTTAATTTTGGTTTTATTTTCAAACGAAAATGCAGTTTGAATTCGAATTTTGTAGTCACGACATAGGGAGTATCGGTATCGATGTTGCATCCTGGGAGCCAATTCTCCTTGGTCCAGGATGGAAAAACCAAAAAGCTTACCGTAAATGTGACTGATAAATCTCAATCCTTGACTTCAATGGTAAAATCATTCAAACTTATTTAACATGATTTCTCTTAATATATACATGCTTAATCTTGGTAGGCTTACCCAATCGTGCATAAATAGACAAAATTATTCTTACCCCGTTTCACGGACATACTTGCGCAGATTCTTATCGCCTCCACTCAGGAGATTATCTTCGTAATACGCATGCGCTAGGATCGTAATAAAGGATGGATTCGCTCTTACTGATTAAAATTGTTGCGCGTGCGCTAATTTCCTTGTTGTTGATTGGACATTTATATTAGATTAACTTTGTTTTTCATGATTAGATGTCGCTGGAGTTAATTGACTTATATGTAAGATACTGGAGACGATCGATGAGTACTCGGATTCAATTTAAAAATCGGGAGGTAGGAGAAAAAAACGGGAGGACACAGACAAAATCGGGGGATTTTTACCTAAAAAGAAATCGGGGGAAATCGGGAGAAAAAATCGGGAGATGATGAAAAATTACAAAATTAGAAAATTGGGAGATGGCAAAATTGCGCAGGAGATGGGTTAAAAAAACAGGAATCTCCCGATTTAAATCGGGAGTTGGCAACTGTGATATTGTAATTGTACAAAGGAAATTTTGGTTGATTTTAAAAAAGTATCTTGTTAATGAAATAAAAGGTTTTTCTTGATTTTTATCTATTTATGGGGGATTTTGTTTTAATTTTTTGAATACTTTTTTAAAATCAACCAAAAATTCCTTTGTATAACTTTAATATTGAGAGGTCTAAAAAACATGTTGTATATGCTATTTTGTTCCAACAAGGTTCGGAAAGACATTTTATTTCATTCTCAAGAATTGGTAGAAAGGAGCAAAAACAATTGTAGACAGGTTCCAATTCTAATAATTCAAGTTTTTGAGGCATTTTTTAGAAAAAGCAACAGACCTATTTTTACTCGATCAGTTTTTCATGCTGATAAAGATATTAAAAGATGACAGCTCAACGGGGTGGTCACGACACTGAATTTTGGCATTTTTACCCCCCTAGGAAAATATTCTAGGGGGTACTATGAAACTAGTTCATAACTCAAAGGATATATGAGCTATTGTTCTGAGTTGTATACCATACATTGCTAGTACAAATATGAATACTATCCTAAAGTTATAGGTTGATACCCTTATTGGTCTCAGAAAAAATACAATAAACAGGAAAAAGATATGCAATTTTTGTCTTGCCAATTTTATATTTGTAGCTTCAAGCAAAATATGACAGCTTTAACAGCTCATAGTAGTATTCTAAAAACATTTCCAAGCTATGTGCGGTATTGTAATACATCTATTTTAGTTATGAAGTACTATTTTGTAATTTTAATATGACTTTATAGTGCCCTACCCCTGGAAAATTGAAGAAAGTGGATGTGGTGAATTTTATCATTTTGCAGCATTAAGTTAGAAACATGTATTGATAGACACCAAATCAATAAATTCATACCATCATCAAATGTTAGGTGACATTCTAATTCATTTATTACGAGAATATAGGACTTAAGATATTTTATATGTAAGTTTTCAATTTAGTACATGTATCATAATGAAATCTAGTGTAATGACATACTAGAGAGGACATTGACATAAAGTCTAAACATTATAATCATCAATTGATCTCATTTGAGCAACTAGACTATGGTGGTCATCATGCACAAGTAATGTACTACAGTGCCCCATGTACTAGGGCACGAGTCATTTGAGCCATATATACCTCCTGGTATATACCTTTACAACCCATTCAGAAGGGTCATTTACAATGTGCAAAACATGGCAAAAGTTCCGTAAAACTGTTAGTTCTCATCATCTGGCCATATAGCAGAGTCCTCATTAAGCCATGATGCATCACAGCCAGATGTTAGAAAAGTAGCTAAGAATCTTTTTTATAAACCAAAGATGACTTTCCCAGCGATGGTGCCTCACACTTGTATAACTTAGTGTAACTTATTTATTATTATTTGGGAGAATTTGAACATTTCCCCCTTTTTACACTTTGAATTTTAAACAACATTACCAATTAATAATATATTATGGATCTTTTGGGAGATATTATATTTGAGATTGTAAGAAATACATTGGTAGGTCAACTGTACATGTTGCTTTCAATTTTGTTTATTCTACATAGATCTGATTCTGCATTTAAATACCAAGACTTCAGTTTACTTCAACTGTCATGACTAAAGCATTTGATAGTATTTACATAATAATGTTATAAAGGAGCATGTAGGTTATCGCAAACAACTTCAGACAATGGTCCTTTTTCCATATAGCTTTGAAATCACGTTAAGGTCTTGTTTTTAATGAGATTAAAAACTAACGTTTTCTTCCATCTGATGGCATGTTTGAATTCTGTGAGTAATTCTCTATAAAAGCAACTTTGATTTGCACTGTTATTTACCATTATTCAAATTCTAATGATTTTCTGGTTGTCTAAAAAAGGTCGGGCTAAATCCCCATTGACACAATGCTGAAAAACCTTTAAAAGTTCATTAACTCTTACGAGGATCACAATTTTAATGTGAAATCACAATCCACATGTCAATAAGATCATATAGTTACATTCCAATGATGTTTTAAGTTGATCCAAATGGAATTACTTCTTAAATCAAGAAATTAAGTGACTCTGGCAATACATTTACATGTATTCTAGCCCTACCCAAGCTCTACCAATACCCATGATGCCATCTATTTTTCATTTATATGGAAAAATGTCAATTCTAACTTGAATTATGAATATTTTCTGACCATGAACTTGGATATATCTTTTAGATCTATTCATTATCTTCAAGAAAAGTAAATATAATCATGATTAATCAGACCTAAGTGATATTAAAGGGAATGGCCCAATCAACATACTTTTTACTAAAAATGATGACCTAGTTTTTACCAAAGATGCAACCTTTAATTATATTGTTGAATGCATAATTAGAATATACTTTGAGACATGTTCTATTTCGTAAGAGGAAAAGTGGATTGCTCCAGGGACTTTAAAGACACTGCATTTAGATGACCAAAATGAACTGAAACCAATGGTTCAAGAGCTATTTGATACATTAAAATAAAGGATAGTAATGCATTAAACATTGTTAAAATGATTGCATTTTTGGTGTGATTGAGGTCAACAACATTAGGTGTTATAAGTCCCAGACCAGCATATTTGTTTAACAAAATAATTTTGTTTCTAGGGTTATTAACTTAATTATTCATAATAGAAATTAATTTATTAAATAAAGGAACAAAAGTATATAAAGTTGTGATTTTGATGAATATCAGAATCACTAATCATAATAATTTGGTTATCTAATTAACATTTATTAATAAAGATATTTAATGTAAAAAATACTTTTTGAACATGGTCTTTCATTGTATTTCACTGCATTGCAAGAAAGACCATTGCATTTCATTGCATATCATGATCAATCATTGTTTTTCATTGCATTTCATGGTGATAGTTATGAGTATGGCAATGAAATACCATGGTATGACCATAGTATTTGATGGTCAGGTTTGACAATAAAATGCCATGAAATACCACCAACCATGAAATGCAATTATAAAACCATGATAAATGAGAGTTATGATTTTGGCAATGAAATGACATGGTATGACCATGGTAATTGATTGTCACACCAAACAATGAAATGCCATGAAATGTCATCAACCATGATATACCATGGTATTACCATGGTAAATGATGGCCAGGTACATAACAATAAAATATCATGGTATGACCATGGCATTTGATTGTCACATCGTACAATGAAATACCATCAACCATTATATACAATGGTAATACCATGGTAAATGATGGTCAGGAACAAGGCAATGAAATACCATGGTATAACCATGGTATTTGATTCTCAAATCTTATAATGAAATGCCATCAACCATAATATACCATGGTAAATTATGGTCAGGAACATGGCATTGAAATACCATGGTATTTGATTGTCACATCTTACAATGAAATGCAATCAGTCATGATATACCATGGTAATACCATGGTAAATAATGGTCAGGAACATGGCAATGAAATACCATGATAATAACATGGTATTTGATGGTTAACTTTGAACATTAAATACCATGAAACATGGTATAACATGATATACCATGGTAAAAAATTGACCAAAAACATCATTGCCACCATGGTCAGAGTTGATGGTAATTTCATTGCCGATCATGATAGACCATGGTAAACCATGGTATACCATGGTATCATGGTTTACGTTTAAACATGGCAAGGATGCCACTTAACAGTTCTGGTATTTTTGAGGTCCCAACCCTCTATTAATGGGAATAGTTAACCATTGTAAAGCTACTCATGGTTAACTGACAGAATTGATTGTATCTTCAACTAAGAAGTCAATAAAATGTTAAAACCAGAAGAAAACCACACCAACTTTCTTCTATTTACCAGGGGTAGGGCACTATAAAGTCATATTAAAATTACAAAATAGTACTTCATCACTATAATAGATGTATTACAATATCACACATAGCTTGGGAATGTTGTTAGAATACTACTTTGAGCTGTTAAAGTTATCATATTTTGCTTGAAGCTACAAATATAAAATAAGCAAGAAAAAAATGACAAAAATTGCATATTTTTTTCTAATTAATTGTATTTTTCCGAAACCAACAAAGATATCAACCTATAACTTTAGGATAGTATTTATCTCTGTACTAACAATGTATGCCGTAGAACTCAGAACAATAGTTTACATATCCTTTGAGTTATGAACTAATATTATAGTACCCCCTAAGATAATTTCCTAGGGGGGTAAAAACGCTAAAATTCAGTGTCGTGACCACCCCGTTGAGCTGTCATCTTTTAATATCTTTATCAGCATGAAAAACTGATCCAGAAAAAATAGGTCTGTTGCTTTTTCTAAAAAATGCCTCAAAAACTCTTTCCCTTGAGATATTCTGAAATTGGAACCTGTCTATTGCACTAAAAAAAACAAAAAATGCTAACAAAAACAGTTATATAAAATATTTCTAAATAATTTTCGCATTAAATTGTTGTCAATCAGTCAACATTACATAAAATACCATGTTTTTTTACAGAATGTTTTCAATGATTGGTTTAAGAGAAAAACATTGTTGAATTCAGTTCTCCATATCGATACCTATCCTTTGTCATACTTTTAAAATGATAATAAGGCTGATAAACATAAAACATTATTCTTTATTGCATTTATTGTTTTAATGTTCAATTAAATTTTCTAATTTTTATCTTTCAATGCAATTATTCACCCTAAAATATTCAGCTCTCAGAGGTTATGGGTTTAATTTGTTAAATGTTCAATAGAAATGTCATATATTTTCACTGCATGATCTGCCCCACAACTTGCCAGTTGTAAATATTTTGACTCAGTGCTGCCATCTTTATCCTCTGCCCGACCTAAAACTGGTCGAAATTTTAGTCTCTTTACAGTCAATTGATGAGAAATACTGAGGAGTGTTAAGGTAAATACTATTATTACCACCTTGCCGGGCCAGTTCAAGGGGTTTTAGTGCTAGTTTAGAAGGCATTCATTTTACTATATCGACCTGAGCAATATGTGACGTCATAGTGGCGGTCTATACTGCCGGTCAATAAGGCAATTAATGACTGGCAATTTTCCCTGGGAAATTAGATATTGTTCAGTGCATAAGATTTTCTTGCTGTTTCAGTCCTGGTCATTAATGGTGGTTATAATACTAATAACGTCATTTCTGCGGGCCTTATTTCATTATATTGCCCTTTGAAATGATGTTATTGTACTAGTAATGACTGATTTAACCAAAGAGGCACATCTGACACAAAATACTGCATTTGATTTACTGTATTTGTCACAATGGGCTGTAACTGTCACAATAGGTTGTATTTGTCAAATTGGGCTGTATCTGTAGCATATTTACATCGTAGTGACTTTGTACGAATTTCAGCACAAATTGCAAAGCTTAATGAAGCTGTCACATTGGACTGCACCCTATGGACCTACCATTTGCCACAGAGTGAAAATTTTGGGCAGATGGCGGGGCATGATATGGACACATGGTGGGCAAAACAGTTTGATAGCAAGAATGCAAGATATCCCCCTCACACCAATTACCAAAGTTTATGTTCAAAATTATTCACAAGGTGGCTAATGGTGAACCCACACAGCATAGTGTGACAGCTACTTCAACAAAACACACAACAGGTTTAAAACCAATTAAATATTTCGAGTACACCAGAAAATATTGATGTTTAATTTTTTGCAAGGATACTTATTATCTAGAGCTCCCATCAACTGAAAGGAAGATGTCTTGTCCCAGAGATGTAGTAATATCTTGCCACTCTCCAAACCTGTGGTCACCAGGTATCTGAAGTAGATACAGTAGAAATCACAATAATGCCCTATTGTAGCATCCTCCCAGAACTTTTAGTACTCATATATATAAGTTCACCATGATTTCTTCGAATTTTAATTGCTATTGAGGTCAAAAGGAGGGGATCAATTACATTTGACCATAGTTTGAAATCGGATAATTATGCATACGGTAATAAGGGCAACCTTTTAATAAAATACTTAATATTGTAATGCATCATACTTATTTTGTAAGCTTATTACCCCTTTAAATTAGATGATTGCATGTTTTGTACACCTAGTATGAACCATATATATTGGTGAGGGTCATTAATAGAAACTTTGGTAAGGCTAACAATTTCCAAGTCCATTGTCATCTTATTTTTCAATTGAGTAATAGGAATTCTTAACTTGATGTAGTTACTATAAATGACTGAATCATACAATATACTTACCTGTTTTTAACTTCACATGGAGCCATATCAACAGCAGTTGCTGCTTCTCCACAGTCTAGAGGTGCTCCACATGACCCATAACCACACACAGTGCCCTCTGGTGTCTGGCCCCACATAACTACCTGCAAATAGGAAAGTTAGAATATGTACATTGAAAGGAAATAGGTTGGATGGGGGGGAAGATCAGCTTTATTTTATGGAAAATGATAGTTCATACTTCAAGGATGACATGTATGTTTTACATCTACATGTACATTGATCTCGCTGTACAAAAAAATATAAAAAATGTTTGAATGATTTATATTCATTGAAATTATGTGACAGTAACTTCATTTTTGGCTCCCTAGTTTTCACAATGCCTTACCTTTTTGTCTCTTGCTGCAGTAACAAAGTGGCAGTCATCATGGCTCCAGGCACATGACCAGATAATCCGGGAATGAACTGAAGTCTTTTTGTCAGTATGAGCTATGCACCTTACACATTCCTCTGAAAGGGAATTATTAAATGGTCAAGAAAAGGCCAACGTTTTTGTAAATGCATAATAAAAAGACATTAGAATGATAAAATAACTGCCTTAGTTATGGTTATGGTTGATGTCAGTGAGGCTGAACACGAGTCACAAAAAATTGTGGCCATAAGAATATGTCTCCACATTTTGGTGATCGCATTATAACACGAGTCTGATCCAAGCACCAACGGGACAAGTCAAAAGTGTTTGGATTAGCAACAGTGTTCAAATTTCAAAAGTTCTTAATATGTGAATCAATATGGGACTAAGAAAAAGTGTTCACATTCAGAGATGTTCGGATTAGAGACGTGTTCAGATATGTATTAATACCTACCAACATCTGATACTTTCACTGGCACTTCAAACAATGACCATGTTCTGTCCCTAGATACAGATAACAGCTGGTTTCCCTTATGGGAAAATGCAAGCTGGGTGATCGTCAGCGTGTGAGATTCCAGTTTGAAGATTTGTCGCCATGTAGATACATCCCATAAGAGTATAGAAGCATATTCAGGTTTTGATGCCTGGAACAGAAACACTTTTTACTTCTCCAAATATTTGATTTTACACATTTTTAGTATGGCCAGGTCATTAAAACAGCATCATACATTAAATTCCAATTTCAAAGTGTCTCCAACTGATTGATAAGTAAATGATTTTAGTAACTGACTTACTTAATAGTGTAACAGTGTCTTGTAACGAGAGAAATAAAGTAAACACACTTGTAGCTAAAACTGTATACCACAAAATGACAGAAAATCAATTACCATATTCAAATTTAGCAAAATGGGAATGGAAAGCCATTAAAGAGTTTTATTGAAATTGTTGAGAAAAATTTAGCCAAAAGAGAATAGGCAAACATTTTCTGCATGGTTTTTTTTTTTTTTATTTATTAAAATCATATAAACATATATACATATAAGTGATAATGACACCCTAGTGGGTGTATGTCTTATCACAAGCTAAAATATTTAAAAATGGCATATTGTTAGTTACATTTATTATTGATGTTACAAAGTGTCTCAAAGTATAAATTATGTAAGCCAAACTGGGAAACAAATAAAAATAAAAATGATGTACATTATAAAAAGTGTAATAAAACATTTTAATGATGTAGAATAGCTAAATGGAAAAAGGTGCATCTGTTAAAAATTTGTACAGGGTACTAATCATAGAGACTAATTACATGTCTTTTGAAGGCTCGCTTAAAAATAAAAATGGTTTTTGAATTTTTGATAACATCTGGAGTTGAATTCCAGATTATTCCCCCTTGAGTTTTAATACTTCGTTTGCCATAGTTGGTTCTAAATTTGGAAATATGAAGATTGTCAGTCTGTCTTGTATTGTGGTCGTGTACCTGCTGATTTGCTTGAAAATAATTGCAAAATAAGTCATTCGGAAAATTGTATGGACGTTTGATGCATTTGTAAGTAAAGATAAGAACATTGAGTTTATAAATATCATTTATTTTCAGTATATTTAGTTGTTGAAATAAAGGTGATGATGGTGCTTTATTATATTCACTATTAGTAACTAAGCGGGCAAATCTTTTCTGCAGCTTTAATAAGATATCAATATGTGTTTTTCCTGTCCCACCCCAAGCTGGGATGCAATATTGTAAGTGTGAATAAATAAGTGAGTAATAGATATTCAATAATGATTTGATACTGAGTTTGTGTTTTATTCGAAATAGAGTACCTATGGTTTTTGAAATTTTTAGTGCAATTGTTCTTACCTTACAAGCTGTGGCCAGCACAGTGCCCTGAGGATTACAAGCCATACTGTATATTTCAAACCCATGCCCATATAACTTTTGAGTTTCTGGCCATAGTGTATTTTGTAATAGGTGTTCTTCTGTAGGAGGACCTACATAAAACATAAATTGCAGGATGAAACATGGATTTTAGTTCAAAGGGTCAATAGTTACTTGACCCTTTCATAATTAAGGATTCTTAAATCAAACATTGTAACCATGGATATTATGGTGTCATAGAACAGTAAATGGACTTCAGGATTCTTAACTTTTTGAAAGCTTCTGGAAATGCCCTCAAGGTGGACATTTCTATATTGCTCAAAATTAATTAATTTAATTTTCATATTGACCTTTAACATGTATCTACCCCGAAAATGTAGTTGAATAAAAAACAGACTAAGTAGAAATTAATGAAATATAACTATGTTACTTGTACTTACATTCTAAAGCAACAGATTTGAAATAAATTTCCCCGTACTGTCCATTTTTCTGTGGTTGAAGTTCACCGTCCTCGTATAGATTTTGTGGTTGTTCTGAGAAAACTGCTTTATTGGAAAGACCCAGAGCAGGAACACTAGCACCTTCAGCTAAATCACTCGGCTAAACCAAAACAAACAAAGATAGCTGTCAAGTTTACAAAAAATATTGTGGAAACAGTGGATTCAGCAAGGAAAAAAGTTAACAGACTGGCGTCAACATTCCAAGTTGTATGAAAATGCTTGAAAATGTGACACATTATTTAGATTAACCCAAGTAATTAGGGCTGTCAAAAATAAAATTTCATGATGCTTCATTCAAATTCTATATAAATAATAAAATAAATTAAAAGAGATATATGTAAATCCATCTGGAATATCAAAATTAAAGAGAACTCAAAGCTAATCTTGAATTGCAGTTCAAGTCCAGCCATTTCATTAAATGCATAGAGTGGGCTGAAAATGGCTAGAGTGTTTGAAATATGGAAATAAAATATATTAAGTATTATACATATAAATAGATTATAAAAGAAACTTTAAGCCACATTTTACACAAATATATACATTTAAAATATATGTATCCTTTATTAACTCAAGCATAGCTGCACACTTACATGGGATGCAATGTCTTTACTGGTATCTATGCCACAAATACTGTCCAGATTTTCCTTAAAATTTTTAGGTGCTTCAAATATTCGACTGACTTTTTCATCTGCTCCTGATGCAAACTTGTATTTGTTGATCATGCAGAGACAGGTCATGTCATAACCATGTACCTGTGGTCTTGCTATCTCATGCCATGATACCTGAAAACAAAGACAAGACTCAACAGACAGGATTTCATGATGGAAAAACCAAAATGGCTACTTAAACATTTACCAATAGTGCCCAAAAACTCATAAGTTAGAGATTATCATACATTCCTGGAAATTTGAAATCAATTCGTCAAATGGTTCACCTGGAAACAAAAGACAAAATTTTTAACCCAGGTAGGGGCCAGAACTTTTTACCTTATCTTCGTGCCTCCAGATAGCGTGTAGCCGAGTGGTCTGATCCAGGCCAACAGAAAGCAGATAGTTCCCATTCTCTGGGTCCCAGGCGATGTCTTCTACTGAATCAAAATGGCCGCTCACTGCTACCCCTGGACTCCACAAATTATCCTGTAAAAAAGGAAAGAAACAGTACTCCAAACACTTCGAGAATAACATGTCTCACATCTTAGCCATTTGATACTTTAAACATACATGTATCTTCAACACTCAGTTTTTATGATACAAGATTTACTCTCAAATTTGTGTTTGGGATACTATCAGGTTTATAGTTTATATCATTCAGAGTTTATTTCAATTTCTCTGATGGGTACAAGATCATTTTTGAAATTGTGATTTTTCTCATCACCAGATAATTTTTTATGCATCATTGATTTATCATTGACAATCCCT